>CM065184.1:2525000-3125000 GCA_033026295.1 Channa striata
TGACGACCTTCAAAAGCTGTTTAAGTTCTGTTGGACCTAAATTCATTACAGACCCTGAAGATAATTTGTGTCAACTCACCAGTGAATGATTTTCAATATTCAGCTACGTGATGGTGTGTCTGTGCTGACTGTACGATCACAAGGTCACTTCACGGTAAACTGAAAAAAAAATGTGTGTGTGTGTGTGTGAGACAATGTTTTCACACAACTATAGATCCTTTATTGTCCAACAGATACATCTCAATTAGACCAACACTGCCACCCACTGGTGCAGGGGAGGGACCCAACAAGGTGGAACTAACTGACTCACATCTTGTCTGTTCGCTCCAAATAAAATACAAATAATAGGCAGACGAAGGTTCAAAAGTGTTTGGATTTAGCTCATTTCCATCACTGACAGTTTGGATTCAGGAAAACACATATCCTCCTGTAGTGATGTGTTTCAGTATGTTGCCACTGGTCGAGGACGTAGGTTTGGTCTCAACATTGGCAGGGACACAGCAGTGACTAGCCCCCACCCACACAGGTTTTTAATTTGAAATCAAAAATCCAAATGGCTACTGGTAATACATACTTTGTCGATGTGTTCGGTTTTGTCAGTGCAGACAATGTTGATTAAGCTGTCATGAATGGAAAGACCACGAACATGATTCAGAAATGACTGAGACTGAGGAAGGACTCACTTTATGGTCCTGCCTTCATCAGGTCCAGACTTTGTCCTGAAAGAAAAGAAAAGAAAAAAATCTTTTATATATCTTTTATACCTGCCCAAACATTAGAAGGCATAAGTCAGCTGCAGGGGATTTATGGATCCAGTTTTTCTTGACACCAGCTGTGCGTGGCTTATTCCCCTTCATACTTACGGTCCAGCCAGTAATACCTGTTTGGACCAGTGACTGTAGGAACCAGCCTCCTGTCCCTTTCCCAGCATCCCCCAATCTTAATGTCTCTATATTCTGACTTTATTTGCTCTCATGTATATGTACATTTAATTCATCTAACAGTTATATTTCTCAGAGTTTGGTTCCAATTCTATCCAAGAGAATTCCATCCACAGAGAAACGTGGGTGATTGTCCATCAGGCAACACAGTGGTGGAGTGGTTCTTAATGCTGCCTCACAGCTGGAAGGTTGCTGGTTTGAATCTACTTACGTGGCCTTTCTGTGTGTGTTTTCTATTTTTAGCTTATTTGGTGTCTGTGTGTGTCTTCCTGTGCTGGCCCTGAAACAGATAGGAGACCTGTCTGGGCTGTACACTGCCTCTCTGCAACCCTGAACCGCCTTACGCTGAATCTGCAAATCAACAGCAAACACGTCACATTTTAAATCCTTCAGAATTGGCGTTTTCTTTATTTGATGGGGTTGACAGCGAGTACCTCACATTTACCAACCAAAGCTACAGTTGTAGTCTGTGAAAAAAACATCATACAGAAATTCTATGAAATTAACAAGGTTTTTGCAGGATTTTTTAATTTTAAGCTAATTCAGTTTAGAATGTAGAAATGTTCATCTTTTTGTAGTTGTAGAACACAAACTTTCTGTCTTCTTTCTGTGGAATAAATTGAGTTTACTGAACTTATTTAGGTTCAGTCAACTTACTACTTGAACTTAAAATGATGAAATGATCAAAGTTTAATCAAATATTTTTTTCAAAGCAGCAGTAGAACTTATGTTACCAGGTTAAAATTATTCACAACCATACGGGTTTATTTTATTTACTTATATCTTACATACGACATAGACTTCTTTCATGAATTTGGAATAACCCATTTATTCCAACTTGGGCAAAAAGTTATTGTTTGGGAATTGTATAAATACTAACCCTGATGCATTTTTCATTCTTTCAAGAGCTTGTAGATTTTGATGGCTCAAACAAGTTAGGGGCTGCAGACACAGACTTTTCCTGGCCTTCTCTCAGTCTTTTGTAAGATTATTGTATGCAATTATGAAAATTTGAAAAAGATCTGGGAATGGCAGTGGGATTTAAACAGGACACTGTAGAGCCTTTAGTGAGTGATCAGATCAGCTGTGTTTATTCTCTGTTAGGTCTCTCCTGCTGCTGGAAACATCCACCTCAGAATTAGGACTTGCATATTTAACTTTTATTAATGGAGCATAATTTTCCTAAATGGTTAAACTTTGTGACTCTGTGTCTGAACTAATATTTGCAACTAACTAACAATAATTGTTTTGGCCTTTATATTGTTTTTATATTCAGTTATCTTTTTTCAGCATCATCTCCAGTGTTGCAATAAGGTTTTTACTGGTTTGGAAAGTTCACTAAACTTAAATTAGAAAAAATAAACCGTAGGCTTTTAATATCACATACTTCAGGGTTTTTAATTAGGACTAATCTTGTGAGGTTAACACAGGATTTCCTCCAACATCAAACCGCACGTTTACATGCAGTAAATGACAGAGATATGAGATTTGTATCGCCTTAATAAAACCTGTGAAAACAAGAGCAAGAGCAGGGAGAAGGCACAACATCCTGTGCTACAGGATATGAGGCGTCCTCAAATAGGTGTTGAGGTGCCATAACCCTGTGTTACAGGAATCATTTCAGCACAATATCTCACTGATGCCAATGAAAATATTCTCTTTAGTATTTTTTGAATAGGCAAGATGTCGATTTTGGAAATGTATCAGTTCTGTAACATGTTAGTCAGCATTGATCTCTACTGACATCTCCTGGGATGCAACAGGATTACAAGTGTTTCATCTTTTGTTACTATTCTTTTTTGGGGCCATCTTATGTTACATACGTATTTTAAAAGATGATTTGGATTCTTTGGATGCCGTCATAAGAAGAGCAGGAGCTGAGTTGTTGGAACCAGTTTGTGTACCTACACTGAGGTTAATTTCTGCTGAAAGTTACACAAAGTTTTGTACTTCCAAAGCCTAAGTAAACAGGTCAGACAAGGAAGCTCAGTTACGATCATGAAAGAAAACATCTGTTGGTCACAAGGTGGAACAATTTCATCATTTTCAGTCTGACCGGGGCCAGCAGTTGATGTCAATTAAGCCCCGTCCTGCCGGAACATTTACATAAGGCTCTGGAGAGCAGGACAGAGTGTGGTTTGTTTCCCATTTTGGCAGCGGCCATTTCCTAGATACACACAGGCCTGTTTTCAGCACCTTCAGGAGCTTTGTGTTTGACAGCGAGCAAAAAAGGCCTAATCCCTTCAGTTTATATTTAGTTCAGTCCTCCTATTAAAAAAGTCAAATACGTCGGGTTGTTGGCATATATTGCCACTTATGGTTTGAATGAATAGAGGAGTGACTGTGAGAGCGGGAGCTTGACCCTGAACCCGGCAACCGCCTCTGTTTTTTTCTGGTTGCTAAAATGACTGTTGTTTTTACTTGGGTGAATGGCTTCAGGCCTGTGACGCACTAGTATTTCTGAGAAGACCCTATTTGCTGAGCCAACCTGTGATACAAAGCTTCTTTCTGTCCAAAGCAGGGGCAGATTTAGTGATTTCGGGGCCCCAAGCAAACCCACATATGGGCCCGTCCTGTGCTCTACTCACTTGTTCTGATACTGGTACCTACTAGTATTAGGGAGGTTACTGCTAGGATCAGGTTATTGATTTATTTATTCATTTTATTCACAGCTCCAACACACATCCAAAACTTGGACTAGTCTGAGATCTTGATACATCTCTGATTTGCTCCACCATGCTTGGCACAATGAAATTACAATAAATGAAATTATGAAATACTAATGTATATTAGTAATACTAATACTAATTAGGAAGAAATCATTGCTCTTTTCAGATTGGTTACAAAGGCGAGCCTTTCTCAAACACTTTTAAAAACAAATATTTCTTCTCTGTTGCTATGTGACTGTATCACTGAAGACTTCTCTCCACATTAAGATATATTTTTTTAATAAAAACGTGTTGGGAAAATATTGCAAAGAGGTTATAAAGGTTTGACTTTATATATGTGTGATTTCTTGTTTATTTCTCTCAGTAAAGACTGACGGTAAAATGTGCAAATTCTTTGTAGAGAAAGACCAAATCCGAACAATTGAAACCCTAGTCATTCAAGACTTAAAACCACCACAACCAGTGTAAAACATAATCACACAGTCTGACATTTTACCAAAAACATATTAACTGTCTATGTGTGTGTGTGTGTGTGTGCATGTTCAGTGTGCCACCTCTAGATGGAACTAAAACAAGAAGAATCGTCATGCAGACTCCCTGACTGGGCTCTATTGTGTTATATAATTGTTTGGCATCATTTGATTGATTACAGATATGAAAGGGTAAAATGTTTGGCAAATAAAAAGGAGAAAAGAAGAAAACAAAAGAAGTAGATGCATATTTGAAGTTGAAATAAGGTTTAATTCATCTAAATAAATTCAGGGGGAACTTGCAGCAATGAAAACGGTGATTAGAGGTTTTATTTGTGTGGAGTCATAAGATACTGGCAATATGGGAGAAAGGGGATGAAGATAAATTACCATTTAAAGCTACATTCATAGTTTTTGTTTCGTGTAAACAAACAATATCTGCAGAATTCCAAAGAACCTCCTTTCCCAATGATGTTATATAAACCAAATTGTGCTGATTCAAAGGTGGTATGGAGCTCACTTTCAGCATTTCCATTAGTCGCGTAAACACAACGCTGCCATGGTTAGTGCCTCCGCCTCAGAGCTACAAGGTCCCCTAGAATCCATCGGCCAGCTGTGGCCTGCGTGGAGCTGACATGTTCTCCTGTGCTTGTGCGGGTTTTCTCCCACAGTCCATAGACATGCATGTTTACCACCCACCCATGTGAATGTGAGCATGTATGTCTCTGTGTTGAACCTGAGACAGGCTGGCATCCTGTCCAGTGTCTAGCCCACCTCACAATGTTAGCAGCCAGCATAACCCTGGGCTCTTAAGGAACATTAAGCAGCTAACAAGCCAGATATTTTTCATAAGAGTTCAAAGGGAAATACAAGCACAACATGGGATGTGATATAAGACTTTAAGTTTTATTCTAACTCTAAATAAATGTTAAATATTGCTTATTGTCAGATGGACACATAAAAAAGCAAGCGCTCATTTGTCATTTTAGTTCAGAAGCTGATGATACTGAATGTTAGTTTTTTTTTTCTGATTATTTCCACTGCCACCAAATAGCAAACAATGGCTTCTTTGTTATTTTTTTGGTAGTATAAATTCCATAAATCTTCATACTTACATCATTAAAAATCCTACTAACAGTGAGTTAAAGTAGAGATAGTCTTATCACCCTAACCTCCTTGAACTAAAAATGATTTAGGTCATCAGCAGCCGTTTTCAGAAAATAACCGACCTTTGTCCCAGTAGAATAACGTGAACCAAATTAATTGGTAAGGAGAATAAATTAGTATGGGGCGATATTATAAGCCACCCACTGGGAGCTCCAAAATAGGCTTCCTCTCAGTGGGAGCCACTCTGGCTGAGAGAAAGAGAGGTGGAGAAATATGTCAGAGATTTAAGGGTACGGTCCAGGCCAAAAAGGCAAACTTTGTGAACTGACCCAACTGTAAAAACGTGGCTGGCTTCAGCCTGGGAAAACACACTTTTCATGGCCTTTTTGTGTCCTTGGATTTTTGTATTTGGAACAGCAGGTTTTCCCCACAGCATTTATGTATCATATAACAAATCAATGGGAA
Source organism: Channa striata (assembly GCA_033026295.1). Taxonomy (NCBI): domain Eukaryota; kingdom Metazoa; phylum Chordata; class Actinopteri; order Anabantiformes; family Channidae; genus Channa; species Channa striata. Next base: position 2,530,653 of record CM065184.1, read on the forward strand.
TTACTTATATTAGAGTAATTGTGGATAATTTAAATCTAGCAACAGGGGTTGCAAACCAGGGACTTCCGTGCCGGTCCCAAGCCCGGATAAATAGAGAGGGTTGCGTCAGGAAGGGCATCCGGCGTAAAACTTGGTGGAAATGGGACTACTGTTGGTCACTAGAAGGGTTCGTGGACAGAGAGAGAAGAGGAAAGGCAGGAGCATAAATCTGAGAGTAGGGACTCTTAACGTTGGAACAATTACAGGGAAAGGTAGAGAGCTGGCAGACATGATGGAGAGAAGGAAGGTTGATGTACTGTGTGTGCAGGAGACGAGGTGGAAGTCAGCAAAGCACGTAGTATTGGAGGAGGATACAAACTGTTCTACCATGGTGTGGATAGGAAGAGAAACGGAGTAGGAGTGATCCTGAAGGGGGAGTTTGTGAACAATGTTCTAGAGGTGAAAAGAGTCTCAGACAGGGTGATGAGCCTAAAGCTAGAAATTGAAGGGGTGATGGTGAACGTAGTCAGTGGGTATGCTCCACAAGTTGGCTGTGACTTAGAAGAGAAGGAGAGATTCTGGAGTGAGTTTGATGAGGTTGTAGAGAGTATCCCCAGAGGTGAGAGAGTAGTTGTTGGCGCAGACTTCAATGGGCATGTTGGCGAGGGGAACAGAGGTGATGGGCAGGTTTGGTGTAAAGGAAAGGAATCCAGAAGGATAGATGGTGGTGGACTTTGCTAAGAGGATGGAAATGGCTGTAGTGCAGAACTGCAGCAACTACAGAGGGATAAAGCTAATGAGCCACACAGTGAAGCTGTGGGAAAGAGTAGTGGAAGCCAAATGTAGGAAGGAGGTGAACATTTGTGAGCAGCAGTATGGTTTCATGCCCCTTAAGAGCACCACTGATGCCATTTTGAGATTGATGGAAAAGTACAGAGATGGTCAGAAGAAGCTGCATTGTGTCTTTGTGGATTTAGAGAAGGCATATGATAGGGTGCCGAGGGAGGAGCTGTGGTACTGTATGAGGATGTCGGGAGTGGCAGAGAAGTACGTCAGAGTAGTTCAGGACATGTATGAGAGGAGCATGAGGGTGGTGAGATGTGCAGGTCAGACAGAGGAGTTCAAGGTGGAGGTGGGACTACACCAAGGATCGGCTTTGAGTCCCTTCTTGTTTGCTATGCTGATGGACAGGTTGACAGATGAGGTCAGACAGAAATCTCCCTGGACAATGATGTTTGCAGATGACATTGTGATTTGCAGTGAGAGTAGAGAGCAGGTGGAGGAACAGCTGGAGAGATGGAGTTTTGCTCTGGAAAGAAGAGGTATGAAAGTCAGTCGTAGTAAGACAGAAGACGTGTGTGTAAACGAGAGGGAGCAAGGTAGAAGTGTCAGGTTACAGGGGGCTGAGGTGAAGAAGGTGCAGGAGTTTAAGTACTTGGGGTCAACAGTTCAGTCTGATGGGGAGTGTGTAAAAAAGGTGAAGAGGCGAGTGCAGGCAGGTTGGAGTGGGTGGAGGAAAGTGTCAGGTGTGTTGTGTGACAGAAGAGTGTCAGCAAGACTCAAAGGAAAGGTGTACAGGACAGTGGTGAGACCAGCTCTGCTCTATGGGTTAGAGACAGTAGCAGTGAGAAAGAGACAAGAGGCAGAGATGGAAGCAGCAGAGATGAAGATGTTGAGGTTCTCCTTAGGAGTGACAAGGTTGGACAGAATTAGGAACGAGCTCATCAGAGGGACAGCGCACGTTGCCTGTGTTAGCAACAAAGTCAGAGGCCAGATTGAGATGGTTTGGACATGTGCAGAGGAGGGACAGTGATTATATTGGTAGAAGGATGTTGGAGAGGGAGCTGCCAGGCAAGAGGGCGAGAGGACGACCAAGGAGGAGATATATGGACGTTCTAACAGAGGACATGAGGTTAGCTGGTGTCAGAGAGGAAGATGCCCAGGATAGAGTGAGGTGGAAAAGGATGATTTGCTGTGGCGACCCCTGATGGGAAAAGAGTAGTAGTAGTAGAGCAATTGTGGATAATTTGAAAAGCCCTAAAAACCTGCCGTACAGCAGCTACCCAGCACCAAAAAAAGGCAATCGATGTTTGTTTGTAATTGGTGTCTGGAAATCTAAAATGAGGGTAGCAGTACTTTACAATGATGCTCTCATACCCTACAGGAAAATAGCAAGAATTCAATTAAAACAAGCGTGTGAGAATGTAATTAATTTTTTTTATTTATTTATTTACATAAAGTAATTTTGTTCTCACATTTTAACTGGGACACAGTTGGATTCCTGTGTCTTTGCACTCAGTTAGTTATGCAATCCAGCTTTGTTCAGCTTGTTGTACAATTTAAAAGATCATTTAATTTTTAAATAAATCACCATACACTGCTTCCTCACAGCAAGAAGGTTGTGGGTTCGTGCCTCAGCCCACCGTGGCCTTTGGCCCTTGGTAGGTTTGCAGGTTCTCCCTGTGCTAGCGTGGATTTCCTACGGGAGCTCTGGTTTCGTCCTACAGTCTAAAGACATGTGGGGTTAACTGGTGACTTCAAATTGCCCATAGGTTTGAATGCGACTGTAAATGTTTGTCTGTCTGTGTATGTCACTCTGTGGCCCTGAGATAGACTGGAGACGTGTTCAGGGTGGACCCCACCTCTTGCTTATTGACAGCTGGGATACGCTTCAACCCCCCCGCGACGCAAATAAGATAAGTGGTGACAGATTCTGGATGGATCAACATGTAGAAACTTAAACCAACAATGAACTGTCTTTACTCACATTTGCTTACTTGCCAGCCTGCAGCCTAAACTACCTTTATTGTCTGAGCCATAGACCTCAAGTGTCCAAAAACACACTGCTGCACTCTATAACATATTTCAACCTTTCAAAATGTGATTAACATAAATATTGTCCACCCACGACCCTAAACACGATAGGTGGTTACAGATAATTGATGGATGGATATTATAATATTGTCAACGGGAGCTTGTGCGGCTGTGGTACAAGGATATGCAGATTCAGAGCATGTTTGGCAACGTTTGTTAAAAATATTTTGACCACACTTTTTGAAATGAAGAAATATGTCACCCAGTCGAGTGGTGTGTCTGGCTGTTATCTTTTAATTGTGTTTTGATAAAAATAGTCTATCCTGCACACAAAGCTAATCTAGAACTGCGGGCTGACAACTTACAAAACACGAATAGACAGGATTTAGTGTTGGTACATATTAACATTTTATGGTGAGTGAGGAAAATATCATTTGTTAAAAAAAAAACGGAAAACAGAAAAAGCGACCAAACACAAGATCAGACCAAAGAGAAGATTCTATGTTGGCTTTAGCATCTCCATGGTGATTAAAGATTCATTTAGATAATAAATGAAGTTATGCTTTAAGCTACATACTTAATAATAAAGTACTAGGCTAGATAATACGCATTGTAGATAGATTTAGGGGTGAAGTAGGAGGGGGGACCTTTTACCCTGCTGCAAACAAGGACAAACAAATGGCAGTAAAGGACATGTAGTAAGATGCACTGTAAGGTGCCGTCACAGTAGAGCAGACACGGTAAACTGTCCACAAAAGTTTCCCAACAATAGAGAAGATGCAAGAAAGTCCTCTCCAAGGTGACCCCACCTCAATAAACACAATGAAGTGCCCCAACAATGAGCAAACGAAAATAGCCTTCACACGTTTTTGCCCCTGCCCCACAGGCAGCCTAAGTCCATCGCTGTTTTGTATTGTGAATTAGGGATTAACATATCCTAACATATTAACATATCCTAATTTCTTATTACAGTTAATATAATCATCAGGTGTGATGGACTCACAGTGCCGATACTATGAGTTTCTTCTGACCTTCAATTCCTATGTGATGAGAACACAGAAACTATTTATAGAATAACTTGTTGTGTGAGGAACATGCAACACAAGTATATGCTTTGAAAACACAGAGATACATATTTTAATGGGAATCCTCCACTGACAACTACTACTCAACTTTCTGCATGCATAAGAAGGCATGGGGTCTTATGGAAATGTAAATGTTTTTATTGCACAAAACATTTATATATTATTAAATTTATATAAGCATTCAATAAAAATGGAAATGCTCTGCTCATGTTGCTTTTTTGTTCTAACAAGAGGGATATAATATTGTCAAAAGAGCAAAACAGTAGCCTGTGTTCCAGGGTTTTGTAGGTTTTAGAATGTAAGAAATGATAGCAGTGAAAGTTGTGTGATTAGAATAGTCGTACAATTATTTCCCTCATAGACAAATTCGAAGAATAAAATTCTTCTCTATTTTAACGGTTTCAATGCTAGAACATACTTTCTCAGTGTATGTGCCTTTGGGGCTTCAACTCTCCACACACTTGTCTGCTGAGGTTTACATTATATAACATCTTTGGCATATTTTTTAGCAGTGATATGGTCCATAATTCACTGCTGTTTTGTTGTTGAACATTACAGTGATTTAGTATTAGTTTTGGGCCTTGTTCCTTGCACACATAGATGTATCGGAATTATTTGAATGTTTTAATGGTAATATGTACCAAAGATGACACAAGCCTCGAATGCTTTTCATATCCATTATTCTCAAATTGCTCAACTATTTGTCCACACACTTCCTCACCGAGCGATGGACCTTACTCCATACTTACTTTGTAGTCTTTTGTTGGCCCAAATTAAACTTTGGAAAAACAGAGTTTGTACGTGCATGCAATGTTATCTGTAAATAAACTACAGCTTCAGGTAATAAGTTTGATAATTCACTAAAGAAACATATAAAAGTTTGTTCAAACAATGTGAAATTACTGTAGGCAAACATTTTTTGTGATATGGATATCTGTCAGAAAGACATAAATCATCGTGTCACAGATACAACTTAATAGACATATGCTTTCAACTGTCTTCACAGCACGGAAGAGCTCACAGAAAGTCATTACGCTAATAAAACTCTTTTCTCATGGTAAATTCCCACGTTAACAAAGCTGGCTGTCTTGGGATACATACATCACGTCTTCATCCCCGTGACCAAATCCTGGAGTTCAACTGGACAAGAAACTTTACGTCAAGCGACTCTTAAGACATCCTTTCATTGCTGAATCCAGACTCCTTTTGAGACATGAGAAAGCATGATTATTTCCAGGTTTGTCTATTTATAGAAAAGCGAATTTAAGCAGCAGAGAGATGGGGGTCAAAGTGCACATACTTGCTTGCAGTCAGGAATTCCAACATAATTTTTTCCATTACCCAGTGTGCAGAAGGAGGGGCTACTGGCCTGTGCGTAGAACTTCTTTATCAGCAATGCGCACACACACACACACACACACACACACACACACACACAGTTTCTTTACCCCCTCCTTGCCTTCCCACTGTGGGATATCCTGCCTGGAGCTAACGGTGTAGTATTTACTGACCCTCATGGAACACATTACCTGAGCTGTTATCTGTGTGCACACAGATCTCCATATATACTCTGTTTGTCCTGTTATTTTTAGGCCATTTCCACTTGCTTTCCATTTAAGCTGCTTGATTTGCAGGAAGAAGAATGTTGGAGACATGAAATCCTACAGAGCAACATGACAGCTGCGATACAGCTGGCTGGGCTTCATGGTTGATCTGAAATGTAGTTTTGAAGGCACTGATTGGGATATACATCTATATACATCTAATACACACATCTATGGTCTGTGTAATAACACTAAAGCTTCTGAGCCAGGAAACACCTAGCTTAGCTTAGCATCAAGGCTCAAAACAGATTGACACTAGCGTGAGTCAGCTGTCTAAAAGTAAAAAAATGAAGGTTGCATGAAAAATGTGTTAATTAGTGTTTGCAGGTGGCCAAAGGTAAAAATATTGTTGAATGGGCTAGCTGATACCGCCGCTTCTAGGCTAAGCTAACCAGTTACTGCTTCCAGCTACATAATGACAAACACATGAAGAAAACCAGAGTTTCTATCTTCTTACCTACTGCAACTCTTGGCATGAAAGCTAAGTTTATTTAATAAGTTGTTAAATTATTTACTTTACTAGCAAACTGCCTCACAAAAGATTAATGATTTACAAATAGTTATGGGTACAAATGTGGACGCTAAGCATTTAGCATGCTACAGAGAGTGCAGAAAGAAGCTCACGCTAACGTTACTATTGTCCCAGTTAGTTAGCATGTGTGCAGATAACTCAGCAGAAATAGCGAATTCAGAAATGTCAACAAACATTTATGACCAAATATTTTAAGACATGACCTGACCTTCACTGCACTACTTAGGTATTTCCCAAAACGTGGCCATAATTCATCCGAAGATTTGCTTCGTTATTTTTCGTCTGCCTGATCTTCTTCATCCTTCGTCTCTCCTTTCCTTCTTTCCTTTTCTGCCTATTAAGGTCACTGCTAATGATATTTATTTTTCCTTCAATTTCCTCCTGATCAAAACTATTAGCCCCGAGTGACTTTCTGTTAGCATACAAAGCGAGATAATGTTAACTCAATGTACTTCATTTCCTGTGATAATAGTGCGTTGCAATAAAGAATTGAAAGGTCTGTCTGATCTGTTTTTAATTAAACCAAAATACACACACAATAGCAACAACCCTGATTTCTTCCTTGTCGAATGTTAACATTAGCCTCTTGATGTGTTGGAACGACTGAATATAGACATTCTGTGGCATATCTTGTTCACACATTCAGAACACAGTGAGATACCATATAAATAAACATACACTTATGCAAACACAGTCACAACATGAGAGTCACACACACACACACACACACACAGTCATGCCAGACACAGCTGTGACCACTCCGGTTTTGGCGATATTCTCTCAGCTCTCTTCAAAGACTCTTAGTGAGCCATGACTGCGGTAACCCTCTCCAAACTACACACACACATGCAACCAAACGCACACACACACACACACACACACACACACACATACAGTAGTACTGTTTAAATTAATAGCTGCATGAGCCATCCGTTGCCAGCCTTTCCTTCTGTCATCTCTGCGCAGCTGGACACTCACTGAATGTGGTGACATACAGTACACACAAAATAAATTAAAGGCAACATTGATGGAGGCCTAAATATTCATTTAATTTAGCTAAAGTTAGCTTTCACTAAACCTGTTCCCCTTATCTGTTTTCATTGGAACAGGAGCTCATTGCACCTTTATCCAGAATGTCATGTGCCTGCCCGTAGGTGACCTCGAAATACCTTTAACTGGAGAGCGCTATTTATGGTTCCCAGGCTCCCTCAAAACCATCAGGGGAGATCACATCATGCTGTGTGAAAAGCTTGTCTGTAATTAAAACATGACAGGCTGTGAATGATTGTGGCGTGTCATACTGCGCTCCTGCCAGATGTTAAGTTTCAGAAGCTCAAAGGTCAAAGTAAAATCACTGATCATCCTAATTTCCAAAATGTGGTGACAGCTGCCAGCTAATTAATAGTTCTGCACATGTTTTACAGTATGAAGTTTTCTTAACCTCTGCTTCCTATAATATTATGTACTCTCCAGTCATGTTTCAGATGAGCTTACTCGTGTTTTCCCAGCTTAGCCCAAAGCTTGTGTATGTAAACCGGTGAGATAGTGCCGAATGGGCAATGCATTGCTAACAAACAGGTTTTGTGATGCTGCAATAGGCCAATATGATCTATTGTCTTTCTGAATAATCCATTACACATGAGTTTGTTTGTGTCTCTGAGCACCCTTGGCAAAATTCAGTCATGCAGGATTTGGATTTGGTTTCCACTCTCATGCGAATATTTCCAAGATCTTCCTGCCAAATCCTAACTAACCCTTCGTTATTTCAAAGAGTGCATGTGTGCATGTCCACATTTGGCAGAATCTGTTTAGGTATATGCACGGGTTTCAAACACACACATAGTGGGGAAGAGAAATGATAGTCTAAGTGCTGTAACACAACATGTTAGCGCATGTGCCTCATGCCACAATCATGTTTGCTTCCTGCCATTGGTTACTGAGCGAGCCCAGTATCACCTTATAATGAAAAAGAGTCTTGTTGAGACTAATCAGAGCATGCAAGGATGAAACTGCGTATCCACTCTTACAAAAATCACACCATGTTGTATTATTATATAAGTTAAGTCATTGACTATTTATGGATTTACTGTGTATTCCACGTGTGCCTGTGTTTTACGCTGCACTGTGAGCTCCCTGAGAAACAACACTTGTATGACTCATGCATACATGGAAATGCCAAATAAAGCTGACTTGACTTGACATGAGTTTGTGTTTTATTTTTTTGCAATAATGAATACAATAGAGATAACTGCAAGCTGTTTACACAATAGGCAATTTGGACACCAGGCATTTACAAAAGATGCGTCATAGTATAAGAAGCACAGGTGTTACTAATTCCATTCTAACAATGTGTCCACAGTGTTTAACTCTTCCAGTCAGCAATGACAACGGGACAAAAAGCCTGCGTGCACATTGCCATTCAGCCATGATGCATTTCATTATTTATATCAGTGCTTTTCTGTGGCAAGTCAGATATATTTATACTGTGGAAAACAAGTGAAGTGTCTCATTCTGTGAACTGCTCTGTATATTTGTTTTTAGCTTGTGGACAAGCTATTGTAAAACTCGGCCATTTCCCATGCATATCCTTAGGGACTATTCTGGTAGTTCAGAGCCATAAGGTAAGCACTGAACCACACTTTTTCATATCAGCTGTCATATTAATGACTCTATAAAGTATTAGAGTTTGCTTTCTTATTATAGATCAACACCCCACGCCCTTTGCAACTTGCAGCTTCTTCCACTTTGTATTTTTGCTGTAGAGGTTTTATAAAGACGTTCAGTTCTGGTGTATTTCAAGTGTTCTTCAGTTGCAAAGGAAAAATGGTTTAAAAATGACACAGAACATGACGGATGATGGCGGATATTTTTGCAGTTATTTTTGCAGATAAATTTGCAGTCAAGTTCTTAAAAGGATGCTACACAGAACACATGCCTATGTATGTAAACCATCTGGAGTTTTTTGTTGTTCAACAATGAAGAGCAAAGAAGGAAAATCCCTAACAATGAGCAGAAGTAACTCTTCCACTAAACTTGCGTTACAACCTAATTACACCTGGTTCGTGCTTTGCATGATAGACTGACATGCCTGAACTCATTCAACTGGCCCAGAGGTTACGAGGGAAGCTTCATCTTCGGCCACTCTGACAACACACAAACCCACCGGTGTTTCAACTGCTATACACACACCGCAGACACGCACTATACAACGATGGCAACGTCTCTGGCACAAACAGGAGGACAAATTCGAAAAAGGAACAAACGCTTTCACCGGGGTAGCCCAGGCGTGTCCGATAATGGACGCCGTGAGGTGAGGGGAAGCGTTGCCGTGTTTACGGTGCGCTGGCCCTTTAAGACAGCCCCATGTTTCCATTGGCACGGTGACGTCAGAGCAGCGAAGGGCTCCAGCCTATCGTCTCCGAACGGCGAAAGCGATGGTCCTGGCGGAGCGTCCTGCTGTAGGAGGGAGACTTTCACACTGCACAAAAGCGAGGGGAACACTCGTCGCTGGAATGAGCCGCAGCCCCCTGTCACTCGCCGTGGATTAAAGCGGAAACTTTTCGGCATGGCCGTTACCGTGAAAAAGTAGCGCGAGAAGCAGCACGCGAATCGCCGCCGCCGACGGACCATCCGCTGCACAGCAACTCCTGGTAACGCTAGATGCACGACCACCGCTAGAAGAAAAATATGCTCCCGCCGAGCAGCCTCATCCCCGGCTTCAGTCGCAAACTCCCTGCGTTTTAACCAGTTTAACCAGTGAGACGCTCGCCAGCCTCTGTTTCCTCGCCTCTTTTGCCCCCCCCCTCACCCCCCCGGCCCCCTCGCTTCTTCTCCGTAAAGTCGCCGTACAAGTCCCCGACCCACCTGCGAGGGAGAATCATGGCAGGGAAGCTGACAGCGGCGCAGGGCACAGGGATACTGCTGGTGACCGCCAACGTTGGATCACTGTTCGATGATGTGAGTGACCGCCGCCGCCTCTCTGTGTGTCTCTCTCTACTTCTTCTTTCATCATCCCCATCTTCACGTCCGGCTGAAAACACAGCTCAGCCGGTCACGACGGGAGTCGCGGGCGGGAGGCAGGGCACCGACACTCTCACGCAGAAACACACGGGCCTCTCACAGCCGTGCACACATGCTAGGTCTTCCCATTTACATTAGCACATGCAGTGACCCACTTTTTGTGTCCTCCGTAAAGATGTAAGCACTGATGAGGCGACGTGTAGTTTGTTGCAGCCGTGGCGTTGCCATGACCACAAAGGTGACCGTTTATGATCCATCCAGTAACTGAACCTAATCAGGCTTGGAGCAGCAGCTCACCTTGGCAGAGCTCTCACCATAATGGCTTTGATGAATCTCCTGATGTGTATAACCACAAGTAAAACCAGTCTTCTGTCAGCTCTGTAATGCTTTTATTATTTTTATTTGTGGTCACTTTCCTGTGGTGAGCATTGTTGTTGAGTCGTTCTGCAGCAAGCTGTGCAGGAGCTGATTTTAAACCACACAGGTATTTTTCCTATTCATCAGGTGGGCCCTGCAGTAGCTCACAGAACCGGTAATAGTGTATTTTTCTTAGCGCAGAAAATGTTGTAAATAGCCCCAATGGCAACCAAGACTGTAGACCCACCAACAACGTATTTGCAGCATTATGAGAACAAGCAGCATTTAGAGATTCACTCTAGACAAACCCACTTGCTTGCTTTTCTGCAGGATTTCAAAGCACCATGGTCTGCCTGTAAACAGGTGTGTCAGGACTCCTAAGGAGTGTCAGTTCAGGTTGTTCAATGACTATTCTTCCTAGTACCACGTATTTGTGCTAGTTTATTTTAACATAGCTTGTGAACAGTTGTATTCATGGCGGCTGGTTTACATAGTGACCTTTATTATGATGGTAAGTGCAAGTGTTGGTGTTAAATGTGTTAAGTTCAAACACTTGTGTCACTTTCGCTCTTGTGTCAGTAGAGTCCTCTTTTTTTTTTTTTCCTTCCTCATCTTACCCGCGTGAAGTACTGATCCAAAACATGAGTGAAGAGCAGTCTCCCTCGCTAGAGTAAGCCTATAAATAGACTGCCTCTTAGAAGCACCAGGCTTTTGGTGTCTTGTGAATTTTTTTTTTCTCCACGAGACTTCTAACAGACTACGCCAATATGCACATTCGAGCATGTCTCCTTCTTTGAGTGGGTGTGCTGGTCATATATAAGGCTATCTGTTGTCTGCAGTGTGTTTGCATCCCATGTGTGGTGTATACTAGTTGAATGAAGTCATTGTAGGCTGCCATTAATAGTGTCCACTACTAGATCTGTTGTGAATGTGAAGATGATGTCCTAGCGGCACAGTCAGACCCTAATCCTATAAGATAAAATCTGAAATGCACCAGCCCTTCTAGAATTGGCAGTTTATTTCCATACTATCCCATAGAGTTTGATCTGTAGATGAAAAAAAATCATAGTGAAACTATCCTTAATGCATCTCATGTTACACGTTGCCGGCTTCTGTTCTCAGCCATTTCAGATGTAAACACTGCACAGGCTTAGCCCATAATTGCTGTGTGTTTGAAGTGCCACTCTTAAGAATTTACTAAACTTTAATTTAAGGATGAGCTACTTAAAAGTTTGCTTTTTGGTCTGTAAAATGGCAGAAAACCTTTTATATAGATTCCAGAATAGCTGTCATTAAGTTACGTTACAAAAAAATTGCTGTTTTTTTGAAGGTAATGTCTTATAGTTAAATGTCCAGATTTTTTCATAGCTCAATAATAGTTTATTTCATAGTTTAATAATCTCAGTTTTTTTCCCATACACTCATAGCGTGCGTGTTTGCTGATTAAACCCAATACCTGGCTCATAAAACGGTTAGCCACCTTATTTCATTAGAGTTTTCTCTTACTCCAATTCTGAGTTGTTGTTTAAACAACATGTAAAGCAAAAGACAAACACTGCGCCTGCAGCTCCAATCACTTTCCAGTCTTTGTCCTCTCAGCCATCCGTGGTGAAACTAATTATGATGGCAAACATTGGTTTCCCTCGTGTTCAAAATGTCCTCCTTGCATTAACCCCTATTTGCGTTTTGTTTAGTCTCAAATGCTCACGTATGTTTGGGGATTGCTATTTAGGTTGCAGAGATGTTTATAATTTAATTTTGCAATAAATTGACGGATCAGCCCCCACAGCTGGGCTTTTTTTAGGCCAACTTGATTTAAGGGTGTTGTAAGCAGCTAAAGTGATGCACCTGCAAGACAGCAAGTGGTAAGGTGTAGTCGTAGTGTACTTGCCTCGTGTTTTTCCATTTAGTTCCCACAATTTTTAAATACGGTGCTGTCCATGCTTAGCATTCCAGAACGTTTGTCAGACTCAACTAGCAATTAAAAATTTTGAAACACCTACACACTTTTGAATTTCTATTATCACTTGTTGGGTTTAGTCAAACAAATGGTTGGTTCACACACACACACACACAAAAAGACAAACATTTCTTAGCATATTTCAGAACATAAAAAATGCGCAAATCAAAATTTGCATGATTAAACTATGTTTCAGCGGTATTTGCCTGACAAATTCTACTGCCTGGTATTCTACCGATCAGTTTTTCCACCAATTTTGTAAGTTGGATTTGCTTAAATTGATCCTGTATGCCCCTCCGACATGTTAAAATATTGTCTAAAATATGTGTCCAGTACAAGAAGAAGAAGAAGAAGATGAAGAAATGATAAAAGAGGACATTATATTATATTATCTAAGAGATCTTGCCAATAAATTAAAAATGTCTTTAAAATGTGGACACGCTGCAACTGGATCCAATCAGGAGCGAGGATGCAATGCAAGGCCCAAGTTATCATCTGCCCAAAAAAACTACTACTTTTGTGTGTCCTTCTTGAAGAACAGATGCCTTCATAAATTGTCTGCATGGTTGAATAAAGCAAGAGAGAAACTAGTGTACATGGACAGACTTTGGTCAGCTGGCCTCATTTACAAAGTTGCCAAGAAAAACCCTCAAGGTTGCCGAATTGTAAAAAAAAAGAAAGAAAGCAAGGAGCCAAATGAACAAACAGTGAAATTCATGTGTCATATGCACATCTCAAAAAAATATGAGGTATATAGTGTTGCTTTGGCAGTGGAAGAGTGGGTGATCTGCATTTTGTGCAAAACGTCCTTAATCAGCATGGATACCACTCCAAACTGAAGACACATTCCATTCCCGCTGGGAAACAACTGATTAGAAAGAACGTCATTTTTCAGCATGGCAGTGACTCCAAGCATTCTTCCAGTTGTGTAAGAATTTTCTGGAGCTAGCTGCCTGAAAATTCTTTGTGATGGGGTGGCACGATCAATCATCGGATCTGAACCCCATCACATTAGAGAACTTACATTGAAGAGTTCGGGAACATTGCATGTCATGTAACATTTTCATAATTTTCTTGAACAAGTCATGTATATTCTTGTGAATATCAAGTGCTGCTGCTAAATTATAAACAAGCAATGTGATATATTACACAAGATACATACTACCCAGCAACCCACCAACTTAGAGATAGGCCGATGAAGATCATGATAGAGCCATCACATTACTCACTGTACATACAGCGGTCACAGCTGTTTGATCTCTGTGCCAGTATGTGTATGTCTTTGGAGAGCTTAAGAGTATTTATTATTTTGGTAATGGTTTGTTTTACTGGTTGACATTGTTCACACCGGTATTGGGTGTCACAGAATTGTTGCATCAGTAAGCCAGAGGCGCCAGTTTTGTTTTGAAAGAGTATGGATATGTAGAGTATTCTTAAATACTGTTAAAACAATCTACCACAACGCCATCCGGCTGAAAAATTTAACACAAAACGCTTAGAAATTGAAAGCCCGGCTTGAAATAACCTAACTCAGTAAGTTCTCATGATGGACTTAAAGCTGTCACCTATATGGCTACTTATCAGGAACATATGAAATGACGCATTACTGGCAAGCCTGTACACATGTGCCCATCGTGCTTCATTTAGATCGCACTACCTCTGCCACTTGGAAGTCTTTAGAAATGATGTTGACGGGGCTTTGTTAGATTGCAGTTGTGCAGGGTGAACCCACATGAACCAAACAAAAAAGTACTTCTCCACTGTGGCTTGGTCCAGCAAAAACAAACTATAGGTGTGATTTGAGTGTTCTTGTCCATTATGGGGGCACTAATGGTGACTGAATCTGGCATGCTGACAGTAATTGAGAGATCATATCACGACTGCTGGAGACTTTCCAGTGGAAAACCAGATGATCAAAAAGTGAGAAATGGGTGCCAAGTTTCTATCTGGCGTTTATTGCTGGGGATATAAACTGATGCACCTTTAAAGGCTATGTTTGTGGACTACATTCCTACATTTTCCTTAAGTGTTGTCATTGTAGTAAACAATAGGCTCTGGCTGTGGGTTTCCTTTCATTTCATTTCAACCACTCTGTTTTTGATTACAAACACCTCTTGTTTGCCAAGCCACGATGACCATATGCTGAGGCAACGGATCCCTAGGAATAACCCCCCTCAACACTCGTTGTAGGTCTGGTCTTCCAGCTTGTTTTTTTCCTAATTTCCTTCTACCCGTCCTCCCCCTCTCACTACCTCTGCTTCTTCCCCTCCCGTCCACTGACAGCTCATTAGCTCAGGCTATCGCAGCCTCGGACCCCACTGAGCAGGCATATTTACGCCGCTAAAAATAGAACAGAGCAGGAAAAATATACCTGACTGTGTCCTCAACCCTGGAAGCGGCTCCAACTCTCCTCTTGATTTTGTCTTCATTGTTCTAGTCTGTGTGCCAAATTAGGCACTGTATGTGTGTGTGCGTGCACACTTAATCTTACCAGGCTATCCCACTGAATCTCATCAGTGTTAAAAGAGCCATGAAGTTGAAATGTATTATCTTTGTGAACATTTGAAGATGTCACTGGTGCCAGCATAGATCCTGGAAGCTATATTTAGGCCTTTAGCCACATGGCTGATTGTAGTGAATTCCCTAACTGAAAAATGTAATTGAGCATTCAGAACGTGTATTTATAGTGTTGGCAGCATTAGTGCAAATGTGTGATCCCAGACGTGATGCTGTGTTGATAAGAGGCTAAATAGCGAAGCAAACACTGGGAAAATGGCTTTATTCTTAACATCAAGTCCTTACATTTTTTATGTTTTAGCTCAAGTTTTATGAAGAGGGGCTCAGCAGTAGAGACTGTGACTAAATGCTTCAGCTGACTGCTCAATTTTCGTGTTTCTTCCATTGCCAAAAGTCAGCTCCAGTGTGTTGCTGCAGGAGTGGAAAAGTTTATGAAAGAAAGATCAGATGATGCTATTTTGGTGTTCCTCCTGCTCTGCCCTCCACCATCCTGTCATAACATGGAATTAGAATTTCAAAAGCAACAGATGTAGGAAAGAGCTGAAAGGTGCCACTTAATGGCAAAGACAAAACATGAAGAACAGTATACTACATACAGTATAATTATCTTTAATTATTTAAAAAAAATTATTGTAGAAATCTAAGAACATTTTGTCAAAAATATATAATTTAGATTTATATGAATACTGTACCTAAGTGTAAGTTTGCAATACTTGCATTTTCATTTTACGTTACCTTTACCCAACCACAGTTCAGATGGAAATATGGTACTTTATTCTATTGCTTTAGGTATTTGCCACTAGAGATGTCGTGATCCAGTACAGTGCAAAATAATTTTGGCATAGGTGTGGTTTCAGGCATATTTCAAAGGATTGGTAACGGTTAAATTAAAGGCAAACTAATTCCGTCCGTATGTGTGTTTCTTATACACCTACCAAACACGCCAATGGCCTAATGCTGCAGCTTTCTTTATGTAAAGTCCTAACAAAAAAGCTAGTGAGAGGCCAACTTTCGCAAGAAAAGAGAACGTTTCTAGGATGTTTATTATTTGTGGGCGTCAGGGAGATGCTGTCGATCTCCGAGAGGCTTATGGAATTTTGGGGAGAGTTGGATAGTCTGCAACCAGCACATTTTTGTCTTATGGAGTTTATAGAGCCACAATTTGACCTCTAAATATGAAAAACACTACCAACAACATTTGGTTGTTAAGCTTGGGCCGCACTGCACACACACACACACTTTAGCTAGTTGTTCATAAGGTCCCTGATGTCAGATATTGTTTATGTTCAAAGACATTTGATGGAACTCAATTTGATGGAGTTAAATGTTTTCTAAAAAGTTTTTGAGGAAAGCTTTGAGTGGCTCTTAAATGCTCAAAGTGTTGCAGTTTGTGGGGGGCTGGAGCCTGTCCCAGCTGTCACTTGGCGAGATGTGGGGTACACCCTGGACAGGTCGTCAGTCCATCTCAGGGTCAACACAGTGAGACACACAGGCACACTCACATTTACACCAGTGGGCGGTTTAGACTCACCAATTAACCTAACATGCCTTTAATATGTGACAATAATTCACAAGCTAAACATACTCCTGCCTCAAGTATCTTGTGATGTCTGAGGCTACCACACAGATGAACCCGAGGTTTGATACGTTCTTCTTTTTAAACTCTTGGTTTGGTAAGTCGCATTTCCAAAATGGGACACAACTGAGCTCAGGTTGTCGATGCTCCATGTGATTCATTCCTAACCTTTATCCGGATTATGGCGTTGCAGAGTGTTACACCACTTCTCTTGTGGTTCTAAACATCTGGCACATGGTAGTCATCTACCACGTCGTACCTCCCGTCTGCAGGTATCTTCTCTGTGAGTGGAGCTTATTGGCTTGTTTTTCTGAGTTTTATCTGTCAGGTGCTGAGTCAGGTCACTTTGCCCTAGAACAGAGTTAAAGAATCTGTATAGGCCTAAATCAGCAGAGGTGTGGAGATGATTACATTGCTGGTGCGGAGAAGGTGTGCCCCCACACCAGCCTGAGCTTTTGTTCTTACCAGCAAAAATAAGCAGTCATTCACTGAACCATGCAGAAGAGTTTCTAATGCCGGTCTCACAAGGGGCATGTGAATCCGAAAAAAAAGTCATATACACTGAATGTACAACACGGCATAGAACTTTAGAGTAGGTCGACACAGCCCGAGTTCATTGACCTGGCTCAGGAGGTTTTGATAATGTGTGTGTGTGTGTGAGTAGAATGGGACAATGAGTAGCCAGGCTCCATTGGACCCAGATAAGGAACTCTGATAAGGGTGGGAGTGTCGGCGCTGAGCAAGGGAAGCTTGAGTTCAGTCCAAGAACCATAATTATCCAGGATGGGAAAGCCAGAGAGGGACGCCCTCCACCCATCCCCCTGATTTGGCTGTTTTTATTTTCATTTTTCATATCCTTGAAAACTCTGGTTCCTTGGGCAACCATTGAATGAATTAACATGCACTTAAATAATCTGCTTAATCTGTGTGTGAATGCAGCAGATGATTAATCTAATTTCTTTTATACTTTAGACTTATTTTGGAAGCATGACTCACACATTATAACTGAAGACACTGTTTTGTGACTTTTCTTTCTTTGCCTTTGTTGCTTTGTTTGTGTGTGTGATGGAACAAACTGCAGTGAACGAAAATCAGGCAGACATACACAACGGAGCTCCTTGCTCCGCGTAATGATCTCTGGTTTCGTTCAGCCTTTCACAATGTTCTTTTCCCTTTCTGCACCTTTTTCTTTTTTTATCCACGTGCATCACCTGGTTACAGAGGAAAACAGTTCCTCCAACTCTCCAGCTGAATCATTTGCGTTTATGTGACTGTTAAGTGAACAGCTTAATCCAAAAATAAAAAAAAATAAACTTGCGAGGTACTTGCGTACCTTTTAAACTAGCTCTAATTTATAAGATTCCTTGAAGAGAAAACATTGGGTTTTAGTCTCAATAAAACTCCACAGATGCACAATAGGAAAAATGCAATGGAAGCGTAAGCAGACTTTTTTTTTTGCAATTGCAGTTTTATGCTGGTGATTGGTCATGATTGGTTGGTGTGAGCCTCTCAGCGGGAAGACAACTTTGTGCTTGATTTTGATTGTGCCTATTTTTCCGTTCAGTACATGCAGTAAGAGTTACCCTCAGGTAGTGTTTCATTAGAAACGAGAAAATATTTATAATACTATCACATTCAGATGTTTCTGAGCCATCTTTAATGTACGAGTACATTAGCTAAAAATTGATTCATTTAACCCCTTTATGATATTTACAGTCCATGGTTAAGAACACACGCCTTATGAGCGTTCAAGTGTCATTAGGTGGAAACGTGTCAGACCCACAGCTTAAAAAAAATCTGAAAACACAATGGATTTCCCAACCTGTACCTCCATGCCCAGACATGCCTGCCTCTAAAGTCATTTATTGTGTTTGGGAATGTGAGGCATGTGTGAAGGGCGTTTTCGTGCCACATGTTCATCGATACTGCAAGTATAAGACTAAGTGTGGCACCTTGCCTTTTGTCGAATTTAACTAATTGGTTAAAAATAAGAGAATGAAAGAGAAGGTTATTATCAATGCTGCTCCATGTAAATGTCCTGTCATATTTATACGTTGCTGAGTTAAAATATTAACTTCCACTTTTAATATAGTACGCTTTAAACTTATTTTGCAATTTCACATCACATTTTGTCTTTAGCATGCAGGTTCGCTTCACCAAACCAAACCAAAAACAACCCCCAAAATAGAATG
This sequence comes from Channa striata, assembly GCA_033026295.1. Lineage (NCBI taxonomy): Eukaryota > Metazoa > Chordata > Actinopteri > Anabantiformes > Channidae > Channa > Channa striata. Next base: position 2,549,289 of record CM065184.1, read on the forward strand.
TGTGAAAGTGGTTTAACAAAGGTATTACATATGAAAGGTTGCTGTTGTGAGTGATAAACATTTTGACCTTGTTCCTGCTTTTACATTTTGATGTGGTTGGAAAATTCAGTTTGTTGCTTACTTCTCATTTTTTTTATTGTCAACCCCTTGGTTGAGGCTGACCATGTAGGCTTTGTTACAACTAGGATGTTCTGTTTGCGCTGAGAAGAAAACCAGAGCTATGATTGAAGTAGATGGACGTTTTACAGAAAGGGTTACCTTTTCCCATTTTTATCACTACATCATTAAACTGTTGGTATTTATACCAGAAACTTTAAGCACGGTTTATGTGCGGTATTATAGCTTTCGTCAGCACAGTGTATCAAAAGAACTTGGCTCACTTCTAGCTCGTAAGCTCAAAGTTTGTATTCAGACGAGCACTCTCAGCAGCAGCAGCAGCCTGTCTTTCCACTCACGTTTTTATCTATTTCCCACATTCACTTCACGTACATATGATCTGTTACAATGATGTCAGTTTAGAACCTCTCACTGTGTTTGTTATAGTCACACACTCTCACGAGCACATGCTTTTCTCTCCAGTCTGCTGTGTTTTCTCCAACCATCTGAGTGTGCTGGGGAAACACACTAACAGAATGGTCACAGGAGTGATCATACCTCCTTTATCTCATCAGAAGCCAGACTTTTTTAAATAGAACAGCTGTGACGCAGAGTTTGTCTGTCCTGTCACAGAGGTATAACCTGAAGACAGTCTGTCCTCCCTGCTCTGCGCCCCATGAAACCAAGACCACTCTTCTCATAGACAACTGTGGGGTTTAGTTGGGAAAAGAAATGATGCATGAAATTGTCTGTTGGTCACAGACGTCATGTGTCCTCAAAAGTTGGATACATGGAAAGAATAGGTTTGCAGAGTGAATTTTGAAATATTTTATATTTTATATATTAATGTCAACACTACATCATATTTCCTGAATTGAGCTTTTAAATTCTGCCCTGCTGTGTTAAAATCCCACTGACCACTGCTAGTCTGTTTATGCCAACGCCCACAATAAAGCCCTGAAAAAGAATTTCAGGAGTGACCTTTTTTTGGACAATAACATTTGACTGTAACTGCTATTTATACGTTCTGTTGTGTCTGTGTCTCTAGTATAAACCGCCTGATTGTACAGAAATAAAGTGAAACAAACAATCGATGCCTGTTGTGTTAACATTAATGATAACTAATTTATGAGGCCGTTCTATTCTGGTTAAGGTTGAGATTTCCATAACACTGATATTGACACATACTCTTATTCATACTTCTGGTCATCGCTGCTGTTGATACTTACCTGAAATCAGATTTTTTTTTTTTTATCAAACTGAGCATAGGTTTCTCTTAATTGTTTAAAATTAAAAGAAACCTCTGCTAAAAGGGGAGAGAATTATAGTTGATTCATCACTAATGTTGATTTGTACAATATGTGTATAGATGACAGATGGCTGCTTTTATGCGATCGGCACAAGAAAAACAACTCCCATACAGAGGCGTTAAGAGTAGTGAGTCAATACATGCACACACATAGGTGCCTCCAAACAGGCAAAGGCAATGACGTAGAATGATGGGCCAGCATGGACAGGGGTCAGCACAGGCACCATGACCGCTCTGCAACTACACACATCCAGATGCAGTAAGCTGTGATGGAATGTGTTTTGACACCTGTCAATCATGGCCTGCATTACATTTAATGCGGAAGCAGGTCTGCTAAAGAGCTTTGTGTTCACCTGTCAGGGAAAGATTAATTAAACAGCGCATACTTTGAACTGACAATTTCAGTAACTGGCACTGGTACTTAAATACCAGTACCAGTCCAAGGCGGAACTCTCCTAACATTGTCCAAAGTTCACACGTGAAGTGATCAACCTATTGCAGATGAAGAATGTGGATTTTGGCTATTCAGGGAAGGTGTTGATCAGTCTCTGTTTGCATCCACCGTCTTCCTGTTCTTAATGAGTCCTGAGAAGACAAGGCTCCCCAGCTGGGCTACACTCCTTCTCTCTTATTACTGCCTCTATCCCCCACTGAGACCTCTACGCTCACCTTCTCAGCAGAACATGTGTTTGTTTAGCCCCAAGCCTTTGATGGAAAGGGCTTATTGTCTCTGCTCCACGTATAGTCGATGGGTGAGTTTTTCCCAGTTAAGGCCATTGTTTTTTTTTCCACGATGGCTCCAGTCTGGCAGTGCTAGCTGGTCTGGCCAAGTCATTAAGCAGGGCCTGGTACTAACTATGCCTCTGACTGTACTTTTCCTCTGGGCTCTTGCTTTTTCGGGTTTCCCGCTGTGTACTTATGTTGTTGTAGAGAGCACCTGGACGGTAATACTAGTGGTTATTCTTTAATAAATACAAGGCACGTTTAGGTCGCAGACACTCATTCTCGATGAATAAAGAGAAAAGTCTGTATTATAGTCAGTATCAAAAGTGGATCTACCATCACTCAGAGCCATATCTGGTTTCTTTCAGCAGTTTGCAAAGCCACAATGGAAAACTCTGTCCCTATGACAATGAGGTTTGACTTAGAGACGCTCTCTGGTTCCTATTTAAGGCAAGCTAAGATCAACAATATATACAAGAGTAATACACACACTGATGCATGCGTACTTGCTCCTGTCATTCCGTCACTCGTGAAATAGCTTGTTTCAGATGTCGCATTGTGCTCCGAAGAGGTCCACTTTTGGATTTATTAGGATATACTGTATGTAAGAAAGCATGGTGTGTAAAACTGACCATAAATGTGTATGTATAATACATGTATATGTTGTGTGGCTGTGGCTGGTGAGTTGGCATGCTGCATGTGGAATGCTCATGTTATTTTCTTTGCTTAGATGCAAATAAAGGACCAGCTGCAGATCAGTGGTTGACGGTGGTGTTGAGTGTCACTCCTCAACAAGCTGCTCCGGTGTTGGAGCTTGGCGCCTGCTTTAATTAACACATCATTTAGTCCTCCCACTCTCAGCCTCAGATCTAAAGGAAATGTCAGCCCTTGCCTTAAATATATTATTTTGTCAAATTACTGACCATCACATTAGTATTTTAATATAGTAGCATCTGCCTACCTTGAAAATGAAACATACATACATGCATACCAACATTCATTATGTGGGCCAACTATAAAATGTGTTCTATGCTCCATGCAAGCCTAGTGCAAGTGTACAGTTTGCTAGAATAGTCTACAGCAATCACATAGGTATTAGTTGTGACAAGGGAAATTTCTTTACAGAGTGGCACTGTATACGTTAATACACATTTAATCATGACTATTGATACATTTTCTGTAGGAGTGAATTTGACTGTCACTGGTTTACTGTCACCGGTGACCTGTTCAGGGTGTATCTCTCACCCATTAACAGCTGGAATTGGCTCCATTGTATCACATTGTGATACATAATGATATATGTGTATTTATGAATTCAGTAGTTACTTTATATTTGTTTACACCCCATTAGAACCAATAAAGGCCATAGAGTGTAGCAGAAACTCACTACGTCTTCGTGAGGAACACGTCTATAAACACCAGGGCTCAACATTAACACCTCTCCGCTTACGATAGATCATGTGGAATGCGTCATGCAGTTGTCCGATTCGGCAAGTTACCAATAGATTTGGTGGCCTGCAGTGTTTCCTAAATATTCATTTGTGTCGTTTGCCCTGCAACTAATTGGTTATATTATAGAGCTGTCTGCAGTGTGTTTCATCTTAAAGTGTCGACAGTCCCATTTCGGGTAAATCAGAGGCAGGATGGATTTCATTCAGGCAACCAGATTTCATTTTTCATTTGATGCTGTCCTACCCCTGTTTATTAACTTCACCGAAACATTCATCCATGCTATAAAAAAAGCCTCTTTGGTCATGTAAAGGTAACTTTTACAGACATGAGCTGTAGCCTGCCGGTCAAATTTATTCAGTCTGAAAGTGGCAAATTATCTGTTTTTCAAAGTGTAGAAAATATTTTTTTGCTTATTGTTTACTGCTGATCAATACTACTGTACTGAATTTTGCTTTGCATAAGTAGAACTGAAGAGCAAAGCAGCAGCTGTATAAAAAAATCAGCAAATCAGCATGTTGTTTTAAGTAGAATTCATTTTTTCTCTGTTAAAATTTTCTCTTTAAATTCACAACTGTAGTAGATGAGGTAGGAGAAAGTGGAATAACACTCCTGGCTAAATGCATCTTACGCTTTATTTAAAGCCCCCTTACTGTTATTGATGTCATGTCAGTGTTTTAAGCTGAAAGCCCTTCAGTATTTGCACCAATTCACTTGTTATATACAATATACACATTTAATTATTTTTTTTTCTGCTGTTCATCTAATTTTCTGCTTTTATCAGTATTTAAAAGTTCAGTTCCTTCTCAGTCAACAAAAATACATTAAATCCTTTATACATTATAAAAACTCACATCTGAGGACAAATTCAGTGATTGATGCAAAACTTAAACCTTGAAAAAACACTTCATACTGTTTTATGAACCTGGTATTAGAGGATCACTTTTTCTACCTGCTGATCCACAGTTGCAGCAACTTTGAGTTTTTTTTTTTAGTTTACTTTGAAAAAATCCTTTTAAAAAGTATAAGTAAGTATTATATATTGTAAATACCTCTTAATTTTATTATTTGTATGATAATAAAATATAATATTTGTCCAAAACCATGTTTACTTTATACATTTTATAATTTACTTTATATAATTTATTTAGACAACTAAGTTTGGCTGTTGCACAATAAAACATCTAAAAGCTTAAAGTCTACCCCTGAACCCCCTTTTTGGATTATATATGCATATTTAACAAGTAGAAAAGTACAGTTATTAATGAATTTATTGATACCTAAATTGAATAGATACCAGAAATGTTCCATTTTCTGCTTCCTGTTCCACCAGTGATGTCTATATACTTATGCATTTTTTTTAACTGAAAGTGTGACACTGGGGTAGCTTATTCATTAGGTAATCTCTTTTTCCACTTAGACCCCTGATCTTGCAGTAAATCTTGAATATGTGTTCATGAGAATTCCCCTTACGTTGCCTCTTGCTCTGTGCTTTGTGGTCTCGGACCGTGCAATCAGTAGCTTCGTAGGTTTGTGACTTAAAGTGTGATTTACATACACACCATCAGAATTACAATAAACTGTGGTTTTTCACTTTTCATCTGGTTCTTGAAAGCATTCGATTTGGTTTGAAAACTGTATTGTTACAAGCCAGCCACTCCCCACCCACTGTTAACCTGTAAGTTATTCATCTTTTTGTAGCAGACATTTGAGCACAAGTAAAATGGTTCTATTAATGTGCCCCAGTAAGTCATGAAAGTGTGACAGTGAGCAGCTTTGCACAATACCAGGACCCTGCAGCTAAATGTAATTCAGTGAAATATGAAATTCCAAAATCAGTCAAATGATAGAATGGGAGCTTTATCTAATGGTTGAGTTTGAGTTTAATCAAATATCGTTTACTAAAAGTGAGGTGGAGCCTAATGGTCACTTTTGTGAGGTGAAAATCTGTGATAGTTGTGTGTGTGTCTCTTTCATTGCCTTATTGCTCGTGGGCTCTCCAGCGGATTATCACTTGGTCGTCCACTGCCGACAGTAAAGTTTCCACTGAGGACGACTCGAACAATGCAGGTCCTCCCTCATCTCTTCACCAGTTGTGTCCTTCTTCTGGCAGCTATATAGGTGGCTATATATAGACCTCTGCCACAAGTATATATTTGTCTAAAACATCCTATTATTTCTGTATGGATCCTGTGGTCATGGCAAGTATTGAGTTTCAAGTTTCTTCCTGCACTGACAAAAATAGCAACTTGGTTGAGAGCTGAGTTTTCTCAGAGAACATCCCAAATTGCACAGTTTTTGTGGCAATTTAATTTATATTTTACACTACACCTCTGCGATGTCAGCTGGCTTTGTTGACAAAATGACATAAACATGACATAAACATTAAAATAGCTAAAGGTGTTTTAATAAAAACCTAGATTCTTAAATCCATCCATCCATCCATTATTTTAACCGCTGCTCAGAGGAGCTACTCTCAGCATTCACTTTCTCGGGAAAGCTGGTTTCTTAAGTGTCATGTATGTTGGAGAACGCTGATTTACTTGCCATGTATACGTGTAACCGGGTTACATGCACCTTTCTCCAACTGCGCATGTGCGCGACAACTGTACACTGCACAAAGCTGATCGCTAATTGGTTGATGGGGTGACGCTGCCTCATTTATAAAACAAAGCCTGTCTAAGTTCTGACAGAAGTTTTAAATTACACAGAGAAGTATAAGTAGAGGTCTAGATAAGATACTTTGGATTTTTCAAACTGCACGAGTTTTTCCTTTCTCTCCCCCTGCGCTGTCACAAACACACAGGCACATGCAGAGGGGGGGGAGACGAAAATCAGAAATCCGCGTTTCCCATCATTATGCAGCCAGGCTTCCAAAACATGTCCAAGGAGGTGTGGCAACCAGGTTACTCTTCTGCTGGCGGGCTTCTTAAGTAGATGTAAACACCGTCCCCCGATTGACCGAGAGGTTACTAATGTCCATGTAAATGCACTCAATGAAGCAGACAACCAATTAGATGTAATTGGACTGTGGCAGGTAACTGGTGCACCCAGAGAAAGCCCCCTCAGGCATGGGAAGAACATGCAAATCCCACACAAAAAGGCCACCGCCAGCAGGTGAATTCGAACCAGGGACCGAGCTGATATGTGGGACCACCATCCACTCCTTAACTGTAATCACAGATTCTCAAGTATTACATTAAAACTCTTGTATTGGCTGCCCATTCGAACGTATTTGGGTGCTGTAAGTGGATTCAGGTCTCATTCACATTGAGTAACATGCTCCTGCACCCTGTTGCCTGCTAAAATAAGGAGCACATTTATCCACTTGCTAATAAACATCATTTAGCTTTTATAGGCATTTGCTTTGTCTCCCTAATAGATGGAAACCTTGTTAAAGTGTGTAAGTAAAGTGCGGCTTAAGGTGTCAGTGGAGAAACATTCCAGCTTTACTGTACCATCGCTGACAGAATAAAAATCATGTACTTAGGCTATTTAAAGCCGTCCAATTACATAAGTGTCAGACACAAAACAGCGCAGGGGTTTACAAGGTCTGGCATGTGGTTTGTGCTCCTGTCTTGTAAAATAAGTTTAAACCTATTGCCCGGCTCCTTATCCATGTGGCATATCTTTATTATCTTTATCCATCGAGATACAGATTGATGATTTCTAAGATTGTTAAACTGTTTTATAGGCAGTGTGCACTAACACCTCTATTTCTGCGCACTCACCTTTGTCTGGACAGCTACTTGTATTCTAGCTCACTTCTGGTTAGTTCTGTGGTTACATCTTTGCGTGACATGCTACGAACAGAACATTCATTTTTGAAAGACCCTTTCTCAGAATCTGCTTTGAAGTTGGCTTCAAATAAAATGCTAAATTCCAAGTGGAGACGCTGAATATTGTGCACATATTGTTTGCTCAGTTGACTTAAAATGAGTAAAAGCTGCTATATATTGACATTCTAAGCACAATGTCTAGCACATTGGGTGTTGGCCTGAACTGTGGGTCTCTTTTCCTGTCCTTTGCATCCACATGCACGTTTGTACATGTGACTTACAGTGAGTGTCTTATCCGATTGGCTGAAGACACTTTAGAAGACAGGTGGCCAGGTGAGCTGGTCTGGTTCTGGCCTTTTCCGTCGGTCATATTTTCTCACCTCTTCTCAGTTGGAAAACTGGGAGCACAACTTTGTACATTTGGTCATACTGTGGAACTTTGCCAGCATCTGATATCAGTGGAGTTTCAGTCAGACCAAATGGTTTAGTTTTTCTTAGGCCCAACAGTGTTCGTTTCTATTCAAATGCTGTTTGTGAGTTTGTAGGAAATTTGCATCTGGAACGAAGAGATTACATAGAACTTTGTCTTTCAATTCCTGTTTACACGTCTTGCCTGATGACCATTCTACACTCCGTATCCTGTGTGTGTGTGTGTGTGTGTGTGTGTGTGTGTGTGTGTGTGTGTGAGAGAGAGACAGTTGGCTTTACCCATTTCATCCTGCCTTTTTGTGTGTACCTCTATTCTGCCTGACGAGCACCAGAGAGTGACAGGATTGCTGTAGAGACTTGATTAGATACGTCAGATGATGAATGGGATTAGACTGAAGTAAATAGGAGGCAGGTGGTTGCATCTGTGAAGGTGATGAGGTGTTTGTGAAGCCGCAGCATATCTCACTATAAAAGGACATGCAGCCTGACAGACACCAAGGACAGTGTTACACAGAATTGCTTTAAAACAGAGAAAGCGGTGTTTTGAAGATGGCAATTTCAGGCAGGACTCTGTTTCTGCATTCTGCTGTGCCCAAATGCGTTTGCCTTTGTTCAGGTTTACATTGTAGTGTTCAGCGTCTGCCCACATCACAGCTCCCACTCATCTATATGATCTGTACGTATGAAGCTCCTTCCATTTTTGAACCACACTCCTTAGAAGGTTGGATAGGTTGGATTGTTTTGCTTTTGCTGCCTTCAACAGTACAAATGATGTAGGTTTGGACAGAACAAATGCGCCAACATATACTTCAAGTTCGAAGTGGTTAAACAAATTGTAGAGGGGAGATAAGATAATTTTGTCTTCTCCAAAAATGTGTATGGTTAAAGGATTTCTGGGTATGCTTGTGGTATGTCTCTATGAATGCTGCTTCTCAGTCAACCACTGTAATATCCTCACAGGTACTGGATACTGTTTTTTTTCAGTATGGTGGAAGAGAGACACATTTTTCTCAACAAATTCATCAATTAACAATATAATGTAATTTCTGCAAAATGTCAACATTGATGTATATCTCTTTTTGACAGGCATGTTCCTACACATTTTAGTTGAAGCGCGTTAGCTAATTGAATTGGAAAGGCGCAAGGGACAGCAGTGACTGCAGAGACGGGCATTCAGGGAAATACTTTTTTGTGTATGTACAATAGTCTTTATTTATTGTGAAAAGATGGCTCAAGTATAGTTTGGTTGCATTTGTAACTTGAAACCAAGTTGTGTAAAATTTTAATCTTATGATTAAACCAGTCAAAGCTAAATTATCATCAACATTGTGGTACATTTTTATGGATGAACAAATATCAGGATGCTGGATAGGAAAATTGCTAGTTCGATGAAACTTGTGATTTACAATCCTAGTCCCTAGAAGAAAAATACTCATAAGTTTTGTGATTGACTGACCTCGTCCTTTGTGTCATATAGTTTTTTCTAAGTGAAAAAGTTTGACAACTGTCGATTGCCATGAAGTCAAACAGACATGATACCCTGACGATAAACCCTAGTAATTCTGTTGATCCCCACACTTCCCCACAGGCATTCTAGCAAGGATAAATCCCAACAACTTTTGCTGAAGTAGCCTACAGCCTCACATAGTTGCTATGGCTGTACACCACGTGGCAAAGATCAAACTATTTTTGTGGACTTGTGACTTAACTATGCAGAGAATAATCTCTGTGAAAATCTGATCTAAGTGATTATATTTTCCTCTGAACACAAATGCTATTCCTATTATGACAGGAGACTTGTTCATCTTACACAATGTGATTCTTGTTTTTTTTCTCATTTGTTTTGTTTGTCCAGTGACCTTCATAAAAAGGTAAAATAAGATAACTCCTTACATTGTCACATGTATGACACACTTGAAATGTCCTTTGAGATGTAGCAACATCACTTTTGAACTGATGTTTTTTTTCTTAAGAAAATTGCAAAAGTTTTGTGAAATTATTCCAGTTTGTCAAAAAAGTATAAAACAACAATTCTCCACAAAGGTAAAACGATTATAAAGGGAATATATTATACCTTGCTTGTCATCATAGCTGAAGTAAAATAAGCGGCAGATCACAAGATGAAAGTCTTGCAGATGATTCATCTCAACTCATCCTGCAGAGGGGTCCCCATTGGATTGTCATGAACAGTTTGTATTTTGGTGTCTGTAAAAATCAGATTAATTAAAAAAAATATATATCCAGGAGGATCCGGACAAATGTTTTTGCGAGAAGAGAGAGATGTGAACCTGAAAGATGAGGTGGATCTAGAGCTACAGCACCAAGTCAAGTGGAAACACTGCTGTTCATCGGCAGCACACACATCCAAACCTTTACGAAAGCCGAGGCTTCCTCTTGTATATTTCAGCTACTTTAGTAGATGGTCAGCCGTCTTTTAACAAGCTTGTCGTGTGTCCAATGTCTGTGCCAGGTCTAGTTTTCAACCACTGTGGGCTGATGTGGTGTTTCTGAGGCGTGACTCATCCACTGTGGGTCTGGTTGAGGTCTGGGCCTGGATGGTGTGTTGTGGAAACCCAGCACCCTCTCCACTGTTTATTTTGGAAGCTTTCCTTTGCGGCACTCTGTAAAGGTCAATGTAGATGGGAAAATAGGGAGATATGTTTTTCATTTGGATGTATTTTGGAAGCAGTTTCCATTGGAAGAGCAGGGTCTGTCTGGTTTGATCTGTTTTGGACTTGCCTGATGAACTGTGCTGAATTTAGCCTATTTTTGTGTGACAAAAAGCCCAGTGTTGATCTTTCTGTTCTACATTGAGCACAGTGACAGAAAGAATTGTTATGGGGCTTTTCTGAGACATTTTAATGGGGTCCTGATGGAAATGGAAACTGACCCTTCTTTGCCCCGCTGACGTCCCCCCCCCCCTTACTCACTCTATTCCTCCTCATCATTTTTTTCTCTCTCCCTTCTCACTCTCTCTCTAGTACTCCCACAGCAGGAAGGACCCAATTACAGAGATATCGGGCCCATGCTGAAAACGTGATAGCCTGTAAAATGTCTTCGGCGTCACACAGACACAGTGTTTGTCCTGCCCCAGTGCAAACAGGATGCTGTGTGCAGGAGAGCAGTGCAAGATAAGAACAGACAACGGCAAGAGGGAAAGACCAAAACAAAACAAAACCAAAAAAAAAGCCAACCGGTGGGGGTGGGGGTTTCAGAGCACAGCACGGACGGAGAGGAAAAAGCAGCCTGGAGACCGATGATGAAGAGATGATCTAATGACCCCAAGGGAGTAAACAGTAGTACAGTTACAGTATCACTAGAACAGTGTGGTTCCTGCACAGGAAATACAAGGGTATGCGCTACCACCTGAAGGAAGCACAAATTGTAGTACAGACATTATGTCTCTCCTCCTCCTTCTACACATTTCCTGTTGCTTCCTTGCTAGATATGAGTTCACAATGACTTAATTTAAAAAGGAAATCAAAGATTGATTTGTGTGACAAGTCATTTTGGCAGAATTTGAAAAGGACACAGGTGAATGATAAACTGCACACTCGGCACACTGGTGACAGGGATTTATCATTATTATCATTACAGATTAATGACATCTTTTTGTTTTCTGACTAACCTAAACTTTACTGTATTCTCACTTTCCCCCGCTTGTTTTGTCCTTTCTAAGTCCTTTCTAACTTCTAAGTCCTCAAATATTTCTCAGTGGTAGAGCATTGGGTTGGGATGTAAAAGAGCAAAGGTTCGAATCCCACCCAACTAGCTGTAACACTACCCATCCACCGAGGACCACCTTGTTGCCGGAGGATTGCGGCAGGAAGGGTATCCGGCGTAAAAACCCCATGCCAAATCAACGTGCAGAACAAGTTCCGCTGTCGCGACCCCTAACGGGACAAGTCAAAAGCCGTTAGTCTTTTGAAATGTTCCAATTTGTCATGAACAACAACCTTTAATTGTGTTAAAGTCCTAATTAGAGCACGTTGTTTAGCCTTTATCATGCTAAAGAAAACACACATCTGTCACACACATTGATTTACTGACATCTACATACAGGGTTCACACCTCTAGGCTCTCTTTTGGACAGTTTACACACAAAAACAAGACCCAACACGATGCATACATTCAACCAGTACCACTAGCAACAGTAAACAGTATGACATGAAAATATATATGTTTTTTAACTTGTGGGTTTTTCTGTTGCTTTGTCGACTGATTTTACCGAGTCAGTACAAGTTGTGAACAAAGAGACACAATCTCTACAATGAATTGTCAAATAAATTTTAGAATTTTAAAGCTTAGACATGCACATGTACAGATATTTATAAAGACATGACTTCTCTATCCTAATCAGACCTTTTTCTGCTGGCATCTCTAGAGCAGGAATGCATCTGAGTGACTTTTCAAAGCCAGAGAAAGTAGAGCAGGCTTTTTATGTTAAATCTGTGACAGCCTAATTTTCTCTTTTCTTTCTTCCATTGCTAAATTATGCATACGTATCTAAATGTGTCCTTTTTGCAGATTGAATCCTGCTTTTGAACATGTGAGCAGGAGCAGTTTGGTCATAGCCCTCGTGTAATGCATGCTGTGAACACCTGCTCAGTTCATAACACCGCAAAAGATTTCTAGTTTTAGCAGTCAGAATTATTAGCAGCTGTGTAGTAATATTATAATATGAATTGCAAATGCAATAGTTGTATTAGAAACGTTTCGTGTGAATTGCCTTTGTCGTCTTTGTAGACTTCAGCTGGTCCTTATTGTCTCTAGGTGTGAGAGATAATTTTGTAAATGATATAGTTATCATGGTAATTTTATTTTTTATCCCATTTTAAATGTCTCCAAAAAATACTTCTGGAAACCTGGAAACCTAGAAACTAGATCTTCAATCAGGCAGGCATTACAAAATGTCAAAGAGGCAGATTCTTTCTTCTAAAAGTTTCTAACTTCTTAATCTCCACGTGTTGTGAATGTTCTTGCATTAAAATAATGCATCGCATTTATACATGAAGTTTGCTGTAGTAGCTGCAGTAGTTGTAGCGGACTTATTGGTTGGTCTACAAAATAAAACAAATTTGCTTAATTCCCAGAAGCAAAAGTAAAAACAAATGTCACTCAATGATGACTAATACTTTTCTGAATCCATCTCATGTTCTTCCGTAATCTGAGAAAACTCCCATCTGCACGGAACACTACAGTAAGTGTGAAAGTGCAGGAGAGATTGTAAGTAGACCCTGAGTTTTATTTAGTATTTTTTTGGTCAGCCTGTTCCCAAGATTAAGGATGAACTTTAACGTCAACCTTAACCCAATCAAACGTGCGGTTTTGTTTCATCAACATTCAAAAGCCCAATCAGTTCTCGGACTGGCTAACTTAATTTAGTTAATGCTAGTTATTTTTTGTTATTTGTAACTTTGCACATTTTCATTTTTGCTTTTTATCAAAGTGTTATCAATACATGCAAAGGCCCTAAATCAGTTGTGTGATTTGTGTGACCCGTCGATTTTTAGAGTATATGCTATTCTTAAAATAAAATGTAAAACCACAAATCTAAAGGATAAAAACTCTCTATTATTATTAGTCTTATTTGGAAAAACTCTATAATAAGGCAACGGCCTTCTTGTTGACCTAATGAAAACCACACCAGTTGGTCAAATAAAGGCGTTAAGGTTTTTTTTTTTTTTTTTTGGAAAATTTTAAATTAAGTCATTTACCAGCAGTGTTTTGCCAGGGTTACTTTTCTCATAAACTGAAACATCAGCTGCTTAAATAAGAGCTCTCAGCTGACATGTTTTTGTTCTTCACATGAAGAGGATATGAATGTTGTCAGATGAGACAAGCAGCCAGAATAGTAATTACATTTGTCATGCAACTTTGCAGGGAACTCCCAACAGCTCTTGGGAAAATTACTGATAACGACTGCATTATTTTTGAGAATATTTCTGGCACGGTTGTGCGCATCGTGAATATTGTACAGATAGCCTCTTTGTTGGGATCCCTGATAATGTGACTTAGTCTGCAGGACGTCCACAGTACAGCCTCTGCTCCTTCTGTTGAATAACCCTGCCAGGAGCAAAGTAAACACAAGGATTAACCTTCAGCACTGCATCTGACATAGCGTTTAAATCTCAGATGGAATGCATTTTCTGCTCACAACAGTAAGAAGGCGTCCTAGTTTCTTTGTGGCCGCCATACTATTTTGCTAATATTTGTGCAGGAAACCTCAGCTTAGTAAAGTTTCCAAACGCTGCGTAATTCTTTCACGCTCGTTCTCCGGCTGCTTGCAGGTTTTTGCTTTAGTGAATAAGGTATTGTACTTCCAGTGACAGTAAGCAGGCCTGTGCAGCATTTTATTAGATCTTCCAATTACTCGTGCCATGTGGAACATTGTTTGATTCTTCAGGAAAGTGTCTGGCACTTGTAAAACAGACATTATTTCTTTTTCGCAGAAGCTACACGTGGATCTTTTGTACAACCTCAGGCTTTCACTGTTAATAAGCTGCTTTAATGTAAATTGTGAAAAAAAAAACTTGCTGAGGGACACTTTACTTTAACTTTCATTGGAGAAGGTAACATTAGTCATTTACTCTCAGTTCCTTAGATGGAGCTGGTCTGGATACGAGACCGTTTAAAATCACATCTCTCCAAAAGGAAATTAGTATTACTCAAAATGCATTGGTTGAAATGCTGTATGAACTAATTTGTCAGGATTGTTTTATCATTTTATGTGTAGCGTTCTGGAAAATCTGGGAACAGCACTGGGAAAGATATTTACATGTCTTAAAGGGCAGCGTCACTTGTATGCGTATGATAACCAACTTTCCTTTGTTGTTCCTTTAATAAATATCTGTACATGTCTAGTTAAGAAACAACCAAACTGTGGGTCACATAATTATCTAACATAATTTTTTCCAGCAACAAAATGTCAACAAATAATCGTAGATCCTACTTGTTGTTGTCTCTGTTATACGTTTCCTCCAGTAATCCTCCGAATTTCTTGCCGCGAAGACGTTTAGACTTAGAAGCTGAGATATTTTAATACAGAGAAGACAAAAGAGAAGTGTAATAGTCATAAATATGTGACGTTGAACCCAACACTTTCCACTAATGTCATTACCTAGTGTCATTTCCACTGTTGTGTCATTTATTATGAAAGTCAGTTTTTACAGTAGCTAAGGAATGACGCAATCTACTTGAAGCTCCCACCCAGAACTCCTAAAAGGCACCAAGCAATTTGGTTACAGCAGTAAATGTACACACAGCAGAATTTATTTCTAAGAATTGGCTTGGCTGCGTTTTATACTAGCATGGTGTTACTCTAAACTAGGACCAGCTGGTCTTGGGTGAGCCCTCTTTGCGACAATTGCAAACGCTGCTGATGTGAAAACTTTCTTGTTTCCATGAGTACCAGCTATTTAAAATGTTTTTATTTAGTCTGTAAAATGCCATAGAGAAAGAAACCGCCCAAGATTCAGTACAAATGGAAAATGTAGTTTGCCAACTTCAGTGTGCCCTTCATGGCAGTGGTCTGCACCTCTTTGGCATTTGTAGCGTATCATGATCACGTTCTCCAGAGGACTGATTGCCCATGCAGCCCCTTTGAAGGATCTAGACACAGTAGGCAGCCTTCAGCCCTGTAATCAGAGCAGGCCCTCACACTATAGATGGTCTTTATCTTTGCTTGGTTTTTGACTTGTAATTACAATGTGGTAGGTCTGGGTGACATCTAGAACACCAGACACTCCCTTCCTCTCTGTAGCGGTGTGCAGCATCTCCCAGTTATTCTTTTTACATTCAAACACAGGGATGCAGGACTGGTTTACAGGTTCCGCTGCGTTAGGATCACTGTGGAAATAAATGAACTCAACTAAAAGTGGTAAAACTTGTAATGGTGTCAAGCATCAACATAGTGGGACCAGTCACTGAATGCATTATTGATACTCCTTAATGGGTTTATGCGGACATTGTGTTACTTTACTGCTATTAAAACAAGCCACTTTTAAAGTTAAAGTGGTGAGTTCAAACAAACGTTCACATTTGTGAGTAAAACAGTCTCAATGGTTGGTTGGTGAAACGGTCACAATTTTCTCTTTTTCCACAAACCATTAGACCTAAAACATGATCAGATTTTTATGCAAATCCTAAAATTGGATAAAGGGGACTCAATTAAATGACAGTTGCACACTTAGTAATTATGCAAAATGATCCAAGAAAAAAGCATATGAACCTGCTGCTTCAGTAACCGCTGTGGTCCTGCCAATAGAAAAATCCTATTGGCTTTTTGTCGTCGAGGGAAACGGGAAGATTTTAATTTCCAGGTTGGTCTATAAACAAAAGTCATCCCTAACGCACTCACTAATACCATTTTTCACCCATGGATCAGGGTGTCATGGTGAAATTCAGCGTTTGGTTGTAGCCAGCATGACTGTAGTCTCTTCTGTTTACCTAACAGCGGGTTGTCCGTGGCCTTTTGCGTATGTTTCACATTTGAACACTGATACAGTGCACGTACTGTACATCACATTAATGCTTAGTCAAACACCCTCACAATTATGTGATCACTGGAAATTGCCATATGTTCAAGGTTCCTCTTATGAGTTCTCACTAACGAGGCACTTGAATGCAGTACACAACCTCAAATTGTTGTGGGGAGTTTGCTGTGTGTGTTGAGTAACACATGGCAGAGGTGTGAGTGGGAGTGCTCGCACAACTTGGAGAGTAACATTTCTGTCAGTAGCCGAACTCCACCTCAGGC
Organism: Channa striata; assembly: GCA_033026295.1. Classification (NCBI taxonomy): domain Eukaryota; kingdom Metazoa; phylum Chordata; class Actinopteri; order Anabantiformes; family Channidae; genus Channa; species Channa striata. The sequence continues at coordinate 2,565,832 of CM065184.1, forward strand.
CTGCTGTGTATTGCACAATTTGAACATCTTTCAGTAACTTTGACTTTCCTATACTCATTGTTTTACAATTTACAATTTTTAGAAGCCATTACAAGAAACAGTTTCCCTAATATTCAGAAATGTCTTTCATATTTACATGAGATATTAGATATATAGATGTATCACCTGGGAATTTCACAGAAATCTTGTTAGCATTGAGATTATATAACCTGTCAGAAAATAGCTGGCTGCTTGATGGACCAAGAGTGTCCCAGTGAGCTTTTACAATAGTGTCTCCCTCAACAAACCCCATGTCGAGCCTTAGAACCGTATTGTTAATGTGTGCTGCAGGGTTGTGCAGTGACGATAAAGCTTTTAAGCCACACACTGCTGTGGTTGCTCTTCGTGGTGCAATTTCCTGTTTTCCGACAACACTTAATCTACACAAATCCAGACTGATTGCATCGTTGATTCATGCTAAAGAGGGTGGGTCTGCTTACATTCGCAAAGTAGTTTTCTTTTGTGTGTGTGTTTTTTCTTTTTTTATATTTTTGGTGTTTTGGCCAATGCTCCCCTTCAGCATGGACACTACAGCTGTCATTATGTTTATGCGGTGCGCAGGTTTTTGGCTGCTCCTCTCTCCTTTGTTTCAAGCTGAAGTTATGAATTAATGTCAGGTACACACACATAACATACACATAACATTTTTCACATTCTTTTCGTAGGAAAGTTCAAAAGCTTTTACTACATCATTCATGTACAGAAACTCACAAATAGTGACTGCAGTATTTCCCAGTACATACTGGGAAGAGTTCACAAGTGCTAACAAAAAAGACAGTGACATGAAGCAGTTCATAATCAAAGCAAAACCAAAGAGAAACTGAAACAAACCTACACTACAAGCCACAATATTAATACCAACTAGTGGTTTAAATATAAAAAAATATGTAATAATATAAACAAATATAAACAAATAAATGCTGACGTATCGTTCATGGGTTTATCACCAGTCAGAACTTAAAATGCTTCAAATCAACTTCTACATACTTTGATCTTTGACCCTTATTTATATTACTTTATGCTTTTTAACATACTTGACATAATCAGTAGTATTTAAAATATATACTTTATACAAGTGGTGCTTGTAGTGGAGATTAGCTTTTACTCGCCTATTGATGCTGTCCCTTGTCCTTAGTACAGTACTAAGACCATCATTGAGAACTTTGTGGGTCATCATTGTATTTCTCTTCTTTAATAACGGTTACTTACCAGAACTTGGTGTCACCGTGGCAATCACAGATGTGTGTTCTGAAGGGCCTGTGTGATGAGACTATATTCGCTTCACTGTGGAAGATGCAGTTTTTTTCAAGAAAAGTTTCAGACTTAAAGGACTTATGACTGCTCTCCCTAGTTAAATGTTTTTGGTAACCACACGCTTGATAGCACGTTGTTTTTTTCAGACTAATCGAGCAGCATAGTATTTGTCAAAATTTCAATGATATTCTTTCAGTAATAGAGCTGGATGAAAATGGGCTAGAGCAGGTTATATGGCAAAAAAGGCTCCGGGTTGGGCTCTGACTAACAAGGACACAATGGAGGTTCCCTAAAGGTCGTCCTGGGGTGTCGTGGCCCTAAAGGCCAGGGGATGTTCAAGATGAGCTGGACTGTTTTCAATGTCTTTAACACATAGGAACATTGTTATTTAAGACTGTTTCCACAGGCCAGATGCCTAGGGCTGAAGTAGAAAAGTAGAAAAGTAAAGAACGAAGCATGTGAAATGTCACTGATACGCGTAAAAATACGCTGAAAATGTCCAATCTGTGTGGAGCGACAAGGATTCTGTGCAAGTTCAAATCCCACATACTTTCCACCTCCTCATAGGTGGGTGAGGTTTTCGTATTGTCTGCTTTCTTTAAAAACTTTTAAATCTGGTCCCCAAAGTCTCATCTTAAAAAGCCTCGGCCGAGGGGAATTTCAAGGGCCATGTAACACTCTTCAGTTAAATCATTTCCGCGCCTTGATCCTCCTCCGTACCGCGTACCACCGCAAGGATAAAGACGTCTCTCTGGACTCAGCCTAGGTCTAATTAAGTGTCTTCCTCAGTGTGCTCTGATTAGTTCCGTAATGAGTTACATAAACCGCAGAGGGGACAGACCTCCGCGTCATTCAGCCACCACAGAGCAACTGTGAAGTGGAGTTGAGAAGGAAAGTGACATTGTCGCCAACCTGTTGAAGGACACAGGACCCGCCAATCAATGTATCTGCTAATTCTCCAGCTGCTCTCCATCCTCTTATTCTCTCCCTCAATCGGTGACCTACATTGAGGCGGGGTATTTTTAGTCCAGTGCCTGCTTGCCTGAAAGCAAATAACCTTGTTTTTAAAAGAAAAAAATTGGCTTTTTTGTGAAAGGTCTCTGTTGCGTGGCTGCCACTACCGCTGTGCATCATAACATCTTCATTTAGACGTTTGTTTTGGATGCAGCATTTCATTAATTTTGCGAGCCGTGTCTGTCTATAGAGGCGTTTCAGCTCTTCCTGGTAGGAAACCGAGTCACTGATTTATTTCTTATTTGCATGGCAAATGAGGCGGTTTTGATTTGGAAAATAAAGGAAGCTCATTGTTTATCCAGTCAAATTGGACATGTCTAGTGTGTGTGTGTGTGTGTGTGTGGACGATTGTTAATTTAGTTCTCTGAAAAGACATTCTCAATAGGTCACGAGGCATCTTAACCCCATTTTCCCCCAAAACATTCTAGGCGTTAAGATTATTGATATGGATCAGAAAAAAATCGTGAAAGTGTTGGAAGTACTGTGATCGCCTGCTTAGGTAAAAGTATTATTAAGTTACCTCGGCGTAGAAAAATTGTTTTACTATCATATTAAACTTAAAGTAGCCTACTAACAGAATATTGTAGAATATTAAATTTCATTTCACGTATATGATATGGATTTTAATTATTGATGCATTAATGTGATAACATTACTGTTGCAACTTTATTAGTGAAACTGATTTGTTTAAAGCTAGTATGTCTTTAAGTAACTAAAACATATTTTCATTCATAAACATTCCTTTCACAGGAAAGTATAAAAGTTTTCATCACATCCTTTACCCCATGGTTCATTCATTATGAATTAAGCCTGTCTGATGTAGAGTTACATGTTGCAATTGACTGAAAAGATGCCAACCGGGTCTCACTAGCACAGATGGTTCAGGACACATCGCAAAATCTAGTTTGACAGATGCTCATCTATCGCCCGATGGTGTGCGACAAGCAGCTGTTGGCTTGGTGTGTCACGGCCCTCAAACAAGGGCCAGCTTAACACGAATATGGTTTGGCCTTTGTATAAAAAGGATTCTATTTCTTTGGATAAGCGCTGCTAAGAGAGTGGAAGCTATTCATTGGGAAAACCCTCACTCCCTCATCATCAGACATTAGACGTGTTTTTGGACTTTTTGTACTTGGAACTCTCCGCTGCCCATGTGCACGAAGCTATGAGGAGAACTGGTTAATGCTTGTGAAGTGCTTGCAGCGCTGTGCACGCACTGGACCTGATGTGATGTATTATAGGCCCAGTTGTTGGTTCGATCCCCGGCTCTTTTGGTCACATGAGCAAGACATTGAACCCTGCTTAGCTGCTCCCGGTGAGTGTCGGCCTTAACATAACATAGCATAGCATAGCAGCTCCACCATCGGTGTATGAATCTGTGCGTGATTGTGAGTGTGAATGGGTAGATAAGATGCCGTGTAAAGCACTTTGAGTACCGACAGGTAGAAAAACAGACCATTTACCTTTTGGCATTTGAAAATTGCATTCTTTTATATCAAAAATCTAATGAAAAACACATGATCTGACTGGATGACATGTTTCTTCTTTATAAAACGTGTGGCCATCATAATTATTATTCAAACTCTTGTCAATGTCTATAAATTCATGGGTGACCTCACGCATCCACAGTTTACAGGCCACGATACAAGGAAATGTGCACATGTATTGTACATAAGAACCATTGTGTATTGTATCGTGGTTTATAAGTTGTGCCTCAAACACAGCTTTTTTTTTCTTTGGTAGACCTGTGTGTCTGGTATCAGTGCCAGGTGTAACCAGGCAACCGTTGCTTTTTTAAGACTCCTCATCTCTACTCCTTTCCTTTCAATTATGGAGGTTGCATGCTACAGAGCAAAGGTTTTTATAGCAATATTTCTCTTACCTCATACCTCGGGGTTCAACATTATTTTTTTTTATTTAGCGCAAATTCATGTCATGTTTGTTGATGTTGGGATGGGAAAAGCACACAAAGGATGAAACAAAAACTTGAGGAGATGGGAGAATTGGCAAAAGTAGAGATCAGCAGACTTAAAGAAGGTCAAATTGAAACTGAGATTAAGCTCAAGAGCAAACAGTGTGAGGAATACATGGAGTATGAGGAGTGGGTGGAGAGAAGGAAACTCATGTGGTGGCCACGTGTTTTCAGCAGGTCTCGGCAGGGGTCTTTGACGTATTCCCCCTGTAATCATAGTTGACCGGCCAGGGGGTGATGGTTCACTCTTCACTAAGAAATGTCTCTTGAGGTGCCACAAGCAGAAGGACGTCATGACCTCTGAGGTTCAGTGGCAATCTGATGGTCGTGACCTCAACTTTCAGTAGACACAGTTAAGCCCATTAGACTGTAATAAATGAAGAGGGTTGGTCAAGAAATTGTTAAGCAATGGGCATACATACTGATCCTACTAATGTGCTGAAAATAATGCAGTTCACTTTTGATACACCATTTCCTGTGAACAGAGAGGTTGCCACATGTTGCATTCTGACATCATTTTCTAGAGAAGGACAATGTACAAAATGCACATCGTAGACTTTCAGTGTGACTCCGCGTTTTGTCAGGTCACAGTGCTTTGCATGGAATTTGTTAAATTCAAACGCTCAGCTTTTGCAGCAACTTAGTCATCCCCACAGTCAGTGCCCAGAGTCACTATTCTGATTTTGTCCTAGTTAAGTAAAGAGCTGAGGTTTAAGTTTGTCACGTTTAATTTTTTCGATGAAACTGAGCAGAATATATATAATATATTGCCGTTATAAAAAGCCGTTATAAAAAGCCCTACGTCTGTGCAGTATTAAGCACTCTAATGCAAATGCAGTTGTTCAAAAACATAAATCTTGAGTTTGTGTTTTAAAACAAATTCTTTAATGTTTGAGGTTTAACCTAATAGACTGTGGAGATGTTTTAATCACCCTCAGTTTTTTCCATAATTGGTGCATTATTGAAACGTTCATTAGGAGTCAGGACATGTCAGAACTACCTTTTTTTTTTTTTTTTTAATGGTTAAATTGTTAAATTGATTTTCACTAAAAAGCCAAACAGAATCTTTTGTTACCCTCGCTGTTTGAAAAATAGTCCATCAACTGAGAAAGCACGGTATGGGCAAAGAAGAGAGAGGAGGTGGAGAGAACTAAGCAAGTGAAAGTGCCAGCAGAGAAAAAGGAGATGTGTGTGGAGAGGCGACTAGGCATGGTGTGGGTTTATTTTTACCTCTCTGCAAGTGAAGCCCCACTTTCTAATTACCTAACTGCAAATTAACTTCTGATAAGTTGAGGGCGGGGGGGGCGAGTGCCTCCGCTATAGACCTCAGTTCGTCCCTTCCACTATTAGCCCACTTTCCCTCCAACGTTTGGGCCTCTCAGGGACTGCCAGTCCTTCTCTGAGCCGTTCTGGCAAGGCCAACCATCTGTTGCCCACAACCAACACTCATCTCCAGTCAGAGCTGGGTTAGCCTAAATTTAAGCACCCTAGAAAGGATCTGGAAGGATTTCTACACAGCTGCACTGCTGCAACTGTTTTCTTTCCACTCTCTGCTCCGTGTTGAATTGATGTAGGACATGTATTCCCCAGATGGGATACTTCAAGACTTGTTTATAAAAATGTCAACAATGTGGTTTTATTGCCTCATTACCATGGTCACCTCTCTGTCAAACTGGTCTTTGCTGTGGTATTTTATGTAAAGTCATCTTGTGCACTTGCAGGGAGACTTTTGAGAGATCGAAGTCATCGCTGCTGCATCCTCTGTCCAGTGTTCATTGCCTGAGAGAGCCTGAAGTTGCAGCAAGCGTGGCTAACAATAGTCCTGGGAGAAACTAACAAAGAGCTAAAAATATCTCGATGATGCGTCAAGGTCTGCCGTGTTTCTAGCTGGTACTATCACTGGATTACCACACTTCACAGCTTTAGGATATAAACATCGGATATGCACAGGTGCAACGCACGGCAGTAAAACTTCAACTCAAATGTCCACTGCATGCTTTACTACGACGCTGAAACACAACTTCCCGTCTACTGCACTAGCCCGACCTTTCGGTGTACACCTGTGACTCTGTCCAACACACAGTGTGGTCAGGTGGCAGCTTTCTTGTGTGAACCTCCTCTTTTCTTCCGTCTGCTTGTCTCTGTCTCACTCTTCTCTTCCTCCATCCATGTGACTAATGACAAAGTCCATTGCTTATGTCCTTATATAGACCTATGCTCTGTGTGATGTGGCTGAGGCTGTGCCGATGGTGTGCGGACACACATACACACACTTGTTAAGCCTTGAGACATTTAGGTGCCACTGGAAATAAGCTCATGAACATATTTATTAATCTGTGATATGTTTGCATAATGTCTACAGTAGTTGCAGGTCTACTATTTTTTTACTTCTGGAAACCACCAGACGAATATGCACTGTTTACTTTTCTATGAATTTTAGGAATTAATAGCTTTCGTGATGTTAAAGCAATAATGTAAACATTTGGGGAAGTGTGTGTGTGTGTGTGTGTGTGTGTGTGTGTGTGTGTGTGTGTGTGTGTGTATAAATGGCTTGAGTCAAAGGACCTGCTAGGGGAAAACCACACAGTTGGGGGGTAGTTGCATGCCACACATTTGTGCAGGACTTTCTGTCATCCGCAGTCAAACTGAGGTTTCTAAGCTACTGGTGCTCCAACTGGAGACGGAAAAAGCTATTTAACAAGACGAGTCTGGAGCTCCTCCTAAAGCCACACGTTTCTCTTAAAAATTCATACAGATCAAGCGACAGGTTTTGAGGCATTTTGGCGACCATTCCAGTCTTAATGCTAAGCTAGGCTAATTGCCTGCTGGTACCTCCCAGCTCATCCTCTTCAAAATTCACTCTCACTAAAACCAAGAGCATATTTACGAAAACATTTTCTTTAACAAATCTTACCATGTGCTCCCTATCTATATCTGAAGCATATGTTGGTATGTTTACTTTGCTAATTTAATGATAGTGAGGTATTTTCAAAGATCTGGGTGTAAAATTGCGGACTAAAGATAAGTAATGTTAAGTAAATATTAGTTTTTTGTTTTAGAATTGTCGTGGCAATGAAGTATTTAGTTTGCTTTGTACCATGATGCCATCCAAGGACACTACACCTACTTCTGTAATACCTTAAGGCTTTGTTGCAGATACCAAAACAGCCTGCAGATCCCTTGTGGATTCTTATTATAGACTAGACTTGGTAGGACAAACCCCCACACACACACACACACACACACACACACACACACACACACACACACACACACACACACACACACACACACACACACACACACACACAGCTGTTCGTCAAACCTAGTTATCGACATAGGGAGATCTCTCCATAAATGGTCGACTGCCCAGGGCCCTGTCTCTGTTTCCACTGCACAAACCAAATGAAGTCCAGATCTGGGAATATCCTTTTAAAGTGGAGGAGAGTGAGACAGGGGAGTGACAAATATAGGCAGAGTAAAATAGAAGGTGAGAGAAAGGGAGGGAAACGACAAAAGGCTTGTTGATGTCCTGGAGAACACAGTTCTTGACCTTGAGAGAAGATGCTGTGATGGGAGTGACACAACTTATGCCAGTAGATGCATAGACAACAGGTTAAGGTTGTGCGTATTATATGTGTATTTAAATTCCTTGTGCACCAAAGTTTTGTCCGGGAAAATCTGCCATTCGACATCAAACATGCCGTCTCCCTGTCTGTCTAGTTGTCAGACTTGTATGTTTTCTTCTAAAAGTTACTCATCCCAACACAACGCATCTGGCATTTGAAACCAGTTAAGACCACACACTTTGAACCTTGCCAAAAAAAATCCTAATAGATGTTTCTTTTGTCTCTTTCAGCCTGAAAACCTACAGAAAACATGGCTGAGGGAGTTTTATCAGGTAAGTAATACATAAATGAGAATTATTAATATAAACTTTTAAAACCAATATTGAAAGAAGACGTTCTTTCAATATTGGTGTTAGGCCTTAAGGATGCATACTATGTATCAGTGAATATCGATGCATGTAATGCTTAAGAGTAAATACATAAAAAAGTTTTATGATGTGACATCATTAGCTTTTATAATATTTGAACATTTAGGATTATTATGCTCGTGAAAGGTTCTGCTGTGTGGCTACACTGCATGTCAGTAGTAGTGGCAAAGCACCAAACGTTGCACCATAGTTTTGTTACCTCACTTCACCACAGTCTCCCACATGGGCATGTGTGAGTCTATTCACATTCATTCTTTTGCATCGCTATGTGTTCGTTGGAGAAAAGTTTTACGTTACAGATTATAGTATTGATTAAAAATCAGTTCATTGTTGTTGCACGTTGTTATTTTTATGGCCTGGTGCGTTTGCTGTATATGGATTCGCTGGCATCCCAACTGCACATCTCATGATGCTGCACATGGCCAGTTTTATGGCCGTGTAAAAGTTTGTCTTGACATAATGAGTTAAACAGTTGATATAAAGTAGCGTGCACTGTGGGCGCTTAGAGCCTGTGGCCGTGTACGGCGGTTGTACATGTACATTATTCACTTCATAAATGTTTTATGAACTGATTGACACGCTGATGCTTCCTGCCTGCAGTACCGCAGCCTGCTAATGTGTTTTGATGTGTGGTTTGGTTAAGTGGAGGATGTAGGTTATTGATTATTGCACTGCATTATTGGAAAGTTTTTATTGTTATGTTTTAAGATGTAACAGGGACACCGATCAGCTTCAAGTGCACTTGAATCAGTTGTATGTTGAAGGTTTTTTTTTCTTTTGAGGACGGTTTTTATCTGATGTGAGGGGTGTCGAGCAGAGGACACAGGCTGTCGTCGTGGAACGCATTATAAATACTGAATCTTAGTTCAACTTGTGACATTGATTGGACTTCATTTAATTTTTATATTTTGATCAATTTGCAGTCATGTTGATGTGAAGCACCTTGAATCGATATTGTCTGCTAAAAGTGGAATATAAATAAAATTGACTTGACAAAAGCTTTTACCATGACAACACATGCAATAGGAGGTGTAACTACCATATTTTTGCACATCATCCTAGTAGCACAGTGGTTTTGATATTGACTCAGCAGGTCTTGCGTGTGTTTCTGTAGCTACAAGTGTTATCATTTGACTTGCCTAAAAAAAAAACGTAAGACTAGTATACATGATTTTTTCTTTCTAGGTGAACTTGTCGTGTCATGTGAGAGCGTGCGCTTAGCTACTACACTGTGCGCTGAGAAAATGTAAAGCAAGTTCTTCTTTGTAGTCTATTATGTACTTATCAACTGAAGCAACTGCCCAGTCTTTAAAAACCAATTACAGTTTAATGTTAATGTTCTTATTACTTTAGTTTCACCCGTCTAAAAGCATTGTGTCTTTTAGAAAGCAAACGCTTGAGCTCCGTCATGTTTCATATCTTACCTTTTCATCTACATAGGAACCCCTGACTAACCGCAACTCTTTCCACTGGGGTAAGGGAAGTGAGACAGCTAGAACTCTAACTGCTGTTTGAAAGTGACAGACAGTGAGAAGAGAGAATTTTTCTGAGGTAACCAGAGTTTTTCTTTCCAATTCTGGTGAGGTTGTGAAAAGCTAGACTCAGCGCACGCAATTCATTCTGCAAGGCTTTTTTTTAATCCAAAAAATAAACAAATATGAAGCAATATTCATGCACATTAAAACAATTATTAGTTCTAATCGAAAGTATTAATTGCTAGTCAGGATTATATGTACTTTGCATTGTTTATGTTACATTGATATGACATTGGGCATGTGACTTTTGTTTTTAAGCCACAAGACTGGTGTATGTGATACTAGTTGTACGGCTGATTTTATATTTGACATTGACAGTGTATAATACTGAATTAATTATTGTGTACTACCCCTTTTAATTAAACACTCAAAAAAGTAATTTGTCCCTTCAGGCAGCTTAGGCAAAATGGCCACTAGCTGTGAAATGTTGTTGTTAGTCATTACTTAGCCCTGTTTGGCCAGTAGAATGTCCTAACGTGACTCACTAGACTTTTTGGACACCTGTGGAAGTCAGGAGACGGTCCATGTGAGATGGGTTATCACAATAAATTTTAGTTTATTGTTGGCAAAGGGTGGTGCCTGGATAGTGTGTGTAGTGAGTGAGACATGACGCAAAATGTATGCCTCGGAAAAAGGAGTGTGTCGTTAACCCTCTGGAGTCGATGGACGCACAAATCAGACTCTCTCTTTAAGATAAGATAAAGCTGAAGCTTTTTTTTTTTTTTCTTGGTGTGTCAAAAGTGCAGATGCCAAACTGGCCGCTTTTGAGTGCTACTGATAGGCCAAGTAAAACCAGACCTAATGGTTCCTGTGTGTTCAATTGTGCAAACTTGCACGCATCTAGCGATGCTTCGTCTCAAATGTATTTTTTTATTTTGCTGAAACACGAAGAGGGAAAAAAAAATGCAATTTTTCTACTGGGATTTTCAGTATGTCAAAATGCAACAGTATCTGTAAACTAACACAGGTGAGGTTGTGCTGAAAAAAATGACACCAACTATTGGCATGATAAAGAGTTTTGAGGGCGATTTTTATCTGATGTGAGGGCTGTCGAGAAGAGGACACAGGCTGTTGTCGTGGAGCACCATAAAGCCCGCTGAATCAAAGTTCCACTTGTGACATTGATCATTTAATTTTAAAATTTTGATCAATTTGCAGTTACTTTGATGTGAAGCACCTTGAATTGACATTGTCTATTATTGGCATGAGAAACAGGTTTAAGGTGAAATAATAAAGGCTAAGATCCAAAGTATTCAAGAGCAACCGGATAATGACCTGGTTTCAGAGGGTTAACAGCGTATCAAAGATCACACATGACAGATGCTTTTGCTGTTAGCGACAGATGTTCACAAATGTTGTTTGTATTTCTCATTAACACGCCTGCTCTTGTGGTTAATTCTGAGTAATTACTTGCACTTCAGAAAATATCTGGATAAACTCAGGATTCCAGTGCATGTCCAAATATGTCTTTCTGTCATCTAAGTCCTTCCCATGCTGAGTATGGCGCACAGCCTGTTGCAGTGAGTTTAAAATGTTTGCTAATAAGCTACCATCAAAATTTGATCCATGAAAGTAGATGAGCTAGACTAACGCTAGCCAGTTATGCAACGCACAATGAAATTAACACTAAATAAGAGCAGCCGATGATTGAACAAGTGTTAGAATTACCAAAGTTAACAAGAAAGCAAGTTAGAAATTAGAAAGCAAGAGAGGCAGGTCAGAGAGGCAACGTTACGTGTATTCAAGTCAAGTTCACAGAAACTCATTTGAGATATCTAAAATTTCATTTTGAGTAGAAAAAAATAATACCACATCATATCTGTAATTGCATTCTTATTAGTCAAAATTGATTTCTGCATATCCTAAATGACAACCTTGTACCATTTTAGCATTTAATTGGGTACTTTGAGTCATACAAATCAGTTTTGCTCCTGTGATATGTGAATTTCTAATGTTATGAAGATGTCTTTGTTATAAACAAAGCAAATGACATCACACCTAAACATTTTAAAGACTAGATTTTCTTGTACAGAGAATTATACACTGAAGGTATTTCTCCAGCCTCTTACCCTTCACATGGTAGATGGTGGGAAACTGTGAAAGTCAAATGTATCTTATCAGATACAGATCAGGCCGAATGACACAAGGGGTGTCAGATAGAAACTAAAGATGAATAATGAAACACACCTAATTAGATGCAGACAGAACATCAAAGAGACGAAGAAACAAATTTTAGTTACCCATATCTGCAAATTCATACGCGATAACTGCTGACTGGAATTCAGCCCTCTTTTGTAGTGTCACCCTAACAAACCCAGCGTTGATTTGTGTCAGTTGCATGTTCTTGTCTACTAAAGGGCTTTAGAATCTTTACTATAGCCTTGTCAAACACCTGTAGTTCAAAGCTGGTACAGTGTTGAGTGTTTCAAAGACATTTCCACTATAAAAACACGTGCCCCGCAATTCCACTTGACTCATATCTGTAATGCGTGTTCCACCCTCCGTGGACCATGTCAGACCGGGCACGTTCAAAAGCTGCTTGTTTTGATGCTGTTTTTGGTTGGTTATTGTGCCGTAGTCTACAGATGAAGTCTACAGTTGGACATGGATTTGGTTTGTGGCTCTGTTTTAATTATTTAAAAAAGTAATTTTTCATACGCACTCATTTCACGCAATGTATATTAGCAGGTTTGGGTACAACACCACAGTCGTGAGCTGACGGGCTGAGCACAAATATGCAAGTTCAGCCTTTTGCCATTTTTTTCAATTTGCAGACTTCTCAACGTATTTGTACAAGCATAGCTATTTTAGAGTGCCAGGAATTAAAAGAGATTACATGTACATTAACAATTTAGAGAGGTACACAAAAAGTTAACATCAACAAGGAGGTCAGATTTTAACTGTATAATGACAGGAAACGCTGCTTTCAGACTTTTCTCTTTGTGTGGGTTTGTGTTACGGCAAAGTCACAGCACACGGGGAGCGAAAGGAGAGAAAAAAAGGGGAGACACACAGAAAGCATCTGTCGGATGGTTAGATTTTCTGTCGGACTTTAGGCAGCCTTTATTTGAAAAAAACGAGCCGAGGTCGCCCAGTTAATGATTTCTCTTTTCATTCCGCTGCGTTTTTGTAGCCTCTGGTTACGTGCATGCACTGTAATAAGTCAATTAGAAACCTACTTAGGCGTATACATGTTAAAATAACAGGTATATCTACCTGAGGAAACCAGCTTTCCAGCTAAGAAAAGCCAACTGTCACATAGTTACTTAAGTGTGTGTAAACATACTTATTGTTTCTCTGTGAGGAGTAGTCTTTCTAAAGTTACTAGAAAAGGCAATTTCCCCAGAATTTACATGGGAGAGCTGTTGAGACGCCCAAGAGACGCAGAGAGTCGAGACGGTCGCACGTTTAAAGCCGCCAAAGTTGAGCCGAAAGGAAGAGGGCGAGAGATAAATACGAACAAAAGGAGAAAGAAACAAACTTTAGAGAAAGAAATGGGTAAAAAAGGGTAAAAAAATACATTAAAAGTTGATTTTAAAAGTTAAAGAAGTTTCTACGCCAATATAAAAGATACAAATGAGAAAAGTAATAGCACGCATGTCCTCAATAAGATCTATGATTAGGAAGTGGTCTTATTGAGGGCATGCGTGTTATTACTTTTCTCATTTGTATCTTTTATATTTTTTATCACATTTCATTTTTTGTGGCCTATTTTTCCCCCATGTTAACGGATGGGAAAAACTTGAAACTTCACTTCCCTTCCCTCCGACCTGCCACTTTTAACTAGCCCTCAGTTTCGTCATACTTTGGTGTAGAAACGTCATTAAAACTTTAAACGAGTCTAGACCCTTGAAACTCTCTGCCTGCCAATCGGCGTTTTTGGATTTTTTTTCGGCTTTCCTTCAGTGAACTGGCATCTTTCCTCAACAAATTATACATCAAACAGTAGGTTTTTTTTGTCTTCTTTCAGGAAACTCTCACGGCGACAGGTCTTACGGTTCTTTCTCCACATGGCGAGAGAGTGCCCTCTCCCATTAGAGCCATTTATAACGGAGCTCCACAAGAGCCTCCTCAAATCCCAAACGAGCGCCGGTTTAAAATCGCCGCCACACCTTCATTTTATTGAGTCCAGTGAGTTTTATTCATTTTCTTCATATAAAGTACATCGGCGTGTGCGGTGAACCTTCTGACGCTCAAAGTTCTTTACCTTTGCTTATAGGGCTAATACTTTTCACTTATTGCAAAAATAATAATAATTAGAAAGCTTGAGGATTAGAGATTTGAGCATTTTGAAAAATTAAATAGTCTAGATAGGACAAATTAAATAGAAAAGTAATGTCATAACAAATACAGAAGTTTCTAATTAAAGATTCCTTCACGCAAAATGAATGCCAAAAAAAGGCTGCCCTTTAGCAGACTCATTTAACCACTTCTGTCTTTAGACTCCTAAAGAGAATGTTGAAACAGTCTTTAACAAAAACTTCAGCTGATAAATCCACGATGGAGATTTATGGCAGTAACAAAACTATTCTGTTGACCCATTTTCTGTAGCCGCGTACCTTATTTTTTGCTTGTGTTTAGCTCCCCCTCTGTCTTTTTTTCACCCGCTGTAACACTGCTGCTTCTGCGTGGACAGTGACATTGGTTGGGATGTAGCTGGAAAAGTGGTTAGTTCAGACCATTATTTCACCCAAGTAAACGAACGACAACTCAAACAGTGTCAGGAAAAACACACAATCATATTTACCATTCCTAGGAAGCAATGGCAGATTAGTTGTGACATAAAATATTCCAGACTCACCCTCAACACACACATACACACATCCATCGGCTGTCATTGTGTTTTTCCAGTGAATGGTGTCTAAGCTTCAAATCTCCCAATGGGTGTTTTCCATAATAGCTGTTGAATGACAGCTGAAGACAATCAAATGTCAAATTTCATGGTAACCCGATGGCTAAATAATACAATAGATACTTATGACATCTGTTATAAGTTGAATCAAGTGTAGCTTGCTTTACAACATTCTGTTATTAACATATTTCCCTTTTCTACTGTACAGTTACTGTAATAGGCAAGTGAAAACATGCTGATTATCAGGTGATTGCAGTCTGCGTGTTGTGTTGGCACTTGAGGTTTGGATGTCTTTAGCATAACGCATGCCTGTGGAGAAGCATGTTGTGGTTAGGACTGCTGAGGAATTCTGTTTGCATTGCGCAGCACACTTCACGTTGTGCTAATGTGCGTAGTAAGAGGGAGGAACAGAAAGGCATGCAGGGAGAGAGGTGTGCCCCCGTGTGAACCGGGCAGGCCTGTAGCCTCATGCCAGCTCCGCGCTGCTGCTGGCTGACGTCATGGAAAGAAGCGTCAGACTCTGAACTCGGCGCGGCTGGGAACAACCTGCAGCGACGGCTAGAGTTAACAACAAGCTGCACCGCTTCGCTGTGACACCTCTGCACATGCAACACACTCGCTGCATCTCCTGGTGCCCACTGTTGTGGACTCCCAATACTTTGATGAGCTTTTTCCTGGAAGACCTCTGTGTACATGCTGAATGCAGTATAATGTTGGGAGGTTTGTTGCTGATTGACTTGAATTCAGGGGCTGGTTCTCACAGGAAAGCTCACACCCAATGAACTGAATCCGCACTGTACTAATCGTTTTGGACCATCTTTGTTATCTGGAAACATGTGTTGCCACTTGTCATGGTGTCACCTTAAAAATGCTGCATACTGCATACGGGCAGCTTACTGGTACCTGCTCTCAGCTGCTGCTGCCTTGACCTGCCAGGAAAGAGATGTGTAATTTTTATGTATGCAATGAAATGATGTTCCACAACATCCTGGAAATAAACGCCTAAAGCTGTGAAACTGGTTTTTACAGCAGTGTCACTGCAAAAAGCATAGAGCCCTGTACACGGGTACTTAGTACCTGCTCTCTTTCTGTCATTCAACGGCTTGATGGAATACCTTAAGAGAAAAAACATATATTTGTCTTTATGGCACACCAGGCCATAATTTCGTGGCATGTTGGCACCCACTTACTCCCAAAGCTGCCACAGTGACCACTGGCTCTCTTTTCATCTGCCTCCTGTGTTCTCTTCTACTCACTCTGACTCATTTTGGAGAGGCTGTGTTTTCTGACAGAGGCCTCTTCATACCAAGCATATTTGTAGCAATTTAGACAAACTCTACAGTGTTAACTCGTTTAGTTTCGTTTATTTGGGCAGGTGAGAGAAAACTCACGGCCGTGCCAGGAAGTTTGCAGGTTTTTTTTTTTTTTTTTTAAAAGAACCGCAGTTTGTTTGTGCTGATTGCGTTCTTACCTGGAATGCAAGGTATACAAAGGATGTAAAGTAATGCATGTAGCATCTGGCCACCAGCCTAACATAACAAAGTATCTATTAGTCATTCAGATTGTTCGAAAACCTGAGACAGATTACAAATGGTCCAGGCATTTATGGCTTGTTCCTGCTGCGGTGAAAGATCTTCTGTAGTGCTATCATAGTTTGCTAGAACTCTGTGTTTTCTGTCAATTTGAACCATTGGTCAGATTATTTTCTGTTGTATTATTCTAAATAAAAAAAAATAAATAAAAAATTCTTTGTCTTTTTTTCCTGAGCCCAATCTAATTGTGTGTGACCCTGTCTGAGGATATCCCAGTCATTTACACGTAGGCAAAACAGGCAAACCTGCCTGCTCCCTGTGTGCAACACTGCAGCCGTATTATAAACAGGGCTTTGCATTGGGCCACACTGCATTGAACAATCCCGCAGCCAATTTGCATTGGAAACTTCTCTGGACTGTCACAGGCCAGTGATTGTATCAGTTTCCCACATCCAGTCTTGTGGTCTGAAATTTCCAGAGATGCAGAGTGTTGGAAGTCATCAGATACAGTCATGTGCAAAAGTTAGTACCCTCTTTTTAAATCCTACGATCCAAAGAAATCTGGAATGAGTGATGCAAATGCTTTGGATGTGTTGGCATACGTGGCCAGTAAATCACCTTCTGATTCTGATTCTGAAAATAAAAATCATCTGATGGTAGCCAGTCTTTGTATTGGGCAAATGCAATGCATTCAGGTGTGTGTTAGCACAACGCCAAGAAGGAACGACGTCTTAGAGAAGCAAATACTAGGCATAGAAAGAGCTATGAATAAACTGCATTTCAAGGCAAATTGGTTGTAGCATCGTAATAAGTCAGAATTTTTCTAAAAAATTAGTGAGTAACTCCTTCTCCTTAGCTGTGATGTGTTTGGAAATTGTGGTAATATGTGTTCTTTGGTTGTGCACTTTTTGTTAAGTTTAATAACTCATCTAACTCATTTGTTAGTCACTAACAAAATCTAGTTAGTTAGATATTATTGGGCTAGTGTCACATTAGATGAGGTGTGGTGTGGAGAAGTGGTGGCTAGTTGAGACATTTCTGTAATAACATACTGGAATGAATGTTATAGACCAGAGTAAGTGCTGTGCGAAACTTTTTTTCCAAGTGACTCAGATATTTTTTTTTCAGTGTGAACACCATTAAACTGAAGGCTGGCAACAGCTATGGGCCAAGGGATTAGTTTCAGAGATGTTCTTGTGTTCGAATATCCATCCCATTTATTTATACAAAATATCTCAGGAACTCCATGAAACAATCTCTTCAAATTTGGAACAAAGGTCACTGTGACCTTCTGTCTGCTTCACTCTGTAATACTATATCAGGAAATTCTATCACATCCGGCACAAACTTCCATAGATGAACTGATGTGCACATAAACAGCAACTTGACAGAAGACATAGAGCCACAAGATGCTGATCCTACATAACATTAGATTTTTGAGCTAATTTGTAGCAGACTATGTATATAAACCGGAAACAGACCCCCCCTCCCCCCAGAAAGGAAGTCGAAAGTAATGCTCTATTAGAAATTGCAGGTTGGAGCAAGGCTGGAGTGGAACTCATCATGACTTTGTCTTTCTAAACTATACACACGTCAAATGATATGTGACGTACGTTTATCTCTCAGTCTTTAACCAACATTTGGACTCCTTCCCTCTGTGACATTTGAACTCTGTTCTGTCCTTATGTTTTGACTGGCATCTGAAACCCTTTCAGGTCTCAGGTCTTCACCTTTACGCACCTTTCATGTACTTTAGTAGTGTCCATTTTAGTTGACAATTTAACTGATGTCTTGACATCAGTGATGAGACTTCAGTCAGCTTTGTAACTTCGTGTGCCATGTTTTTAATATTTTTTAATATTAACCAATACTTTACTCAGTAGTTACACGATAAAAAGGAGTTGTTGCTGTTGATAGTTGTCATTTATTGTGACAATTATTGGATGCACAGTTGGACATGGGCGTAATTTTGACAAATGGGAAAATCTGTAGAGTTTAACTGACCTCCATATCAAAAACAGTGTCTGACATCTCTGTGAGGCTGAGAAACTGTCGCATATGGCAGCACTCTGCTAGTCATTTCAGCATGTCCACCCAAGCTTTTCTCACCACTGCCGCCACAGCAGCTGTCACTCTGGGAGGTTTGCTTAAAGCGGCTGCTGCTATTCATAAAAAGAGGCCACTTAAAGAGGTTGACTTGTAATATTTTAGATCCAAATGTCAGTAGAGTTTATTGTCAGTTATTGGTTTACTCCACAGTAACGCAGGGTTGATGTTGTTTGTTTTGGGGTCGATAGCACTGGTGATTCTGGTAATTAAATAAGTACTTGGATACTGTCTGTTTGCCACCGTAGGCCTGAATATTTCAGCCTGGAAAGATAAATAGAATGCAGTCGATTAGCACCCGCACCGAGCCCGACATTAGTTAAAAGCTCCTTGAGAGCGTGACCTTTTTCTTGTGTGAGTTGATAGGTCCACTAATCTTACTAGGTTTGAACCGCTGTAGGTCCCCACTCTTGGGTCATCAAGCTAAGTGACAAGCCATAGGTTGATGGAAAATCCATAGCGTTATTGCCACACATTACTTTTATTTGCCTGGGCTCGTAGTGAGCATAATGCAGTGCTGAGGTTGGGCGTTAGTGAAGAAGCAGGGCTCAGTTCGCGTCCAGGGCCTATTTGTATCTCCTCCGTAACCCCCACACTACTCGATGACATTGATGTAGAGCCTCTTCTCCCCATCCATAGGCTCGACCCTGAGTGCTTGTGACTGCTGCAAATCACTCTGTGCTATTGATTTTCCATTAGAGGTCAGCTACTCTTAACACTTCTGCCAGGGTGCTCACAAACACCACGTCATGTGCAGGAGGTGTTAAGGGAAACAACGCGAGGTCATGTTAGACTTTTAATCTGACCTGCATGCATCCTCCTTTTAACCGAACTCTTCTGTTGCAGTTTTGCACATATTCTAATAAGCCTTTCTGACTTGTTCCTTGAGCAGCGGTGCAGTGAGTGATGTGTCCACATGACCGGTGACATGTGAGCATCTGTCACACCATACTGTACATACATGCAGAGCCTCAGGCACATCCCCGAGTGCAGATGAAGAAGCTCACTAACTTCTACCGGCATCAGTCAGACTCTTTGTCTTTCTGTAGATATAGTGTCATGTGACCGAGTTGAGGTTAGGAAGAATTTTCGAGGCCCAGGCTCTACACTTGTATAGGATTTGAGCTCGGCTGAATAACTCAACGTTGGTTTATAAAGAGCCACTGAGCTTGGTGTAGTACGTACAGCTGTTATGTATGTATGTTCTTGCTTTTAAGAGAGAGAGAGAAGTGGAAATGTTTGTCCCTTTCCTTCCGTTTTGACCTGTTTTTCTCTCCCTTCCGTTGCAGACAGTACAGTCACAAAAGCCTCACTTCTTGGCCGTACACTGTCAAGAGGTGGGTGGGAAGAATTATGAGGCGTCAATGCCACATGTGGATAGTTTTGTCAAGTAAGTATTCTCCTCTTGTTTTTTTTTTTTTTTTTTTTTAGATTATTATTTATAGTGCACAGTGGTAATAGCTGAGTAGTCTCTCTGATAAGGAAACACCCATTTGATGGTTTGTGGACAAGCGGGTGTACACTGTTTTGAAAATGAACGGATTACCCCCCCTACTGGTTGGATGAAAAAATGTATTGCAGCAAAAAAAATGTTTCTCCTTTTTGCTGGTTCAGTATAAATATTAACTATTGTTGTTAACACTCTTTTAGTTGTGGTTTAACCTGACCAACAACTAAATTTGATTGATATTTGTGTGTGTGTGTGTGTTTTCTGTCTTTCAGAGAGCTGTTGTCCAGTGATGCGATGAAGGAGTACAGCAGAGCCCGCGTCTACCTCGATGAGAACTACAAATCCCAGGAGCACTTCACAGTAAGTGTTCTTTCCTATGTTGTTAGTATATGAGCATTTGATATGTTGATTTTAGGATCTATCACTGATTCACCAGTTACTTGATTCAGCCGAATTTTTCCCAGTTTCCATTTGCTGATTCAGATGAATCCTTAAATTTATGCAAAACAGATCAGCCAAAACTGTTGGCTGAAAATAAATCTGCTTTCAAACGATAAAAAGTTACACACAGATGCACATTTTTAGAAATTTTTGAACGTGTTTTCTAATGTTAGACTCAACCAGCAGTAGTAGTAACAGCATCATGAATCATACCATAGTTAATGCGGAATATTAATACTTGCAAACCCCTACGAGCTAATTAACCTTCATTTCATACTAATGTATGTGCAGCAGCACTGGTTGGAGAACGCTGCAGTTAGCTCACCGCTTTCCCCTGAGCTGTTATTAACAGCAAAAGACCACAGGATGGCAGTAGATATTTGAAAATGATTTTGTCGGCAGTATTAAGATGAAGACTTACTAAGTCAGTTTTTTGTTACTGCTTCTTTATTTGTCACCAGGGTGAATTATTCTGGCACTGCACTTGAGAAAAAATACATATAAGTATTAAAATAAGTTTTTAATACAGCTGAAACAAAAGAATACACATTCTTAATTTGTATTGGCCTAAATCAGAAACATGAAAAAACTTTTTTTTTTTTTTTTGTTCAATTTTGAGGACTTAGGTCTAGGGTATCTAACGGGATAGTTTAATACACTGTCCTCTGAAAGATGCATATTAATATATTATTGTTTGTATTTATTAAATTCCTGTTCCTGTACACAGTAATGATAAATACTAATATCTATCTATCTAAATGATGCATAGAGATTTAATAGCACCTTTGATGTGGTGACTGACTCTACTTTTACTTATTTGTTCCAAAGCTTTAACAGCTGTATAGACTGCAGCCTCTTGGTGGAGCCAAATACTCAAACTTGACAGTAGCAGCCTCACATCTGAGTCAATTTCTCTGTTACTACCCTTTGGTGTATGCCTTAGTTTTCAAGTGCAGCGTTATGTCTGAAAAAGACCACGGCATAACATTGATGTGGTCCCAGATTGTCTGTCTCCGTTCTCCTCTGCATTATCACCACGGTACACTGCACCGCCACAAACGCTCATAAATCACAGCACCCACCGAGTCACATTTGCTCTTTTTAAAAAATATTACAAACATTGGCCTTTGGAAAATATAATTATCTGCCATTTCAAATAAGCGTGGCTAATATCCCAGCATTATGAGCTGTTTATTTAATGGTGTTTGTCTATAGATTAACCTTTTTGTTGTATTTTCATTTTCATCAAATAGACATGGCAGTTTATGCGTCTCTTTGTGAATCAGTCAGTGGAAAGAGAAACACCCGATGTGCTTTCTATGATGTTGATATTGAAATCCTGGCAACAGTAAATATGAATAGACTCTCCAGTCTTTCTCACACAGGGCTTGCCATTTAGCTTTGATGAAATCACCCATATTTGTTTTCTCAATCTTCGATCCCACCCCCCACGCTCCGGGGATAATTGTTTGTTGTCTGCCCCGTCTGTCAATTTTCGGATAATGTAAGTGGGGGCACATTTCTTGTTTCACAGCTTCTCCTTTGGATAAGTGTGTGTTTTATAGTGTTTTTATAAGCAGCTATGTGTGTAGTGTGTGAAGTTTGATCGTAAGCAGACAATACGTGTAGTGATGCACCAAGTTTATGCTAAAGGTGAGTCAGATGGTTTACGGGCCTCCTGTGACAGAGTACGAGTGTGTGTCAGCAGCGTTTTTGTGTCGGTGAACGAGAAGGAAAAAAAAAACACATTCCTATAATCAGTTACTAAGCACACATCCCAGAAAACATAAAGTTCATGGCATTCTTTTTTAGTATTTGTCTTATGTGATTTTGGTTTCTTAGTTTCTTAGTCTTTGTGTTGTTGTGTGTTGATTTAAATGTGCCACTTTGGTTTGTGGGAAATTGTATGTTTGTGTGCGTGTATTTATGCCAAAAAAAAAAAAACTAAACTCAATAAGAATGTAATAATAATTTCACCCCATCCCCATTAAAATATACTGAATAAAGTGACTTGTTTTTATGTATATTTTAAAAGGATAAAACAAATGGTGTTTAAGATTTTGAAAGGTCAAAAATCTGAAGTGAGTTGTTATTTAGTCGAAACTCAATATGTGTGTTTCTCCTTAAATCCAACCTGTTTATACATAATATGAAAGGCAGTGCAGTGGTGAGAGGAAGCTGCAGCCTCGTTCGTTTACAGTTACTGTGGGTTTCCTTATGTTACATGTTGGAAATTTCATGATGTTGAAATGCTAGAAGGTATGAAGCATCGCAATACTAAATCTGAAAATTGACAAGTGTGTGTGCGTGCACTGGAGCTCTTCCTGTCCTCCCAGAGGAAGGTATCAGTGATGGGGGGGCTTGACTGACACGTACCCCCTATGGCAGAGCCTGGGCCTGGTGTTTTACAGCCCTGTTAAGGTATACAGCAGGTAAAATGTCAATTAGGAAGGCCCGCCCCGATAACTCAACTCCCAATCCACTTGTTTTTGGCCATTAATATTTATCGTGGGCCTGGCCCTGAAGCTGCAGCCCATGTCATCTGAAATGATGTGCGCTAATGTTGCTTCCTCTCTGCGGTGCGTGTGCAGCTTAACACAAAACACTAAACCTGCATGCACTAACAGACACACACACACACACACACACACACCACTGTCAGACCGTCTAATCAAGCTATCCACATACACAGACAGTGACTCACGGCTGCACACACCGCCTCCTCAGCCCTTAGTTGTTCCAGGGCATTTTAATGGGAAATTAAAGGCATCCCTCATGTCTGTGGTCTGCAGGACAGGAGCGAGAGCAGCAGCAGAGGATAAATCAGCCTCTGTCGCTTGACAGGACATTGTTGTCTCCTTTTACCCTGTGGCTGTGTGTTCATGCATGTCTGTGTGTGTAAATGTACAGTACTTGCAAGAGTTTTTACCCTTGGACAAAGTGCTACAATGCACAGACACTTTTGTCTGAGTGTATATTTAATGGAAAACACCATCCATTAGTTATACTGTACCACTTAACTATTCTCAAAAAGTTCAAAGGTGTTGTGCGTGTTCACAGTTTTGGAGTTTATATCTAACAACAGCTTATTTTAGTTTTTACAAACTGCATGGTGATATAAGAGCTATTATTTGTTCACATCATTTGAAGTAAGGGGCTTAAAACTATTACATGCCATCTGAACATCGTCATCGTGTTTCAGTTTAAATAAGGTGAAATACTTTGCAATTTATAACAACATGCCCTAAAGTATATCAGATAACTACAGGGAAACTGGGTGGCATGAAGTAGAAGATTGTGACCTTTACAATACTTAGTTTAGTAAAAAAGAAGCAAATCAATGTTGTATAGACAGTAGAGATGACAACTCAGACAACTGGAGAAAGCCAAGAAAGTAAAAGAATGAAAATTTCTATCAGGATTTGATTTAGGCTTTTGCAGCATTAATTTATATATATAATGTGTTGTTTGTTGTACAAGTTATTGTGATTTTTCTGAAGTAAAATTCTGCTCTGACAGTGGTGTAGAAAAGAGTTTTTCTTGGTCCTCTTGCTTGGAAGTCTCACTGTTCTTCCCCAACATTGACTCGAGGTTGGATTTAGTTTGGCTTTTTTGACAAGAATTTACAAAAAAGAAAATGCTGAACAAAGGCAACACGTTGCCTTGGTTCTTCAGCAGCTAAGGCTTTACGGGAGATTGTTAAAGAGAGAAAAGGACAATAAATCTTAGCAACAAATTGTCCGAAGGCACAAAGGACAATTTAAATTTAAGTAAAAGAAGTTACTAAGGCCCGATGAGTCCGAAGTCGAGCTTTTTGGCCGTCAGACTTGGCGCCATTACTGATAAAGAACCTGGGCTGTGGTTGCTGTGTGTTTGTATCGTTTCTCCCATCTCAGTTGCTGAAGCTTGTAACTCCTTCAGAGCAGCCATAGGTGCCTTAGTGTCCTCGCTCACTAGTCTCCTTTACGGACAGTCACTCACAAGGTTTTTGAGGACAGCCTGCTCATATTTCTTCCATTTGCCAATGAAGAATTCACTGTGCTCCTAAACTACAAAACCTCATTGTATCTAACCACTTGCATCTGGTTTTCAATTTGTTTTCACAGAGTTGATGAGGGTTTTCTTCTTTGTGTAGATTTTGTCAGGGTACTGACTCACCTTTATTTGGACCTTCCAGATGCATGAGTGTTTATATTACGGTCCTTTAAACACATCCAGTGTCCTCAAGTGATTTGATTAATTTACATTTACATTTAGTCATTTGGCAGACGCTTTTATCCAAAGCGCCTTACAAGTGATTGTGTGACTTTGGAAATCAGTTGGCTGCACCAGTGATGATTTAGGCGATCGTTTATGCAGCCACTTCATTTTTATGTTTTTAATCATTTGGATTATCAAATGAATTATGGATACCTACTGTTATTACTTTGACATGAAACAGTCTGTACATTTTCATCAAAAAAATCCAAAATTAACTCAACAACGTTTTATGTTTGAAGTGAAATAAGGTAAAAACTTTCCAGGCCGTGATACTTTTGTATACCCACTGTGATCCCTGAAGCCAGGGGTGGGACCAGAGGGGGGCACTGGCCACCACCGAAATCGGCCACCCCACCCTCCACCCCCTGCCAGACTGAAGGTGGTACCTACCTGCTGAGCAAATCTGAAGTTGAAGAAAATCCTTTTTAATAATAAACATATACAATTCTTCTATTATTTACATTTGTGGTATCATGTACACAATTTTTTCACTGTACAGTTTTGTAGCAGTTGCATCTAGGCAGGTAATCCCTGCATGATTTTTACCTCTCTGCAACTGTTGATTGAAATGGTATTTAAGTTATATATTTGAGATTTCAAGGAGCTACTATATATATAATATATATAATAAACACATATTATCATTTTAATAAATTATTTACTCAAATATTTGATCTGCCCCTGCATGTAAAGTAGGCCAATAACATGCTACAGCACATGAGATCAATATTGTTTAAAATAGAAATTTGGTTCTCAGATTCCAATTAGGCAGTTCCGTATGTTCGGTGCATTAATATAGAATACCATCATATCAGAATCTTGCTCTCGGACACTAGTCACTTGTCTGAGTGTGTGTGTGTTGAAAACAGAACAAGCCCATACAGGAGAAGCAAAGGCAGGTCACAATTCCCAAACCAACAGGTTATTTTTTTTTTAGGCTTTCTTCCTGAGAAGAGAGAAGTTCTTCGCCACATATTGAACAAAGCTCTGAAACACCGTCCTCAGTTTCTCATTGTACGAGTTTCAGCCAGCTGATTGAAAAATGGTTTACCTGTTAAATTCTTAATGTTTGCCTTTCCCTCCCTCCTGATCTTTGTTCAGTAGAGCAACGCTGTCAGTAGCTTTAGTCTGCTACAGAGGTGAGTCCTTAATTCGCCTCTAGGCAGCGTGCTGTAATGTAATCAACCGTATCGCTCTGCTCGGCCAGGAATTTATGGACACTTAGTGTCCCTCTGTGCTGACAGGGGCCTCAGCATGAGCGTGTTTATGATATTACCTAGGAATGCATGTTACACATATTTATTACCCCTTTTTTAACACTGTTTCCTACATAACCCTCTGTTCCATTTTTTAAAATGATAAATCAAACCCTGGTCGCATATAGAGGTTATATACTTTCCAGATCAAGCGGGGTTCTATAGCAGAGGGATGTGTGTGTCTGTGTTCAGTCTGTTGGTTTTACACACAGAGGTTAACTAGCAGGAGCAGCCCTCCTCCTCTCTCCTCCACCTTATTCAACCCTGTGTTTAAGAACACCACATCGGGCACATAAGCAGGTTAAAATATTACAAAGCAAATATAGGAGAACTCTTATTTCAATATGGTGAGAAGCATGGCACTGACTGAGGACACTTGAATGGAGTAGATGTCAGCTCGGTAATATTGCCAAGCCGTAACTCTGCGTGGCCATCACTCATACTCTCAGGGCAGACATAAGTGTACACACAAGCCAAACACACACCATTGCAAGCGCACGTTTCGAAAAACACACACACACTCTGGACATGTGTTGAGCGACAATCGATGAATCTGCCATCAGATGTGAGTTATGAGACAGAGAGAGTGGGCATTCCCTGTGTGAAATTATTTTGACTGAAAATGTAGATATAATTAATGGATTGTGTAAAGAGGTGGCGGAATTGATGCATTTATTACAAGGGAGCAAGTCTGGGGCAACTGAGCCTTTCACCCTGCTGGATTATCACTGCACTGTACATGGGTCTGTTCTCCGTCACACACGCCGAGCTGCTCCTCATAAGCAGCGCTCTGATAAAGTGTTTACCAGCGCAGGTGTGTTTGGACGGGATGTTGCCAAGGGAAGTAAATCAGCTGTGTTAGAGGTAGTGTTGTCCTGTGGAGGATGAGACGGTGTGTGTGTGTGTGTGTGTGTGTGTGTGTGTGTGTGTGTGTGTTTGTGGGGTCTCCAGCCACAGATAATGATGTGATTCCAGCATGAGGCAGGCCGGGTGTACCTCACCACCGTCCATTATGATGTGCGGGGCCCCAGCCACTGAGGGGGCAGAGTGAAGGTGAGCCTGTCATATCGATCTTTTTAGTGCTAAAATATGAGCCACTTTACTCTGCTCCCCGGCGCAGTGATGTGAAAAATAATAACTCGGACCCAAATTAAAAATATTGATCGCTTAGGAGGTGTTGAGAGCAAATAAACACCCTCTGAAGGATTTTTATCCCCCCCGCCCCCTTACCCTTCCTTTCTGAGTCGTGTCCCACCCCGCCCTGGTCAGGAATGGTGGTGAGCGGAACTGTAAAATATGGCACCATGTTGCTGCCGAGTAGTCTTCATAACACCCACTGACCAGGCTCCCGATGCTCCTTATTGTTCCCAGACACAAATCAACAAGCGAGCATCTTTTCAGCTACTCTCTAACGCTGATTGATCGGCTTTTGACTTCATAATCTGGCATTAGCAGGGCTCCATTTAGGCGCCCGCGCTCCACCCCTCCCGAGTCGTAATTTTTTTGCACATCCAAGCCTGAATTTTGTTTTGTTTTTTTAATTTCCTTTCTGGTGTAACAGATGAGCTGAAATGGGGCCATCAAATGAGTGGGAAAACAATTCCCATAAGGTTAATTTTATTGCCTGATCCATGCACTTGTGTGCGGGCGGGAGGTGTCCTCTGCCCAGCTCCTGATGAATGGCTGCGCCGGGCGGGCAGGAATGGAAATGAGAGGGGAGAGGCCAGGCACAGGGAGCCAGAGTCCCGCTGCTCCCACCTGATATTGAAAATTTTTGACATGCTCAAAATTGGTATTCTGATATATAAGAGAGGCGTTCCATTTAGTTTGAT
Organism: Channa striata; assembly: GCA_033026295.1. Lineage (NCBI taxonomy): Eukaryota > Metazoa > Chordata > Actinopteri > Anabantiformes > Channidae > Channa > Channa striata. The sequence goes on from CM065184.1 coordinate 2,593,372, forward strand.
GATAAAAGCTGTCATGTGTCCCAGTCAATTGAATTTTACGACACCCACATTAGCTCATACATCCATAGAAGGTTAATATCCGCACATCTTAAATGGCGTATGTCAGGTTGTCCAGAGTCCTCTAAGAAAATAAAATACTGTGTATCTAAATGCTGTCATTATATTTGGCTGCCCTGGTTCCAGCACTATTGATTGTCCACAAGGACGTTGGTTGTGTTTTGTGGCCAAGGTGGGATAAATAGTTATTTGATGGAGCATGGAGAGTAGGGCTGGACTGGCATCTGCATCTCAGTGCTGTGTCAGTGGGGATGAGAACCTGGCAGAGAATCGCATGCTGCCTGTTGACATCAGCGGAAGAGCGCAGTGCTCGAGCTGGTGATGTCTCCGGTTCCCTACTCGAGCTGGGTCCTCCTGCTGAAAGCTCAGTCCTGTCTGCTTGTTTCAGCCCCCACTCTTTGTGTGTCTGTGTGTGTGTGTGTGCTGCGTGTGCACATACATGTATGTCTGTGCAGCATTACTGATAGGCTATTGGGTCATTTCCAACCGGCACTTTGTCCAAATGTCCATATTGATTCTTCCCCCACCACTGGCTGTAGCAGCGTCATTTGCATGGCCCAGCAAACCCAAGCAGTCAGTGGCCATTATATTCCCATTAGCTAATCTCTCAGCTTTGATTTCCATAATCCTCTGTCTATTGAGAGCCCTCACAGCTCTCACAGTCCCGCTCTCCATGGAGAGAAAGACCCCCACCCAAGACACTTAACTCCAAAATCTGTACATGCACCCTATACGCATACATATGTTTATTTAAACACTGCAGTGATATCTCTATTGGGCCGAATTGTGACTTCTATTGATATTTGTTGCATGTAGCCCCACTGTAATTATTATGTGTGTTTACATGTGTTTATTGTCTTGTGTGGTTAAATTTAGTTTCCATACCTTAGGACAAATTGGCTGGTCCCAACAACTTCAGACTGCTTTTTTAAGGGTCAAGACTGGGTTTTGGGGTGAGAGTTGGAATTATTATTATTATATTCTTGTGTGTGTGTGTGTGTGTGTGTGTGTGTGTGTGTGTGTGTGTGTGTGTGTGTGTGAGAGAGAGAGCGTTTCTGTGTGAAAAAATGTTAAGTTCAAATAAAGTATCAGAATAGGGAAGAAAGTTTATTTATCTATTACCAATGAGTTCACTGTAATGTAATAGCATCTACATTTGCTCAATTCAATAGAGCATCTGTAAGATGTGCTAAAATGTCAGATTCACATCAAAAATGTACATCTGAAAAATCTGCAGCAACTGCGTGATGGGCTAAGATCACTAAAGTCATAAAATGTTCTAGCTTTCTAGCTAGGTTGTTCTATGCCACAAGTTGGGGCAGATATTTATGTATATGTATTTTAATTTTAGTTATCTTAACATAACAGCAGAATCTTTCTGTTGAGTCAGGCTCATTAATCAGCACTGTCAGCAATATAGATTTATTCACTTCCAAACTTTTCAGAGTGAGTCCTGTCCTTCTACTCATTAGCAGAAACTGGTTAGTTTCGGCTTGATCCGTACCTTCTGGGCAGAGTGTGGCAGAGCACAGTGTGTTGAGCAGTTGGGACATATCCTCTGCGTGTTATGAAACATTATTAAGCATTTTAATATGCTTAATGCTAAAGCAGTTGTAGCCAATGTAACACACATTCATAATGGACTGCTGGATATTTCAATTAAAGCTTGGACAGAATAATTAGTGGATTATTTACGTCTGAAATGCAGTGAATAGATAACATGGGAATAATTAAACTAAATTTATTTCTATATAAGTAACAATTGCGAATGGTTTGGTAGTTCAAATTGGTAGAAAATTGAATGACGTACTCATTAAATGCATTTTGTGGAAAAACAGAGAAGCGTTGAAAGTAAAGAGCGATGAGCACTGCTCTGAGGACAACAGTGAACACACATGCCCGCAGGATTTACCAAATTTTAGTAGTCTGTGGAGAGCTGGGAGCTTTCATTATAACGTACGAGTGGACATTTAAACAGGCAACAGCAGTTTGATTCCCTGAGTAGAAGTGTGTCCAAGGCTTGTTAATGTTTTTACTTGTTAATGTTTTAATTTGCTCGGCTGAAAACCGCGACTAATGCCGTCACGAATGCTTGCCAATAAAAAACAGCAGTGCAGATCAGCCGCGATGCCACCTGTATATCTTCACTGTATTTCTATCTGAGGTTCTCGACCTCCCCAAGAGAAAACATCCACTCCAACAGCCCAAATTGACTTTAATCGCTCTCAGCAGAGTTCTCTCGGAGCGATTGCTTCCATTGATCAAAGAAGACCTAACACCTACTACTCCACCCTTGACACCCCCCTTCCTCTCCAAATGAGTTGATAATTAATAAGGGCTTGCTCTGCAACCACTAGTCAACAGACAGCATGATGGATCGGAGAGCTTGGATGCGAACCAGCACAATGCTAAGCTTGTCTCTGGCCCTCTGAAAGGCCCCTGGGTGTCCTTTACCCTGCATGATCAGGCATGCACAGGAGCTCACACCCTGCTAATTAAATACCAACAGGCTGTCCTTGTTTTTCAGCAGGGGTGCTTTCTGTCTGTTCACTATTGGCATGTGTTTATTAATTCATGGTGCTGCATAACTCAGGACATCGCTTAGGTTTCACTTACTACAGAGAAAAGACACTAGAGAATGTTCCCTTGGAATTCTCCCATAATTTGCATGTACACTCTGGCAGGCTGTGTAAGATTACAATGGTGCACGTCGGTAATAATCAGATTCAGACAAATCTTATCATTCATCCGAAGCAGTCGCACCACTGTGGGACCTTCGCTGTGGAGGCGATTTCCTCTGTCACGGAGGTGCTTCAACACCTGCATCAGAGAATTGTCATGTCTGGCATTGCACTGATGTCCATCACTGCATTCTCGTGGATGTGAGTAACCAGCTTACAGTTGGCCTTCTCTCGAGTTCTTTGCCATGCATATGCATAGTCGTCCTTCTCAAACTGCGCATGCGTGTAACAAAACGCTGCAGACAGGAACACGCAGCTGGGGACAAGGCTGACTGAAAGGGGAAATCATTAATGGGCTGATGCCGCCTCATTTTTAAACAAGTTCACCTAGAAAAACAGACTTTTGTCTTCTCTTTTTTTGGCCCTCTTGTCCCTCTGTGCCGTCACTTTGCTGTGGCGAGAACACGCAAAGGGAAAAGTCAGAAAGCTGCTTTTTCTGTCACTATATAGTTAAAACGCGTGAGCCAGGCTGCAATAATAAGTCAGATGACTCTTCTGCTGCATGTACATGTGGATTTCCAGTAACCCGGTTACTTAAGTGCACGTAAACGCAATCCATGATGGATCTATACCAATGTGCTAATCGCTTTCACTTGTTTTTTCAACACGTGACACGTTGGCTGGTAATTGGACATGGACATTTTGCGCAGGAAAGGATGTTAGCTGCTTCGATAGGCCGAGGGACTGTTTGTCACCTTTGGTAGTTCATGTAAGTATTGTATGTTTCATTGTCATCTGGAACAGGTGTATGTGGTAGAAAGCAGGAAACAGACGTTTGAGAGCGAACGTCTCATTCTTCAGGATTGGTTCAACCTTAGTAACAGTTGCAGTAGTACGTTTGCTTGTTAGACCATTTGGCACCTAACCGGTTCAAACGGTGATCAGGTCTAAGAGGGGGTGGCGGGTTGCTGGCTGTAAGGCTGTCATAATAACAACCAACAATGTGATCATTTCATTTCCTTTTCACTTACACATCACTTCACTACGTGTGAGAGAGGGCCCCACACACGCACACACGCACACACACACGCACAAACACAGCAGGACAAGGTTAACGTTGGGCCCCATTTATTTCACTTTAACAATGACTCTAAATAGCCTTTCAAATGTCGGGTGAGGAGGGAGACAAAAATAATCTAATCACACAATTACTGCTGGGCTTCATTCTATAGTTAAGTGCATTTTTATTGTGTAACGTTTCTTTTCCCCCACCCTACACACTCTTCCACCCGCTCTATTTTTACTGCCTCCCTTACCAAGCATTCTCTCCCTGCCACTTTTCATCTAATATAAGCATAATTGGGTTTGCTTGTACAAATCAGATTTCAGCAATTGGGTTATCCTCTTCTGAAATTGGAGAGGTCTGTGGACCAGCATGGGTAGAGAGTTAATCTGCCTTTGTTACGGCCTGCTCTCGGTGGCTGCGGCAGAGACGTCGGGGTTGTGCCAGTTAAGGCGTTTTACCTGTCACTGTGGACATGCCTCGTAACTTACCCACCTCTTCATGGGAAAAAAAAAAAGAACTTACGCCCCAGCACACACACACTCACACACACACACACTCACACATATTATAAACATCCACCTACTCTTCTTCTCTGTTACTCCTCAGGCAAATAATGACATTTGAATCGAGCATTAACAGGCTTAATTACTTTAAAATTGTCATTTTAATTTACACTGATATAGTATTGATCACACAAGCAGAGATTAAGGCCCTCAGAGGAGTGGTTGATTTGGAATTAAACAGGGCCTGGTCCTCCTGGGGCCCGCTTGGCCTGTCCTGCCACAGCCAGAAGAGGAATGACATCCTCCCCCTAATGAACTAGCAGCATGCGCAGACATGAATTTCTGGCCTCGCTGGAGAAGGACGGAAATAATGGGGTTTGGGGAGCGATGGCGGGTTATTCATTCACTGCCATGCACCAATTCTCCTGTGATTCATCCCCAGGCCCCCAGACCACCACTGCCTGTTTGCCTGCCACATTCAGCTTGACTGACCTTTCTCCCGTCTAAATGTGTGTATATATATATATATATATATATATATATATATATATATATATATATATATATATATTCCCTCCTCCTGTGGGAGCACCCTGCCCCTTGCCAGGTATCATGTACAGAAGCAGGGAGGAGCAGGGAGGGTGTCGGGGCCAGAGAGGCAGCAGACACCTGCAGCAAGACATCAGCCTCTAATCTAAACACCCCCCTTAGTGGTAGAAGTGCTGGTCCGTGATTCTTCGTCTCATCCTGGCTCACCGCCCCTCACTGAAAACCACAACACATTCTCGGGGAATCGATCTCTTCAGTCAAGCCTGGTGTCACGCACGGCTGGTTAATATCAGTGGGAAAAATGTTACATTAAAGCTGAAAAAATTCTTTCCAGTGTGAAGAAAGCACATGGCTCCTGTGCGTTTGAGAGTAACAGCAATAGAAGTGTCCTTTAAGCCCCACTCCACGAACTATAGAGATGGTTAAGATACATATATTACAGAAGTAATCCAATTGTCTTCAGTTAAAACGGTAATTTTGGTAAAACATTAAACAGAAAAATATGTTTTTACTTAATTCATTAAATGGTTTATTTACGACAAACAACATGCATCAGTTAAATACAGTATTGCCAAAAATCATCCCTGCTCAGTGATTTGTAAGTAGTCAAAATTAATTTACATTTATAGCTACTAAAGTACAGTTTTATAGCTGACTGTAAACGTCCACATATTGTAGCGGTACAGTGCGTGATGTCATTGCAGAAATGCTATGGAACACAACTAACAGTTAATAAATACAAAAATTAAATTGTTAATGTGTAATGAATACATTGCACTGTTTACTTTATTAGCCTGCATTATGGCAATAATGTCTTGGTACAGGTGTAACCCTGTGTTTTACATTCAAAGTTTCTTGTTTGTCTCCAGTTTGTGCTGTTTGCAGCTTTACAAGTGATTTATGACTACAGGTATACATCATGAAATCAGACTGTGATGGATTTGGGGCGGTCAAAGCCAAACTTGACGCTATGGTTGTCCTTGAGCCGGTTAATCCCCGGTGTTGCCTAAAATGGCCAAAAGGTTCCCGACTAGATTGAAATGGGCTGGGAGGATTGTTTGCAAGGTTTTTATTTGATTGCATTTCTTGCACCTACGTGTTGCGAGGTGGAAACCATCTTTGCAATGAAGGCTAAACAAAACAACAAGCCCTTCTCTTTCAGCTGGCGACATCCCGTGACGGATATCAAGATGTCTCCAATACACATAATGGACTTGGCAAGGCCTGGGGTGGCTGGGCTTGGGCCTTCTACTCCACTTTGTCATCCAATCACCTTATTCTAATGCTGAGGCATTGTTTAGTCAACCAGCCGTCCATTTACATCAACCCATAACCACACAGCCACACCACAGAGGCACTTAATAGAATTAGCAGGTATTGTGCAGCACATTTTAAACACATAGGGTGTTTTAAGCACACACACTCAGTCACTCCTCCTTCCCTCCCTAGGCTGATGATCCCTTGCTTCCTGTCAGAGTAATGGCATCACAACCTCGCCAAGCACTGCCTGCCTTTCCCCTTTAACTTTTAGGACGCTATACCCTGCCCACTGTGAACAGTTTTTTTTTCAAATCTCCAAATGGGCAACCAATATTGTTGTCATGTTTATGTTATGCATCACTTGTTAATAGCCTATAAAGCACATTTGTTGCATTATTAAATCATGTTTCACTTGCTCTTCATTAGGAAATGGAAGCCAAAGCTCTGGACTGTAGCAGTTAGTTAACGTTAGGGCTCATAATTTCCTAATCTGATTTCTGGAGAATGTTTGCATGTCTGTTCATCTGGGCTGCATATAAATAAACATACAAAAATTAAACTGCCACATTTTTTCTTAGTCCTCAACATTTCAATGGCATCTTTTCAAGTTAATTTATCTCATATGCTTCCCCCTTGTGATTAACAGAGAGCAAATTTACATCCTATAAACCCAAATTGTCTTGTTTTCTAATGTCATAAACTGGGGGGACGTGTAGGTTTTATTTTGAATGACTCATGTAATTTGTCAGGGGAATGAGCGATCCCTTTGTCCTCATAGCGACCACTCCCTGTTAAACTATTACCTATAAAAACAGTCACACTGGAAGCTGGAGGGTGTGTTCTGTCCACAGCAATAACGAGGGGCTTCCTCCTCCTCTCTTTCCTCAGCCAATTGATTTTTGTTAGGAAAATTAATGCACTCACTCTGAGGTTCTAGAGGTCAGAGGTAGATGGGCTTCAGCAGATGAAGGGCGGTGCTGTGAAAACAGAAAGGCAACATGCAGCTACAGGACCTCAACTTTGCCCTGAAACAATCAGTTTTTTTTTTGTTGTTATTTTTTTCTGAGGGTGGATGCACAATAACGCATGACGTATTGTCTCTGGGCATCTGCAATGATTGGTCAAGAAAACATATAGGTCCATTTATTGACTACACTCATTCACCCCAGTGTGGGATTTACTGCGCTTATTTATGTTGCATGTTCGACTGTTTGTTGTTTTTGCAGCAGCTTGACATCAAAACTACATTTTCACTTCAGGACAGTTAATTATGAAATTTAAATCTTAAACATCTTTTCGTGTACTTAAGTATGGAACTTTGATTTGGCGTGTGTTTTTACGCCAGTTGCCCTTCTGTATTGCAACCCAGTGCTCTACCACTGAGTCACCAGGACCCCTAACATGCATATATAATAAAAAATATTAAAAATATAATATATTTAAAAGCCAAACCAAAGGAGAGTCCAAACCTCTGTCTGACCCTAAAGAGATATTTAAGTGCTGTCTTATGAAGGTGTAAAGCAAAGCATAACCATGTCTCTCTAATTCTTCCCAAGTGGGAACCAATCTAACACAGCGGGTGCTGGAGTCAGCAGGGTTCCTGCACGAGTTCACGCCACAATGGCACCCCTGTGTGCACCAAGCTGTAGCTAATTATCAACTCATTAAAGAACCCACTAATTAGATTGGATGTTATGATTAAAGCCCGTAATTTTAACTGCCTAATTAAATTTCTCGGGAGAAACAAAACCTCTTTTTGAAACATGCATCGGCTCACTGGAAATAAAGCATTTCCTGGAATACCGAGTCATAGACACTAAACTTGCGTATAGTATCTTCAGGAGCGTATATTTGTGGAATTTGCTTATACAAATATGTAGATAATTGTTGGTATAGATTATTAAATAGTATGCAGTCACATGGAGAATATCTTCTGGTGGAACAAGGGTCTAATTCAGAGGTTCCCAAATGAGGAAGCATGCTGACTGACTTAGTAAATTGAGGAAATTTGTCATAGCTGGTGCAATGAAACAAACAATTAACAAACAGTTTTTTATGACACACGTTTGAACTAAAATTAACTAAATGTCAGACCAAGATGCCATTCTTGTGGCTCTTTGTAGCCTTCTTTGTCTTCATTTATAGGCCACTGCTCGCCAAAGATGTGTTATGTAAAATTCACAGAGGCTCGATTCAGATTTCTGGATCTCCTCCACGCTAAACCTAGCCAGGTTCAACAACAACTGCCCCACAGAATGGCCTGCTGTCTTGTTACTGGCAAAACGCCCCTAAACCAAGATCTGCAGTCAGCTGATTCTGCTTCTCGAGCTGTGCTTTTGCAGTGTGAATCTAGATGGACAAAGACCTTCATCCATTCAGACTATTCACATTATAATGTATTTGAAGATTATTTTTCTTGCAGTCAGTAGCATTTACTGTATATCTCGCAATATAAAAGAGGAGTTTTATGCAAATCTCTTTTGCGGAAGTACCTTTTTGTGATTGTTGTGGCCTGAAGCAAGTTTTCTAAAAAAAAATAATAATAATTTTACGCACGCTGCAGTGTTTTTGTAACGTTCGAGTGAGAATGGGTGAGAGTACAGAGTCGCTTGAATGGAGAAAGTGTGTCAAAATCCGTTCAAAAGAAAGTGGCAGCTGCCGATCACGGACTCCTGTTTTCACATGTAACAGATGCACTTGCGAATTCTGTTCTGGTTCGACCTGATGTACAATACAGTACCACCTGGTCATCCGTGGAGCTCTCAAAGAGGCGACCCAGGAGACTTGTTGTAGACCTGCCTGGGCCCCTCCAAATCCTCTTTTCTCCCCACATTTCTGTGCGTGTGATATTTACAGGAGAGCAGACGTGGGTTTGCTGCCACTCTTGACCCTGGCACTGGACCTCTGTCTCAAGAGTCTTTAAAAAGGGGCCACGGCAAAGGCTGGATGCTGTGATTGTACGGATTAAAAGAAACATCTGCGTTAAAAAAATCCTCTGTTGTTCACTCTTTTTTATTTATTATTATAATAATACAATAAGAGGGAAAAACCCATGACATAATTTCTTGTTATCTAAGAAGCTGAGACTGCATTTACATTTGCTTTTCATGCCGCGTCCATGTGCTCTTAAGGGCGATGCACTGGAGTATAACTAAGCTAGCATGGAGGATATCCAACCATTTAAATCAAGCCTCTGGGAATTTTACATAACACATCATTGGTGAGCATTGGTTTTTACATAAAGACAAAGAAGACCACAAAGAGCCACCGGACGGGCGTCTTAGCCTGAGACAAGCCGCTGCGTGTGTTTTTGCAGACTCCTCTAAAGCTTCACGGTCCTGTGGTCACTGTTGTGCTCCGAGAAAGCCTCTGCTCATACCCAGACAGCACACAGACAAAAAGCTGCTTATTTTTTTTTTTTTATACATCGAGGGGGGGAGAAAAAATATTTTTCTGAACGCGACCTCAAAACTGGAGTGAACTGAAGTGAACCAGCTCCTTTGATGGGTTGACGTCTTGGTTTGATCTTCAGATGAATGCTCTCCAGTCTCGGAGCTCCAAGGAGATACTGTAGACTGCCATCGATTGTCCCTGTCCTGTGGAAGCTGTCATATTTTATTGATGTTTCACAAGATGGGTCATGATCTAGGCGATGTTGCCTTCATTTAGGAAGAGTTGTGCTTGCACTAAGGGAGGAGGAAGAGCTCTTGATACAGACAAATTGGAATCTCCCTGATAAATTCTTCTCACAAGTCACAAAGTAATGCTTTTAAGATGCAACAAACTAATATATTTCATTATGGGACTCTGCGATAGAGCTGTATCTCACTGGGTCGCCAAGGATGCCACTTTGTCACTGCAAGGCCACATGAGGTAGCAGTGTGGGACAGGGACAGAATTAACGCTGCTTCTGGACAAAGGCTGACGGATTACTTTTCTAGCTGACATCACAGCTCTGACAGCTCTGCCCAGTATCCTTAAGGAGAGTCGAGTTTGCTCGATACTCGGAATTTAACATTGAACGACATTAGTCACACTACCCCATATGTTGACATGAATGCGTGCAAATGTTTAAAGTAAAGAAGGCGAGGAAACAAGTTTTGTGTTTCGGGAAATACAGTGAAAACTTTTGAAACTTCTTTACAGTTTTCTTTTAACCTCAGCGATCAGTTAAAGTGATATTGCTTCCATTCTTCCTATCGCTTGTATGATCTTAATTTAATCAATTCTTTCACAAATGAGACCACATGAATAGGCGCAGTATTAAATCAGATAATAATGTAGATTGATGAACAGTCTATGACAACATTAGCGGCCTTTCCAAAATGAAAAGGAAAAAAAAAAAAAAATCAATGAGCACGGAGACTTGTCATTTGCATGGGTCTCTTCCCCTAATGGGAATACTTTTACAGACAGGGAGTTACAAGTTGAAATATTCTCTTTGATTATTGGACATCCATAGCCAAATATGATTTACATTAATGAGCATAAGTATATTAAAGGCATTTTATCCCCCAGCATCTGAAACAATTGAATAATGGCTCTGGCAACCAAGCAGCTGCTTGAGAAAATAGAGAGGAGGTAATGTCACTTTAATTACTAATGGATACCAATCCAATTGTTCAATTGTTCAGCCTTTGATTTTTCATCTTTGGGAACAATCTCATGAGGCAAATATTCATCATCTTCATATCCTCTTTTAAAATGATGATTCTGTCAAGCACAGAGAGCGTAGTTATTTAAAGAAAGTGGCCTGTTACCAAGCCAAGCCTCCGAGATCAACGGTTTATTTGAAGATTGCTTTCAAAAGATTATTTTCCTGTGAAGAAAGAAGAAAGGTCTTTTCATGCCCAATTTCAGATGCCCGATACACTTAAGGTTGAAAAGTTGACCTTGTTAGTAGAGACATATGCTGTATAATTTCCTTTTAGAACTGTAATTGTCCACCATTTTGCTCTTCGCTGTTTGTCATTGAATGAATGTTACATCCTGTTTTCGTGGTTGTTGTGTCTTGATTAAATTGTGCACTGCAGTATTTTTGACCTGAGCTTCATTATGAACAACCCAGCTGTGTGTAAATCATTGGGATGGGTGACCTTAAAAGTGCTCGGCTTTCTTTTCTGAACTACTGTAGTCAACAACAACTCAGCAGAGCATGAGACATTACACAGTGGTGTTTGACATTGCTGTTTAATGTAATATGGACCTGATTACATCTTGATACATTGATTTTATGGTAAAATGTGTTTAAGATGATAAAATATTGATTAAAAACAACAGCCTGTAAATTATTTTCTGATTGAGCTTTAAGAATCTCACTCTTTCATTACATGCAGGGACAGTTTCTACTTAGGCTTGTACAGCACACAAATCCCTACAGGACCGGGCAACATTCTGTTACCTTGCACTGCATCCTCCATCATGCCTCCATTTAATTTATTTTCACCATGCATTTATGCATAGTGCCATGCAACGGACCATTTTGCCCAGCCTCATGAAGAGGTCGACGGCAGCACAGGCCTCAGGTGTAACCCCATTACTTTGATTCTCTGCTTTTATGTCCTCGTTAAAAGCTGCTGAACCAGGAACATGCTATTAGTAAATATGCAGCTACGATATATGTGATCATTCGTTTTCTCTGAACAGAGCACTGCTTACCTTGCTGAACTGCAGAAATCATGGATTGAATTTAATTTAGCTTTTTATTGTTATATAAAATAAGTAGCATTGAAGGTATTTACCTTTCCTAGAAAATCAAATGTGCATCATCACATTTCTTACTTATTGCTTTATCAGAAGACATTTATTCAAATGACCCTCTTTGTAAATAGAAAGGAGGTGCTATTACTTTGTGTATGGAAAATTTTTAACAAAGTTAACAAAATCTTCATTCTGGATGATGCTGAGAAAGCCAATTATGTGTTCTGGAGCAAAAAAGAAAGCCCCGGCATTATAAAGAAGCTATTTTAAAGTCTGAGTCATATCATGTATACGTGTATTCACTTTTCGTTTTTGTTGAATGTCATTGCTGTGATGCTTTTATTGCTTTAGACCCTTCTGCCGGGCAGGTTAGAGCAGAGACTGCAGGACAGATGAGCGTGGCAGGAAATTGGCAGATGGAAGCATCCATTTCGCTGCTAATTAGGGGGTTCAGAAGCCCACCAACTGACAGGGTTCAACTAGGCAATGTAGTGCCTGCCAGCTCCCATCCCGTGCGCTTTATAAAACGCTCTTTAATTCCCCAGCACAATATTATTAACTTTGTAAGTGGATGAACACAATGGACAAGCAATTTAATTAACTTCTACCATTGAATGTTGGAGGGGAGACTAAATGAAATTAATGCACAATATTTCCCAGGGAGGCAGCCAACCTTGGGAGTGGGTCTGGATTGTTGGCAGGTCAGGCGCTGGCTGTGGGTTTGGCCAATTATGCCTTGTTTAGACCCATCCATAATATTTTCCTCAAAAGAAAATAAAATCAGTGGTTTTGAGATCAATCATGGCCGCATGTCGCTCTGCATTGTGGAGGATTTTTACAATAATGAAGTGAAAGCCTGGAAACACTCTGCCAAAAGCCCTCAGGATCTACCGAGCTAAAATACAGGTATCATGAGTGATCCATACAGCAGTGGGGTTTACTTGAAATAGCCAATCAATAAATGGATGGGTGCAGTTTGGGAAATGTGGGACTGTGGATCGAGAGGGGACACTGTCAGTCCACCTTGATCCAGATTGAAATGTCAACTATTGTATGGATTGTTCTGAAATTTAGCAGAGATGTTCCCCAGAGGATATGCGTACAGTATCTTAATGTCTTGGAATGTCGCCTGAATATTCTAGCACCACGATCAGTTTGAAAAAGTTGTTTTAAAAAAACGTCTAAAGAATTATTGGTTAACTTGCCGTTTGCCTTCCTGACTTTACAGCTAGTGCCTAGTTAATATCAAACGACAAATCCTAGTAACCACCAGGAGGCTGAAATTCCTAATTCAGACTGAACTGGCTCAATAACCAATGAATGGGTATTCACATATTTCCTTCATATACTGTTACTTTTACAAGAAATATGATCCTAATCGTGTCTCAGTTTGAAGAAATGCCTGTCAAGCCCTCCCGAGACGCTGACCCGCAGAACAGCACTGGCAGCAGTGTTTTCACTGCTGTTTTTTTTTTTTTTGTCTTACCAGTCAAAAAAATTAAATTATTTCAGCTTGAATAGTGGGTTTTAGAGCATTTTTACCTAATGTAATTTCATAATAACTGATGTACCTGCAGTGGTGGCAGATTGATTTATGCATGAAATTTGTGGCTTTAACTTTGAAGCTTCCCTCTTTCACAAAGCTTTAATTATTATCAGGCCAAAGATTTAACATGGGCACAGACCTGGTAGTGTAGTTATACATTTCATACAGTTCTACTTTAAGCCTTCAGCTGCGAATGTTATTGCCGTATGTGGCACAGCACTATAACATGTCTCTTGGAACATGTTCCCATGTTACAGGTCAGTTTTATCCACCGTAGCGACGAAAACCAGTCAAAGTGAGGTTCAGGTGGCCTTGTAGATTGTGAATAGAGGATCTGCTGTTCCTCCTATTATTTGCAAAGGATCAATACTACTTTGCCACGTTAAACCAATTTTCTTACAAGACTTTCCCATGAGGTCCCTCACAGGGGCAGTGGAATCTTAACGGTAAATCTGAATGTTCTGTCTTTATGGTTACATGTTTCCACTGTAGCACCCTGATCCCTTGCCTCTGTCTGATACCTGTACCCCCCCCCCAAACACACACACACACACACACACCACAGAGACAAGTGCTCTTTCATGACATGACAGATGGCTCCAACACTTAGGCTGCTTTCAAATCACAGAAAGTGACAGAGGAAGCTTTAATGAGAGTTTTGTCTGTGTATCCAGTCAGGCCTTCTAGCCAGACGATGAATAATAGACACTGTGGCTCAATACTCTGAATACTCAATCAGTGGCACTGGAAGAGGGCCTTGGCAAACACAGGGCAGCCTGAGGTGGGTGGTGGGCTCAGGAGGTGTCGAAAATACTAAGCCTTCTCCATCTGTATTTCTGCACTGAAATCCTACGTGCTGCTCACTCTCGGGCGGGGGATGACCACCAGGCTGTGTTGATGGTATTGGATATAAGTGCAGCCCCTGATACTACAAATCAATAGGTCCCTTGGTGTGACAGAGAGCTGATTGAAAGTTAAACATGCCGGGAATTTCGACATTCACTCTGGAATGACTGAGCACACGGTTCACAATGTCTGCTGAAGGTTTCAGCCTTTCCACTTTGATATGGTGAATGTTAAGAATTTAGCCACGGATGAAGGTTGATCTTTAGTGGCTGAAGATATTAAGCACCTATTAGCCAGAGCTTTTGTCTGTGCCTCCCGCTGTAAGCTGTTTTGACAGAACACATGTTTCTGATGTATTGCAACACCATTTCCTCATGACAGCATATCTGATTGACCTTTCGCTAAGACTGTGTGCGTGTGCACGCCTGTACATTTCTGCGTTGTTTTTGCTGTTGTGTGTCTATGTTTCTGTGTGGAAGAGTGGCATCACTCAAGATTTGACAGATGAGGGGACTCCAGGGATATTTGAGCAATGAGATATAAAGTGGAAAACAGCCCATTTTGTCCCTGCTGTCTAGCAGGCAAAATGCCACAGAAAACCCAAAGGAGATATTCCTCGGAGGTTCTGTAACGAGCTCTGAAGCTCAGCGCCGGCACACGTAATTTTGATTACAGTGCAAGTATGGCTTTAAAGGAAGCGCTCCTAAAGAATAATTGTGGTGTATTACACCTCGGGTCAGACGTTTGTAGCTTTAGCCCTCTTTCCTGAAGACTCTGAAGACTGCATTAATTGAGTTATTGCATATATCTAGGACCTTGGTCCTAGATACCATCAGATACCTATTTATGTAGATTGACCAATGGATTTGTAAACTAATATTTCAACTGTAACACACACAGTCGGGTAACAAAACTGTATTATAACCAACGTTTCAGTTGTGGTCTCTTTTTCCTACCTTACTCTGTGCTTATATGTCTATTCGGACTATAGATAACAATCTGTCTGATCATCTCACTGTCTGGCTTTGTACTCACAGCGCTGTTTAAATTCGATCAGTGCCTATCGTCATGATTAGATAATGATGTCCAAAACCAAAATCATTTTAAATACTTGAGTCAGAGTGTTTTATTTTTCCTCATAAAAGACTTGTTGGACACGTGTTCTTGTTGCCATGCTCCACTCTCCCCATAATCCTGCACTTTGCTGGTGTCTGGGGGACAGCAGAATATTACCCTGTGAAGCTGCACAGTGACACTGTAATGACACCGGAGTGTGTGTGTGTCAGCTCTCCTAGGACAGGCTGCGCTCCCTCAGCACTGATTGGAGGTGAGACCTTGAAGAAAAATTATTACTTTTATGTTTGGTTTATGGCTCATTTTTCACATTAAATGCAGAAAATCTATTCAGAGGTCACCGAATTCCCGCTTCTCTTCATCGGCCAGAACTAATTTTTGCAGTCCTTGGTATTGATGAAGCATTCAGCGAAGCAAAGTATGCAGCCTATGTACTGCCGCTCTCAAGTCTCTATTTTCCAACAGCCAGTCTATTGGGACTTGTTCAGCCCGTATCTGCTGGGGTTTTTGAAATGTCAACTACACACTTGCATGACCACACACGCACACGCACGGAGAGAGCGAGCAGAGCTGCTGTCGTGTCAGTGTGCCCTTATCTGTGAGCGGTGTAGCCAATAGGACACATGATAAGAGATAGCATTGCCAGAACGAGTCATAAAACCCCAGCTTTTATGGTGCGGTTATTGTCTTTCTGTCTACAATTATGGTGATTACTCATTTCCCCTTACCCTCCCTCTGCAGACCTCACGGTGCACCTAATAGACTGCATTTTACTAATGGAAAATTAAGTAGCTGCCGTGGCAGTGGGGTTTATAAATATGTAAAATATACTTTTAATTATTTCAAGTGAATCTGGCAGCTAATCAATAAAGAGGGACGTGACAAACATACGCTTGACACAGGCCATTGTAAAGCTACTGGTAAAAGATAAGCATTGCCTGTCAGCGCAGTCCAGCCCTAATGAATATTTTGAGCCTGTCATGTAAGGAGACAAATGGATTAATTGTGCCCTGCTAATATAATAGCTTCTTCATGAAGAGTGCAGTAGGGCGGCAGAGGAGAGAGAGCAGCTGTTATAGGTTCTGAACCCTGATGTCAAATAAATATTTATTAGGGTTGAGGGTTAAGTAGATTTTTGCGATTACATGGATAGCCACTTAAGCATTGTTGTTTATCATTTATTTGAAAATTAAATTATTGCAATGTGTTTAGTGTCATATTGGTTTTATTTTTAGTCAGCTCAGGCATTGAGGGGCACGCCGAGGGATCAGCTCCTACTCCAAAGACACAGTGACTATTTGGATTCAAGCTGAAGGGTTTCATCATTGATTTAATAAATGTTCTTATTTTAGTTTCTAAATATGGCGTTTACTCAAAAGCCCATCCAAACAATCAGGGTTTGGGAAGTACCAATTTCCTTCAAGCCAATGAGTTTATTTTGTAAATGTGTCACTAATAATAAATGTAGTTGATTATTTTGAAGAACATTTATGACTGTTAATTGTTAAGGTCTTCTTTTTTAATAAAAATATAAAATTTCAAATACTCACAGAACATGTCCAAAGCCCAAAATGAAATTTTGCTTTTTTTCCCCCAGTCTTAAAACTAAATATGTAAAATGAACAAAACTATAAAATAGAGGTGGAAATCCTCATGTTCAAGCAGCTCAAATGAAGAATGCTTTGTCGGTATGGCTTGATAAATGACTTGAGCCATTAATCAATTACTAAAGGTTTCAATTTTCTATAGTAGTTAAGCAGTAGTAATACTCTTGACTGTGCAGAAAAATTGCAGCACTACAGTTTAATTAGTAAAAAAAATCAAATCTTTTTTTTTCCCCTTCACCCTTCATGATTTCCTTTATGTCATATTTCAAGCCCTTCATGTGTACGTCACTATTCACTGAAATATTCAAACACGCAAACAGCATTTTAGCATAGTGGCAGCGTTTTGACAAATATCCCTGTAAAGCCCCCGGCCTATTCATCTCTGTCCCGAGGTCTGTGGTTGGCGCTTTACGGTGAAACCGAACATAAAGACGAGTGAGCACAGACAAGCACGGGGGAGCCTTCCTGGAAGCCGCCTTCTCGCAACGGGAAGCTGTGACCTTGAGTCCTGCCTTCACCCAATGCTCTCCCCTCCCTCTTATTTCCTCTGTCCTGTCACCATCCTATGTTCTCATCAATTAAATGTGCAACACTGTTTTCCGTCGGCTGAACGTACATTTCAAGGAGATGGGCAGGACCTCATGTTTGTGCTTTTGACAAATCAGCAAATGTTTAATCTCATGATGCGCTGGTGCTCATAAATAATACAGAGGCCGGGTCAGGCCCAAACTCTCCTCCTGGGTGAACATCGGGAAAATCTTCACATGCCTCCAATAGTTGTTGCTCTTTACCTTTCTTAGTAAATTTCCTTGGATAAGAAATTGAGTGGGAAAGCTGAAATCTCCTCTTTGTCTTTGGCCACAGTTGTCTCTCTCTTCTTACTTATGTTTTAATTTGGTGGCTCCGGCAAAAGTTACTCACCACCATCTGCCTCGCTCTTTAAGGGGAAAAAGGAGACTTTGAATTATCCTGAGCCAACGGTCTGCTATCTCAAAGACACAGGGGATTGGGCTTGAGCTTCGCCTCCATTTGCCCTAAATGTAAAGAGGGCAACAGAAAGCAGCGTAGTGGACTGTGAACCGCATCAAATCCCTCTGTACAACTCTCACTTCTTCCCACAGACTTTGACTGGCTTGTCTACCGACTGGGAAAGTTTCCTGATTGTTCACAAGGAAAATTAAGATTTTAAGCCTATTGAAGTTGATCTTTGCTCATTCAGAAGTGAATCTGAATGTGTCCCTTGAAAGCTCAAATTGTTGACTTGCCACATTAGAAGACTCTGAGCCCGAGAACGGGGTCTGCTGAGTGTACAGTACTGAGGGCACGTTGCACCTGTTGTTGTGTAGCTGATGGTGTGTAGTGTTTTAGCTTCCCACTGAGTGGAGCTGTGGGAAGTGTGTTAAAGAGTGAGGCTCCACGCTTGGAGCCCAGTCTATTAGTCAAGCATTCGCACATTTGCTTAATTCTTAGCGTGCTCAGCATTATTTTTAAAAAAGACGTTTTTTTTTTTTTTGTAGATTCTTGGAAACTGGAGAAATAATGCAATAAACTTGAGAAAATTAATCTGAACACATATTCAGCAACAAACAAATATGTGAATAAAATATGTGAATTTATTTACGGGAAAAACTGTCTAATCTCACAATGATTTTTCTTTTTCTCTTGTAGGCTCTTGGAAGTTTCTACTTTATCCACGAGTCTTTGAAAAACATTCACCAGTTCGATTTCAAAAGTGAGTACCCTCCTCCAGTACACATGCACCTCATCACCACGGTCTTGAAATGAAGCCACCCGCAGTGCCCCCTCATCCCACCCCTGCATATCACACAACCATTTCCAAGCTATTCCCGTTTCCATCAAAACCAGTGAGCTTAGATTGGCTCTGAGGATAATGTAAAGGGAGCGGGACAGAATGGTAATGCTTATTAATATTAGGATTTAATTCATAAGATTTCAGGCCCACAGTAATGGTCTGTGGCGGGTTATTGGACAGTTACAACGGTCTCATCAGCCTGCGGTGTCAGAGGGTCCTGGGGTCCGGCGGCCGTGCTAATTAAAGAAAGGATATAGATGTGAAGGCGCCTCGCTTCCTATTAGACCCAAGTCAGCATTAGCACCAGTTTATCCCAGTGAAGGACAGGGCGAAGACAGGGGAGGGGTCGAGAGGATCACTCACTGTGTACACAGGCATACTTTACAGATTTGATTTAAAATTATATTTATTTGAATCCATGTAGCTCTTTAAATAGTCAAGATGTTTTTACTTGTTAATGTTGTTAATGAGTTTAACATTGGCTCTGTTTTGTCTGTCCGATGAAGCCATGACAGTGAGCCAGAATGAAAATATGAGGAGCCTGAAATTGAAATCAATAAAATTAAATAAACTTAAGCCATTATTGTTTTTAATATGTACATCTGTGATTTATTATTATTATTATTTTTTTATTTTAAATACCTTCGGTGGAAAAGCCCTTCTGGAGTTATTAAGAGAGACTTTTGCTCTCCTAATGTCTTTTTGCAATTAAGTGAATTTCAGAACTTGTACGCAAACACTATACTAGTAATAATAGTAACAACACGGTCAGCTCATGTGTGTAATGAATATAATACTCCCACAGGGTTCACAGTTTGAAACGCACGCACACACACAGTGTGAATTTAAACAAACTGACTGTACACAATTTAATATTATTCCTCAACAACATAAGTACAAAACCGCAACCTTTTCATATTGGATATATTTATTATTATAGAATAAACATTCCATGTAAGTTTTGGTTAAAAAAATGTACGTTTTTCTTAAATATTTTTTTTTAAATTGCAAGTAGATCTTTATATAATACTAAAGCTGAAAGTTAAAAATATATTTACTGGAACGTTGACGTTGCACACATTCAGTTTGCAAAACCAACTAGTAAACTGTACTGCGGGATTTCTGCATTTTTTATAAAAATCTTGCTGCTATAATAAATGATGTGAAAATAGGTTTGGTTATGCCGCTGAGTGTTTCTGAGGATTTGTTTTTCAATTATCTGAAGTCGGAATCATACACGTGCTTATAACCTAATTGGCTGATTCACACGTTCCTCATTCTGACCAGCAGGTGGGGCAGTTGTCTGAAGAAGCCCAGTGTTTCTCTGGCATAAGCTCCGGTGGCATAAAGAAATTCTTAATCACACATGGGCAAAGGGTGTCCAGAAATTAACCTGCCGCATTTGTAACAATAAACTGTCTTTCTCCCTCCTCCTTGCTCTGTTTCCCCACCCCTGTATGTGTGTCTGTCTGTCTGTCTCCGTTTCTCTTCTCCATGTGTCCTTTAAAGCCAAGAAATTCAAAAAGGTGGTGGGAAAGGAAACCTGCACCGAGACACTAGAACGCACTCCTATGCTAGAGAAGGAGAAGTTTCCACAGGACTACTTTCCTGAGGTGGGTTCTGCAGTAAACACACTTTGCTTGACTGATGGTCATTTAATGACAGCATCCTGTGGAAGGATGGACTGACAGATGTCCCACTGAGATGAGGAAATGCGTCATGACGAATGAACACATAGTCCTTTTAAAACCCTATACAGTATAATGGTTTAATAAATTGGGTGGATACTCACTTGGAGTGCCTTAACCACGTATATCATTTAATATTATTTTGAAGTACTTAACATTCGATACATTTTCCCTTTTTGTCATTAAAAAAAAAATTTAATGCTTTAAGGAAATCTGGTTGACACATGGCTGCTTAAAAACAAAAAAAATGGAGAAAGTCTTTGTTGTTCCTACCACGTCCCATGGAGCAGTTCCCTGCCCACTGCGCAGAGTTTGAGTGTTCTGGTTTCGGTGTGGTATGCCATCAGAGGGGAGCTGAGTGCTGCACATAGCTGTGCTGATATAGTAATAAAGAGCACAACCGCCCGTGTGTCATCCCCGCACTCCCCACTCATCTGTCAACCATGCTCCGACGGCCGCCTTCACAAATATATGCAAAACAGATTGATACGGCCCCCTTCACACACTTCCCCCCAATTTCCGTCTCTTTCACACACTGAAGGACCCCCCCCACACACACACACACACACACACACTCCCTCCCCACCCTGAGCCACCCGAGACATATACACAAACATATGTATTCACACGCACCCGGCACACAGCTTCATGTCTCAGGTTTCCCACTTCTCCATTCCAGAGATGATCTAAAACCAATTACACTGATTGAGGCGCAAAGCCATTTAAAATGATTACAGCAACGCATTGTTCTGCCTTTAACCGGACAAGCAAAGAAAACTACAAAACAAACCTGGCACGGCATATTGTGAAAAGAATGAGGGGAGTGATGTAGAGAGAAAGGAGGTGTGCGTGCGTGTGTGTGTCTGTGTGTGATGAGAAAAGTTTTGCCTTATGATTTATGCCTCTTTCCCGGCTGGGATATGAATCTGAGATGATGCTCCAGAGAGCAGCACTCCAGATAATGTTAGCCCATTTAAAAAGAGCAGATTTGTGTAGTCTATCAGGGTCATCGAGTATTTTTTTTCCCGCCCACCCCCCTCCTCTACTCCTTCTTCAGGCCCCTCCGTAGTGAGAAATTGGTTGTTATCATAGATCACAGATACTGCTCAAACCTCTTATGAAAGATGAATTAATTTCACTAATGCTTTAATGCAAAGCTCTCATGAGGGAGGCAGACTGGTGATAACCCCTGCCTCGTCCCCGCTTCCTCCGCTAGTGATTTATGCCCTCTTTTAGTAGATGAAACTGCCTAGATTTGCCATCCATCTGCGGCGTTGAGGAATCTTATTACATGCAGATCTTGGGCCGGACAGGACAACATACATACTCCCAAACCAGTTGTCCCAGCTTCCTCAGTTGTGGGTCACACATGGGAAAGATAGTCGCTTCGGATAAAAGCGCCTGCCAAATGACTGAATGTAAACGTAAGATACTTCAACCGTAGGATGTAAATGTACACACAGGGGGCACGTGTCTTGTTTTTATCCCCTACAAAATTAATGCCAGTGTTTGACGCTGATCTAGTTTGTCAAACACATTCCTCAGAGTGTGACAGCTCAGGTGGCCAGTGTGGGACCGGTGCGTGTGTATCCTTGCTTTTGTTTTATTTTTACCGTCACCCATTAATTAATTGTCACTGAGACAGAGTAGGTGCTGACATCATGGCGGGAGAGTTTGCTGTGTTTAAAACAGAAAGCAAATGTCATTCAGAATATTTCAGCTCACAGCTCTTTAGAAACATGTACTGTGTTTACATGTTCAAAATAAATAGATGTTCGTTTTCTTAATTTATATTTAATCTTTATTTTTATTTTTATTTTTATTGATACTTAAATAGTGACTAAAGAGAATAATTGATTATCAAAATAGTGGCATTCATTTTTCGTCATAGACTATTTGTTTCAGCTCCAGTGCAGATTCAAACTATAATACGCAAGTTTTTAACAGTCGAAACGAATCCACTCACGGCGTAGCATGCCGACACATTCTCATAAACACACGCAACAGAGCATTTCACAATGATGTGCGATGCTTGCTTTGATTGGTACGAGGGGCAAGGCTCGCCCAGAAACCTTTGGATATCTCACCACTGCAGCCAGTGCTGCTCTGTGAGTCTGCGTCGTGACGGACTTTGACAGGACTTAGGATAAGAAAAAAAAAAACAGTTACATAATGTAGATGTAATGTCCCAAAAATCAGTAAAACAGGTCGTTTTTTTTTTTTAAAACATTATTAAAAATTTGAAAAGATCCCATTTTATTTAGAATCAATCATTCTCGTGATGGATTACTACTTCACCTTTTAAAATCAGATAAACTCAAGTCATAAAATAAAATACTGGGTAAAATTACTCCCATTTGCTCTTTGTGCGTGTCGCCCTTTCTGGTCCTGGTTAGACTCTGATTTAAGTGACAACCCCTCCATATGCAAAACATCATTTCTTTCTGTAATCTCACTTTGAGTTATGGCTGTGAGTGAACGGGGGAGAGAAACATTGAAATGCTGAATATGAAGGAAGTAAACCAAACCATGGGCGCGTTTCTTTTGAAAGGTTGCCCTGATGGATTTGGCGGCCTGTCATTTCCTGTTGTTTGTCTGTCAATCTCTCCTCTTTCCCAGTGGGCATCAATATATTTATTTGTTTGGCACAGTAATACACGCCTCCAAAAACCATTG
Organism: Channa striata; assembly: GCA_033026295.1. Taxonomy (NCBI): domain Eukaryota; kingdom Metazoa; phylum Chordata; class Actinopteri; order Anabantiformes; family Channidae; genus Channa; species Channa striata. The sequence goes on from CM065184.1 coordinate 2,616,438, forward strand.
CATCATAAGGATTTGTCATTGCCTTATATAAATAAAGTATACGACCCAGACCTTAATGTGCCCTTGCCATTGATTGTTTTACACAGCCGTGAGGGGAAAAAAAGAGAAAGCAAGAAAATAGCAGACAGGCCGTAAATAAACATCCATATGAGTTTGTATTTGTTGTTTGGCACCTTGTGCCCCATGAGTGTGTCCATAAAAGCATTGACTTCTCGCCCTGTTTTTAGTGCCCTCTGTAGTAAGCTCTCGTATCGGGGCTGTGATTACTTTCAAGTTCTGCCCCTGATGAAAGTTAACTTCCTTCATATTTTTCTCCTTTGATTTAAAACCCACACGTGATTGGTAAATGGGATGTGTATATTAAGGAGATGAAGTCATTTAAAATGGCATTGCTTGTAAAATCCTGTGAGCATTTATCACCAGACAAGACACCTGTGACACAGATGCTGTTCTCTGTGACAGGCATGATCCATGAGACTGCAAGGAGCTCATAAATGAGGGGATAATGTTGAAATGGAAGCTAAACGAAGGGTTTCTGTGCTCATATCTTCTGTTTACAGAAGGATTCAAATAATGTATATTGATTTTTCTAAACTGAGCTGCGGATAACCCTGTTAGCTTCAGTCTGTCCTGCTCTCTCGGTTTCTTGAGGTTACCATGTGAATTTCAGAGCTCTTGACATTCCTACGTCGGACCTACTGCTACATTTGAGTGGTGACAGTGACAGGAGCTGCAGTACATCTTTATCGCAACACCCACACGCATGCACATACTTTCATGTGCTCTCCAGTCATATAAAGCCCATGTGCGGCCCTCTAGATGATGGAATAAAGATAAATGTGACTGTCTACTGGGGCTCAAATCAATCAGCGTTTGTGTGTATTTCTTATTACTCACAGTGCATTTCTGTCAGAGGGCTTTTGTGTATAACCCCCGACCCCCCGTGACACAGACATGCGGGCACACACACACACACACACACACACACACACACACACACACACACACACAAAACCACCACCACTACCACACCGTGCTCTCTTCTATCACCCTTCCTCCAAACATCATCCAGCCATAATATTATTTATGGTTTTGGACTTTGAGCTGAAATATAAGAAAGGTCAAAGAATCAACCAGGATGGACAGAGAAATGTTGGAGAGAGAGCCTGAGTCTATGCGTGCGTGTGTGTGTGTGTGATTGTGTCCGTCCTGACTTTGTCACATTTGACATTTTATAATGTGAATCGGACGGTCCGACTCGCTTTTCACCCCATCTTGTTTTTATTTCCTTTTTGTCTGTCTCTTATCTTCCATCGTCTGTGTGTGTGTCTCTGTGTGTGTGTGTGTGTGTGTGTGTGTCTCAGTCCATATATGTATTGCCGAACATCCCTGGATGTGACCCGCTGTGTAGCTGCCGTTCATCACTGTCATGGGCGGAGACGCCATCGCTGACCTGTGTAAGGTCAGCCAATGTCACCCCAAGCCTTGTGACCTTTTACTGTTGCCCTTTGACTCCTACACTCATCCCCGCCCAGTGCCTCTTTACAGCCCCCAAATCTGATATATGATATGATTACTTGTCGTCTTTCTATTTCATTAAATATTCCTTTACTTTAAATAACAGTATGTCAAACAATATATTTGCTAAATTCATAAATTGTTTAAAAAAGTCTGTTGGTGTGTGTGTGTGTGGGTGTGTGTGGGGAGGTGGGGATGTGGGAGGACGTGGTGATGATGATGTTTCAGCAGCAGATTAAAAGCGACCAGACAGCATCTGTGTCATCATCTCTGCTCCAATATCAGCTGCTGCAACCAAATCATGATGTCATCATGTCAACCAGTAGATGGGGACACTTCTTCTTCTGCACTTTGATTGATTGTTTGAGATAATCATCTTAACAGCATTTTTGTTACAAAATAAAAGCTCTTAAACTGCATGTAACAGGCCTCGTAGTTGAGGACTGTGTGCAGATATATTTGTTGTCTACGGTACCTGTAAACAACAGTAAAATTATGAGACGGCACGACAACGGTCTGTTCGTTTCCCTTGCTTCAGCCAGACTTTATTACTCAAGTAAGCGTTTACATTCGAGTAACATAGTTACATGATAACTGTACTTTCCTAACAAGAATGTTCTTTGTCTGTGTCTTACCCTTCTCTTGTTCAAACAAAATCAAATCAAATTAAATCACAGTTTCTGTGCCTAAAGTACTTCCAGTAATGCAAAGAAAATAAATGTTTATCATTACGAAGATTACTTAACAATTTCACCTTTAAGTGCCAACGTATTATCCAATGCACCTCGTGGTGAGCTACTGTCTGCTTTATACCATTAGCAGGATGTATAATCGTTTGAGCAAAATACTGGATCTGGCAAATGCATGAAGTTCCCCAAAAATTAATTCAAACTGTGTTTCTGCCTGTAAAACAAATGCAAAATCACTCGACACAGGTACAGCGATCACAAACAAACATTTGTCAAGTTTCAACATAACAGAAGCCATCAAATGAAAGAAAATATCCAAAAGATATGCCAATACGGGCATTAGGTAGGCCAAGCTAACCTAGCTTCTCTAACATTAGTATACTGGCCACATCGTGCTCAAAACAAGTTCACTACATTTCCTAGTGACACAACAGAAAGGAATATTCACTCTATTCAAAAGAGGATTCTCGATGTATATCTGTGCTTTGTTTTTGTACTGTTACTGACCTGTAAACAACAGTAAAATTATGAGACGGCACGACAACGGTCTGTTCGTTTCCCTTGCTTCAGCCAGACTGAAGTAGAGAGCGAGCCTGAGGCCGCTACCGCCGTCACACTTGGGAGACGAGGCCCCCTCGTGGCGAAAGTGGGCACTACTTCCCTAAACAGATATTCGTACATACACATACATGACCACTCGGTGCACAGTGCGTCACATGCTCCCTGACAAAAAAGGAAATGGCTCCTGACATTTCAAACACATTTCAAACATTTACCCTAAACAAATAAACACCTTATACACATTTGATAGCAATGTTCAAAACAATGGGCTAGGATAAGCATAAGGCAAGTATTGGTGGTGGAATGTGGGTGATAAGTGATAGAAGGGTGGTGTCCATATAGGTGTGTAGGGTGAAGGGAGTGCGGCCACTGTATTGACTGAGGGGAGAAGGTGCAGTGAAGGTTCACCTAATGTTTGGTATGTGAACATCTGCCTCGGCCTCTGCTCTCTTGATGACCTTCTAACCTCACTAGATACATCTGCTATGGGGCTGGGACTAAGCCTCCCTTTTTCCCGCGGAACTATGAGGTCGTCATCTTCACTGTCAAACTGTGGTGAGATGGGATCAGGAAGTGACCCTGCTGCACAATGTTTATCTTTCGGACTTTGATCCCTTTGCACCGGCACACTGACATTCCTCTGAAGTGGGGGGTCCTGCCTTTCTTCCTCTCCATGCACTTGGACATATGCATTTGTTTCCAGAGGAGCTGGGCCCGTTTGGACTGAGATAGGTTGGTAATGGTCCGTGTGTTCTTTCTCAGGCTCTCTCTCTTTAACGGGGACTCTTAGCCAGTATCCCTGGACTCTTTCTCCAGAGTCAGAATCACTTGATCAGCCCTGTCTTTCCTTGTGGTTTTGCGCGTTGATCTGTTAACAGTTTGCCCCCCTGTTCTCTTTTGTACAGGTTCAGGTCCGTGTGATGGGATTTCCACAGGTAAGTCATTAACGAGTACTAGTAAGCTGCGGTGGAGGACTCTGGTTTTCTGTTTGTCTCCTGACTCAGGGTAGACTACATGCACAGGGTTATCTGCCACTTGCTCTTTAACTACATAGATGTTCTTTTCCCAATACGACCGAAGTTTCCCTGGACCCCCTCGTTCACTAAGATTACGAACAAGGACCCTGTCTCCAGGATGCAAGACTACGCCCTTAAGTTTTCTGTCATAATCGAACTTACCCCGGGTACTGGAGCGTTTACTGTTCTCACAGGCTATCCTATAGGCTTCAGTCATTTTTGCAGCCCACTTTTCCGCGTAACTTTTATGTGTTACTGCACTTTTCTTCCCTATCAGGCTGAATAACAAATCTACAGGTAGGCGAGGATGGTGTCCATAAATCAGGAAGTATGGGGAGTACCCCGTTGACTCATGGCGTGTACAGTTGTAAGCGTGCACAGTTTTCTGGAGATGATCTTTCCATCGCTCCTTCTCTTTGTCACCAAGGGTCCTAAGCATTTGCAAGAGGGTTCTATTGAACCTCTCGGCAGGATTTCCTTGAGGGTGATATGGTGATGTCCTTGAGTGTCCAATCCCAGATTTCTCCCGCAGAGTTCTGAAGAGTATATTTTCAAATTCATGACCTTGGTCGTGGTGCAGCTTGCCAGGGTATCCTAACCAAAGTATTAATTCATCAAAGATTCATGTAAATACTTGAATACCATGGGTCTATATTTAGAAGGGAGGACGAGTTGTTGTCTTTCACTGGTCCGTCTGTAGAGAAGCCCGTCATCCAAATACAGTTTACTCCATTCATGCAAGAGTTTTTTTGATGCTCTGTTAACTGTCTATCGTACATCTTTAGTCAGTACGGTATGTGTCTCTTTTAGTGTTATGAGCTCACCTACTGCTTCATCTTCCCTCTGTGCCTTCACTAACTCCTCCCTACTAACTGTTGGAAGGGTTGTAGGGGGGTCTTGATTGGCACCTGTGGCAAAAGTAAGTGCAGCAATCCATGCAACATCCTGTTCTTGAGCTACCTTTATGCCATTCCAGGTGGTTTGCACCACTTCTGAGGACAGTTTCTCTGTGCACTCCAACATATACTTATCAATATCAAGGGGAATGCGGGACAAGGTGTCAGCATCTCTATTTGCTTTGCCTGGTCGGTACTTTATCTCAAACCTAAAGTCTGACAACTCTCCGACCCAGCGATGCCCAACCGCATTGAGTTTGGCCGTGCTCATAACATAAGTTAAAGGGTTGTTATCAGTGTAAATGGTAAAGTGTGGGGCGTAGTAGAGATAATCCCTAAACTTCTCACACACTGCCCATTTAAGTGCCAGAAATTCTAATTTACTGCTGTGCAGGTGATAGTTCCTCTCAGCCGGTGTCAAAGTTCTGGAGCCATAACCCACAACTCTCAGCTTTCCGTCCTGGCGCTGATAGAGTACTGCACCCAGACCCTGCTCAGATGCATCAGTGTGAAGCAGGAAAGGTAGGTTAAAATCTGGATATGCCAAAACTGGAGGATTTGTGAGCATTTCAATGAGTCAGTCCAGCACCCCTTGGTGCTCATTAGTCCACTCCACAGGGGTCTTAGAGGACAACCGAGGACCCTTGCATTTTGCTTGGTGGGGCTGCACCAGTGACACTCCACGTTTCACTTGGAGGAGCTCATATATTGGTTTTGCAATACGTGAAAAGTCCTGTATATAGCTACGATAATAGCTAAGGAAACCCAACAGCCGTCTCACATCTCCAACAGTCTGGGGGATTTTTGTCTTGAGTGAACGCACAGCTTCTAGATCTCTCGGGTCAACGTGGACACCGTCGGCAGATACAAGACGACCCACATATCTAATCTGCCTGCGAAACAGTTCACATTTCTCTGGTCTTAACTTCACACCATGTTTTTGAAGTGCTCGGAAGACTTTGCGTACGCTCTCAACATGTCCCTCAAAAGTCTCAGAATAACAAAGAATGTCATCCAAGTAGGGAATACAACACTCGTCTCTGATTGAGTTCAACATCTCTTCCATGCTCCTTTGGAAAGCTGCTGGAGCATTCGAGAGGCCAAAGGGTATCCTTACCCACTCATATAAGCCCCATGGAGTCACAAATGCTGTGAGATGTCTCGAGCCCTCTGCCATAAACCCTTGATGATATGCCTTCCCTTGATCAAGGAGGCTGAACCATGAGTGACCCCCCAGTGTGTCAGTCAGATCCTGAATTCGAGTTAGTGGGTGTCTGTCAGGAATGGTTTTCTGGTTTAGCAAGCGGTAATCAATACAAAGGCGTAATGAGCCATCCTTTTTTCAGACACATACAACAGGAGCTGCATAAGGAGACTTTGACTTAACAACCCATCCCTTTGCCAACAGGTCTTGAAAATACTCATTCACCTCAGTAAACACTGGTTTCGGAATTGAGGAGTAGGCTTTCTGTAAAGGGATATCATCTTTTAGGTTTATCGACATCTGTAGGCTGGGAATGCAGCCAATATCACTTGGACCTCTAGCAAAAACAGAGGACTCCTCGCGTAACATTTTACTCGCAATTTTTTGCTGTTCCTCATCAAGGTGACTGATATTGACGGGTGGTTCCCATGTGGATGAGGTACAGTTTGGGTCAGGTTGGGGAGTCGTGACACTCTGGACCACTAGGGTCTTGCAGTCAGGTGAGTCAGTTTCCACTATTTTCTTGATTTGCAGAATATTTCCAATTAGGGATTTCCTAGGCAGGGTGATGTCATGCTTTGTATAGTTCCCGAGGGGCACACTTACATAAGGGTTTCTCTCATTCTGTATCTCCAGCAAACCCTCACCTATGTCTAGCTGCTGCAACTCAACACAGCCCTCCTCTGGTTCAAATAATACTAGTGAGTCACAGGGGTCAAGCTGAGGCGATACTCTACACTTCACCCAGGTTACCCTCCCTGCTAGAAGTACCCTGTCTTTCCTTCCTATTCTCAAACGTCCCTGAGTCACACCGGCCCTCTTTGTCTGTAAAAAGTGTACAATAGTTTGTGCTGTTTCATTAGGGATGGACATGGCACCGCCTAACAGTTGTGTTAAGGTTGGGGCTAATCTCTCTGGGTTCCTCTGAATTACCACCTCCACCACATTAAACCCTATCAGTGGCATTTCAAGGGGCAATGAACTGACAAGAAAAGGTACAGTAATGGAGAGGCTAGGGTCTTCTTTCCCTGGTAAGTTCAGCGTAATCACAACCCAACCATCGAAAGGAATTTGCTTTCCATTTACAGCATACACCTGCAGTTGTTCCTTATCATCATGGATCTCCATTAGTTCAGAGAGCAGGTGCATGTCAAGGTCAGGTAGGTATTTATCCTTCCAGGCCCTGTCGATGATGTTGACTTGTGCCCCTGTGTCTACTAGAGTGTTAACTGCCAGGCCGTTAAGGATGCACTTAGTTAAGGCTTTCCTACCTATTAAATTAGCAATCTGTTCATTACTTGACACTGGGTGACTCTGTGAACGTGTGGCTGTGGACTTCTTATCACACACCTTGTTCATATTAGCTGGGTCTGTGGTTCTATCTTGCTGCAAATTTTCAATGACAGGCTGGCTTTCACCTGGAGCAGCTCCAGTCTCTGCAAGGTGGGACTGAGGAAAGACCCCGGTTACTGTTTGTCCCTTCACAGCAACCGGTTTGCGTTTCCCTGCTGCTTGGGGTTTCTCAGACAGCCCACTGCTCGGTGGCCTTCCTCGCCACACATAAAGCAGTGTCCACAGTCCTGTAAGCCCTTCTCAACACACTGTGAACATCCATATGGTCTCCCTTTTCTTTGTGTTTGTGGTTGAACTGGTGTACCTTTACATTTGTTCTGTACGGTCTCTGCAAGTGAATCTACTAATTTGGTGAGAGCATCTATCTTTTCTGCAAGTTGTTGGACGGTGTCTGTTTTAGTTTTGCGTTCACCAACCTCTTTCTTTGTGTTTAGCTGTTTTGCAATCTCTTCCACTTGTGCGCTATGCGCAGCCATGTGCCTTGAGCGTGTCGTTGAGCCCAATCTTCGTTGCCGATCACTCTCATCACTCGTGATTTTCATGACTTGTTTCAGGATTGTCTCATCTGTAACAGCGTCATTTGAAAGTAAGGGTTTTAGTTCCCTACGAATGTCATTGTGTTTATGTCCTATTCCTTGATATACCGTGTGGAGAAAGACACCTTGCACTGTCTCTGGGCTATATCTGATTCCAGATTCGGACTGTTTCGATGAGAGAAGGATTCTTTGTTTCAGCCCAATTACACGGTAGAGAAACTGCTGAGGGGTCTCATGCTCATTCTGTTTTGTGCACATCAATTCCTGGAATAGTTCAGTGCTGTTTCTCCCCCCTAAATGGGACTGCAGGAATCCTTTGAGCTCAGTTACTGTCATGTCTTCCTTATTGACAAGCATGTCCTTGAAATCTCCTGGTTTAATGATCCTGAGCACACCTCTCACTATCTCAGAGTCTGTGAACTTATCCTTCACCCCCTCTTCTATCTGTCTACACACTTTTGTAACTTATGTCAGATGAGTGGTCCCCAATTTGACCTCCTTGCACTTTGAACTCATGTCGGTGGATGTAAGGGAGGTCCCTTAGCGACATTATCTGTTCAGGTGGGTCGCGTGTGGTTACTTTGGGCTGTGGGTTACAGTAAGATGAGGTACTGCAATATGAAGCAGGTTCTGCAAGTGTGGTCTGTGCTACTGTCTGTGGTGTGGGCACGTTTACAAGCTGTGACAATTTCTTGCTTAAATCTTCATAACTCAAAAGCATTTTCTGAACATCATCGGCCAAAACATTACTACCATCAGCATTACTTGGAACAATTACATCAGCAGATGGTGCGTTGGCTGCAACTCCTTCTGCTAGTTCAACAGGGGGAGAGGTAACCGGTTCAAATGGTGGTTTTAAATTTACTCTAGGCTCGTGTAATATAGCACCACAGTTAAGTTCTACAATGTCATCAACAACATCTTTCAGAACCAATAGTTCACTCATACCACTGTCTTCTGAGTCTAAGAGATCCTTACTGTACATGAAAGCATGGATGTACTCAAAACACCCCTCTGCATCTCCACTGGAGAGCTCTGACGGATCTTTGCCTGGAACTGAGCCAACCTTGAGAGCGATCTGGAAAAGTTCATCTGGGGGAAGTGAAAACAGGCTTTTCCTGATGTCCCACACCAGGCTCTTCCTTTCACTGTCAGCCATGTGGATGTTTCCGGTTACAGCAGTTCACCGCAACAAACCACCTCTATTCACAAGCACCAGCGTTTCACCAGTGGCCCTCTGTCGCAGGTTCAGTATGTTTTAGGATCAGCTCTCGTCAACACGAAGAGCCGATCCCGGACGAGCCCCCAAAAATCTGTTACAGGCCTCGTAGTTGAGGACTGTGTGCAGATATATTTGTTGTCTATGGTACCTGTAAACAACAGTAAAATTATGAGACGGCACGACAACAGTCTGTTCGTTTCCCTTGCTTCAGCCAGACTTTATTACTCAAGTAAGCGTTTACATTCGAGTAACATAGTTACATGATAACTGTACTTTCCTAACAAGAATGTTCTTTGTCTGTGTCTTACCCTTCTCTTGTTCAAACAAAATCAAATCAAATTAAATCACAGTTTCTGTGCCTAAAGTACTTCCAGTAATGCAAAGAAAATAAATGTTTATCATTACGAAGATTACTTAACAATTTCACCTTTAAGTGCCAACGTATTATCCAATGCACCTCGTGGTGAGCTACTGTCTGCTTTATACCATTAGCAGGATGTATAATCGTTTGAGCAAATACTGGATCTGGCAAATGCATGAAGTTCCCCAAAAACTAATTCAAACTGTGTTACTGCCTGTACAAACAAAGCAAAATCACTCGACACAGGTACAGCGATCACAAACAAACATTTGTCAAGTTTCAACATAACAGAAGCCATCAAATGAAAGAAAATATCCAAAAGATATGCCAATACGGGCATTAGGTAGGCCAAGCTAACCTAGCTTCTCTAACATTAGCATACTGGCCACATCGTGCTCAAAACAAGTTCACTACATTTCCTAGTGACACAACAGAAAGGAATATTCACTCTATTCAAAAGAGGATTCTCGATGTATATCTGTGCTTTGTTTTTGTACTGTTACTGACCTGTAAACAACAGTAAAATTATGAGACGGCACGACAACGGTCTGTTCGTTTCCCTTGCTTCAGCCAGACTGAAGTAGAGAGCGAGCCTGAGGCCGCTACCGCCGTCACACTTGGGAGACGAGGCCCCCTCATGGCGAAAGTGGGCACTACTTCCCTAAACAGATATTCGTACATACACATACGTGACCACTCGGCACGGTGCGTCACATGCACAATATCCATCCATTTATTCACTGATCCACCCCCTGCAAAAAAACCCACCCTGAAGTGAGGTGAATGGGGATATATTTTTCCCCATTTATACACACACACACACACACCCACACACACACATATGTGTACATACATATATATATATAGGTATATTCCTCCCAGGTGTTAAAGCACCTTAAAATAAATTCATGTGAAGTTAACTGATTGATGATGACTTTCTATTTGGCTTTTCCTCTATAGGGAGAATATTTGATTTTAATTGGAACTAAAATGGCCAAACAGTCTATACGTGTCTTAAGAATGGAAGGTTATTTTCTAGGATATATAACCAAGAAATTAAATCTTTCTTTAAATGGCGTACACTATAGTCTCCAAAAACTTGCAACTGGATCCAGTCAGTGCAAAAGATTCAGGAAAAGGCCCAAGTGCACATTTGCCCAAGAAGACAAGTACTTCTGAATGTCCTCAATTAAAAACCCACACCGTACTGCTTCTGAATTTATCGCTGAATAAAACAGGAGAGAAACTATCGTGCACAGACACTCTACATAGTAGACGTAGGTCAGCTGACCTTGTGGGCAGAGTTGCCAAGACAAAAAACCGCTACTAAGCCTTGCAAATCGTAAGAAAAATTTAAAGTGAGCCAAGATGCACAAAAAGTGAACTTCAGATGACTGAAACAAAGTAAAGTCTGAGGTGTTTGAATTAAAGTGAAGAATGTTTCGGAAGCAGAGCTCAGGAAGACACAGCAGATGCCTGTCCAGCACCATCCGTGAGGCAGAAAGCTGGAAATGTGGTGATTTGGAGATACTTTGGCAATTGGAGCATGGCCAGTCTGCCTCATGTGCAAGGCATCCATACTGAAGATGCATTCCCGTAATGACTGACTGGGAATAACTTCATTTTGCAGCATGACAATGACCCCAAGCGTTCTCGGTTGGGTGAGAATTATCTGGGGAAGAAAGTTGCTTCTAGAAAACTCTCAGTAAGCAGATGTGAATCTCATTGGGCTGGCGTGGGAGAAGCTGGTCTGAAGCCTTTGGAAACACTGCCCAGCCAGCTCAGCAGACCTTTGGGAAGTTCTGCAGAAGTGCTGGGAGGAAATCACACCTACTTGCATATCTGCAAAATAATGCCGCAGATTTGTCAGGACAGTTTTTTTTTTTTTGCTAAACGTAAAATTTATAAAGCACATTTGCTTTGACTATTATTCTGTGTATTATTCCATTATAAATACTTTGTGTATGTCACGATCCATTTACAACCATTTGATTGAATAACACAGACGAAAGATAGAAGAAATGAAAAATTGTAGGTGTTTCCAAACTTTCCCTTGGTGTGCGCGCCCACACACACACACACACACACACATCTGCACGTTTCCTGTGTGTGCGTTGTGAGACCGTGTTTATAAGCAAGAGATGAAGCAAGGGGTCAATCAGTCATACGTGGAGGAAATGGGGCAATCTGGGGCCGGGTGTCAAAGAAGTGATGGATTTTAATGCTGCGATTGTAGTTAATGGCTCTTTAAATTAAATCGAGATTAAACGTCTCTGGCTGCAGTCAGTGCTGGTATGGGCACTGAGCAAATCCCCCCCAGACCCCCACCCTCTCACATACACTCACTCTTCGTCTTGTCCCTCCTCATCCTCTGCGCTCTTATGTATGACTATGTTTCCTCAACTTTACATTGACAGATGTGCTACCAGCCCTTAATGGTTGTGTAATTCAATGTACATACAAATTCTGAATATGAAAAGGTATGAATGTGATGCTGAATTTAGTTTGTCAGTCCTAGCTGCTAATGTACAAGTTTTACATATTTTCAGTTAGTTAAAAAAAAAACATTTTATTTTAATATAAGGTCTTTTTTTTGCTGCCTTGTGACACAAATCTAATTCCACTTGCTCCTTTCAAAGTCACAATATTGGGATAGAGAGTCATAATTGGGCCCATACATCCTGCGGAGGCAGTATGGATTAATTCAAGTATGCTAATGTAATTCAATTTGATACAGTTAATCTTGTACTAATGCAGATTGAAGGATGTGAAGCGCTATCAAATACCTCTTAGCCTTTTAATTTGCATCTGAGTTTTTAAATAAAATTAGTCAATTTGTAATTATGTGACCTTGCCCATAATTAGTTTATTCATCACTGCAGTTAACTCTCCATTAGGAGTAACGGAGAGAGAGCGAAAGAAAAAAAGAGAGAGGCTGAAGGAAAGAGACTTATTTATTTATTCAGAATGAGAACACAACATCAATTTGTCTCTCATTTAATAACCAGCTTCTTGGTGAATCATGTGCTGTTTGAGAAAGATCTTTAGACTTGTGACAGGATAATTAACTTAGGGTTGGTGGGATCGGATCAGACAGCTGCATACTAAATGTGTACACTCTGGCTTACTCTAGTTCAATCTGTAACAATGCAGCGTGTTCCGTGTTGTTAAAAATTTAAAAAGATAAGTAACTTGCGAGTTTCGCTTGACTAATATGTTGTTGTGTTTCTCCATCTTTTTGCATCCGAGATCCGTGTCATGCAACTCACATTATAAAGATTGTAACACATTTACCACTTTTCTACAGTACCCCATGACGTCTAGGTGCTCGTTATTGTGGAATGTCAAAATTAGCATGAGAGGAAGTGCTGACATCCTTCCACAGCAACAACACTGACGATTCTGCAGATACATCTGCAAGCAGCCATGTTTTAAAAATGACTAAAAAAGTCAAAACTGATGTACTAATCAGTAGGTTGACTGCTACTTGTCACTAATGCAGTGCAGTAAAAAATAAAATAACCCGCTTCGAAACGCGGTGACTTGGTGTCGACCTATTCAAATTAAACTCAACTTTAGTACAGCACTTGAGTAAATGTACTTACATTGCACTACTGCTAATCTAATAATTGATAGATATTCAATAGATATTGGTAGATTATTGTTTCTCCTCTATGCTGCATCTATTCATAAACAACTTTTAAGGGGACGTTTCATGTCACTGAGACTAGCTAAGTCCAGCTAAATGGTTTATCATAGTGATGAAGATGTAAGAAATGCAGTTTTTCTTAGTGATAATTGCTGTTGTTACAAACTTGACTTTATTACTTTCATTGCTCTTGTGATGACATTTAAAGCCCTTGCAATGTCAAACGTGTTGTCATGCTAACTTCAGTCCCTCTGTTTTACAGTCCAAGTGGTCCAGAAAGGGATTCATCAGAACTCGATGGGCCCTGGCTGATTGGTGAGTGTTATTCACAAGTCTCTACACCAGTGCATTCCACCTCGTCCATGTCAGGCGGGCCTAGCTTTACCTCAAAGTCGCGGTGGGCTGTGGACAGTGTGGTTATCATAGATAGTAGAAACAGCAAGCGCAAGTTTTCTAGCTGTGTCCTCCCCAGACGGTGTGCCACAGGGGCAGGCAGGGATTTGATTAGACATAATCTTTTTAGTCATGATGTCGCATATGACAGATGACAAAAAACATTACATGAAATTGAACCAGTATGGGATGAATACAAACGCTGGCCTCCAGTGTGCCGAGCGGGGGATTGTGGGGGTGGAAGATGGGGATCGTAATCTAATAGAGGGATGACATGAGAACTAAAGAGCTGAAACGGTAAGCATTTAATAGGGGCATGACGTTTGACAAGAGCAGCAAAGAGAGAGGGAGAGAGGATGATGAAGAATGGGGAGAACAGATCAGAGATGGGCTAGATAACGAAGACCATGTGTGTATTCAATTGTGCAAGAGTAAACCCCCCCACCCCGAGATGGGATCAATTCCTCTGGGTTGCGCGGCTGCACGTCGTGCTAACACAACACAGCAGATTGATAGGATCAGTAGGGAGATGTTCATCACAGTATAGAGCAATCTAGCTTCCCTATGACAAGACAAACCGAAGGACAGCAGATTAGTGTTTTTAGTGATATGTGAGCTCACAGGACTGAGTTAAGAAGTAGTTTGCTTTTACATGCAATTGGATCTTGTTTACGTGACAGATATCAGGTTGACTGTGTCACGACAAACAGCTGTTCTACTTGAAGAAGCGTATTCACACTTTTCCCTTTCACTGCAGTACCTTTGATCTGGTCAACATCCACCTTTTCCATGACGCTTCCAACCTGGTGGCCCAGGAGAAAAGCCCCTCGGTCTACTCTGGGACCAGACAGAAGGCCCTGGGCTATGTTTTAGAGAGGTGACTATGCGACACACTTGTGTTTTCATTGACATACATGAAACCACAGGATAGGCCGTTCCAACTGAATGTTTTTTCACTTCCTTACAATTTATTCCGTTTGTTGGACTCTGTCTCTGTATGGCATGTTTAATCAATATTGAGAATGACACTGAAGTGAAATTGCAAATAAAAGTTTTTCAGATACGACACCTAAATACTTTACCTGGAAACCAAAACAACGTTTTCTTTGACATGACAGAACCTGTACATATTTCATAATTGCGGTTTACAGCGAGGCTCAAGGAGAGAGATGCAGTGAAAAAAGTTTTGGTGGGATTCAGTCGTAGACCAGTGGGATTACATCTGTCTGTAGAAGTAGGGGTCTTACTCACTACACGGTCTGTAAACTCCCAAGTCTCTTTTATCTGTTCTTTTTTTGTGTCCCTCTGTCTAACCCCTTCTTACTTTACAGCAAAATCAGTTTAGTGGTGTAATCCTATATTCATCCTTGTTTGTGTCTCACTGCTGGCCAGCATCCGGATTCTATATTATTATTAATGTATTTAGAAAATGGTCAGTCCAACATCTTGATTCACTTTAGCTTGTGAAATTTGGCATTGGTTATATTGGTCCCCACAGGCTCAATTTGTTCAGCTTAGGTATGTATATGTTGCCAAACCATCCAGCGAGAATTTCCTCTTTTGCAAAAGATTTGGTTCATGAGATGTTGTCTTTACAGGGGTCAGGTTAACATCACATTGACAGCAGATACATCCATTCCCCTAAAGTGTGAATTCATATTTAAATACTATCACACACCGCAGGAGAAGGAACCCTTTCAATTTTCAAGAGTCTTATTTGTAAAACTTTAGACACCCACCATAAAAAAATGGTATGAATGTAATTTCATTTAAATTTGTTTTTGATATTCATATTACACAGAAGATGAACTGTAATACTTTTGGTGACTCTTTCTAGAAGTCGTCATAATAATAATAATATTAAAGCCGCCTTCACTCTGCACTGAGTAAAGCGAGCCTCAATTCATAGGCCAAGCTTCTGTAATTTATGGGATATTCATTTGCAGTGGAGCAGAATGATATAGTGCAAGGTGCAACCCCTGCTCACTACCTTGCCATGCTAACACAGGATAAAAGCCTAGTACCAAACTTGCAGCAGGTGACCTCCCATTTAAATGGCATCGGAATGCATGACATGGCTTCCCGTAGCCTCCACTTTGAATAACTGCATTCGAATACGTATGGGTGGCATACATTATCACCGAGCATTCTGATGTGCGTGAGTTATGAGGCACTTTCTAAAGTATTTTCTATGACGCCATATTTTACCTGCACTTCATTGCTGATTTGATGAAGGAATGGTTCGCCGTTAATGGACAGGAAAGCAGGAGTGTTTCAAGAATATGGCAGCTTTTGCAATTTTTATTATGCTGTAACTTACCTGTTGCTTGACATAATGACATTCCAAAAGAACTCTCGTTGTCGTTGCTTGCATTTATGTGTTTTCATTGTATTTCCTTTGCTTTCATCATGCTTTTGCAGTTGATTCATATTTAATGGTCCTCTTGCAAATGCACCCAAAGAACAGAGGCTCTGAGTTTTTGTTGGTGTCTGAGGGGATTAAATAGAAACTGTGTTGGCTGAGTGGCAGTTTCCACGCTCCCCCTTTTTAAATTCTCTTGTGTTGAGACGGTAACCTTGTTGTTACTTCTGGGCCATATCATTTAAAGGTTCTTTTTTGACTAGGGTGGGGATGGGCTTAGGGGTTGTGAGGCGAGGTGGTGGTGGTGGTGGTGGTGGGGAAGTTGTTATAGGTTCCGGCTGTCCTGGTATTCCTTGCTAGACTTACAGGGGTGGGATAGTGGGGGCATCGCGCCTCAGTCACTCACTTAGGGGGAAAGCGTCGGGCACAGATCCGGAGCACCAGAGTGAGAAAAAGCTGGTGGTGCGGAGGGAAGAGAGGAGGAGCACAAAGGGTGTTTGGGCTCTGTAAAGGGCAGTGAATAATGGGTCGGTCTTTTCACAGTGGCTGCTAACCTTTTGGCAGCCACCAGCAAACTCCATTCTTCTCTGCCGATCTGGGAGGACAATGTGCCCGGGCCAGGCTTTGAATGAAGCGCTACCACCAACAGTGTTCCCATTCAGCGGCCTGTTGGGAACCATCTTTTTGGCCATTGTCCTAACTCTGACTCCTACCCCCAGAAAGCAAAGCAGGAAAAGGGACAGGGGGAATATCTAAAGCCGCCCCCCCTCCCCTTTCTCTCTTCTCTCTCCTCTCTCCGTCTCTGAGCTCTAATCTCTCATTGCGAAATGGGAGAGGAGGGGAGGGGGTGCTACCGAACACCCCACTGGCTGAGTTCCCTGAGGCTGCCGGCACAGGAGCTGATCACGAGACGTTGCTGCGCACTCTGCTGCCAGGAATCAAACTTCAGCCCTCCACCTTATCTGGGGCTCAGGCCTAATAATGCAGCTTACGGCCCATTGAGAACACATCTGATAAGCCTTTTCCTCTGTGGCCTTTTTAACAGCTAAACGGTGTTTATCTCCAAAGTGCTTCAAGGCCTCAGGGGAACAATGCTGAGAAGGAACAGCGTTTAGCTAGCCAGATCTTATTATTGAGTCACTTCAAAACAGCACTGCTCCAAAGCACGCTGATGTGTGGGCCACTTCCACCAGAGCGACGACAAACTCTGCTTGAAATGCATCCACTGCCTGATTTCTTGTGCTTTGAAAATATGCGCTGGTTTGTTCAGTGGAACATCAAAATTCATTTGCCCTGGTGACTCAGCTGCACCTTCATATACAGAGATCATTGTTCTATAATTATGCCAAGGTATTTGAATACTCAGAGCGTGAAACAACTGCACTGTTTGTTTATTTATTCCATTTTTTAAGATTTTCTTTAAATTAGCCACTTAACAGATTAAAAATTGTTAAAGCATCTGCCACGAGAAACGAAATTGCAAAAAAAAAAAAAAAAAACAGCACTTGTAATGAAACCTCTCGCCTCTCTAGAGGATAGAAAACGTGTGTGAAATGATATTGTGAAATAAAGTCAACAGTTTTTTCCCCTCTTCCTTTTAAAAAAAATCCCTTTTGTGTATTGGAGTTTGTTTCTTTTTTTCCACCTCATTCAAGTGCCTGGTCCAGTTCAGGGTAGAACAGTTTTACATTACAACTGTGAAATCCTTGCATAAAGGCGTCCATTGTGGTGTGCCATTATTTTCACACAAATATAGTCCATTGTCACAGTGCTGAAGTTAATTTGATCAACATTGGGGACATTTAACTGTTTTGTTCACTGAAAAGACTTGTTTCATGCTCATTTTCGGGGCATTGAAAAGCAATGATTGGCAGAAAAATAATGTTGCCGTTAACAATTCAAAGCAATTAGTTTCCCATGGGGAGGCAGTGGGCCGCACTGGCCACCACACAGCGATGCTTTGTCATTTTATGGACGGTCATCAGTCAACTGTCAGAGTGTCTCAAAGAGCCCTCCAATCTAAATGTTTCCCTTTAGGCTTTTCCCAGAACAACAGGCTGAAAGAGTAGAGAAAGGCTGGCTAGTTTCCAGCCAATAGACATGTTGCAGAGGGAGGACTGGATAATCACAGGGAGATCCTCCATAAAGCCAGGATGAATTTATTAAAGAGGTTGGTGTGTGTGTGTGTGTGTGTGTGTGTGTGTGTGTTACAATGCAAGTAGTTGTGCTGAACATGCACTTTGATCTGATGAATTTATGCATTTTATCTAAGTTTAAACCAGACATTGTTCTTCCTCACTGCGTTTAGGCATGATGAAGGTATTCAGGTGTTCACAGTTACACTGTAACAAAGTTGACGTGGTTGCTTCTGTGTGTGTGTGGGTGTGTAGGTGTGTGTGTGTCACATTGGCTCCTCACCCTGGGAGGCCTCCAGGATCAGAGGTTAATCTTTGCCAGTGTCTCTTTGCTCATAGTGGACCTGTTTATTTCTCTCTCTCTCGCTCTCTCTCTCGCACACACACACACACACACACACAAACGTTGGCCTTTCTATTAGAGCTGCCACTAACAACACATTTTCTATCAATTAATCAATCAACTATTTCACTTACTATTAATCTAAATAATGACTTTCCCACCAAACAAAGGTACATGTCTCAGCAAGCCATAGACTGCATAAAATAAGGCGCCAAACACAGTACTCTCACACACACACACACACTCACACACACACATTAATCAATGCAGAATAAGGGCAGCCTTTACATTTTCTCAAACACATATTCAGTTTAAACTCTAAGGTCGCTGGCAGATGGCTTTATGGTTTTAATAAATTTAGGAGCTTCAAGGACAAAAGATATTAAAAAGCTCTTTCTACTATTCATCATTTAAAAACAGGAATAGTCAACACTGCTTCTGTCTGTTCTGGTGGTTCATCTAGAAACTCTAGGGCTGACTGGAGGAGGGAAAGGCTGAATGGAAAGATCATTACTCGGAGCATCGATGATGATAATCAAAGAAGAAAATTAGCGCAAAGTGGCCTGTAAAAGTCTTTTTACAATGCATTTTCTATTCAGGACAGTACTTAACTGCTGCATGCATATCCAGATTTTTAGTAACCAGTTTTCTTACATTTGTGTAAATCAATTTTCCAGTTAGCTGAGAAATGCGTTTGCATTCCCCGTTCCATAACCCCAGATTTACTCCTTAATCTAAATCCAGCCTCAACCTCAAAACCAAGTCTTCACCCTCTTAGCCCTAGTGTGTCAGATACCGAAAAATGTCCTCACTGTTCAATAATGTCATAAACATAAGCTGGTCATAACAAATATAGACACACACACCAGCAGAGAGGGTTGGGGATTAATAGAGAAATCTCTCTCCAGCGCCTGAAAGTAAGATTTTCAGGCCTCTGGAGATCTGGGGACCTCAGACAGCTTCAGAACATTTTCTTGTGCCCTCCTCACATTACACTTAATGTTGGCTCCACTTCTGTGCCAAGGTGTGTGAGTATACGTTGACAGTGCTATTGATTTGAGCTGACTATTTGTTAACCTCTGTGTGACCGCAGCAGCATTCTAGCACCCCCCTCAGCCCCATGCCACGGGGACCTAGGAGCTGGGGTGCTAACAGGAGAATGAGGAGAAGGTTGTCCTGCCGTGTCAAAGGTCCAGTCAAGGGCCACCCCTGGCCTATTCAGAAAGACGTCACCCAGCACATTCTTCACAATGTTAACATTCTCCCAAATTCTCAACATTTACTCACAATGGATGACTGAGCTCGGCCCAGCTATTGTGTGCAAAGTTGAATCTGACTGGCCAACTTATGCTAAGTCATCTTGTCAATATAATCATGACATGGCCCCCAGCTGCACCCTCATAATCCCATATAGACTGTCTATTATGGCTTGTTTTAGTTGTCAATCAAAGCATATAATCTGCCAAGGAGTCAGTGAGGGAAGGAGGAAGATTTAAATGTAGGCAGGCTTTGTCTTTTAACATGCTCTACATCTTTCCTATCTGCGAGATTGAGATCCTGACAGTGTTTCTGGAGCACGTTCAGAGATTTGAGCGCATGCTCTTTTTCCCCGTGTTTGTTCGCTTCTGTGACACCTGTTTGCGTGTAAGGAAAAAGGATGAATCGGAAAAAGAGAATGTGCTGTGGTTGCTTTGTACTCGTGGTTTAAGAAGCTTGGGAGCAGAGTGAGGGTCCGTGTTATAAATTAGTGTCTGACCCCTGTCTTTGTGCGGCCCCAAGGAAGGCCCGACGAAGACCCCAGCCCAAACCCTCAGTGAGAACAGGCCGTGTGAAGAGCCTCTTTCATGGGTGTCACGGCACGATGAATTGGCCAGGAGAAAGCGCGTTTATAGACTGTGTAAAGGAGTGCGTCTTTGTGGGAGAATGTTACTGACACTGTTACAGTTTCCCTGAATGAACTGCGATGACGAAGGTAATGGCGGGGCCTCTGCCAAGGGTGAGGGTCAGCAAGGAGGCTCCCCGCTCGGGACCCCCCACCCTCAGGGTCCTTTCACGCCCAGTAGCTGTAGCTAATGTTGCAATTCTTGGTCCCCTTGACAAAGGGCAAGAAAAAAGTTGACTTTCACACCAGTGGGTCACCATGAGTGCTTTAGGAAACGATCGTGTAAACAGAGCGTTACCTTCTGACCTGTGGCTGATACCTTGGAGCGAGCAGACAAAACAACCAGCCTGCGGGTGTGAGAGATGACTCTTAGCGAGATATAAAATCTGGAGTGATGCCTGTGTGCAGCCGTTTTAGTCCGCTTCCTATTTAGAACAACGGGATAAACTGAGAACTAACGCTGGCTGAAGAGAGGAGAGTCTTTTAGCAGCAGGTTGTCAGGTCCTTAATGACATCTGTCCAAGGCCGAGTGTATTAACCACACAACCACTGTCTCTTCAACTGTTAGCCTGTGCTTACTAGTACATTTTAGGCTACAGCTAAGAATATTAACCTCTAATAATGGCAGAGATACAGCAAATGTTTTTGTGTGTTTAGTTGAGGGTTATAGTCTCACAGCCTTTGAAGCTATTTTTAAAAAAGATAAAGTGTTATTAACAGTTTATGAACAATAATGTATCTCTGGTACAGAGGTAGAAACTATAATTGGGTTATGGATTCACAGTACGTTTCACCAACTGGACGTCATTGAGCATCTTTAGTTTCATACCGCATATTTCTTTTGCACAGGGAACCCAGGTATCTCACTACTAGTATTTGGCTCGACCTTATTTGTCAGTGCAAGATACCACGAAGTCAGCAGCCATTTGCTTTGCCAGTAAAATGCTTATGTTGTTAACAAGTGGCCTGCTGGTATTTTGAGTCGAGCTGGAAAAATAAGCAGTTTAGTAGATTGGTAGACAAGGTTTAGTGTTCTCTAACTGATCAAATTTAAGAATTTGCTGCTTGAGATAGATCAATATTGTTCAAATAACTGTGAAAAATCATTAGAGTTTGATTAACCTTAGATACCTGCAGTTTAAATAACACAATATTTGTAATTTGAAATTAATAATTACATTAGTTGTCAAACAAATTTAAGATAAAATTGTTCTGGATCTTAGTCCCACCTTGATGTTGACGTGTCTCGAACGTGTTATGAGCTGTAAAAGTTATATACTCTCTATTTAATAAAATAGCTGTGTTTCCTGCCTCATACTCCAGTCACCTTCGCCTCCGTGCCATTCTCTCTCCCTGTCTGCCTCGCAGAGAAGTGTCTGTACTTTACGACAGCCGGCCAGAGCCTAGACCCACCGCTAAGAAGAGGCTTCTTCTCTCTTTATGGCCTCATAAATATATTGTTATCTAAGCCTGGGAAGTCCATGGTGAGATTTATCCACACAATTAGTGGCGATAGTGAGCCAAGCATCCTGATTCATTAATTACACAAGAGGCTCTACTACATCCACCTTAATTTCCTATCTTTGCTCTGTTGAAGAGCTACTTTTAAGTATGTGATGAGGCATAGGAGTTAATTATATGTCGCTTAGGTGCTTTAGTTTTTTTCCCCCTCTCTCCTTTAAAGCACTAGGATGCTGGCGTTGTGGCCCGGCTTCTGGAGATTTGGAAGTAGTCCATCACGGAGAGGATATGTAATCCATGAATCCTCTGACACTATACTTCTAAGCTTAACAAGCATTGCATTCTGTGCAATTAAAACTGTAAGACAAGAGACGTCGAACTGTGCTGGAATAAAAACTCTTAAGCGGCATCAAGGTAGCGCCACCAATGGGAACATCGATGGACGGAGTCTTTCAAACTGTCCAGATTGTTCTGAGTCAAGGTCTAAACTGAAAAGCTCACAGAGAAACTTAGAAAAACACAGCTCTGACCCGGTTACTCTTGCTTTGATCAGTTAAGCAAAGTGAATTTGGTTTGCCATCAAAGCCGATTATCAAAGGAAGTAATCAAGATTTATTAATCGAATTTTGGTACCAGCTGAGAAAAAACCCAATTGAAAGCACGCTTACTTCTGAACCATACAGCAGACAAGTCCCAGACAGAACATTGGGGGTAAGGTGTGTGGTGCCTGAAATGCTTCATTTACCCGTGTATGAATAGTTGCATGCAGACAAATTGCAAAAATCTTAAAGGTTGTAAGATGTGTTTAAAATTTAGGTCTGTCAAAGAAAACACGTTATTATTTTTAAAACGTAATGAGGACCTTTATTGTTTATTTTATAAGCTAGTACCTAGAAATAATTATCACTTAGAAATTGATAAATCCCCATCCTAGGCTAGTTGTCCTTAAAGTGACAACAGTTCTGTAATTTTTTCTCCCTTTCTGCTCAGTTATTGCATCCATACCTTGTGTACCATCTGGTAAATATTAACAGCTTTAAAAAGATGTAGTAAAAGACGACAAAAGTTTTGTGTAGTCTGCAAAGGTGAAAGCTTATAATCAAAGTATTCAGACCACCGGGTGGTGCTGTGGTCCTCATTAACTTAACACCCCGAGGTCAAGGATATTATCAAATTTCAATTAGAAATGTCTTTTTCAACATGTTTGTCGACATTTATTACTGACAGTGTTATCTGTCTGTAGCAAAGTATAATTTCTACTAATAATTTGGATGATAAGGAATTATGAATTATCATGGCTTTTCTGGTACATGGAACCCTACAGTTAAACTCGCTGTGATGTTGTAATTCTTTTTCAGGATCACGGACCAGCGTTACGAGAAGGTGCCACATTTTGTGTTTGGGGACTTTAACTTCAGGTTGGACTCGAGGGAGGTTATTGGGGTGAGTGCTGCTGTATTATACTTGTTGCATTAGCGATGGAAGGGTCTTTTCACATTATCTGTGCAGTGTTCTACTGTGTTCTTATAGCATGAATATCTATTTGGTTTAGTGTAACTAACCTGAGTAATACAAAGGGTGTGTGCATTTTTTGTTTATCAGAGACTGCAATTTAGTAAAAGTGGTTTCAGTGACCCACTGTCTCTTTAGAGTTATGACTCATTAATGTTTCCCTTTAGCCGGTCCAGCTGTGTTTGCCAACGGAGCCTCCAAGTGCATTGTTATGTTATGGTGCCATTCACTGCTCTTTCTCTCTGTCTTCCTCTCCTGCTCCCTCCCTCCCCTCTTTCTTCCTCCTTCTCCTCCTCCTACTCTCCTTCTCGTGGTGCAAATGAGGCCTGTGAGAGCCAAGGTAGTGCAGTCATTCAGTATTCTTCATGAGGGGATTGGTGGGAGGGGAAGCGGCCGTGGCATAACAAGCCACAAGCCCACTGCAGACACCAGTGTCCTATGATAACAGAGTGGGAGAGCCACTTAATGGCTGATCCTCCTCAGCACAATGGCCCTCGAACCAGTGGGCCTGTTCAAGGTGTAGGCATTGTTCATTTCAACCAGAGCCTCATTCACAAGAGAAGGGAGAGAGGAGGGAAAGCTTTCTGAATGGAGCAGTTTTGCTCAAATGACTGAGGAAGAACTTCACTATGTGTGACACAGGAAGAGAAACCTTTTGCACTTTAGTCATCTGGCCACCAGGGGAGCAATCAATGATCATCCGGCAGTAGGATGGACATCACGTGTTTGTATTCTGCAATGAATTGGGGAGATCGCCTAATTGCCTCAGGGTTCGTGCAGTACATTTGATTTTGGTTCTGTAATTGGGTCGCATTAACCCACCGATCATGTGAACATCCGTCGCTTTGGAGATAACAAATCCCAGCGCAGAATCCACAACAGCAGATGTGCAAACACTGAGGCTTTCAGAAGTCATCTACTGCAATTAAATATCACCTGGCACAAATTTAAGTCACCACGGTAATTTTATATTAATAACAGGCTGTTTTATATCCAATTAGAATTCCTTTTATAACGGAAAGTTCTAATTAAAGTTTAGGGAAACATTAGTTTTCAATACCAAAACATGTGTTAAACTGAAAAGGCAGCATCCGGGCAAAGTCAGATGAGGTGATTTATGCCGTGTTTATGTTTATCCTGTACAGCCGATCTCCATAACTCTTTCCTCGTGTTTTCTGTCATGCCTGCGCTGCACTGTCACACATAAGCACTCCTCTTCTGTCTCTACCACTCTGTAATGCTGTTTGAGTGCAGGAAGGGTCACGACCCCTTTTCCACAGATGTGTTAGGCTTGCATTGCTGTGTGTCCATTTCTGTCCACTCGTGCCTCCGTACAGTCTCCTTTCTTATGCACCTCCCCCAAATTCTCACACACACACACTCGTGTCTTATTATACTTGTGGACACTCATTGACAAAATGCAATCCCTAGCCCCTTACCCTAACCAAATTCTGACCCTGGCCCAAAAACCCAGTCTTGACCCTCAAAAAGCCCTTTGAAGTTGTGTGGCCTAGCCAAAATCTGTAATAAAGACATGTATACATACACAGACACACACACACACACACACACACACAAAGTCATTTGTTGGGCCAAATGACTCTGATTGATTCATCCCATTTACAGGGGTGTGGCAGCAGATCATGGGGGCTTCAAACGTCCCCTCAGGAAGTGAGAGTTGTGGCCTTTAGCATGAACACCAAATGCACACCGAGACATTTTTTTACTCCAGCTTAAAGTGATGTTGCCACAAACACAACAACTCAAAGCTGCCAAGAGAGAAAGCTATCATCAGCTTTCTCTCTTGGCAGCTTTGAGTTGTTCTGTGAGAAATGTCTTGTATAAAACCATCCTGCGCAGTGGTCAACCTGTGTGATTTAGCAGTGACCTGTGTGTTAACAGCAAAGAGCTGTGATGTCACCAATAAATAAATGAGTTGCAATCTTAGTGTGGGGTGTAACTCAAAGCCGGGAGGCCGTTTTTAGCCCTTTAATGACAATTAATGTCAACACGACAATTAGTGCACATCCAGTGAAGTGCTTAACGGTAGATGGGCTGCTGGTGGATCGATCGTCCATACTTATCTAAAGATTGATTCAGACACAGAGGCCGGCTCTCATTTTCACGGTCTCAGTGTGTTTCGCTTTTTTACTGACTGCGTTTAAGCATTTAAATACCAGCGCACTTGTACTTGACGTTTACGTGGTGAGACGTGCAGCTGATCACAACAGGTGCCGTCAGAATTTTTTTAAATCTGCAGGCAAAAGTGAATTGTTTAGACTTCTCTGACACCCTTTGTGTTAGTAAAATTCTCTGTCAGACTTAAGCCAGGCCTTGTTTTAAAACGAGGAGGCGTTGGCCACTGAATAATTTCTCCTTTTTCGGTCGTTAACTCAGCTGCGTGTTCCTGTCTGCAGCCTTTTGTTGCACACGTGCAGAAGAACGCCGATGAAAAACCTGGTTACATGTATGCATGGCAAAGACATCTGCGTTCTCTGACAGAAGTTTACCTGGGGAAATCAGGTTTCCCTAATCCTCTACCCCGATATCAGAAACCAGCTTTCCCGTTTACGTGAGAGACAGCCGACTCTTACCTGGTTACTTGAGTCCATGTAAACCCACTGACTGTTATCTCTCCACTTTAAACTGACGCTACTTCAACAAGCAAACGGTGGACAAAAGAGATATCTTTATTCTGTGGAATGAACAAAATAATAACAAAATTAAAGTATTTCCTTTTTTAATTTGACAAAGAGCAGGGACAACCCCTAAGTACTGATGAGGATCCCTGGGCCCCACTTTGAGATTCAGCGGATCAGAAAATACTCCAGTACATTTCTCTACTGCTGCACGCTACACCACTTCTCTTCTTCTCTGTCTTTGGTCCATTGTGTGTGACTAGACTGTGGGCAACCACTAGCTACCACCACCCTGTGTTGTGGGTGGGAGGACGGGACAGGGGATATTTTAGGATGTATTCATGTGTGTACAGAGAAGGAGGTGTGTTCGGAAAGGGGTGCACTGGTTATTGTCTCAGGGCAAATCCAGGTGGCAAATTCCTGGCATGCTTGTGCGGGTGGATCAGTAACCACAGCCCTGCGGACACCCCCTCCTTCTGCCCAGCCTGGGCAACCCCATTAATTGTGTCCGACAGAGGGAATTGGTTTCAATTGACCCCCATTCAGCGGCCCTTTGACTGGCAGACAAAGGACACAGCCACGTGGAGACTAATGCTAGAGCTGAGCAGCCTGGAGGTGGTCCAGTCCCCAGCAGCCTTCTCTCTCCCCTCCCATGGGCTGATCATGCTTTGGCTTGATTGTAACTTGCATGGATGCGGAGAAACAGGAAACTACAAAGGAGTGGTTTTGAAGATCTGGTCCAGGGAATCAGATGCTTTACAGTCCACTTGTTCATTTGCTGCCTGCAAGTTCTTTTAATCTCTTATCAAGCTCTCATTATGAAGCCACATTCAAGCCAGTCTTGATTAACTGACTAAAGCGTCAATGCATGACATCCCAGACTGGAGAATTATTGCATTGAAGTCAAATCTTTACCTGCTTCTCAAGAAACAAATTAAAATTTAATTATTTTATTTTATTTTGTTTTACCTTTATTTTACCAGGAAAACCTCATTGAGATTAAAAATCTCTTCTGCAAGAGGGTCCTGGTTGAGAGGCAGCAGCACAACATTTACGATATACTACAGGAAATAAATCCTACAAACAGATCTATTGTAACCTCTTATTGATGAATGTTAGAAAATTTATGATTAAATTACAATAAGTAGTAAATCTACAACAAAAAATATGTACTAAAATGAACATAAGACACAGAAAGTTCTGTTGGTAAAACCTGGACCTGACAGATAGATGACAGTGCACAGATCCAGATGCAGTAAAGCTTTAAACCAAAGCAACCTGCGTGTGTAATTTAAACTTTAAAATTCCATGTATACCGAGCTGCATAAACAAAAGCTTTTAATAATAATTTTTAAAAAATTCGCAGGAAGGAACATTTTCTTTTTATATATGTATATACACATATACTGGTAGTAGCCCAAACATGGTTTTTAAAGCAGTGCCAATTGTAAAACCTCCAGGAGTTTAGTCAACACGATCGTTCGAATCTCAATGCTCCATGATGTATGAAGTCCAGAGAATGTTAGAGTTGATGCTCATAATCAGGGTACAAAATGAAAGGTAGCAGAGATTAGTTTCCTACCAGCATTAAAAGAAAATGGACTCTTATTTCTAAAGGAATCCGCTTTGAGCTTAATGCACTGCCTTGAACCTCGATGGTTTTTTCTTTGGTTTTACATGTGTATATTAGGATTTAAATTACAGTACTTGTTTTCATGAATATTATTGTTGAATATAAAGTTTATGAAGACAGTGTCTACTTTTTGGTTTGGCCATCCATGACTGACTTTACTTTAGTTTTTAGTTTGAGTGTGACACACAGCCCTGCAGTCTAATGCCCTTTTATTAGCCATGCTTTCGATTGCGTATTATAGAAAAATGAAGATATTGATTGTTAATGTCCACTGATCCTAAATATGCAGAAATTCCTTCCTGCATGATGCCTTCCTCAGTTAGACATATTAATACTGTAAGTCTGTTTTAATTCCAGATCTCTTATCCTTACTCAATTTTCGTTTGCCTACTCTTTTAAGACTAGTCTCTTAATTGTTAATTGCTTTTATGTGATTTGTATCTGCTTCTGTAGGAATTAAAATTTTTAAATCACATTATCAGTATTCATTTAATAACATTTCCTGCTGCTTCAGACAAAACCGTTGTTATTTTTTTTCCAAAGGTGTTTAATTGTTTCCACGCATGTTGTCCACGGAACTCTAACTCTTACAATCAGGCAGGCAAATTTGCCGTTGATAATTCTTTCTGCTGGTGATAAAATCATCATCTCAATGGCAACAGATGGTGTAAGAATGTGATTCTGTTGGCTCAGGAGGTAGTGGACAGACAGAATATTTCAAAATTGTCTGTTTCTAAATTTCAACAATATTTTCCAACAAGAAAAGTACGATAATCAACCTCCATAAAACCCTTTATAAACCACTTTTTAGCCTCTCATACCATAGCTGATCTATCAGAGAAATCTGAGTCATGAAACCTGTTAAGATAATCATAGTTGACCCATCAGCAAACAGGTTTTTTTCTTGGTTTTATACGTCAGTCAGAAGGTGTTTTAGGGTGTAATGCAATATGATTGTGAGAGAATGTGTGTGTGTCCCTCAAGGTGGCTGGTGACTGTGAATCACCGGTGTCAATGACAGGCTCAGGGCTCTGTGCCTGGACTCCTAGTATATTTAAAATCCCTCCTAATTAAAGTTAATAGAATGTAAATTTAATATCTGCAGAGAATGTGTGCTGCTGGCCGGCCTGCTCCAATTTAAGGATTGATAGAGGCCAACGGGAGGGTTAATTGCTGACTTGATCTACTGTCCCCGTGACATGGCATGGGGCTGTTTTAATTGGGCCTGATCTGCTGCTACACAGACAGATTTGATTAGGCCAGCTGGCCTCTCACTGACTGCAGGCTGGTTGGCATCAGCACCCCCTGTCTGCATCTGCAGGAAGTGCTGGGGGCTGGACCAGGCATCAATCTTTTTTCCTTTGTCCTGTGTCCTTTCTCTCGATTGAGCAGCATGAAATTAAAGGTGGGGCCCTAGACTAGCCCTATTGCTAATGAATGCTGTAAAATGCTCAGTAATGACAGGCCAGCATGATAGATGCATTTATTTTCACTGAGTAAAGTCACATGTCCTTGACTGTGACGATATAAGCAAATGCATGTTTTTTGTGTTATTTGCTTCATTTCTCTGCACATATTGTCTGTGTGTTTGGTCTGTACATTTTCTGTTTGTAAATTCAAGATTTAGTTTTTTGAAAAAAAAAAATATTACTCTGTCCCTGCTTGGACAATGTTAAAAAGTCAAAGGTGGATCTATGTGACATTTATTTACAACCATTTAATAAGTTAATGAAATATGTCACAAATACAGTGCCAGAAAACCAGAGATGTTGTCTGAGCCTGTTACCTGCAGAATCCAGCAGCAGTTCATAGAATAGTTGATCGCCATTGGCTGCCTGCTGACCCCTAGTCTGGGTAAATAATTTGCACCAGTAAAGGCTAAACCATTTTCCCTTTTTAGACTGACTTTGACTAGCATGTGTGTATCTGGCCTGCTATAAATCAAAAGGCAGCTAGTGTAATTAAGTGTACACTACATTAGTCAGGCTAATTAATTTTGGGGGCCATCCATCCATAAAGCAGCGGGCCAGCACTGATTGGGCCTCTGTTCGGCGAAACCCCTGACACTTGGGACTGTGACCCTCTTTGGCTGCCCTCAGCTCCCCAGATACACTCATGCATTTACGCCCGAGTCACAGATGTACACACACGCACACACCCCAGTCATCATGTAGTTAATCCGATTTCTACTAAGAAGAGAAGCCTGTGATTATGAATTAGATCTTTTTTTCTCATGATACTCCGAGACAGAATTTACTTTTTCTTTTTTCTCCTCCTCAGATGCAGAGTAAGTCGTAGTGATAGTTCATTCATTACTTGGACTCATCGTTTGTTGTAGCCCAATAACCATATTTTTCTCTGAACAGCAACATACCTAACCCTGTTTGACTTGTCTTTATGCAGTAAACCTCACCCATTACTACACATCCATGCAATTTCAAACCGTGTTTAGCTAATGCTATTAAACCCACACATATTTACGGCCTCTCGGATGAAGCCTGCAATGGAGAAGTCTGTTGATTATACAATTAAGACATATTAAGTAGCTACAAGAGTCCAATCTATCACAATGAGGGCCCATGATATCACAGATCTGCATATAGAGGGAGACTATTCCCTCTAGACAACAGCACCCGTTCTCTCTCTTTTCTCTTCCAATGCTAATGAATGCAGCGCCGAACACCCGGAGGAAAAGAGTTCAGCTATGAGGGTGTAAGTTGAGCGATGCGGCTTTGATGGGAGCGCTGTCCATATAATTAAAACGCTGGCAAATGAAGAACAAGCATTGGCTTCTTTTGGTCCTGCTTATTAACAACAGGCCGTTTGAGCCCGGCGCCAGCCATGCTGTTCCTATTGTGCACTAAGAGAGGGTGGGGGTGTGGGGGGGCACTGTGACTGGCAGCTGGGAACACCATGTCAACGGTGGGATGGTGTGACAGACCAAGCCAAGGATGAGCGCAGAGCCTGGCACCAACAGGGCCTCGGAGGACATGTTGACTTGCAGGCCCCCGTGTTCAGCCCGAGTCAGGAATATAACCTGAGTTACTTTTCAGTTCCTCACCCCTGCTGGCTTCTTCTGTTGGGATGTCTCTGTTTACTCCAGATTTGCAGCACTACTGCTGCACTGTCAGGTCTGTACGTGTTTCTAAAGGTGTGGCAACAGAGGAAATCACAGAGTAACAGATACATCTTCCAGGGTATCCGGTACATCAAGGAATGATCTGTCATCAACATATTTTTTTGCCTTTACCTGAAAATGGCTGCTGGTACTCTACAGCAGGGTTTCAATATCAACGAACTCTGATTACTTAGTCTTAAAAGTCAGAAAATAGAGTGGGAATCACAGTTTTACAGAGCCCAGAGTGATGTCTTTACATTTAAATAAAAAGGTGAATAATTGATTAGTTGTGTCGGCACTGTTCAAAATTAGGCTTTTATAAGATCCCACACATAATATTAAAGGGAAGAGGTTTGGTCTCTGACAGTGAAATCCCACATTCCCTCAAAACAATATATTTTATTGAATGCAGACTATATGAAGAAATACTTATGTTTCAAACACATAAACACTAAAGGCAAATTGTTGTAAGACAGTCCCTCCTAATTATTCCTGAGCCTGCAGCCTGTGTAAGGGTTTCTAATGCTGGCTATAATAAATGAAATGTTTATACACAACTACATGCAGATTATTAGAAACGATGAGCATAAGTGTCTGTGTCATTGATTCATTAGTAACCAGACCGAGTTGTCAATATTATGCAAACAAGTCAAATAGGTTAATAACCCTATCAGTCTGTGTTACCCAAGTGGACCAAATTCTTAGTCTGTGTCTTTTTTTATTTAATCTGCCACTTTTTTGTGAACACGGTAATCTCTCTATAAATCATGAATAATCTACTTTAGCTTCCAGCTCAGTCTTTCTTTATCTCTTGCTTTATTGATGGTTTGTCTTGTCTTCTTTTAGTCAGAATGGACCCCTGGCTTTGAAATCACAAGCGGGAACAACAACAGCTAACACTGATGCCATTATTTAGTCCGGATGAAAGCTGGCATAAACTGTGAAGGATAGGGGATCTCTTTGTGCCTGGTACATAGTGTCCAATTTGTATGATGTCAGTCTATTTTTGACTAATGCAGTCCTCAGCCTTTGTAAAGCACAGCACAATAATTGTTTTTTTTTTCTTTCTCTTTGAACGATTGAGTGGTTGCCAAGATAACACATCTTGTCTCTGGGGGTTGTGCACAAACATGCACATAAACTTCCATAGCTATTTCAAGAATTGTGCAGTATTCATTTTAGTTTGTTTGAATGCAAATGCAAGGAAGTGGTTGGTGTAAAAATGGCTCACTTAAGTTCACTGCACCCTCAACAAGTCAGTCGCACTTCAGTTCATATCAGCGAGGTGTAATTGGTGGTGTGCGTTTGCCAAATTAAAGAAGAGTGATGATAAAGTGCTGTGCTGTTGTTAGGAAGCCAGTAGACGTGCAGGAATTATTTAAACAACTTGGCTTACAGGTATCCCAGTGTGAATCTTTAGTGTCAGCGGCAGAGTGATTTTCCTACAGAAGAGCTCATTGTAACACAGCTGTAAACCCGCTGTTGGCACCATGGGCTTTTAAACAACTCTGCCCACTGACATTAAAGTCGCTGGGCTCTATTCACGTCCGCACACAAATATCCCATCATATTTAAGAGGGCCCATTAAGGGCCACATTGAAAATTCATGGGCCTTTCTTCCAGCCCCCCTTCCCCTGCCCCCATGTGATTTATATTTGACGGCCATATTGCCAGGCTGTTTCAGAAGGGGTGGCTCCAGGTTTTGTCTTAGAGGAGAGCCAAAACAATGCATTTCAGGCCCATTTCTCTGACAGGGCCTCCTCTTTCAGGAGGCATAGGGAGCCGGGGCTGGCCTAACATCTGTTTGTGTCCAGAGCCAGGCGGGACCACAGCGCAGCGTGCCTCAGTGGCCCCCTTCTCCCCTCCCTGGGGGTCTTTGTTCCCGATTTCATGCTATCAGAGCGGCAGCATGTTTTCCTGCGCAGGGCTGTCAGGGGCATAATAGACCCTGAGTGGGGTCACATCAAGAGGGATGGGCATGAAAAATTGGTAAAATGTATCACAAAGCCCACCCACTAGATGGTTGCCTAGCACCCTGTGGTGGGGTGTCAAGACCCCTCCTCCCTACCCCGGTACCTTCCTCTTTCCTTGGCCGAACTACACCTCTCTCTCTCCCTCTCACTCATTCTCTCGCTTTGGACGACAAGCACGTCATGTAGATAAAACGGTGTAAACAATTTGAATGGTGGTGCTCCAAACAAATCAATGTTCTTTGTGTATGAGGAGGGTTTTGTGCCTCACTTGGGTCTTTCTCTCACTGCGTGCACTGAAAGGAAGACTGGTCACCTGCCTCACTAAAAAGGCCATCCCTTGCATTGGGGAACTCAACTGTTGCCACAGGAACAAAAAAGGAAAAGCTCCATTATAATCCTCCTGTATACAAATTGTAAGAGGTGACAATTATTGTGTAGATTAAATCTTTGACTAATTAAGTTGACAATTTGTAACGTTCATAGCACATCCTCTGTAAAGTGCTAACCAAGCTCCAGCACAGAATTAGACTTTCATTAATTGTTCAGTCTTTATCGAATACCAGAGTAATGAACTCAACAGACTCTGCTTTCCTGTTGCACTAATCTCTAATCAGCAATCACTGATTGGGTTTTCGATATTCTGTAATTGACTCATCAAGGATAAATCACCGAACACTCGCTGCTTCCTTTTAATTGATTTTTAGCCAGGGCTTTGGTAGAGAAGGTAAATTGGATGAGAGCGCAGTGTTTTCAGGTGCTTACTAAGTGCTTATACTCTATTAATAGCACTGCTGTTGACTTTATTTAAATGTGCTACACTGATTGCTTCATGGTTGGATGCGGGATTGTTTCCTCGTTAACAGGATAAATGTTCTTTTTCATTCTGAGGTGTCAGGAAAACCGTGAATGTCCATAGTGCTGCTGGCTCCTTCTTTAGATCATCAAGTTTCCTTTTGGAAACCTAAAAACCGCAGCTCACGGCATTTAGACGAATGCCACATTAGGAGCAATTTAAGCATGCATGGCTTTATTGAGAGGTTAAGAGAAGCTGGTACGTTAAACAGTCTTGCCGACATCTGCCGCAGTTGGTTTCAAAGTGCTGACTAAAAGTGGCAGGGGAGGTTTCTCCGATTAAATCTCTCATTAGGTTTTCTTTGTACAGGTGGCAGTAATGTGTCAAGAGCCCGGCCTGAGACAATGTCCTCCTCTTAGTGGGACTAATACGCCTCAGGAGAACCCACCCTCCTTTTACTGCCGCTACTTTACACAGAGACACAGTCACAATGAAGCATCTGGTGGCCTTTTCCTGTGTAGAAGGCTTTTCCATAGCCATTGTGCCTGCTAGTGTGCATGTATGAGAGAAAGAGAGAGATCAGGAGGCTTAGTACATTTGTGTGTCTCCACTTGCCTTGTGTAAGAGAATCTGTTTCTCTTAGTATGAACCACCACTTAAAATGTTTAGTGATAATTTCCAAATAAACTAAGAGTTTGGTGGGTGGGCAAATGCGAACCTGTGTGTGTGTGTGTGTGTGTGTGTGTGTAAGTCGGTGTCACCCCCCACTAGTAGAAGGTCACCAGGGTCAAAGTGATGAATTTTTATAGGCCTGTTCCCTGTGTTTCAGCCCTGTCCCTTTCTCTGCGCGCTGCACTGCCTCTCAAAGACAACCATGCAGGGCAATTTGTCCTGCGGGGCCCTGCAGAATGGGCAAGTAGAGAAGTTAAATACCAGGGGGGAACACACACACACACACACACACACACACACTCACACAAAACATACACATACATTCAGTTTCTCTCTCACACGCACACACCCCTCCATTCCCGTTGTCCTGAATGATTTGTGGCCTGTCTATTATCCATTGCAAGGGGACAAATGCTTTTGGCTGGTTTCTGAAGGTAAAGCCAGAGAGGCAGCCCTCAATGCACGCCATTGTTTTTAGAGAAGTTTCCCAGATGTTATATTGCACAAGATAAATAGGGCGCATTATCAATACCTCACACGCCCTCTTACCTCTCCAAGGTCGTTTTTTGGCTAGGGCGTGGCAGGTTGGGAGACCTCCTACGACGCACACATCGCCATCAAATCCTCATGGTCAGCTCTCACACAGCTCAGTGAGTTCATGCAAAGGCGTGAGAGTTTGAGTGTGTGTTTCTGGCTGTTAGGGGTGCCGCAGGCCAGGTTGACTGGGGTCAGCTCTTGACCATTGGGTCACACACAGGCTATGTTTGGGAGTAATAATGTGTCCATCTCTCACCTCTTCTTCACGTTGAATCCCCGGCCTGTTGTGGGTGTCAGTGATGAATCCACCGTGTTTGGAAGCATTAAATTAGCCGGCCACAGGGAGAGAGGAGTGAGTAACTCTGGCTTGTGTCCAGTCAGATCGGGTGGGGAGGGTCACAGCTGATTTACTCGCTTTCCTGTGTAATAGCTGGCAGGAAAGCAGGAGGCGAAATTTGTTGTTGCCTACTCGGGATGCCCCCTTCTAGCCCGCTTGGGCAGATGTCACAATCATGCCTGCTGGATGGGCGTGATGTATGGTGGCGAGCAAAAGAAAAGTGATCAGATTGCTTAGCAATTCACGCTGAACCTGCCAGCCCCCCTGGCACACCTTAACTCAGCTGGCAGCCCTACTTTGCATGGCAGCATGAAAATAATGGTACATTCTGACAGTGCCACTGCTCCTGCTGACACAAAGGGGAGCCCCTGTCCTCTGCCTCTGCTAATGAAGAATGAACAGTCAGCTCATTGTCCACTCATCCTCTCTCTCTTTCTGCACAATATCTCATATTTTATATACCTAATTACATTTTAATCAGTTCGAAATGCACTCAACGGACAATTTTATTAATGCATTAATGGTGTAGTGAATACTGTGGATCATGGCTGGGACTGACAGACATGAGGGAGAGAAGAATAAACATAAAAACTCTACAAGGAGTTAGATGGTTATTGGTCACGAATTTGATCCAATAAACAGATTACTGTGTCTTTATAAGAGTGAATATGGAGAATGCTTAAAGCAGATAAGTTTGCATTGCATTTCAACTGAGCCAGATGCAAGCCCAAAGTTTTTCCCAGACAGAACAACTGGTTTTAAAACAAAAGCTACTTTTTTTTAGTCTTTCTTAACATGTCCTTCTGGTATGATGAGCAACAAATGCTGTGGAGGCCAGAATGAGCCAGAGTCATATTTTGATTTGTTCAGATGTCACACAGTCCGTTTACGTGCTGGGTGTAAGAATGGATCATCCATACCAGAACTCTGGGAAATAGCTGGTTAGGCAAGCTGGTGGACAACCATGTGCTGGAATCACCTTTATATTCACATCACTAATAAGCACTTGTGCTGAACATCAGTAAAGTCTTTGAAAGCAGAAATACATTTTGTGTCACACACACACACACACACTCTTTCTCTGTACTTGTGAGGACACTCATTGACATAATACCATCCCTAGCTCCTAACCCTAACCACCACAACTAAATGCCCAACCTAAACCCTATACCCTAAAACCCAGTCTTCACTCTCAAGAAGCCATTTGAAGTGTTATTGGACCAGCTAAAATGTCCTCACAACAATGGTACTGAAACAAGTTTTGTCCACAGAGGCTGTAAAGACAAGCCCACACACATGCACACACACACAAGGTAACCCAAAGCCCAATCTCATTCTGTTTTCACCAGCGAGGGCTTATTGCCGAATTTAACTGCCTTCTGTGTTACAAGGTGCAGTAGTGAGTAAATTGGTGAACCAGAAAGAGGAGAAGAAACTGCATTTAATTTAAGATTTTTGTTTTATTGGAAGTCCATATTTATGAGAAAAAACTCTTTAAGGGCGGTGACTCCGTGGTTGGTTTTGCATTGTTGTTCTGGCTTCTTTTCCCACTTCCGTCTAAGTGGTTCTGTGTGTGGGTTTCAGGCACAGTGGATCGCCTCATCTGTTGGCAGCCCTAGACACAGAAGGCCTGAATGTGTGTGTTTCGTTGCTCTCTGAAGTGGGACAGATTGCTTTAACCTTTCTTCTAAGCAGAGCAGCTGGAATAGAGAGCTCCTTTAAACAGCCGCTTCCTCCTTCGACAGTCATGAGATTATCCTCCATTGATGCACAAAGCAAAGCGCTTTCCTCGGCAACCCCTCATCCTAGCGCCCGGCCTCTGGCCCTCTACAAACACTCAGTGTTGACCTTTGACCCATAATGCAGAGATGTAATGCCAAGTCACTTTGCAAGATCACATAGGGAGCCCAGGAGAGTTAAGACATCCCTACTGTCCACTGATGTTCAGCTGCCTGTATGTATTTTCCCATCAAGTCTTCCTCGCTCTCCCACCTTTAGACTCATTGCCATGTATCAAATTTTGCAGTTATATTATTTGTAGTAAACTAACTTCGGCTGGGTGGGGAGAACATTTCTACTAGCAATGTGCGTAGCAGGGAGCTCAAGTGACAGTTTGGGGTTCCCGTTTTCTCTCTCTGTGTTTAGGACAAACCTTATCACAGAAATACTGCAAAGCGTAACGACTGATGCTTGAAGAGTGTGGGTGTGGGTGGGCGGATGTTTTTCACAGAGGACAGTAGGTGAACTGTGATCAATGATGTGCAATCAGCCACCACCGACTGCACTGACACACGGATTGGTCAGTCGATGAACTTATGAGTGGATCAATCGCACGTCAGTATCCAGCAGCATGCAAAGGTCCAGCCCAGGATATCTGAAAAGCTAGTCACACCAGTCACACAGTCTGCAGAAACCTCTGTTTGTTCTATTTTTATCTTGTTTATTTAAATCCTAGATATATGTAACACCCGCCTCAAACACAGTAAATCCATGTGACTGAAAATGTTCTTTATAAAATAGAACATATGTAAAATCTGCAGTTGGGATCATCAGTTTCCTTGAAGCTAACAATTAAGCTTACCCAGACATACAGTGTGTAATCATCCTAGGAAAAGACATATTTCCCCCAAGGAAAGGCTGCATTAGCTAATTGTCTTTTTCTCCTAATTGGACATTTCCTGAAGTGACATTCTTGGCACGAGGCACAAACACAGAACCTGTGGTTTAATTATCTCACCCACAATGATGTCACTTGTCTCTTTTCTAGGTAGAAGCCACTGCTTATTGTCATCTATCTGTTCATATCTATATGTATTTCCATTTTTGGCACGCTTCTGTCAAAAATAGAAGACACATTGATGTTTAGTGGTTTATTGGTTCATGCAAGCCTTGTTTTCTGGGTAAACAAAAGTATTTGAACAGGAATAGGAAGCCTGTTTCTGTCCCTTAAATACTGATGCTGATTTTGCCACCAAGCAGCCTCAGCTTGTGGCTTTAGCAGCAGCAGTGATGTGACGGGGACGTGGGCTTGTTAAATCTAAAAACATTAAAGTTCAAATATATATATTTTTTAAAATGTCATACTCCCAATCTTTGCTAGACCTCCGGAGAGTGCATAGTCCTGAAAATGGGATAGTTTTTGTCTCTAGCATCTAAAACATATAAACACTTGGACCGGGAATAAAGTATGAAAGAAAGTAAATTGCTTGACCACAATCGTCCTAAGACAAAAAATGACTTTGTGTAGTTGTCTTTGCTTGCTGTGGGTACAATGACTTTTTGACAGTGATAGTATCTCTTGCCCTTCTCACTAGCTCCTTCTTTGGCCTATTCATTGCACAAAGCTGCTTAAGCGCACTTAAGCGCATTAGCATTTGGCTGCCAGGGGACCATATTGACCCTGCATTTGGATGGCCTAAATGACTAAAAGATGGAGCGATTTGTTAGGGCTTTAGAAAGTTGCTTCTGGGTGTGTGTGTGTGGGGGGGGGGTGAGCATGAAGGAATGAGGGTGAAGCAGGTGGGGGGTCTGCAGAGAGTGATTCCACTTTCTCTCAGGGCTCACGGTGTTTCTTCTAATCGGCTGTGCCGTTTCTACGTGGCCGATGCAGGACTGATTTGTGACATTTCAGTGTAAAGGGCCTTTTCCTCCTCGCTATATTGGCTTGACCTGATTATCTAATCTGTGCTTTGAATTTCAATCGGGTCACCCAGCCTCTGCCGTGTGGTATGGGAACCACTGGCTGAGGGATTACCTCATTCAAATGTCTTCAAACACAGATGGTCGAATGTTTAACTAATTGTTAAAAGAGTCCACAAAGAGAAATTTAACCATGCACACAGTCCGTGGGGTCAGTATATAGATAGTGTGTGTATGTGGGGGGGTTCTTAAAAAAATCTCACACAGTTTATAGTACGATTACTGGGTCTGCTTTGCTGACAGAGCACTGTAAACTACCATACTCGGGATATGCATATGTAAATGTGTGATAATGTGTGGGAAAGGATCTTTACTGGAGAACAAAAATAAAAAATACTGTAAATTAAAAAAGTGACCTCCTTTTTAGCCATTTCCTTTTTCTTTTTTAAAACTTGCATGTATTATTAATAGGATTAGACCTGCATTTCTTCTCCCTGCTTTGTTATGAGCCGCTCTGTTCCTTTCTCACAACCAGAGTCTCTGCCCCACTGCCATCCTGCAGACAGTCAGAGCCGCAGACACCGATGAAGTCAACCAGCTAATATATCGAGAAAGTGATAATGACCGAAAGGTAAGCCGTTCCCCGTTATGTTTGTTTGTCATTAACCACATTAGAATGAACAGGAACGGGCATCAACCATTTTATTCCAACAATAGCAAATTTGTTTTGAGGCCTAATCACAGGGAATAGGTAA
Organism: Channa striata; assembly: GCA_033026295.1. NCBI lineage: Eukaryota > Metazoa > Chordata > Actinopteri > Anabantiformes > Channidae > Channa > Channa striata. Next base: position 2,655,627 of record CM065184.1, read on the forward strand.
AGTAAACTGCACCTGCACAACTCTGTGTTGGTGCTTTCAAGACATGACTGTTGTAAATAGCCAGTTGACCACACCATTTAACTCTAAAAGTCTGATATATTAAATAATTGCATAAGCTGGTGCAGGTCTTAATAGGAATGTGATGATACACCTCTACTCCATTTTCTTGGCGTCCAATATTACTTCAGATACCTAAACTTGAGGTATTACAAGTTGTTTTAAGGTTTGATTTGAAGAACACATGAAGAATTAAGTATGCTGTCTGCAGCTGCTCATTAGTGCTCCAGTTATAAAGGGCAGTTCACATTAGTGTTGGAATTAATCGTGTTACCCTTTCTGTCTCACCACCGATTCAGGTTATTCTTCAAATTGAAAAGAAGCTTTTTAATTATGTCAACCAGGACGTTTTTCGGGAAAACAATGGGACCTCGGTAAGTCACCCTTTTCTCTTGTTCATTGCAGATCTCATATTTCTTGTAGACTTTATGGACTTACATGTTCTACTGTGTAATAATAATAGCTGCTATTTACCAAATTTCAAATAGATTTTTTTTGTGAGAGTGACAGAACAAAAGTGGGAAAGTCAGAACAACCTTCAGCTACAACAATAACATTTAGGTGCTTTTTCATATTAGGATACTAGGTACAGAAAGTGTGGCATAAAAGTGAACAAGCACATTGGCAAACAAGATGCAGATGTTTAGGCTGACACCATTAAATTATGTAGGCCTTACACACACACACACACACACACACACACACCTCTTTGTTCCTACCGAGGGAGAAAACGTCTTTGGAATTACTTTTAAATGGGCCTAAATGTAGATAAGGTGAGCACTAACTGTCTGCAGAAGAAAAACACCCTGTAACACTTCAACTTTTATATGGCCATATATTACATTAAGTAGTTGAAAGTTGGACTGCTTAAAATCCACATGAAGGATGCACACACCCTCACGCACTTAAACATTAACAAGACTGGAGGACTGTGAAGCCACTAGTGTCAGCAGACTTGAAGCACAGACCCTATTTATGCTCTTGGCCATAGCATGTAAAAACAGAACTGGCTCATAAATCAACATTTCATTGTATATTTTGATATAACCATAACATACACAATATTGTAATTCAAATCATTTTATTGATTTAATCATATTTTTATCAACCAAACTAATGACTGGCAAATGGGTGGGGTCTTATTGCATCACTAGGATAAAGTTGGTATCAACATTCTGAATAGCCTATAAAAAAGTGGTTTTTTTTAAATATACTTTATCCAAGTCCCTCATTATATTTGACAAATCCTATTAATTTGGCTTCTTAGGCAATAAACACAGATCTCCAAAATAATTTAAGAGAAGGTTCTTTGGTTTTAGTAACTCTTGCTCACAGTTAAGGCTGTTTGAGAAACGCAGTCTGCTGGAGTCACCTTTATGAGATTTGGTTATTTAATGCAGTTCCCGAATAAAATCTACATTGTGTATGTGTTTCCAAAATAAAATCCTATTAAAAGGGCCCCAATCACAGCAGCAGGATAAGAGATCATGTGGCTGATTACCAAAGATAGAGTTCAGAAGACTCAGACACTGGCAGATATTGACCGTGCACATTGTACTGTAAGACATGGGCAAATCATTGAATTTGATGAGCAGAAATGAGCAGGAACCCTGACAGACTAACAGTAGCTGGAGGAGGCTGAAGCACCCACAGATTTCCTCCTCCCTCCCTCCCTCCCTCCCTCCCTCTCCTCCTCTTCCTCCTCCTCCTCATCTCCACCAAGCCCGATAAGACAGATGATAAAATGGGGGCATCAGAGATAATCTGATGGTCATGGTCTAGTTAAACACACCATGTTATGATCCTTATAAAACAAACTACCTTTCCAAAAGGATAAATGTGCCTTCTCATACTCCTCCACTGGGGAAGGGGACAGGGAAAAAAATCCATTGCATCCTTCATCAACTGCAAGACTTGTACCAGCTTGACAGAAATTTAATTCGAGGCAGCTCTTGAAAATAATTATTGTATTTTGAGAGGAGTAATCATTGGCTGGGACATGATTGAATGTGTCCATGCCTATTGACTTTTGCTATGATTAATAGGTTTGTTTAGTCGATATTCCCATCGAAATTGTATAATTAATTATCCCCAGTGCTGTCACGGCAGGACGATGGAGAGCACTGATGAGTATTTGGGAAGATTAAATTTTCTGGGCGCTCGTGGCATCGGGGGCACCGCGGGGCCTTGCTCCAGTGGAAGGATAGGGAGGGACATGTTTGTGTGTGTTCCTGTGCGCATCTGTACACACATGCGGGTTTGGGTTGTGCATGAGTACATGTGCGCAGTTCCTTCCCCTCCTGTAGCACACACCCACAGGGCCGTCCCCCTCCTCCGTCCCCATTGATTTTGTTTCAGTATCTCTTTATTGTAACTTTATCAGCGTGGTGTCGGCAGATGGGAGACCAGGAGAGGAGGGTGTGTTTGTGTACAAGCTGTAGTAAGTGATGAACCTTTCTGTCTGGACTGCTTCCCTTCGGTATGCTGGCAACGTAGCCCTCAGCGCCGCTCAAAATCCCAGGAGTTTTATACATAGGGACCTAGCAAATAAAACAAAAATAAAAAAAAATAAAGAACAAAAAAAACTAATGTTAGTCCAGCACAAAGTTCCTCCATATTTTACCTGTCAGGTTTCCTGCAGGACAGTACAGACGCCGTGCCACATCTGACCCTAACGTATTTATATAGATATTGGATATGTCTTTTAATTTAACTCGCCTCTGTTGGGAAAGCACTGGCTGATACTTTATCATCATAGAGTGAATACATGTATTTGCATTTGTCGTGGTTCTGTCTGGCTCGGCCCCATCTGTGCACCAAACAGCAAGCATCCTCCCCTGTCAATGGCAGTTTATCGCTTTTCCACGCAAAATAATAAAGATCCCATAAAAAGAAGGAAAAATATGGCCCCTGCAATGAAAGCCAAGTGTGATGTGTAAAAATCAAATTAAATGACCTTTCACCCCAACATTTATTGATGGGCTTTAATGACAGCAGGTGTTGTCACAGGGAATATTTGACAATGTGTAAATCAAAGCACAATTACAGTTGGTGAACAACCCACCAGCACAGAGGGACTGTGTGGGACAGTTGGGGGCCAAAGACCTTCTATTACCTTTTTTTTTTTTTTAACTCCCCCTCAACTTCCTGCCTCATAACTATCAGCACCACTCTGATTTAGAAGGTCGCTGATCATCCAAGCAAAGAGAATGTTGAGCTCCTGACAAGGTGGTTTTTACCCAGACACTCCTCTCCATCTTTTTTTTCCTGTATTATTGCCAGAGAAGCAGCATCATCTGGCACCACCTCAACCTAAGCTCCCAAGGTCATTTCTGGTTGACAGAATACTCCTGGCTTTATAATGTCATGAGGCCTTGAACCGATATAACATGTTTTTTTTTTAAGCATTGACCTAACAAAGCAGTAGAGCATTATGCCTAATTTGACCTGAGTGGAAATGTAGTGTGTAATGTGTGTCGTCCATTCACCTGAATGAATTTCTCAACGTTCACTTAAGGAACACACTCCATAGATGCACAGCCATATGTCGCCCATCCCCTGCTGTTCAAACTGTCACACAATTGAAATCTGAGGAATAAAATAAACAAATAAAATCCCATGTGTGAACGATTATATTACTTAGATTGTTTTTTTCATTTGCTGATATAGAAAATCATGAGTTATTGATTTTCACCCCCTTGAAGCTTAAACCAGTCTACATAATGACAGCCCATACACTTTGAATCCCCAGGGCCTTTGTGGGGGCAACATTCAACTCTTCCTAATGTTGACTGTGAGCGTGCAGTCTGAAAGAGCTCTGCGGTTGCTTTGGCTTGCTGTGGCACAGGAAGCCAGTGGTCGACCATCAACCAACGTCAGGCCACCAACCGTGTTTTTACAGTGTGTCCTGCAACCTGGGCACTAGTCACATTCGGTTTTAGGCTTTTCTTCCATATGTATGGCAATGTACACATCACGGCTCTTCTTGGCTCTTCAGCTCACCAAATTGGTGCACAAGAAGAGAAATGGAAGCAGCTAAAAGAAGCAAAGTCAAGGCTCTTGTAACGTTTCATTTTGTCTCATCTGAACACTCCAATACCAGAATATCTTCACAATGACGTGACCACCTTGAATGAAGAAACTCAAGATCAATTGATTGGACTTAATTAGGAGTGTCCAGCTCTAAAGGACATTATAACATTTAATGTTTGAATAACTGCAGTCCTGTCTTCCACTTTCCCTGTTTGGGTGAGGATTTCGGAGGACGTTCATCTACTGGGTATGGAAAGTTAATTCTTCCCACACAAGATCAGAACATACTAGTTAGTTGAACGTGTTCTGGAGTCTTGCGGTGTGTTCAAGTGCCTCTTTTTGGCCAAGACGAAGGCAACACGAGACGAAGCAGCCCTTCTCTTCACTGTCAGCTCGGTGTGTCTCTGCCCTTGTCTGGGTTTGTTGTCATATCCAAATGAAGATGTTGCCAAGGAGAATGAAGAAACGTTAATTGAAGTTCCACTTATGTGAACCTACCGAGATGAGACTCTGCATCTGTCTGAAATCAGAAAGCACCAACGATGGACAGTTTGCCGTTATTGGGCAGAAAAACTGAATGAAGCAAGCAAGAATTAACAACTTCAGACTCGTTGAAACAGTAAGACGACAAGCAATGAAGTATGAAATGTACTACACGGTTTCAGTGGGATTTTTTAAAATTTTTAAAACTCTTTAACAAACCCATATGAACACTATTGACGAAGCAATAGCTGAGTGGATGGGGTGTACAGTGGAGCGTGGGGCTGCATCCCCTGCTCTGCCATCTCTCATCCACAGTGTGTGAGTCTCTCCGGTGACCCCAGCAGCTGAGTTTGATGAATGCTGCACATCTGCCCTTCTGAACCTCTGAGACTCTGTCTGGGAGGCCCTTCTGCCTGCAAGTAATGGCCACTGTTCTACACCAGTGACACATAATCACACTTACACACAAACACACAGTGTCATGTTGAAGGCACACGCTGGACTTTGTCTTATTTACACGCGTGTACTCAACAGTGATTTGAAGACAGACGATGCATGGTTATGCATGCACAACATAAACATGTCAGTGTAGATGGAAGACTATAGTTAACTTCTGCTGATACAATATTAATCGTAGGGCATCCAACTGCCTCTTTGCAAGTCTCCACTTTGTGAGCATGTCCTTCCAAGTATTACCCACGTGCATTACCTTGATATTTCATCATGTATCTGTCAACATATTGCCCCACGTATTACACTAATGTAAAGTCATTAACATCAAACTGCCTATACTAGCACTGTCAGTGATGCCGTCCAGGATGAGGTGTTCATCGTGCTGTAGTTGTTGCCTTGTTTTCGAAAGATGTACAATAGCCTAATTTACCACTAAACAAACACGTGTCAGCGCCGCTCTGATGTCTTCCTGTCTAACAGGAAAGGGTGGGGCTAATGTGAGGTCCTCCGGGGTTGCCGGGAAACGTCACTGTCAGTCTCTAAGGGAGGCATCGATGCAGGTGCCCGAGCTACCTGTTCATCTCCCAGATAATTAATGTGTACAAGAAGCCACTAATTGCGCTTTTCACTAATGATTTATGAGTTTTGTGAAAGGGGGGAAATTGGGGAAGTGTGTGTGTACACTCTAGTGAGTGAGTACAGCTGGGTGAGGAGACATGATTGATGAAGAGTATGTAGATGCATTGTCAGTGTGGAGAGAGAGCCCCCCAGTAGGACACATCCATAACGTACACACACACACACAAAACTGGTCACCTATGGTCAATATTCTGCCAGAATCGGGTATTTGCAACATATGGACGTAACAGAAAGACAATACAGATGTTGTCCTCATCCTCCGAAATTCTTTCCATCAACACTTTGTGACAGACAGACAGACATGTTCTGTTAATAACAGATTGTTTATTGCAATTTCAATTGCCCTGCTGTGGCTCTGTTTAATTGGTGGCCTAATTCATTTTCTCAAACCAATCTACAATTTGTGTAAATACACACCATTGGATCTGTATTATTAATCACAAAAACTGTTCAGCTGGAAGCAGAGCTGAGAAAAAGGGTGTTTTCTCTGATTAAAAATGGATAGGAATCCTTTAATCTGCTCCTTCACCATTTCCTTCCTTTTGTTTTTGTCTTATTATAGCTTTTAGAGTTTGACAAAGAGTTGTCGGTGTTCAAGGATCGGCTGCATGAACTGGACATCTCTTTCCCACCCAGGTATGGAGCAGAATTTGGTATTATACACAACTTTGTTGGATACCTTAGCAGTCACACTAGCAACATCTGCTAACATCTATATTTCCTGATTCCCTCATGTCCGACATTGTCTTGAGTTGCTGTTTCACAGATGTAACACAACATACGAAAAAAAAGTAGGCTTTGGAAATCGTTTAATTTATTTTATTTACAGCACCTAGAAAATGTTGTTAACACTGCCGCTTGCTCAGTGTAAATCCTCCATATAATTTGCTTGTCTAGACGCACATTGACATTACCCAGACTCTGTAATGTGCCTGCCCGAAAGTTCTCAACTTGCATCTCCTCTGAGTCTAGTGAAGTTCAGGGTTGCAGTGATGGTGTGAAACCAAGAGGCTTAAAATGTTTGTATTTTGGTAAAAGACAACAATTATTTAACCCTATCGTTTAATCAAGACATTGATTAAACTATATGGACATGTACAAGACATTGACATAGATCTTTTTATTCACATTAGTCTACAATGTGATTAAATCATACCTTGGAAAATATGCTAGACATTAAAGTTCACCCATAACTAATACAAGGCAGTTAAAACCAAGTACAGCTATGTTCACCAATCATAAGGAAATGGTTCTTGATTTGCTTATAATAGAGAAATTACTAAATAACTGTTTCTGCTCTTTTGCCAAAACACGAATCTGCAATTTAGTAACACAAACAGTGGAATAAAGAGAACAGCCTAAGCATTAGGTTTTCTGTTCTGTAAATGTAGTGATTATGTTTTCCAGATCTTGGCCATATGGATTCATTTTTAATATGTAAAACTGGGAGTCAGCAGTTGCCCCTTTATTGTCCAAGATGGTTTTATAAGAGCTGTTGGAACTGTATTTGATAGGTATCAGTTCATTTAACTAGGATTGGATGTGGTTCCAAACTGCTCTCATGTGCATGTGTGTGTTGTATGTGTTGCTGTGCATTGGCTTTGGGCTGCATTGATATTCTGTCTCAGTGGGACTTGGGGGACATTGGAGCGGGTGGTCTCCTCTCCTCTTTCTCAAACAAATGCATTTGCAATTAGCCCTTTCAGAAAAGAGGGAGGGCAAACACACATTCGACGTGGAAATATGTTTCGGGAGCAGCGCGTTAATGGCGCTTGACCTTTGCCGTTGGTTGTGACTCAATCAGTGCAGATAATGAAACGCTGTAATCAAACAATAATTACTTGATAAACTGCTCTAGTGGCAGGCGCAGGGCGGCAGGGGATTTTAGTGTGTGTGTGTGTGTGTGTGTGTGTGTGTGTGTGAGTGAGAGAAAGAGAGAGAGTCTGGACTTAGGATACATAGAGCAATCTATGTGTATATGTGACTGGATTTGAGGGTGTGTGTTTGAGACTGCGTGTGTGTGTGTATATATATATATATGTGTGTGTGTGTATATATATATATATATATAGAGAGAGAGAGACATATATATATACACACACAACAAAAATATATGTGTGTGTGTGTGTGTGTGTGTGTGTATATATATATATATATATATATATATATATATATATACACACACACACACAGTAACAGAGTGTGTGTGTGTGTGTGTGTGTGTGTGTCAAGGTTCTGCTAGGCCCTGTTTTTAAATGACTCTGTGTCTTAATCAGAGACCCCATTTACATCGCTTTGCATAAGTGACAGGTGGATTTATTGTCCTTTTACACTGGCTGACTTTTGCACCTATCCATATAATACTGAATCATCTCTCCGCAGGGAGGAATGAATGTGCTGCTGTGGAAGAATACAAATGATTTCTACATACTTGAGGTGATGATGAATCAAATAGATGAAACCCGAGAGCAGCATATGAAATTTGATTTGATCTACTCTGTGTGTGCGACAAACCACATCATTGTCAGTCTTGTAATGGGTAGCGGTGGCCTAGTTAAACTTAAACAACTCTGTTCTCCCACGTACACACACCATAAACACACACACACACACACACACATATAGTGGAACCCCTCCCCCTGTTACGTCTGCCTTGTGCTCCTTGAGCAATCAAGCCTCAACTATTGTTCTCCATCACATACCCCGCTCCGGACCAGCCCCTCGCCATCTGTGAGGTTATTACTCTTTTTAATGCAGGCCATCAGAGTACACCCTCTCTGACACAAACACGCTCCCATGCACGCACACGGCTCACTTTTGTTCAAATCTATAAATCAATACCAGTCACAAGCATTTAATCTGCAAGTTAATTCTGTCTGTTGTCTAGTGGAAGGTAAGACGTCAAAATGAGGCACGCTATTAGGGAGAAGCTAAATATTGTGTAACAAAGTAAGTGACGCACACATGAAGCAGCAGTGACAAGACAGAAATGGTAATCTCCAATCTCTTTTCACGTAGTAGTTAATGTTAAAGCTTCCCTAACACACGGCTCTTCTCTGAATTCTGAAAAATGAGTACACCTCTGGACATGATCACTATTACGTCACAACATTCATAACATTACAATGTTGCTGAAATACCAGCTAAAGTGAAAATTCTTTAATTGCCTGTTAAACTAAAAATAAAGGTAAAGATAAAGACACTCTCACAAGTACCTTATTACAACAAAATGTATTTATTTATAATCTGTACAGAAAAGAGAATTCTATAAGGGATTTACAATTAAGCCTATTGGAATGCATAACTAAATAATAAAGTATAAAAACAGTTGCAGCAGGCTTGGGAGGATTGAGGATAGCCGTACTATCAATAACCGAAGGCACGGTGAGCGTCTTTGAAAAATGATCCCAAACACAAGTCGCCACTGACATGACCTTGTATTGAAAAACACTGTCTCGTGCTTCTGACTTGGCTAGAGAATTATCTGTGGGAACTGGAATTTCAGTGACTGATCAGAAAGTGTGAAGGACACTGGATGACCTTTGAGGGCGACCATAACTCACAAAATGGCACAAAACTGCAAGGTTAAATCTTGCCAAACCTGAAAAGAAGCCTGATGATTATTAGCAGAAATTGAATGTATACTGTACATCTCTGTCCCAACACACGTATGAATTCTTCGCTTGCATCACTGCAGAGGTTCCAGCGTCTGAAACGTGCACATGTATCTCGTTACTTTCAAGAAGTCGTTTGTCAGAGTCAGCCGTGACAAGTCTAAGTACTTGTACACCAGGGTGAGGAATTTGCCCGGTGCTTGTCACAGTTGGACCTGGAGCCAGTTGTCTGCTGTGCACTGCGGGACTCGCACACCAATGTCCATTCATATACATAAACTCATGTATGATTAGGCCATTTTATAGCCACTGTACTTGGAGAGAACAGATGAGTCTATTAATCAAAAATCAGTCATTTATCTAGACACAGTTTCTCTGTCGTTTTCATTTTTGAGGCCTTTGCTTGTTTTCTTGCATAGGCTGCAGCATGACCATTTGATTTAAAATAATGTTAAGTTTTACTATACATTATGGTACCTTTGATTTCATATTTGAAATGGCATAATTAAAGTAATGCCCCCTAAAACATACTAAGGCAACAGTAACTTATTCATATATTTTGATTGATTTAGAGGAAAGCTTTTAGTACTCCTCTGATCTGATTTCTTTGCCCGTTTTTGCACAAGATCGATGTAAAAATTGAATCGGGACCACAGCTTTAGGAGGAAATGCAGTGGACAATGAGGGAGCAGTGGAAGAATCTATTCTGCCTGTAATATAGTTACTAGGAATGGGCTTTGAGGGAGATTTTGAGTGACATCAGACCAGCGGCAGAACTACATCAGTGGACAAATCATAAACGATTTCAGGGTTGGGAGATGGTATGGACATTTTGCTTTGCTGCTACAAGGAAAAGCTTAGCGTGGTAGAGATGGCGGCTGCCTCGTGTCTCTGTTTCCACAGGAGGAAGATGGAGGAGAGAAGCCAAAGATCAGATACATTCAGCCCTTAGCACCTCTGTATTAGTGGGCTACAGCTAATGTGACTAAACCACTACATGTTGGTGTTTTCCCACGTTTACAGCTGAGATGTGGCTCGCTGGAGTGGAGACAAAGCGTAGATACACAAAGACACTCACCCTGTGTTGGGGGTGTTGTGAAAGGTCTCTCTGTATATTGGACGATTTTTGGCACAGCCCTTGCCAAAAATTCTATATGGCCAACCCTGATTTCCCCCACGCCCCCCACAGGTAGTTTTGTAGAACCATCGGTAAACAGAGAACCCATTACATGTGAGGATTGTTATTGTTAATAATTGTCATTATTAATAATAATAATAATAATAATGATAAATCATGATGATTGTTGATTATTTATTATTCAAATTCAAGGTTGTTAAAATCAAACTGGGTCCTACAAAATACAGTTTCTCTGACTCAGTAAAAAAATAAAAAGATTTTCACTTTATTGCCTAAGTAATTGTAATAATTCTTCATAATCCCTACTTTTACTTTTGGTAAAGTTTTTAATTCTTCCACCCCTGCTGCTGCTGCCATGACTAAAGGTAAAAAGCCACATCAATACATTAAAATCCAGCAATGGATATATAGTGCAAGTAAAAGTAACATAACGCACATCACCATAATCCATGCAGACTGTTGAAGCTCAAAGGACAAGTTGACATGTTTGAAATATTGCTGCCAACAACCTGCAAATGAGCATTTAAAAAATTCATTGCTGCAGAAAAAGTATTATTTCTTATTATTTCTTTGTAATCATTTTTTCTGGTCTAGATATTAAAAACATGCAGAGTGTGGCCCAGCGCTCAGGAGGTGATGTCAGTGACCGAAACTAAAAAGCTGTTGCAACTGATCACGACACTTCCTCCAACGTGCACACTTTCATAAAATTGACTTTGCCCTTTAGATGAGAGAAAACTTTGGTCATGTGACACGAATGGCTACCTGCCAGTTCCTCAAGAACTGCTAATAAGTACGTGAGTGAATTATCAGGGAAGCGGAGAATTTCTCAAAGCCCGTTGTGAGCTCTTAGGAAGTGCTGAGACAGTTCTGTATATTCTTGCTCTGTGACTAACACTCTTGACACAACAGGCCTCTCAAGTGCTTGTACAACTGACGTCACCCTCTCTGCATGTGTCTTTCACTGTGAATACATTACTCCTATAGCCCGGCTATTTTCAGCCTATATGAAAGAGGCTTCTTGTTCCCTGCTCCGCCAACAGCCGTCCTATACCGATGCATAGGCGCGTGGCTCCATTTAAGACGCACTGCAGATGCAGTTCCGTGGCAGCGTTTGCTTGTAGCAGTGCACTGCAAGTGTGCGGCTCACGTCGACTCGGGATCCAGCATTACAGACTGATCTGCTGAACGGGAACATTGTTTTACAACCATCAGCACATCCATCATTCTAACTACTAGAGAGCCTGTGAAATTGATGAGGGGCCATTGTGACGATAATAGCTGAAGATTGTCCACTGTCATGTGTCATTGCCTCTTGTCTGAGATGATGCCACTGAGAGGGAGGCTTTGTTAAAACAATCTTACACGGAGAGGATTAAATGGATGCCATCTGTGTCTCCTCGTCTTCATTTAGAGCAGCTGAAGGCCGAACATGTCATAGCTGAACCCCAGCAGGCTGTGCGCCATGAGCTACTGATGGCATTTTACTCTGTTTGTACTGTGCTATGCCAATGTTGTGCCTGCGAGGCTCCCAGCTCTACAAACTGAAGCAAACATTCAGCTTTATTGATAGCGTTTGGCTGATCTTTTAGAATCTGTGCGCGTGTGTGCGCGTGTGTGTGTGTGTGTTGTGTTTTGCCAGGCTTCCCCTGACAACGGCAAACAAACATAGCTGTAGAGGAAGGGAGTCATTTCAAACCCACTGTTTCTGAGTTTTGAGCCAATCGCAGCCCTGCACCAGCCACTGCGGCATCCCATGATGCTCTGTAGCACCCTTGACCTCATGTCAGTGATATCATGAATCTTATCTTTGACTTCCTGCCCTGCCTAAATTCCCACGTTTATATTGTCCTCATTAAATACTGACTATGTCAATAGCTCACTCTTTGGCCTGTCACATATTTGTCCTTATGTAAAACAAAGTAATAGCTTTTGATTGGGAGATAGGAGAATATGGGTCAAGGAGGCCTGCCAGGCCAGGACTGTGTAGGGTCCATGTCTGCACTAACACAGTCTAAACACACATTGTACGCACACCCTTTTCTTTCCGTAATGTAGGATCGCATTTAGCATTTCCAAAACCTACATGACCAATAATCTGTATCTGCTTCGTGGGCAGAGCGTCAGCTTCTGACAGATACAGGCACATGCTGTTCGACGGTACTTTAACCTAAAACTTGCACACAAAATGTCCGGCGACAAGGACGCGGAATCCCATCCCGACCGTAAACCGCAGAGAAATTGCCAATCAGCTGTTTGATTAGCTTAGAAATAAGCATCTGTCCCAAACGCTGGTGATTATTTGGCAGGTAGCTTCTGTCTTACCAGATTACCTTTCCTTTGGCATCCAGCGACTTCTCTGTTTTTCACCATTGCTTTTAGTAAGTATAGTTTAAGTAATGACAAGCCATAGTAGCTATAGTAGCTTCTCTCCTGCAGTAATATATGTAGCGGCAGGTACAGGTAGGGCTCCCCTCGCTAGTTTCTACTGTTGTAAGACAAACAAGCTGACACCAGCTGGACCACATGTGAGTAATGTGTCAGCAGCCAAGTCAAACATTAAACCCCAACCCAAGCATGAATGAATGAGTTCTCAATGGGCGCTGGAGGGCCTCAATATGTGACTGTACACACATATCACATAGTCAGCAACACAAAAGAATCGAGGCACTAGCAGGTGAAGTGTGCTTTAGCTCAGATTTATGCAAGAGGTGAGTGTTGAACTGCGTATGACTCTAAACACCAGTGGTCTTAAGCGATGTTAGTGCCATTATCCCACAGGCGTCATCTTTGTAGCTACACTTCAATGAAGGGAAGTAGCTGTATCCCAATTTCATACTGCTTATTAATTGTGGACATAAATACTAGTTGCAATAGTGTACTCGCTTTTACAGTTACTAAACACACACAATTCTTAATACTAATGCGACAGTATAACCCATAACAAACAGTCGCTTCACAAATACGGGGAAAACATTTTGTGCACAATCTGAGGATATTTATATTTCTGTTTTTTTATTTCTTATGTTGAAAAGGTGTCAATCATCAGAACAATGTTAATCTGCGTGCTGACTGATAAAAATGGCTTAGAATTAGCATTACTGAACATTGTGGCATCATTAGACAAACGTAAAACCAAAAATATTATGAAATCTGCATTTGTTTTACTAGGTCATTAGTTTTTTCCAATGAATACTGTCCCAACAAGTATGTAAATATAAACTTTAAAGGTTTAAATTGCCACCACTATGAATCGAAATAATTTGAGTCTGAATGCCAGAAGCTTTCTTTTTAATCTATTTGTGTGTTTGTGTTTTTGGACAACTTGAAGTGCAGTTCCCTCTCCCACAAAAGTACACAGTTGTTGCAGTTATCAGCTTGGTCCATTAATTAGTGTAATTAGTCTTGCTGTGGGCAGTGAAGGTCTGATATGAGCTGACGGCCTCCAGCCCACACGCCCTCTCGGACCGTTTACCTTTCACGATAGCGAGCTGGCTAATCGGACGCATTAATCACTTTGGCCCCAGCGCGCCATTCAACTGTTTGCTGTTGCATTAAGACTTGTTATCACTATTGGAGCCAGTGGAGGGTGCAGTAAAACAGAAAGCGGAACAACCTATACCTGCACACACAGGGACGCAGAATGGCTCTTTAATAGCCATTGTTGAGCCTTTTTAATCAGCTTTTACAACGGCTGGCTGTCATTAAATATGACTGAGAGATAGGAAAGTTTTGTTGTTGGAGTGCTTGGGGAAGTTTGCTGTCGGGCCGGAGTTAATTGTTTGAAGGAGGTGATGTGGAGGGAAACTTGATTTTCTCTCAATCTCTTTAACACCAAAATGACCCCAGGCTTGTTAGTCAATAAAGCTCTAACAGAGCGTCTGATAGGAGGATTGTTCACAGGCACTTCAAGGCCTGGGACCATCCCTCAGGAAGCAGGATTTCTCAGGCCACCCTGAAGTCAAGCAGCTCCACGAGCCCTTTGAAGATTGGCTCTCTTCCACCCTCGCTTTGCCTCTCTCTGACTGATCTGTCTTTATCCCCTCTTCTCGGCCTCCTTGTCTATCGCTTTCACTCATCCTATTCTGTGTGCTCTCTTTTATCCCACATCACTTCTTTGGCCCTTTGATTAGCATACCAAACACACCACGCATTTCCCCTATGGTTTAAGTGCTATTAATGCTAATTGGAGGCAGGGAACTTCTCTAAGTAGGTCTCCGCAGGTCTATTTGTATACTTGGTGGGGGATCACTGTGTGCCCCAGCCTTAACCCCTTACACACAGGCTACCAGAAATATACTGTGCGAAAATACTAAACTGGTTGCCATATCAACACACTGTCAACAGGTCTGTTTCTGTTTGTGTATGTTGATGGGATTAAACTCGTGGATTTCACTGTAGCACAGAACATCACTATGATGTGTCATTGGAATACTCATTTTTATCTACATGTGCAGGGCAGAATATCCCATCTGCTGCTTTACATTTCAACAGGTTAGTATAGACAAAACGGCAATAATGACATTTTCCCGACTGATCCGCAATAATATTACTTAATCTGATGAGTAATGTTTATTGTAGTACTTTATTTGACAGAGTCCTCAATCATTAACAGAACTAAAACACCGACAATGAGCCAGAGTTAGCGCAGGAGGCTCATTTAGATTTTTTGACCACAGAAAGACACGTACACACATTCATGCACACACTCATGTATATAACTATTGAACTGAAATTATGGGTTTGAAAATGTTATATAACAAACCAGAGAAAATGTACATTTTCCTCTAGATCAGGATTTGAGGTTTTTTGCAAATATGGGCAAAGAAATCTTTTTAACATTCATAAACAATATAAATGGTAAGCAACAGAAGAATTTAAGGATGTGATCATAGGGGAAAATTTTTAACTAGCGGTATTAATTGACTTGAGAGTGAAAAGGGGGATTTTGAAATCCTTGGCAAATAATAATTGAAAAATAATAGTTTCATAACAAAAAAAACTTTTTCCAGAGCTCTAGTTGTACCGTTTAACTTCAGCTGAACTTTTGGCATCTCTGAATAATAAGAAATAACTATTCAACCCAGAATTGCCATCGTAGTCATATCCGTAGGGCCTGTGCTTCTGGCCATACAATTTTTGTGACCAACCAGGGGCTGATATCTTGTAGTTTAGCCTCTGTTCACAAGGTCTTCTATGTGCAGAGGCTCGCAGTCATTATGGTGCCCTTAAATAAAAGTCCTAAATATGCCTCCTTTTATATATATATATACCACTATTAGGTCCTAACATTATTGTGCCCTTAAGTAAAAGGACTAAATATATATACCGCTGTAACTGTTAAAACTAAAATTTATATTTAAAAAAAACAATTCCCTTAAATACAACCAATGTGAACTACAATGGCAAATGGATGAATGGCGTGTATTTGTCCCAGACAGTATAAAGGACACTATATATACAACCAACCTTTTTGGGATTTTGGTATTTATACTAGTACTAGAATTATTACAGTATTAATAGCTCTAGTAACCACGTATTGATTTAAACATTTACTTATTAAGAAGCCACAACAAAATGCTTAACAAGCATATTGTGCACTATCACAAACTGCAATAAAGCTATCAGAGCTTGGCAAGTGTGTTGAATCCGAAGCCCTGTGTGTGTGTGTGTGTGTGTGTGTGTGTGTGTTTATTTTATCATTAGGACATCACCATCGTCAGAGAAGAAGCACTTTGTGTTACGCTATGGTTAGCACGTGTGGCACTGAAGGAGCAAATTGGATTGGTTTTACAGTATGCAATCCCATTCTTACATCCTGATGAGCGCCGACAAACAAATTGGATTGGTGGCGTGTAAATCTGAAGCAATTTGATGAGCCGAAGGGGCAAATTGAATTCTCAACAATGTAAATCTGTATCAGCTCGATGGCTCTCCGCCCAACTCCAGCCCCGACGCTGCTTAAATCATGCAATTGTTCCCTGCTGTTCCAAGATACAATCTCTCTTGGCCATTTGCCGTGGCACCTAATCTGTTTTTGATGACCGTGTAGGGATGTAGCTATACATATGGGCAAGTGAATCTCCCTCTGGCCCACTCTGCATAAATCGCTCTCCTTCTCTCTCTCTCCTTTCTTTTTTTTTTACTTTTTCTCTCTGTCTCTCACTCACAAACACACACTTCCAACCTGTACAGTTGGCAGAGAAGGATTGCTTCGATTGAGCCATCCATGTGTGTTGACTCAAGAGATTACTCAGATGATTGGTCATGCTAATGGACCCGCTGTTTTCTTGGGAAAACATTTTGATCTGTCTCTGAGATAAGGCAGATGACGTGATGTCTCATATTTATTACTCTTCTGCAGCCTTGTTGATTCATACACTTCGTATTTATTGCTATATTGCTTATTGGCTCTCCTCTATCATCTTATTCTTAGTGCGCCGCTTCGCTAGAAAACACAGCTCATCATTACAATTTAAGTGTCGGTAAATAAAGGTTTGTCACGGGAGTCTGTATTTTCCTGTTTCCTGATTGTGTTTGTTTGTGTGTGTTTCCAGTTACCCGTACAGTGAAGACAGCAGTCAGGGCAAGCAGTACATGAACACCAGATGCCCTGCCTGGTGTGACCGAATCCTCATGTCTTCTTCTGCCAGAGACCTTGTATTGAAGGTGAGCCTAAATGTGCCTCCTCTCTGCCAACTCTTAAGCGGCTTTCAGTTACTTTTTGTTTTAGTCAGAAAGTTTCACATTTTATGCCAAACACGGGCGTTTCTCTCTCGACCGTACAACAGCACAGCGTTGTTCATTAGTGTCTCACTCTTTTATTTCTACAACTCCATCGTCCTTGATCCACATTATCCTCCCCTTCTCTGTTACTTCACAGATGGAAGGATGAGGTGACTGTGAATATTAATTTCAAATGCTAAGCCATGGGTCCACCCAGACAGTATATCCCAGCACTTATAGAGTTCCAGTGGGCCCCATCTTCTTCATAAAGCTACAGATCTGTGTCCCCTCCTCAGAGAGTCAGACCCTGCAGGCCCTCACTCGCCTTCAAATCCATCCCAGCATTGTAAACTCCAACCAATCTGCCACCTCTCTCCTCTCATGCCCCCCCTCCCCTACAGACTGTGCAGCAGTCTGTTCACTCTTGACTCGCTATTTCATTTGGATTATTTAAAAGTCCACCGTGCAGCCTGGCAGAGTTCAGACAGATTTTATGTTCGCCTCGCTTTTCTGAGCTGCTCTGAGCACCGAAAATCAGTTTGTTAGCATCAGCTTTGACTTGAGTCTTTGCAGGCTTTCATCTGTTAATGTGTGTGAAAGAGATGCAACAGTGCATTGTACAGTAACACTCCACAGCAGCGGGGGGCTGCTCAGGAAGTCTGGCTTTCTTTTGTTCGCCACAAATGAGAAATTCCTTCCTGATCTTTCTTCTTTCTTTACTGACTGAACCACCACAAGGACTCTACAGTCTGACTAGAACAATGCCTCTGATCACTGTGTTACAGTAGGTTGTGTAAAACTGTAAAGCTTTTTAGAATGAGTTTGTTTCGCCCGTTTACTGTGTCCCAATCATGTAAAAAGTGATTCATACACACACACACACACACACACACAGCTGGGTTGTTGTTTGCTTTTCTTTCCCTCAAGCACTGGCTAATTGCTTGTAATGCAGGGACAGAGTGGAACAGTTAGTGTGTTCGCAGATTGGCTGATGATTCACTGAGCACACACTCTCTGGCTCTGAGCATTACAGATTGTTGAGACATGGGCCCGTAAACAGCCCAGCGTGTGGCGTCATCTATCATGGCACGGTCGGTTAACTCGCCATCATGTTATTTTCTGCTTGCCGAGCCCTAACACGCCAAAGGTTGCGCGCTGGCTGTGCTGCGCGGCACCAGCCCCGGGAGCGCCGGTAATGAATGTTTAGCCGAGCGAACGCTCCCTCTCTGCTGGAGGGCCCTGGGGTAATTTGTTTATCTGTCTAAAGATTATGCAGCCCGAAAAATCCACAATTTTATGCTGCCTTTGTAAATTATCAAGTGTGTGTTTGATGAATGTATCTCAGGCTGCGGGAGGCAGCAGCACACCGCCGGCTGCCAGACAAATAGAGAGGTGGCAGTGCGTGGCCTGCTAGAAAAGGTAGTGAGGTGGAGGCACACCATGTGCTGACCCTGCTCCACTGCAGGATTGGTCTGAAGTTAATTTGGATTTTGCTTTATGGTTCATTCTCAAGCTCTCTGTCTCTTTCTTCTGAAGTGCCAGTACAGCTCAGCGAGTCACAACTTGGTTGGTAGAACCCACCAGCCTGTGTGTGTGTGTGTGTGTGTGTGTGTGTGTTTGGGGTGCCTGTTTAAAAAGCCTTTAGCTCAACCAGACGAGTGTGATTTATACTCGAGTCTGCAGATTTATGTGCGAGTGGGTAACAGCTTCTTTGTGTGCAGAAAGTGATATTGAAACATGATTCTCTCAGATAGGCACTTAGATTACACTGTGAGCTTTTCATTCCTCATAACCGACTTGTGCCCAAGTTTCAAAGTAAAAACAGTGCTGACTTTCTGAAGGTGCATTCAGGTCAATGGAATCTTCTGTGTTTCATAAATCGTTGTGCTGCAGCTCTGTGACAATCATAATTCTGAAGAACCAAAACAAACAAGATGTGAAGTGTTTCTTGTCTTATTCATAAAAGGTGAATCCAGTGTCATAAAATTAGATGTGTTTTCAATTTATGTTGGTCACTGGTGTGTGTGTGTCTGTAAATTGTCTTTTTTTTTTATTCAATCACAGGGACTAGTGATTTTATTTTGAAATGAAACACCATAATTCTGCTAATTGTGTTTAATTAAGCTGCTACCTTGGCACACGCCTGGAATGACACAAACACTGTGCTGCTGACTCTGCAGCCTGTGTGTGTCGACTGTACAACGGAAGCTGCACAGAAGCTCGGTGTGGAAGGCTCCTTTCACATAATGAAGAAAAACGCACTGTTGTTCAGGTTTACATCACAAAAACTTTGATTTTGTGTCTCTGCAGCCTGAAAATGAAGAGAGGTCTATAGTCTATGATAACATTGGGCCCAATGTCTGCATGGGGGACCACAAGGTAACAACAGGGGCTCTGCCCACGTCTTCACTGTATGTTATTGTGTTGTGATGTTGTGCCATGATCAAACTGGAGAATGTGGACTGTGATTCTGTGACTTGGAGCCAGGAATAAAAAATGATGGACTGTCTGACACATTCGCATCTGGTTTAAACAATCTGTATTATATGATTTACACCGGATTTTTAAGGTGATGGAATTTTTTGAGGCTGATTTTTTGGCTTTATAATATGTTATCTTTATATAAATAAAAATTGACAATTCAATATCAAACCAACCAGAATAATAATATGTGTTAATGAAATGTGTGATTAGCAATTTAAATTCCAGATGGCTACACCTACAGCACTTCACTTGGAAGTGATAATACTTAAACATTTTGCAACTAGATTTTACCTACCAGCAGTTTTATTATAAAAGTCAGTCTGCACTTACATCACTGCTCAGTTGTCCTTTATTGATGCTATTTATTTTCATTAAGAATGTCTTTTTTTTTGTAAAGCTGACTGTATAGAATGTTTTTAACAATGTCGCTTCAGTCTGTGCAATGTCAGACAGAAGGTCTCAAAGTGAAAGAGAGGCGCCTTAAGTCAGGTCCTTCATCATTACTTAGTGTGACATACGACAGTGGTGTGTGTGTGCGAAGTGACCTGAGCACACGGACAGATACTATAGCAGCTCTCACTTTCGAACCACACACCACTGCTAAAATTATGCTGGCTATGTTTAAGAAATGTCCAGTGTAGTTAGCACATGGGCCCAAAAATGCAGAGTGCCAGTGTGTTAGTTTAACCCGTGTGTCAGAGGTGGACGGAGAGATGAGTAGTGTAGGACTTGTCCCAGAGACCATAAAAGTCTTCAGCCATGTTCCTAACTCTGGTTTGTCTCTGTCCCCCTGTCAGCCTGTCTTCCTGTCCTTCCGAATAACAGCGGGGGCAGGTAAACCTAATGCAAATAAGCACAAGTGTTGTGATGTGCAGTGATGTCGTGGTAAATATTCATTTTTCTTTATTATCTTTCCTCCCATTGTTGCTATTGTTTGCCTTGGTTTGCTTGATTTGTTTCATTACCTTCCACAGATTTATCTGACGAGTTTTATTCCAGAATAAAACATGATCAGTGGACAAATGTCATATATAGCAGCTTGCTTAAAATGCTTCAGTCATTTTAAGACATTTACTTGCTATTTAGAGGTCCAGCTTGTCTTTTAACGTAGAAAGCAGTTGCAGCCATGACAATTTTCTTTGACTCAAATTGCATATTGGTATTTCAGAGTAAAAGGTTGCTTTGTTTTTCCTCTGCAGGGAAGTGTTGCCAAAGGGGGGAGAACATATTCCATGAAGCGCCTCTGTGAGAACACCAGAGAAACAAACAGGACGTCAATACACACACACACACACACACACACACACACACACACACACACAAAGATATGCACACACTTTGCACAAGCGTACACTGAAGACAAACTTTTTCAGCAGTGCTGACCAGTTGCAGTTGTCCTGACAGCTCATCCATTAAAAACCCAGCTCTTTTCTCTCCATAAAAAACACTTGTTGAGATGTGGACGAGCACCCGAGCGCCCGGCTCCAGACAAGACACACATCGCTGACCTCACCGTTGCCATGCAACCCCATTCCCCACAGAAGAGAGAGCAGGACGAGCGAACGGACAGACGGACGGACGACTCATTTCCATGCCACAGCCTCGTTGCCAAAACTCTAATTGAAACCTACTACATACTTTTAGACACCGTACTTGCCATTTTTAGGTATGCCTCTATGTATAGAAGCTACTTTCCACACAGTATGTAAGGTGTTTAAAAAAAGAAAAGTGCAATGCAAAAAAGTTGTGTATCTATAATGTTAGGTTTATTTGTACATTGGACAGTATAACATAGAGTTGTTGATGGTTTTAGTGCCGTTCTCTTCTCTGACCAAACTTTGTGGTCCCTCTGTTGGAATAGATAGAAGTTTTCAGTTTATTTCAACAACTTATATATATATATATATAATTTGTTTTGTTTTGATTTTGAGTTGATGTTGTGAGCACAACACACTGCCATGCCTGACACATCAGTTGAGTCTCATTTTATATAATGTACTTTTTAAAGAGTTAATTTATAATTCTTACCAAAATGTTGATGCTCAAGTGCGGTGCAGAGACACAGTGACTGCTGGGGTGTTCCTTCAGCCAGTGACCTTTAAATAGTCAAGAGAGAAAAACACAAACTCTTCAGTGATTTATAGCCTATCCAAGAATGTTTTAAGCAGTGCCATAGACCATGCAAGTATATAAGATAATGTTTCGTATATAGCACTCTCACATTATTATTCTTACTCTAACTTATTTCTATAATATTCTGGTTCTGAATGTGATATTTTAGATAGGCTTGGGTATCCTTAAAATGTTAAGTGTTTTTGGTTTTTTTGTTTTGTCTCTTCTTGTTACTGCATTATGGTGCCAAGTATGCTACACAGAAATGAAGAGTGTAAGAGTTATAAATGCTAAAGTCAGAGGGTTAAAGTATTCATTATGAATTGTTTAAAAAAAAGAGAGAAACTCTAAATATGGGGATAGAGCAGGAAGACTCGCTTTTTATTTTTTTTTTATATGTAGCCTTCATTGCGAATAATTTAAGCATTACAGGGCCGATCACCATCTTTCCGTTTCTTTTTTTTATCGATTTAATTTAGTACACTACAGGTTTCAGACCGTGTGAAGCCGTCAGAATGTCCCTCCGTGATTTTTTTTTTTTTTTATATTATTTCCTTATTTGAATCACCGCAAGTGAAACTGATTTTTGTGCCTGCCGCTCAATTTATGTTGTCTTGTGTGATTTGGTTCATAGACAAAAAGTTTAAGAAAAGAGAAAAAAAAAACAATACAGAGCCCTGCTTGTTTTTGTTCCTGCTGGTCATTGTGAGTTTACTGTAGGAGTATAAGCTGCAGTTTCTTCTTCACTCCATCTTATAAAAGCAGATAGAGATTTTATTCTAGCCCCTTCCGGACGGCCTGGCCTCTACTGTAGGTGATGCACTTCTCAAGCAATAAAACCCATTAGAGCTCAATGGCTGTCTGTCCTCATTCCCTCACACGATTACAGGAGGTCTTCATCGAGTGTATTAATGCTGCAGAATATGGGCCTCAATGATCCAGGTCCGGGGGGGGTTCTTCTTTTAGGGAAAATCCTGTTTTAATTGGCTTTCAAAGGCCAAGATCGAATAATAATAATAATAATAATAATAATAATAATCCTACAGGTTTATAGTTGGTGAGATCCCACCTTACGTCGACCTTCCTGTTTGCTGGGTGCTGTCCCACAGGTTGGACATTCTAATTTAGTTTCACAGAACTTTCGAGGCCGTCGACATGCGCTTTTCCACGAGGGACAGCGACGTGCCACGGAAGCGAGTCACAGAAATACACTTGTCTCTTTATTTGTGGTTTTTAGCTTTAAAAAAAATAAATGCGCAATGTAACGTTATGAGTCTGAATATTAGTCCAAACATTCGTTCATTTACGCAATTTCCTCGGCATCAAAAAGTGTCTTTTTTTTTACAGCTAAAGTTGAATAAACACATAGTGAAATCGCCATAAATGCAATATTCAAACACCATCCTGGCTTCCTGTCCTTGTGCAGGCTACAGACCTCAGGAAACAGTGGGTATTTTTATTAAAGAGTATTTCACGATCCCATTCTATGATGGCAGGTGTTCACTTCATACACGGATTATCAGTGATTTCTAAGTGGGAAGAGATTGGTTAAATCCAGAGGAGAAAGTTCCCACTGTGACAGGTGTAGTACCGCGGTCACGACAAAGGGGGCGCACGTCCCGTCCATTAACAGTATCCAGCGATCGTCAACACCTTAAATCAGTTATTAAATCTTTTCAAATCAAATTGAAACTATGAAAGAAACCACAAAAAACCCAAAATAGGAAACCCAAAATAGCTGGTAGTACAGAGATAAGGTTGACTGACTTTCTTACTCCTGCTGCTGCCGCAATAATTTTACAACAAAACATTTTAAATATTTTCGTGTAATAACATGCAGTATAAAATCGTTATTTCTTTGGCATTATGTCATATTGAAGCAAAAAAGAATAAATTTTATTTAATAAAATTAAAACTGATTTCACATATAGATTTTTCCTTTTAATTAATTTATTTCTCCTAATTCGCTGGGCTTCCAGTTTTTTTATATTAAATCATTCTCTGGTTCCAACTTTCCTCTAAAGGCGTCATTAGCAATAATGAAATAAATTCCGAATAGTCATGAATTTATCTTTAATTTACATTAGGCCCACACATTAAAACAAACCCATCATAAAACAAAACTGCTTGTTAAATAATTTATTCATAATACAAAGTGTTTTTTTTCTTCCTGTAGCCTTCTCGGAAGCAATAATAAACTCTTTAATTCCAACATAAACGATGGCCCAGTTTCTATTCCGCTGTGCGATGAGGTAAAACAACGTCTTTCAAATGAACTTAACAGAAAAGTGTGAACTGTTGTCATGTCGTTAACACAAGCTGCATTTCTTTACAGGGATTATTTACAGCGCTCTGCTTATGTACATATGTGAATGTGTGTGTGTGTGTGTGTGTCGGCACAGAATTGTAAAACGTGGAGAAAAGTGGCCACGTTACTCTGCAGGATTGGAAACGAAGCCGCAGACGTATGTGTCGAATAAGCGCGTCAGGGGTGCGGAGGCAATAAACGTTCCCACTGATTCAAACAACATAACTTATTCAGTAAAAAATATATATACACAGTCTCACGTACATTTTCATCTTTAGGTTACAGCACAACTCATTCATTCATCTCAAACCTGCGCCCCCCCCCAGAAAAAAAGAAGATACTCTCGCCTTTTAGGGACAGCGGATACCCTGGTTAAACTGAGCTTTAGAAGCGTCACAGGCCCCGTTTACACCTGGCCTTTAAAACATGCGTCTGGAATCCGGATCAGTGTTGGCTGCTAATAAAACCGCTCGATCAAGAACTGACAGCCACCCCCCCAAACTACATACATTTATAACTTCTTAAACAAACACACACAAAAAAAAACGGATTAAAGCTAAATTGTTAGTGTGCAATTTTTCATTGTACAATGAAAATTAAATTGCAATATTATCTGCTGCTGCAGGTAAAAAATCTACAACCTGCTTTGTAAAACAAATAATTCGGAATGTTTCGATCAGTTGAAAATGCGTTGAAAAAACCTGACTCTATGATGACAGGGCTGCTGCTTTCACGGTGTGTGTAACAAGTGTCATTAATTATAGTGCATGACAAAATTAATGCAGCAATATTTGTAGAAGAAAAAAAACAGTTAAAAAGTCCAACACTGATCCGGATTGTATATTAGGTTCTGTATACATTTACATCTGTAGTAAAAACTCCAGTTAATAATGGTGAAAACTGCGCCGCCAATGTCCTGTCCAATATTTCTGTCCTTTCCCATGACACGAACCTGCTGCCAGTCCAGTTCTGACGGGCGTCCTAGATCCGTGTGGACATTGTCTGTTGGTGGGTTTGGTGAGCGCGTCCTTTCGCTCTTTATGAGAAAATGAGAAGCCCCCACAGACGCAGTTTATAAAGTCAGGTGCGAAGGGGATGAGAAAGAGTGCGTCGAGTCTTTGTTGGACACGTTGCCCCCCCTCCACACACACACACACACACACACACACTTTGCCCCCAGCTGTGGGCATCACAACGTGTCCGAGCTGTTACTGCAGGGGCTGATCAGCGCCAGGTTGGTCGCCTTGTGCTTTTTTAAAAGTCTCGTGATTTTCTCGTCGTCGGAGTTCGGGTCCAGTGGCTTGTTGTACTCGTCGTCGTCCTCGTTGTCCGAGCTCTCCTTCATCTTCTCCGTCTCCGAGTCGTGCTTCTTCTTGGCCGAGGCCATTTCCGCCGCGTGTCTCTTTCGCCACTTGGTCCTTCTGTTCTGAAACCAAACCTGTGGAGGAAACGGAGGGTGTCACAGATGCTCAACAGGTCCAAACAGATGCACACACCTAAATCATTCTGGACATGGGAATAAACGATTAAGTACGGCAGCAAAACTCCTACTACTGCTGCCCATAATTATATGAATTAATCCAAATTAATAACCATGCATGTGGCTCAGTAATAAAGCCGTGCCCTGAGGACAGAGGCTCCGTACCTTGACTTGGCTCTCGGTCATTCCTAACGAGTAGGCCAGGCGCGCTCTCTCGGGCCCGGCCAGGTACTTCGTCTGCTCGAAAGTTTTTTCCAGTGCAAAAATTTGTTGTCCCGAAAACGTGGGTCTGGAGTGTTTCTTCTTGCCGTCCTTGTCCACCATGATGTTGGCTTGAGCTGAGGGAAAAGCACACGGGGAGGCGGGGGAGAGGTCAGACACCTGTTTGCACCAACACAGACCTGTTCAGCCGGTTCGGCCTCCTCACGATGAGCCTCGACGTCCCGGTGACGTCCCGCAGCTGCCACTTACTGTCTAGTGTGTCACTATCACAAGTAAATGAATCCTGACAATATGATGCTGAATATTTGTGTCCAGTTGGCCCAGCTGTAAATTCGCCGAAACTGATTTAGTTGCTCTGAAAAACATGATTTCTGTATCTGTGTCTTTGCGCGGTCTAGTGACAGAATGAAATAAACGGGGAAATTTTAGTTCCGGCGGATCCACCGGATTCTGGACGTTTTCGAACTCACATCCTACAATTCAACCACCTGCACGTGTCACACTTACCGGGACAGGGGACCCGCGGGTCCCTCCAGGGGGAGCCTTGCATCACCCCGGGCCAGAAGATGGGTGCCCGCCCCGGCAGCTCGGCCAGGGGCTTCGGATACCGCGACACCGCGGGGCTGAAGTACATCCCGGCTGCCGCGGCGGCCGCGGTGGTGGCCAGGCCGTTTATCCTGGGGAACCCGGACAGCAGCTGCCCGGCCGTGGTGATGGGTCTCCCCAGAATGTCGCTTATTCCGTGCGGAGTCCCCCCGGAGAGCTGGGAGTTCAGCGCGGAGAGGGGAGGCGCCTTGAAGCCCGCCGGGCTCTGCTGCAGCGCGTACGGGAACAGGGACGTCTTCATCTCGGTCATGTTGTGCAACGCCGCCAGCGGGGTGCTGCCCAGGACGAAAGCACTCTGCCGGTTAGCCTCCATCTGCCCGACCGCTAACATTTGTGAACATGTACCGCCAAACTCTCTCGGGTAAAAAAACAACAAAAAAAAAGAAAGAAAGAAACGGCAAATAAAAATGAAAGACGGGGAGCAAGGAAAGACTCAGAGGTGAGCCAAGCCGGGAGCCGGGAGCCGGGAGCCAGGCCACGTCTGCGGCTAAAGTATCCGGGACGAGGACCAAGAGTTGGACAAAGTTGAGCGAAGCGAACTTGTTGTCTCTTGGGAGCCGAAGATGGAGCTGCTGTCCCCGGGTGTCTCCGCTCGCAGTCTGTCAGCTGGGACACGGCCGCACGCGTCCGCCACAGGAAGCCGATCGCTCTGATGCTGGTTTTAGTGCTTTTGATGGGAACCATTAAGGGCCCGACTCGTCCGCCCATAAATTCACTCGCTCTCCGCTGCGAGTGAAGCGGGACCCGCTGATAACAGCGCAGCCACCTGCACGCGCGCTATTCCCATTGGGCAGGGCTGAGTGAGACAACGCCGTGATTGGAGGAGACAGTGGAGGGATGGGGCATTAAGTGACTGTCGGACACAGGGCTTCTTCAGCGAAAGATGCATAAGAACGAACCAACTAAATGCTACTGTTGAGAGAAATTACAGTTTTACATGAAAAAAAAAATATTTACAAAGCCTGCATCTAATCAGACAGTGTTTACAGTGCACTGGAACACACTTGAACATTCTGCTAAGCGGAAACCCTGAAAGTTTTTATTAACTGTGGCAGCCGACATGTCAGTGGAGTCAGTGAACGCATCACCGGCCGCACTCCATTAAGATCTTTGGTTCTGTTGTTAATGACGCGTCTCACTCCGTGGAAATCATTGTTTCCACCTATGACAAAGAAAATACATTTACTTTAAAAGCTGCTGCCGCACACAACGTGAGTATATTAAAGTAGAAACAGAGGCCGGTCTGTGAGGGAGCATCTCTAATGGTTTTAGGGAATTTAGCGCACATTGAAGATTAGTTTTTGAAATACGTAGACTATAGACTGCAATCATTTTAAGTATAAATATTGTTTTATTGTTTTTTTTATTTATGTGTTTTAGCTAATATGAAGAAGTTAGGACTTTAACAAGCTTGGTTTTTAATGCCTTTTTATTTTATTATTTTCTTTCCCACAGTTTTATCACAGATCTGGCTACTTTGGCGAATATGGGCGGGTAAACTGAATTATTCCAACGCATGTATTAATTTGCAGTCGTAAAATATTTACTTTATTATTATATTTACTTTCTTTTTTTTTTAAAGCACTGTTGACAAAATCAGAACAGCTCCTGGCCTCCCAGGTCCAACTGGGCCGAATCGTTACAGAGAATAAAGTGTGTAAAAGACGGCGCTCGGTTTTATATGAGGCAGATAATCAGTGTTTTTGAGACAAACTGCGGTATTACGGTGAAAGTGTGGACGGGGGAAAAAAGCACCGTGGCTCCTCCAGTCATCACTCTGAGTGCTGTAATATTTTATGGAGATGTGAGAAGGTGGTAAGAGTGAAATATGGCCACGTTAGCATTTGAAAGGCTTCAGCAAATGCACCTTGCTGCCCATTTGCTCACCGGGGAAAAGATTGTGGATTTTAAAAGGTTTTCAACGCGAGGTGATTCACAATTTTGACTGTATTTCTTCAAGTTGAAGGGGAGCGGCCCACACGGTTTCTAATTCAGTAAATGGCCCTGTATTTCTAATTTATATCTGTGTATTTCCCCCTGATTATATACATCGACTTTATTATTTTTGTTTTAAGGTCCTTCTAAAATGATCACTGCAGAAGCAGCAATTGAAATAAATAAATAACTAAATGCGACCTGATGTGTTTGTTGGAAGCGTCCTGACACCCGTTGCTTAATCTCCTTCGTTTTTGTCAAATGTCACCAAGTTAAATAAAGCAGCTGCTGTCTGACCCAGTGTGAGATCAATGACAGAACAATTGGCACTTTTTCCGGTTCATCTAGTCTGAGACAAGAGCTGCCAAACAGCCCGTCACCGTTTAAGCCTAATTGCAATTTAACAAAATGAATGGCCTGAATTTTTATCTCGTAAATTTGCAACTAATTTAAAGTTTAAACTCTTAAAGTCAAATTTGTTAAAGAGGTGCTTGGTAAAGAAATAGAGTGAAGATCTTAATGGAGTATTACCGAAATCAATTATTAGAAATAAACGATGAGAGCCGAAACATGAGTTTAGCACACCAGCATATATAATAATAATAACAATTTCTATTATTATCAATAATAGTAATATAACAACAACAATAATATTATTGCAAAATAACAACAACAATACACATTACAGAAAACGTTGCTTGTGAAACATAAACCTGTTGCTCACGTCAAACCTCAGGCCTGATTTATGCCTTAATTCTACAGTGATTTTTTAAATAAATGCCCCGTTGACGGCGCGCACCTCGGGCCATTGAAGGGAAATAGGTTAATAAAGATAATCTTATCTTGAGTGTAACCTCGACACGAATGGGAATTGACAGAGCAAAGAGCGGAAACATAAGCAGATGTTTGGACAAAAAGCCGCTTGTTGGAGTCAGTAGATGTCCCCAGTCATATGGAAAGCATTCATATAGGAATCAGTGCAAATACAACCAGTTTATGAATTCAAACGTACAGTCTGCACTTTTACAAATAGTAAAATGTTTCATTACTGTTCTCACACAGTGGAAATATTGGACGGTTCCTCACACTATTGTTGGATGTACACGAGACACCAGCTGGGATGTGACCTCTGAGGTTCGAATCCGGTATAAAAGGTGACACGGGGATAACCAGAGACACCGGGAGACCCTTCAGATGTCTGGTCCTGTGAAGGAGAAAATATTCAGGACATGGAAAATCTCTATAATTTAGCCAGGGACGCCCCCCAGTGGCACACAGAGACCAACTCCACAAAAACAGTGTGAGGCTTCAAACATTCACACAGTCGGAACAAGTTTGTACTGACACAAAAAAACACTTTTCAAGGAGAAAACTATGTCCATTTAACTGAAAAAAAAACCTGAAAATCACATGTTTTAAGGTGTTGGCTTTTATTTGAAGCATTAGTGAAATGCCTCCCGGCATGTTTTAGACGTCATCCAACTGTTTTCCAAGGTTCTCTTCAGTCACACAGGCTGCTGTGCTTAGGTGACTAAATAACCTTTTTCAAACTTTACTCTCCTCGATTAAACAAAGAGGCGAAGTGTTTCTTAGATGGTGTAAAGAGTCTTTCAGCGCCTTTGTCCTGCTGTTTTCTCCCTTGAGCACTGTTTCACTGTTAGTATTTCATGTTAAAACAGTTATTATCTGGCTTGACCCACTGTGCTGAGAAATCAGTTTTGGAATTAAACATGCCATGTATTACATTTTTCATCATTGAGTTTCTGTAACCCTCAACAAGTCCAGGAAATCCAGAGGTTTTCATTTTTAAGCCAGCTGAAAACATAAGATACTGCACTGGAGCTGCAGATGTTAAATTAAGCACTAATGTACAACTCTACATGAAGACGTTTGGATTCAGCATGAATATTAGCTTCTTTTTTAAATAAAGTATTTGATAAACTTCCACATACTTGAGACCCTGTGGAGGCCAAACAGTGTCACACACTGGAAACTATTTCACCAATGACATTATCAAAGCTGAAAAGAATTTAGCAGATATTACAGAAACAGCCGGTTAGGCAAATAAATAAACAGAAATGATCTAGTTTAAAAAACACCTAGTCTTTGGTAATTTAAACAATTCAGACCCGAATCTTTATCATTATCACTGTGACTGACTGTAGTAAAAAAGTACCAGTTTGTTCAAGCAGAGACATTAGTGTGTGTGTGTGTTTGACAAGTCGAAAATAGCTGTTAAAAAAGGTCCCTTTACATTTTTACCTCAGGCAGTGTTGATGTAGATTTTGCTCTTCAATGACTTGATTGATCACACTGCAAAAACAACGTTTTAGTCATGTTTATCTTACTTTTATAAAAAAATGTTGTGAATGAAAAATGAGCTGGTCACTATCCAAAGCATCACTTGCTGTTTAAATTGTTTTCAGTAATGCACAGTAGGTAACTGGTACAAACCCGGGGGAGCCACTAGATGGCTGCCTGCATCAAGACAAGGGCCCACGACAGGAGGACAGCAGCCACAGGTCTGTGCCCTCATGTTCCTCCATCTGTGGCAGATAAATAAATCACTACAACACAATGTGACTTTAACCCCCGAAGGTCAACACCTGCCTCCACCCATAGTTTCTAAATACTGTGTGTATGCTGTCATGTGAATTAGTGGTTAAAGTGTAAAAAGTTTTTGTGAGGCTTGAAAACAACCAAGTGGACTGAGGTTCAGGTGACAGAACACACTCCATAATTGCAGTGTATCATGTGTGAAGTGTGTCATTTGGTTCCTTTAATGACTTTCGAGCTCTGAGTTTTATGGTTGGATAAATGCATGTGTCGTTCTGGTTTGAAAAAAGTTCGTTTTCACGTGTGAACTCCTGACGGTGAAAGTTCATATGTGAAAAAGCTTAAGTTTAAGCTTAAATTATTACAAAATCTGGGGCTGTGATGAGAGGCAGTTATCTCAGGACACACTTCCCCCAACACAGAAGTTCCTTGTCCTGTGACCATTTGAAAAAGCTGCCTCACAGCACAGTTCAGGGAGCAATAACTTGGGGAACCTCAGGGAAATTAAAATACTGGGTGGTTTTGATTAACCAAAGTTTAGACAAGTGTTGGTTTTGGACAGCGGAGAACCATATGACTTCATGGATACTAGAGGGTTTTGGAAAATCATCTCCTTGAATTCAATAGGGATACCCCTGAATGCTGGTTTAACCAAGGCTGCAAAGCCGTTTTATTAGTTTGTGACGCATGAGCCAGTATAAAAACAACATGCTGTCGACTGTGTATGACTTTTCTCTATAGCTGGATCGGAGTCGGAGACATCATCATCCACGGCTTGGATTTGGCTACTTTTGATTCCTGGCCCTTTCTGCCCTCGGGTCATAGTTTCACACATATACAGACCCACTTTGCCTCTCTCTCTCTTCCTCTCAGTCACTCTCTCTCTCTGTCTCTCTCACACACACGCACACACACACACACACACACACACACACACTCAGTTCCTCTCATCCGACCCCTCACCTGCTCCTTCGTTCTGACTCCGTAGTCATGAACTTGGTCTAAACTTGGACAGTGCTCAACGTTACTGATTTCGGATTCACTCACTTTATTTCACTGAGCTAACTGAGACAGTTACAGGTGGGTGTTTCATTTGTGACACAAAAGGAAAGTGAGACACCACAAGGTGCTGAGATTTACACCCAGGCAGCCCCGTGAAGCCCGGCCACGCTGAGCCACACACAAACCAAATCAGGTGAAGATTAACAAACATGCGTCGTTATCCAGCCTGTTAGCTTCATTTCCTACTTTGGACTTTTATTTTGTAGCTCTCTTCCCCGCTTCCTGTTCTATAACTCACTCCAGCAACTTCACTACTCCTCATCAGTTATTGTTTTCACCTGTTCCCCATTAAACCCAGTTCCCTGTCAGATCACTGGTCTTCATTCCCCAACACTACCTTCTGTTCTGATTTCTGATTACTGTGATTTCTGGATCCTGTCGCCTGCCCAGGTGTGGTGGTCGAGCTCTGTGTGTTATCCCGTTGAATGCTCTTAGTTTTTTCCATACCAGGTCTATTTGGTTGGGGTCACCTTTTGTGTATCCAATGTTTTCCTTTTTATCCACTTGTTTGTGTCATGCTCAGTTAATGATCCCACATGGTTTATTGTGTAGCCGATTTTGTCTTGGTTTGCATCCTGCACCCTTACATTATTTTGTTAATTCAGATGAGTTGTTTTTAGTTTCATGCCCTTGTAATTCTGGTCCTGCCTTATGTTTAAAGTTTCCTGTCCTGTGTCTTCTCCCCTTATTAGACCCATTTAGCTTAGTCAGCCTCTGACCTCTGCTTTGGAGTGTTTTTTTTTCTTTTTTTTGAGCTCGTCAGTATATATTAGGTTTTCCTTTACTTGATGTGAGAAATTTATGTTGATGTAAATTACAAATAATTGATAGCTGCTTCCTAAACCCCACATACAAACCCCATTTCCAGAAAAGTTCAGAAAGTTTTTTTTAAATGTTTTTTTATTTTTAAAATTTATATTTATCTTTATCTGACTTTTTTATTAGCAACTTACTTGTACTTTGTAAAAATAAGCACACTTGGAGTTTATTGCATCTAACACAAAAGAGTCACTCATTTTAATCCCTTTCTAATTTTTTTGGAAAGTCGGGTCAATTCTTGCAGGACACAGGACTTCAGCTACTCAGCAGTCTGTGGTCAGTTTTCTTATTCTCGTCTTTATTTCAATCCATACTTTTCTCAGTCGGAGTCGGTCTTGGATTTTCCTGCTAAAATATCTATGAAGTTCTTTGGAAAAGATGTTGCCCTGACAGCAGCAATTTTCATATTTAACATGAAGACCTCCAGATCCATTTTCAAAAGTGGGCTTGTGATCCCAATACACACTTCTACTGAAGTTCCTACATGGAAATGATGTTTGGCCTTGAAGGTCACACATTACGCAGTCGTTTCTGCTCCTTGTCCTTGTTGGGTTTTTTTTTTCTGGAGCTGCTGAAATTGTTTAAACCCTCAGGTCCTGCAGATGGTGAAACATAGAAATTCTGAGATCTTGCATGTAACTGATTTGAGCTGACTGTGCCAAACCTTGTGAAAGAGTTGTCAAAGTGATGAGCCTCAAAAGTCTTTGCTCTCAAACGGCTCCTTTTTTTTCCCAGTTCACCTGTAAGTTTGGAATCCGCCAGAACATTATTTTATTTTTTTATTTTTTGGAGTCATTAAATTCTAGATTTGCTTATACTTGCAAAAGAGAATACAGTTGATGAGTGAAAGCAATGTAAATCTTTTCTTGTGTTTGTAACATGAATAAAGATTCAAGAGAAATGACAAATCAGATTTTGGTTTTTATTTGATGGGTTTGTAGAGATTACAACCAACAATGAAACAATTCACCTTAACATTAATTCAAAATCTCATTTGCTGTTCAAAACCACTGAAGCACATTGAGTCACACTGTAGCACTGGGTGACATGTTTCTTCCTCTCAGTAAATGTATTTTTAATGGCCACCATCACATTTTACAGTCTGAAATGGATTTCAACAAGAGTCAAGTAAAAAGCAGCTCTTGGCCTTTGGAGTGCATGTTTTTTTTTTGTTTTCCTTTTGAAAAAAAAAATGCAGTCACATTTTTTGTGAGTTTTTAATTGTGTGTTTTTAATTTTTGAACAGACGATTAAACTAAAATCAGGTTCTAAATCCAGATTAACCTCATTGTTTTTTGGTCCCTAAATGGAACTTGTTTACAATAACTAAAACATAGGTCATCAGCTTTATCCTTTGATCTACTGATACTGTTCATATGAGAAC
Organism: Channa striata; assembly: GCA_033026295.1. Taxonomy (NCBI): domain Eukaryota; kingdom Metazoa; phylum Chordata; class Actinopteri; order Anabantiformes; family Channidae; genus Channa; species Channa striata. The sequence goes on from CM065184.1 coordinate 2,689,737, forward strand.
AATAACTGAGACATTCATACCTGTACAGTTTTGATTGGTAGCCTACACCTTCTTCCAATCCGTCAAAATGAAAAGTGTAAGTGATATTCTTTGGCTTCCAGCCCCGAGGTTTAACTCAACCAACAGTTCTCTCCCCGGAGGGTTTTAGCCTTCAAATAATCCTTGAAAGCAAAGCTGTAGAGTATGAATTCATATCAGGACATCATCTAAGTCTGTCTGTTTGGCAGCTTGCCTGCTCTCCTGTGGTGTAATGACCAGCAGCTTATGGCAAATCCTTGTTTGGCTCATTAAGTATGTTTGACCTCTGTCCAAAATTAAAGATTGAAGAGTTATAATTTCAAGAGGCTGAAACAATAATGGCACAAACAATGTTCTAATAAAAGTAGTGATTTGTGAACAGGAAATGTTTGGGCACAACATATTTCCACTGATTATATGACCGTGTTCATCACACTGAAAAATCCTATTTGCTAAAGTCTTGCACTTGAAAGTCGGGCACTTCACACCCAATATCCTCCCCAACATGCTACATCCCAACCTGGTTCCAACAAAGTTCAATCCAACTAGATTTTTCCCTCCATTAAAATAACACGAGGAGCTCTTTCAAGAAAGTTTATGAGACACCATGTATCACAGCACTAATACAGTTTTCACTGTGCTGCTCCCAAAGAAGCAAATCATATTCATACACCACACTCTGTTACCAAACTCAGTAGGAGCTATGAACACACAAGCTGCACTGGTCCGTACACCGGTGTTCAGTGTATAGAATGGAGGACTTGGGGATCAAACCATCAATACAGTAAATGGACAATCAACGGTATCATCTGAGCCACGGCCGAACGTCTTTTTGCATCCAAGTCAATACATGGTTTAAATTATTACAGTATGTGCATAAATAAATTATGGTTTTTGATGCTTTGACACAGTCTTTATCTATCCTATTTTTAATATGTGTTTCTATTTCTCTACAGAGAGATGCTTCACCCTAATATTAGAGAAGCAGCTCGTCTCGGATTGGTCACGGCTGATAGTAAACTGACTTCCAGTCAAGCATATCACAGCCACTGAGTGATGAGTGTGTTGGCGTCTTTTTATTGCCTGGTCTCTATGAAATGTCCTGGAAGTCGTCAGTGCTGCAAATGAAGTTTCACGTTTCTGAAGCTGATGAACCTCTCCCGTTCTTTGTGACATGTCAGACGGTTGTTAGCCATCAATGTCAGGGTGACACTCTGATTTCAATCTCGTGTGTTTTTGTACTAAGAGCAAATTTTGACCAGTAATTTTTCCGAAGTTCTGTATGAAAAATGGATAAACATCTGTGGTATTAAACAAGCTTAACCATGAGATAACACTTGTCCTTGCTCCCTATACTGTATGAACTGGACGATGACAACCATACGTGATTACAAAAGAGAAACTCGTATTTTGAGGAGGCTGTGATGGCATCATGTTGAACTAGAGGAAACAAAAGACTCATGCCACAGTCTGTGTTTAAATTCTAAAGGAATGCAGAGCTGAATGTCCACTCGGTGCAAAATTATGCAGCTTTATATCAAAAATCAAAGTCGATTTAGATCCATCCTCCCCGTTTCACACAGAGCAGAATGAGCAGTTCACAGCACATTGACGGCTTGAGTGGCTTGAGACCTAGTGTGATGGATGGATGGCTGACGAACATGGAGTGAGTACGCAGGTAAATCTGAGAACACTGACGTATCAGCTCTGCCTGTGTTAGGAGATAAGGATATTAAACTTCTATTAAGTAAATTGGAAGTTCAGACACCGGTTTTCAGCCAGTATATTAATATTTTTTTGACCAGAATTACAACAGTCAAACTCCAGGTTATTTGTGTGTGTGCAAACATCATTTTAAAGTAAAATGGGGTGAGAGTAGAAGAGTTTACCAAAATATGATGACCGTCTGTAATGGGCTGGTCACTTAGCTGAACTTTGGAGTGCATTTTCTAACAGACCCAGGAAACTGGCATGATTTCCTAAATGGTCAGGGAAGGTGTTGTAGGTGGCAGTAAGATCGATGAACTCTTCTACTGAGGAAACTTTGAGTCAAAGAGGAGCATTTTTAGTCACTGCTGTGGTGACTGTTGTTTTTTTTTTTTTTTGACTTTGAGTTGAAGTGCACTTGTTAGGAAACAGTTGGTTGTTCACAAATCAAGCAAGTTATGTTGCATGGTTTTATTTTGAAAGTCTACTACTTTCCTTTCTGTTCCTGATAAGAGTTTTCCAAGAAAACAACGGGAGCTTGTGTTTGACACAGAACTCCGCACTAAGAAAAAATGGGACTTGAAGTGTGGATAGGACTGGGGTGACCTCCAACGTCCAGTGAGCTGTAAAAATGGTAAATTTGACATGAAATGAGACGCCTGGATATAGAGCATGTAGATAAAAAGAATCATCAAATTTACAAACTGTGTCCTGTTGTAATGAGGGCTGTCAGTAACTGTGTTTAACACCAGCCTTATTCAAATGTTTCTACAGTGATTAACTGCAGCCAGTTCAGACTGAGATGCCTGGATTAAGTTTGTTACGAATCAGCGTTTGGACCACTGAAATGAAATAAAGTATGTGTCAATCACCAAACGTTAACCTTTTGCTAAAATGTTACTGCCTTGAAGGAGGCTTCTGAAAGCTTGTCACTGATGTCCGACAAGTGACGTCCGTGTCCTTTTGGACCGACCCAGCTGAGAAAAGAAACATTTCGTCACCGTGGCTGCTTAATATACAATATTTTGTGAGTATTAACATCCAAGAAACTAAAGCTCCGCTAAAGCTCCGCTAATAGCAGAAAGACTAAAAAAATGAAACTCTCTGGTGATCAAGGTGAAAACAGGAGTCATGAGGGAAGAGGTGGAGCTGGAGCAGCCGAAGGTGTCTGGCGTCTCTCGTAACCAGTGTCAACAGTGAGATTAATGTAATGCCTCCCATTAGGCAGATACCAAGGGTACAGACCAGGCTGTTTAGCAGAGCTGCAGCACCCACAGGGTCAGGCTGATTGATCGCTCTGACACCCAAAGGTCGGCGTTGCCAGGGTTCCACTGCCTCTGGCCCGGCTTGAAGGCCTCAGCAGGTACTAGTGTTTAAATCTTTCCTAAAAAGAGTGTCAGGAGTGCTGGTGTTTGTTCGTGTGTTGCTAATATTGATGACTGAGCAAATAAGAAGTGCAGGGATTAAAGGCAGATGAAAGATGAGGAGTCTATCTGGATTAAGACAAATGAGTGACCAGGCTTGGCACCGTTGTCTGTTCTCTAAGCTTTTATTTCTGGTTCAAGACAATTACCCCGACAACAGGGCTATTTCATGAACAAAGCCCACTGCTATTACAGGAGTCATCCCTAATGACTAAGTTTTCACAACCAAACTTTTAATCAATGTTTTAAGTGGCCTATAAGGCCTTACTTTGTCTTTTAAAGAAGCAATTAGTGTCCTGGATATTGATCAATCAGGAGCCTCACTATGTGGAGTTGGACGTGAATGCCTGTACAGGCTGAATAGGAGCCTCTCCAGAGTACGGAGTCCCAGTCTTTGCTTGCCTGAGCAGGTCTGCGTCTAGCTCGACAGCTCATTTGCTGCTGTTGGGGACAGTGGAAGGAAGAAGGAGATGCTGCTTATGGCTGCAGGTTTCCTACCAATACCACCGTAAATACAGTCCTCACATGCTGCCTCAGTGGCACGTCCAAATGAACACATACTGAACGAGCAGGCCGGCATAAAACAATGTTCAATATGCGTGTGGTTTAAGGATCAGTGTGAACGTGTTGGAGAGTGCATTGTTTCCCTTGGAATTCACACACTAACTTCTTGAATGGTGGACCTGAAAGTGGTCTGTGTGGTCCAGGATCGAAACTAGTGGGGCTCTTCCCCCCTCATGCTTTTATTACTGTGTAGCTCAGGCTGAAACCTCATTGTAAAATCTGACTGTAAAGGATCAGAAAAGCAGCAGATTTGGCAGATTGTGCATAAATGGAGACTGTAATTGGACCTCGACTGGGCTCGTCATGTCAGATAAACACGCAGCCACAGACACACAAACCGCAGGATCCGTTCAGACCAATCAATAGCCTCGGCTCACATGTTCAGTCCTGATCTTGGGCTAAAGCGTAAACCACGACTTCCTAAGACTTCAATTCAGCCTCTGGTGCAGCAGTGAAGTTCCTATTTCGCTGTGAGTGACCTGCATTGTCAGTATGGTGTGAACAAAACCCATCCAGTACTGAGTTGAACATCACACTGACTGAAATAGTCTCCTCTGCTGCCAGATTGGGGTCCTGCTTGATGCTACCACTGGAAGTATTGCAGGTTTTATGCTAGACTGTGAAAACAGAGGTTCACATTTTCTTTATGACAGCAGAGAAAATTTGTCTATTCTTCGACGAAAAGCTGTTGAGATGCAGTAGAAAAAACACAGACACAGGTAAGTAACTATTACTCTGTCAAAATACAATTGGAAAGATCACGACTGGACTTTCACATTTGACAAGCTGTTCTGTAGGATGTAAATGTGATGAAAGCATCAGCTGAATGCCTGACAGACTGTAGAGGCTTTGTTAAATAATCACTGTAATGTCCATATAGCAAGATCCACAAAGGACAACTCCTAATGAACATCTAGGCTTTACATATGCACTTGCTGCTACCGATTCTGGCCTTGTAGAAGAACAATCACTCCCATCCTCAGAAAACGGTAAGGAATTCAGTTAAACACAGTATCTGCTGTGTTATCGCCTTCTAAAGGGAACGTGTGTTAGCCCATGCTCCCTAATTTTCAGAATATTCACTTTTTCTTTCCCTCTAATTACTAAATGATCTGTGGTGCCTGCTCGAAATGAAAATGGATTTGGCTAATGATGATATTTGAGATAATGAACATTCTCATAATACACACAGTAATCAAATCCACTTTTATTAACTTTTTCCAGCCTTTTTCCAACATTATCAATATAAGAAGCACTGATTGTGCGGCCTTAAATAAACCTGGGATTTTGAGATGAGACTATAAACAAAACAGATGTTAAGCTGCTGGAATGTAAATCAACCTACAGTATATTAACAATATACTGGTGATGCATTAAACCCACTGTTATGAAGACAGAGTAAGAATGTGTGGCCTGACATGTGCAGCCTGGCTGATCTCATGGTCAGTGTGAAAACTTCAGAGATTTTTTTCAAATGTGCTCCACAGCGGCATTTTTCAAGAAGTAGACGGGGTCAACAGTATGTCTGATACTGTCTCGATGCTGCTACAGCCTGCGTCCGTGCTGCTTGTCTCAGAGACAAATTCCACCATAGCACAATGAAAAAATAAAGCATGAGTTTCTAAATTTGTTTCTTTGTTGTTGTTTTTTTATGTAGAATCACAATTAGGTTGTAGGTTTATACTTGATTTAAAAAGCCTTTTCAAGTCTTCATTCTTTTGCAGAGAAAAAAAAAACGTTTGTGTCCCAAAAAAAAACACATTATTACATGATGTATGTAGATGCAGTAAAGAAGAGCAGATAAGTGTCCAAGGCTGCAAAGGGAAAGGAGGACCCCTCACACGGTCCCCCTTGAGGTTTATCTTTGTGCAGTGTACCTACCTGAGTTGATGCAGAAACACAGACGTCTGTTTTCCTGATCTACTATAAAACGATGTCAGGATTTGGACTGACTTTCCTCATCCAGGTGCCCGTCTCCTGGGAGACACACCGGCTCCACACTAAGCTCACTTCCCCGGGGCCTGCTGCTCACAGCCCATTTAGTGATTCACTCTGGGAGAGCTGTCACCATCAGGAGGCGGTATGTCCGTGTGTGTCCGTGTGTGTGTGTGAAGGCTTCACCCAACTCTTCTGGCCTCATAAATTCAAATGAGGATGGCGTGCCTGACTCTGCCGATATTCATCAGACACCAGTTTGAGGAGTTTTTCTCCAAAAGCTCCAACTTCATGAAAATCTCACTGACTCGGCAGAGAACTGAAGCCCGTGTTTGGACTGACTGATAATAATTCTACATCCAGCCGTCATGGTGAGAAGTGACCTAAGATCTCCTCTGAAGCAATTCTGATGAAGGTGAAGTGAAAACGACCCTTACTGCTCATTTAGAGATGAGACAAAGCGAGCGCGTTCCTTCCAAAGCTGGTTTTGTTTAGAAAGAGCTTCCCTCTCTCTGTCACTACCCATCCACAGTAAGTCAGAAGCTACACCGTCTGTGGAAACACAAAGAGAAAATGTGACACCAAAAAGACTCACACAATTTGTCAAGCTCAGGCTGCTGAAGTCTCATATTAACTTTTGCTGAACTTCTGAATGCATTTTGTGCATAATGAGATTTCCTCTCCCGATCTCTTGCCATCTGCATAAGTGGTTTACTGGAACAGTTAATACGTTTTCCATGAAAACAATGTGTAATGTGATACATGCAGGATTTTATTAATAAAGTACATGTGAATTTGTTGGTCATTTACACACATGCATGTGAGCGTTGCTTTAACATTGTTTCAATGAAGGTGCAAAAATATGGGATAATATGTCACAGTGCACACACAGACGTCCGGCCCAGAACTTCAAGTGGATCACAGACTGAAAGGTCGCCTGCCAGTCAAAGCGGTAGACTTCCTGTTGTCTTCTCCGGAGCAGGTTATAACCTCTACTGAGTGCACAGATGACAGAACGGAGGAATTATGGGTAGTGTACACGTTTTCTGTTCTTTTATATGCGAGGCAGGGCAGAGTGGGTTCTTTCATTTAGTTTTTAGTGATACATGACCTAAGATTCCTAATTTAAATGTATTTTTTATTTTTATATGATAAGTCTACATGCTCAACCAAAAACAACCTTATCAAAACGACTGTCAACAAATAGTCGACCTCAGTCTGATTTTACAACAGCTGTTGATCACTCCTCCTCCTGTGAGTTTGATGGATGCTGAATGTTGTGCTGTGGTATTTTTCAAATGTTGTCCAACAGATTAATAGGTTTATTCTGCTTTGTTCGTCCAAAGATTCCAAGGAAGGCCTGTGAGTCTGAAGAGGAATTAAGCCATAGTTCAGTTAAGCACATGGCTAAAATGAGAGCAGCTCTTGACATATTTTTCTAGAGGATGTCCACTTGACTGGCTCATTAGTCTTCAAGCTGTTCTCTTCCACTCCTAACATGGACTCTTGCCCATCCTGTCACTCTGTTAGGCGGCTGACTGCTGATATCGCTGTAGTTTCCTACAGTGGTATTGCAGCAGAGCGAATGCGAGACATTATTTCCCAAACTACCTCAGTATGACATGGTGGATAGTGGAGAGTGGCTGCAAATGTGATGGATCAAAGGTTGACACCGTTGTCCACTACTGACTCTTTGTTCTTCAGACCCTAACACTTTAGAAACAGAAATATTTTATAAAAAATGTAATGCATTACTTTTAACAGTGAATAATTTTGAACAGAGTAATGAGAAATATATAATTATATTTCAGTAACAAGCCCCACAACGGCAGATACTTTCATCCAAAGTGACCCACAAGGGAAATGAACAAAAAAACTAAGGCAGTGAAAAGCACCATGAGCAAAAATTATAAAATTTTGTGAGATGTCCAGGTACGTACAATTTTAGAGAATGCACAGGAATCTGTGGAATTAAGTTTTCAGTTTTTGTGCAGACTTAGACAGTCTTTTCCACCATCGCGGGAGAGAAATGGACATGGGTGCAAAGTGTCCTGAGACGTCATTGCCCTGGTTAAAGGTGGAATTTGGGTAGCATATTCCGAATCTTTCTGATGTCGTAGAAAGCAGATGAAGATGGGGATGTGTCCAGTAATGGTAAAGATTGTCAGACATAACCTCCATATGAATATACTGTTTCTCTGTTATATGCAAGGACTCGTTGAGAAGACCAAAACTAGAGTTGATTCAGTCCTGTCTCTCTGAAAGACTGAGTTGAAGATGTTCTCTCATCACAGCACGGATATCAGAGAGAGGCAGCCAGAAATATGTCATGAGACAGTAGAAGAAACAGGAAGAGCTGTGTCATCTGCATGTTACAGGATTTCTCAACTTTAATGCTAATCATGGCGTGAAATTGATTGAATGAAGTGTAGTACACACTTAATGGACATCTGGACTGTGTTTGTAGAGCCCCAAAAAATGTCTTTTGCACTTAGAAGGAAATTAGCAATAGAATAAAGAACAGGTCGACTTGAACTTTAAGAAACTAAAAGCTGAACCAAGTTACTGATCTTTGGTTTGTCGTTCTGAAAACCATGTTGTGTAATACTGAAGAAGGAAGTGAAGAACATCTTGTCTGCCCGGTCCCCATGTGGCCGCAGTTGGGGGGGGGTTGTGTTTTTGAGGTGACACATGGTTTTTCTCAGTGCAGACTGATCAACATCGTCCTGGCTATCTCAAGTCTCCAGGCAAACAGCTGAGCTTCGGCTGCTCCTTCCCCGCTGCTCGCTCGACGTGATTTGTGTTTGATATCAAGTTTGTTGCATGTCGTCTCATTAGAGGAACGGAAAAACTTGTGACCTTGGAATTACTCTGCTCCAACTGCAACCCCGGGTGTCTGTTTTGATGTGTATTAAGGATCTGCTAAACTATTAGCAGACTTTTTTTTTTTTTTAAATTTGGGGATTTAATCCGAGTTTTTTTTTTAGATGAATTTGGCCTTGATAGAAATGTGCTGTTTTTCATTGCATTGCATTTGAAATTACAATTGCATAACTTCCAAAATACTTGTGCTTTGTTATCTTTTTGTAAATTGAATATTTCTAGAGAAGTGAAATCTCTCCAGTAGCCCTTTGGAGGATATTTTGTGCACATTTATATCAAATTCAAAACCTACAAATGCCACTCTAGCACCAGTAGAGCACGAACAAACAGACACATAGGCAAAAACACACACAAGCACTAAGCAAATGGCTGTGGTGAGGAATTGGGTCGACTTATTTAGAAGTGTCTGTGGCCTGAGACATCCATCAGGGGCATCCAGTCTGGATTTCCAGAGGCAATAAAGGTCCCAACAGACACCCAGCTGCTCCACCACACTCCTCAGCACCTTAGGCCACACTCATTTAGCATCACAGAGATACTCCAAGCGGCCACATGGGGGGCTAGCATCCCTCTAATCAGGGCTTTCACCTTCACTGCTCTGAGCTGACCGCAGAAAATCCTGATGCTCTGTCTGAAGTTGATAATCACTAGTCAGGGATGGTACTTCTTCAAGCTGCTGGTCCTGTCCAGTTCGGCACTGCCAGCCAGAGACCCAAGAACTGAATGAGAAAGTTACGTCCTGTACAAATCTTTGTAGAATTCTTTCTGTTCAGAAACACTGGGGTTTGATTTCAAGGACTTCTGAAAAATCATTAGTTCCTTGTCTAAATCTCCACAGCGTCAACTCTTTAAATTAGTTACAAATGATGAGACACTGAGCACAGAAGGATTTCTTTGCCTGTAGCATGTAACGCAAACGTGCCTTCGCTATAGAGAAGTCAGACGACAAAAAAAGAGGCACGAGAAACTTCTTCCTTATAATAGTAGGTGAACTGACATTTACAGACATGCCAACGGAGACAATTTGGGAAAGGTCAAGTCCCTGCAACACAGGTGGAGGCCCACCCATGTGAGTGTCACATTACACTATATGAACAGCAATATGTCGTGCTCTCTAAATCAGCAGGATGCTAAAAGGTTACAACAAATGAGCAGCACAACACCAAAGTTACTTATCTGGACCATCACAAAGGCCGCTGCAGCTTCATGCGACTGTTAGCATGTGCGGAGAATGTCCCGCATTGTGTACAACTACAAAAGAGCAATTTCCGTTAATATAATTTCTAGAGGAACATGATTATGAACATGTGGTGTAAAGGCTGAGGTCACGTGAGTGTTTAATTGAGTCCCATGTTGCTACTATCGGTAACATTGACATAGAATAGAATTTCAAAATAAAAATGATATGAGGAGAAGCTCTTTTACCTTTTTCTTTCTTATTCATGAAAGAACTGTAGCTGCGTTGTGTTGTACACTGCTGCAGTCCACCAGACGGTTTCCAGCTGCGCTGCCTCGCTTCCGTCCTCTCTGGCTGTAAACCAGTGGTGAATAAATGCCAGTCTATTTCCCCTAGCTGCGTCTTCCTGAAAAGGTGCTGATAATTATCATTAGCATGAATGGGGGCTGGGGGTTTGTCTGTGCCTCTAATGTGGCAGATAAGAGTTGGAAAATTAACTGAGACGTGCTGTTTGGTCGACTGGCTTATGAAGAAAGGTCCCAGGATGAGCGTCACAGAAAACACCGAGCCAAAATATCACTACATCACCTTATCCCCGTTCTAGGAAACACACACACACACACACACACACACACACATAGGGACCTGGGTGTTTGATGTCTAACTCCACAGAGTGGGAACAAATTACCTGAGGCTAAAATGATACTGACGCCCTGTCATAGGTCATCTCTGCTTCACATACACTACCGTGCCTACAAAGTCAGTAGGTGCTGATTGAGGGAGATAAATCAGAGACGAGTCCAAAGCAACTTTGATTTAAAGGACGCAGAGTCAAGTCAAAGTTCTACGTAAGCCAACATAAACTTTAAAAACAATCACTGAAGCCTGTTGTTACAAGCTGGACCTCATGTCTGAATGCCAACTCCCAGATCCACATTCAGGAACTAGCGAGCTCACAAACCACCGCTTTTATCATGTAGCATGCCCTCTGCCATTCTGTACCACACGTGAAACGATAAGCAGAGCCAAAGCTGGAGTTTTGGAAATACTGAGGTCAAGTCCAAGTCATGTCTCCTAGTTTACTTATTTATTCGACAGCTCAATTACGTCCACAACATTAAGTCAAATATTCAATTGTGCTGGTTACAACTTGCGAAAGGAAAACATCTGGGAAATGCTGTAACGCTTTGTGTTCTGCAAGTCTTCACAGCTAAATAATCACATACATTGTGTAAAACCCATGAACTGGGTTTTAGGCAGAAATTAAACTTGGTTAGGTTTAGAAAACACGTCACGAGTTGGCATTAAATCGCTGCTTCAACAATAACAACAACAAACCTGACAAACCAAGAAAAACAAATTACATATTCCGAATACAATTACCCTTGTCGCTTTTTCACGTTAAAATCACTCCTGATCCGTACAGCACAAACTCCAAACACACATGACCTGTGTGTCCTCAGCGTTTGCCTCAGCCCCAGTGATGACAAATGCACACAGCAGCACATGTGCAAGCTCATGCACACGTAGTTGATAACAGTGAAGATAAAGTCTTTCAGGTTACATGATGGATTAGGTCCAAACAAACCACACATTACTCATGTTACTGCTCTTTCTGTGAGCGTCCTCGTCCTCTTTTGTGTCTTCTCTAATACATCATTAATCTTGCACACATTTTATGTAATGCTACACTGTAAGATAGGCTTCTCTTTTGATAAAATGTTCAAAAACAGAAGAGCCTCAGCAGTGACAGTTCGATACATGCTTTCCAGGAGGGGGGGGGGGGGGGGGTGCAAGATTGCAACACACACAAAAAAGAGGGAAAAAAAATCTTATTTTGAAATATGATGTTATTGAAGTTCTTGGAGTTGTGTGGGATTTAATAGAAAATAAGTTATGATTTGGATCAAAGAATCCCAACCAGATTACTCCTGAGTCCTGGATATTTCTTGCATATCCCTGTATATGAAACCTAAATACTCAGACTCAGCCCTGTGTGTCCAATTTAAACCCGGCTGGACAGCGTTTCATTCCCAACAACTTTCTCAACACATGCGAAAATGAACGCAAGTTCATGCAGCAGAATCTTAAAAGACACATTTAACTCACAGCTGCTGCTTATCACATCTCTCGTCACTTGTTCCAAATCAGTGAGACCTAATCTAACCTAAATTAATCCTTTCTTGCACTTGTCCTGTCTTTCAATCCAGGTTTGTGACTGATTGTAATGGCGAAATGAAAAATCTCTCAAGGTAAATTTATATTTAGTAAGGTTAGCAACGTAGACATGGGGATATTCCGGCCATTTCCAAATGTTATCACTTCGTGAATTTCATCACATTTGTGTCTGAGTAAGCAGAGGCAACCAGGGAGGTATTGCTTTGGGGATTTATAGGTGTAATCTGTTTGCGTTCCCATGTCTTGGGGGTGATGTCATTTCCCCAGTGAGCCCTTCAGATGCTCTGCGGCTCTCAGTTCACAGACTGAACCATTCAGCAGAATCTGAGATTATCAATGTAAGACCTTTCACTGAGTCATTAGTCCAAACTAAGCCGCATTCTTGGAAAAGCAGAGGTCACCGTGCCAGGACCGTGGGGGCTGGTGGGCTCTATCGAGCTTCCTGTTAATGTTATTTCACAAAGAATGAATTAGCGTTAGCTCCGTCGGTCAGCTGTGTGCCATAGGTTTCAAGGTGTCAAGGATTATTTATTGTCATTTCAATCCTAAACATTTGTATAGAGAGTAAAACTTCTGTTCCTCTGGGATCACAATGCCACAACGATGACAGACATGTAACACAAGAGAGCACATTTCTATAAAAACTAAACATTTCAAAAACAGAAGACCCTACATAAAGTGCACAGGTGCATGTGCAAACATCGGAAGACATTGGGAATGGCAAAAGAATATTGTGTACTACAGATGTAGGAACATCAGTATCTGTCAAAGGCGGACTTGGGCCTCAGTGCTCAGAAGTTATTTGTTCCCTGCCAGACTCTCTAACGTCACTTATTTCCTTTGTATTTGGCTGTGCTGAAATATGTAGACTGCTTGAAAATTTTCACTTGTTTTCCCAAAGATCTGTTCAGTAAAGCAATAAAGTGAATTTTATTGTGCAAATCTGGTCTGAACACATGATACTTTGGCAGCAGGTGTTAGCTATTTTTGGAAATTGTTTCTTTTGTTCATATTAATTATGTCGAAGGTGTTATTTGGTATTATTTCAATGTGTTTTTCTCCTTAACAAATTCTGTGAAATGAACGAAATTAACTCCACACAAAACCGACCCGGCCAGACAGCTAAGAGTCAAGCCATATCATAAAACACAGCACCTCCCTAAAACAACTTGAGACTGGAGTTTCTGGTCCAACAGTTTTTGCTCGTCAGTGTGATTTTTTGAGGAGATGATACTTGTTCAAGATCATTTTTTTTCTTTTGTTGTTTTTAAGGGTTTTTTTGCCAATAAAATATAATAGAGCATTTCACCAATATCATGTGTTAATTTAAATTTGTAAATAAAGTAAATGACATGATTGTAAAGAGTTACAAAAACCATCTGTTTAAATCCTAAGACTGCAGCACATCCTTTCCCCCATAACTTAAAGGAAATTGACCATAAGTATTAAAAACAGCATATCATTGCTAAATGCTTAAAGCAGCTGACACGTTTTAACTTGCTGTCCATGCACAGCACAGGGACACAGCAAACCGTAAAGACTTTGTCCTCAAGTGGCACCACAGTGATGATCCTTTTCTCACACATTTCCAGTTTCTACAGGAATCTCCCTGACATTCTTCGTCGCAGGGACAGAAAACATCACTTTTACTTATTTCTACTTTTTTTAAAGGAGGAATCTCAAATACACATTACATCAAGCAGGGTCACTCACACAAACACACACAGTCTCACATTCATTGCATTGATCCTTCTGGAACAAGCTTGAAATACACAACACCCTGTACTGCACATGCTGGTATGCAAATATGCCTGATAAAATTGGTATGAACTAGAGAAATGTGGTGTGTTTTTAATTGTGCAGATATGTCTGTACAGCATAGTACATATAAACATTTGTTCTCACCATGGAAATAATTACTTACACGTACCGTGACATCATTGCTTGTGATTGTATTTGATGTTCAAAAGCTAAAATCTTCACTATCAACATGTAGGACACCTGCTCCTCGCCACAGTTGCTGCACACTGTATACAACGCAGCTGTGCAGATGTTCAGTGTGTGTTTGTGTGTGATCTCAAACGTGTGATGTGGATGGTATTGGAGTTTTATTCCGATGGAAAAATGAAATGTTTGTTGCTTGGTAGTCACTGCGTATAACCACACGCTTTGAAATCACAGTGCACAAAATCCCTGTTTTTTATCCGCCTTCTGATAACCAGACAGGTCTGTGAGAGCACTTTAAAGACACCGTCTGTGCTCCTAGAATACACAATTGTGTGTGTGTGTGTGTGTGTATATTTTAGATCAAATCCCTGGATCAATTCACGTCTGCAAACTGTTCACTGTGCATTTCACTAAATCATCAAACAGCGGGTGTGAGTGCAGCCCACGTGTCCATGCTCACCTAAATAAGTTGCAGGGTGTTCTCACAATGGATTCACACACACCAACACCAGAGCTTCAGAGCTGGAGGGTGTTTCTGCACACTGCAGGTGATCTGGAGAAAGGAAAGTGAAATCAACAAGGCTCAGGGGGTCACTTGTTCTCCTGTCCACCACGGAAGCCGAGGAATCTCACAAGCCAGCCGTCACGTTGAACTTTTGTTTGTCATCTATTGATGAAATGAAAAAAACCCTCCAAGAACCCGGACGCTCTTCTAAACTTTGTAATGACTGGACCTTTATGTCTTGTCCTGTCCCTTTAGTTTTTCCTCGATGCTCTTTGGTTCTGTCACACCTGTGCCGCACGCCTGTGCCGGTGCTGGTGGAAATCAGAGTGGGCTCCTCGGTGCTCTCCTCATCAGCTTCATCATCAAACCTGGCACAAAGTGTCACGATCTCCATCTTAGATGTGCCGATGTTGTGCTTATCGCTCTACCCCTTCCCGTCACAGCACTGCTTTTGGTTCTGGACATTGGCTCAGTGCCATTGGTCCTTAAAGATATAGAACTGTACCTCAGCTCTTGGGCTCATGCTTTTGCGTCCTTTTGAACCTGTAGTCACTGCTAAACTGACGTGTTCATTTAATTATGGTCAGTTACCTTTTGAGAAAAAGGAACATTTTAATCAGAGATTAAAGACTCCGATTAAGACTCTGATTCTCTTTATTACTGTTACAATATACGTCTCTGACCTTTAATTCACTGAACTGAAAACTGAATGTCAGTTTAGGATTGGACCAGAACACACTGCATCAGCTCTTTTGACTTTTCTTGAGCAAAGTACAAGTCACTTGGCAGTAACGTTTCAGAACACCTGCCAAAACAAAAAGCCGGTCTGGACAGTTGGCAAAGGCAATAAATCCTCATTTACGTGATGGTCTCCGAGGTGTGACATGCTGGCTTCCACAAGAAGGAACTAGATCAAAGACTGGGCAGAGACGAAGACAGCATTAAGGAGAATCACCTCCGAATGTTCGGTGAAGATTTGGACTCAACCTTTAGGTTCTGCCTCTAGGTCAACATGAAAGTGGGACCTAAAGTATTAAATTGCTTGTTTGTAAGATTTGAAATCATTTGGAACAAGTCTAAGACGTAATCCCTTTACAACACCTGATCCTTTTGATTGGATGACCATTGAAATGCATGTGGGCAAAACCAGCTTAATGTCAGTAGCAGCTCTTCAGTGCAGCTGGACCGTGATCTCCTCTTGTGATCTGACCACTGCAGGACTAATAGCTGTTTCAGTCATGCCCCAAGATAACGCTTGGCATTTAAAATGATTTCAAACCACACAGCATTATGGAAATTTAAGCATTTTATTATAGACTGGATGATGACGGACATTTGTGTTCAGACAGGTCTGCACAGTAAATTTTTGGGCATGACAGAAACAGGAGAAACAGGTCACAGTTTGTTTCATTGGGCTCATTAGATGGTGAGCAGGTGGTTATGGTGTGTGTGGTTGGGGGAGGCAGCAGTCGGACGTGGCTTTGAGTTGAATGTCATAAAGACACTGAGGATCTGCAGAAAGAACGAGCCCATTAATCGATCCAAGTGTATTCACCATGCAGATGTTTGACACACATCACCAGTATTTGCATATATACTCTGAATTATAGGTCATGTGTAAAAGATTCACTTTGATGAGTACATGGGGTTCATGATCAATTTTGAGCTAAAAATGCAAATCCACCACGTGCATGCCCAAATTCTGCAGCTCCCTCGGTCCAACTTAGTGACTAGTAGTGATTTTGACCATTGATTCATATGGAAATGCAGAATAGGTTTAATCTCAGGTTTGAGCTGTTTCACAACGTGTCTTCAGTTCGAACCTGTTCCCCCTTCACACACACTTTCCTCCCTCCGTGGTTGGCTTGAGCTGTAGGTTGAGGTTCACTGCTGGTTCTGGAGGTGCGGCTGGGCTCAGGTTCTGGTGGAGTGAGCTTCTTTGTAAAGAGCCGAGTGTCGTCCTGCTATATAAGAGCCCCGGGATGCCTGGGATCGGCCATTCTTGCGCTCGCCGCCGCTGACTGACGCGTTCCGCATTTCTCCTCACCCACCTTCTCTCTCTGTGTCTTTCTGTCTCTCTGTGTCTCTCTGTCTTTATCTGTCTCTCTCTTTCTCTGTCTTTCTGTGTCTCTGTGTCTCTCTGTCTTTATCTGTCTCTCTCTTTCTCTGTCTTTATCTGTCTCTCTCTCTCGGACGCTCCATCAGGCGCTGAACAGCCAACGCGGATCTGAAAAGTCCACAACTTCATGCCAGGGCGCACAGGATTCTCCACGGCGCGTCTAACGGCAGACCGACGGGCATGACGTCCGGGGGATGAGAACCAGGGAACAAACGGGCTTTCTCCTCGGTTAGGGTCACCAAGCCAGAACCCAGAGCCCACGTGTCGGGACATGGACGATGGATAGTTCCAACCAGTCCGTGAGCGCCGCGCCCGGCGCTGCGCCGGCTGAGCTCTCCACGACCCACGACCCGTTCAGCGCCCCGATCCGGAACATCGAGCCGTGGAACTTCACCATCCTGGCCGTGCTCATGTTCGTGGTCACCTCGCTGTCCCTGAGCGAGAACTTCCTGGTGATGTTTGTCACCTTCAAGTACAAGCAGCTGCGGCAGCCTCTGAACTACATCATAGTCAATCTGGCCATCGCGGACTTCCTGGTCTCGCTCACCGGCGGAGTTATCAGTTTCCTGACCAACGCCAGGGGTTATTTCTTCCTGGGGAGGTGGGCCTGCGTCCTGGAGGGCTTCGCCGTCACTTTTTTCGGTAGGTTCACCTGCTGTCCCCCCGTTTGCATGATCATAACTTTCACAACTGTAGATGTCAGCGTTGGAGCGTTGAACAGATGCGCAGCGAAGATACGGGAAATGATCAGACTCAAACGATCAGTTTCACATCTGTGTCAATTCGGAGTTTAACTCATTTGTTTGAGCTGTGTTTGCACGTTAAAGAACTTTAAAGGGATTAATTCAGTTACATTTAATTGTCTTGTTAGATTTTTTTGGGGGAAAAATCTATTGGACTTTAAAACTCACACCCTACATGCAGCTTTGTAATTTTGTCATTTACCTAAAATATTCACTGCAAAATAAACCAAGGTCTGTGGAATGGTATAACTTGGATGAAGCCATGATCAAAAACATTCATTTAGGAGAATATCTGACTTTAATAATATGATTCTAAGAAAAACATCATCTGATTGCTTTCACTTGGCACTATAATGAGACAGATCTGATACTTCACATACTGACACAAGCGGCCACCACCCAACAAAGGACCAACATGCATGAGAGGAGCAGAGCAGCTGCATACAGCAACATAAAACTAAGTGTTAGTGGAAGACGTGTGGATTCGGAAGTTGATGTGCTGCTGAAAACACCATCTGACATAATAAATTATTGCTGGGAAATGATGCCGATGCATAATCAATAGCCCAGTAAAGTGTGGCTTGTTTTTTAGGGGGCTGATGGTGGGAAGCGGCTCAGATCTCACAGTTTCAGTGACAGCTGTTTTGCAGCGAAATCACGTTTGTGTGTGTTAGCAGTAACCTAGTTATTGTCAAAAATACATTTCCTAACATGATTAGGACCTTTTGGCAAAGTGAGGACATTTCGCTGGTCCTCAGATGTTTGAAGGTCTGTTTGAGAATGAACACTTGGATTTAGGTTCAGAGTTAGAATTGGGTTTGGGTCAGGAATTTAGCTGTGATGGTTAGAGTCAAGGTGAGATGTCAGTGATAGTCTAAACAAGAACCGAAATATGGACTTGTGTGTGTGTGAAGGTGCATGTGTGACAGGATGGATGCTCCGTGTAATAAGATGTATTTTTTTGTCTTTTATAGTCGGTTCTGTCAGTTCGTTCTTTGCAGATAAATACATTAGACATAAAAAGCAGAATGAATGTTGTTGTAGAAAAGCACTCCCTTTGATGGCCAGCTCTATTACACTTCATAATGCTACGACAGCGCTGAAATATTGATGTGAATCTTGGCACAGGCCCTTGTTTCAATTGTGTGTAAGGTAATTGAACACCCCGGTTTCCACCTCTCTCTTTTGTCCTCTCCAGTGAGCTATAGTCAGTCAGCCGCCAGGAGTCCCCGGCTGTGGAAAGTGAGGTAATTAGCCAGTGAAAGTCACTTATCATCATAATTAAGCTCTGGTTTTTAAATCTGTTAGGAGGCAGCTTCTTGCCCATATGCCATGAGAACAGGAAACAGGGCAACATAAGGGTGCGTTCAAACCCCTGTCAACTTCAGGTAGACAAGTCCCGCCCCATCACTGTCTTAACAGATCAGCCACAACATTAGCACAGGTGGTTTTAAAATTCCAAGGACAAGGGCCAGCATGGAAACTCTGGGCAGGCTGCAGCCACACAGGCCCAAGCACAGAAGAATGCAGTAGAAGTACACACACTAAATAAAGTAAAAGAGCAAGTACTGGCCGAAAGAAATTCTCCACTATGAGTAAAGTTAAAGTGCTGAGCAGATCCTCTACATTTTACCTCAAGTACCAAAGTACCTTAGTAAGATCTACTAGTACGTCTCTTTCGGCTTTTCCCATCAGGGGTCGTCACAGCGAATCATCCGTTTCCACTTCACTCTATCCTGGGCATCTTCAACTCTGACACCAGCTAACCTCATGTCCTCTGTTAGAACGTCCATGGATTGTAAGCTATAGGGATTATCATGTACAACAATTTAAAAAAAAAGAGTCTGTGATGGTAAAGGTGCAGCCTGCTCTTCATCAGGCAATACGTACTATAAAAAACAGTCACGGACCTTTAGTACTTTAATTTCACATTAACTCTATCAGTCAAAATATTCAGCTCTGACCCAATCAGGTCAATCATGGTTGACAGAAACAATAACAAAAAAATTTAAAAACAAAATTAATTAATTAATTAATTAATTACTATCAGTAGTGGCCTGAATGCTTGGTGATAGTCTCACATGTGAAATTACAGTCCAGACTCATCAATATTATCTCATCAATAAAAAATCCATTAACTTTCCAAAGTAGACACGTCTGGGCTGTCTATAGAAGGTCGACCTCTTCATGACCTTTAACGTTGTTCAGTCACAATAGAACAAATATTCTTTAAAGCAAAAAACAAATTTAGAGATTATTAACATTCTCTGACAAATTCATGGCAGGTCCTAACAAAAACAGATAGCCTTTGCATTGACTATATTAACAGTGTGCAACAGCATCTACTCCGTGTGTCTGTCTGGTGATCTATAAATGACTGGATCAGAGCACACTTTGCACTCGACAAACTTCACATTTAACCCCTGTCCACAAAGTCCAGCAGGTTAACAGGCAGTTAATCGGATTTTTCCTTAATTAAAGCATGCTAAATTAGAGATTTAATGGAATCTTTCAATGAGAAATATTACCTTTTTGAAGAGATTTATTCCCCTTGTTAGCAGTGGCTACAGAACGGATCCCTCACTTTGGTTACTGCCATTATAAGCCCCTCACCTGAACCGTACTGTGCACCGCATATGAGTCTAATGATGAGAATATTTGTGAGTATATACTGTACTGTGTCTATAGGTTTTGCACAGTTCCAGGAAGCAGCCTAATGGGCCCACCTCCGATCATTAAACTATTTCTAGCCAGTCTTACCTCTGCACATCACAGAACTAGGAAACTTTGTCAAACATTACCGAATGTCGTTGTAGAGAACAACTTAACCAGCTGATGTCAACTGCATGAGTTCCAACAGTTTAGAGTGTGATTTCATATGTTGTGAAGTGCGTCACACTGAACGACCTGTGCTGTTGTTTGTCTTCTAGGGATTGTGGCTCTGTGGTCTCTGGCCGTTCTGTCCTTCGAGCGGTTCTTTGTAATCTGCCGACCTCTGGGGAACATCCGACTGCAAGCCAAGCATGCAGTCCTAGGTCTGCTGTTCGTCTGGACCTTCTCCTTCATTTGGACCTTCCCTCCAGTGCTGGGCTGGAACAGATACACTGTGAGCAAGATCGGAACCACCTGTGAGCCTGACTGGTGAGTGTTTAAATATCTGTCGAGAAGATATCAAGAAGTTATTGGTGGCCAATATGCAGAAATGGCAAATGCACGTTGATGAAGTGCAGAGTCAAGTGAACATTCGATGTGGATTTACAAACGTCTACATTCCATATTGTCATCAGACTTTTTGTCAAGGGTTTAGTTTAATGTCGCTTCAACATTAAACTAAACCCTTAGACTAGTATCTTAATACCAGACTTAAACCTTATGCTGACACAAGCAGATAATGATCAGACACATTCTGCACCCAGACCGCTGTCTCAGATATACATTGCTGCTTCAACCATATGAGCTCACACTGCGTGAACGGGAAAAGTCAAGGAAGAGGTCAGCTCTGTAACACTGGCCCTCGGGGCGTCCACTTGGATAATGCTATTTAGCTGCTTTGATCAAACGTTTGCAGATAGGAGGCCAAGTGTTTGCCTCAGGCTGTGGAAGAGAGCCATTGTTCAGGTGAGGCCAGCGACGGACAAATGCTTTCGACAATGCAATTAAGAGACCACCTCATGGAGATGCCCATAGCAAACATGACCCGATCCACCTCTGGCTGTGAGCTCTCTCAGAAAACATTTGGTTAACAGCGGGAGCATGAACAGCAGAGGCATGTGAGGGACAGAACGCTGCCACATGCACAGCCTGATGTATTCCGAAAGCCTCGTGTATATGCATGTTTTTATCGCTGTTTACTTGTGGACAGATTCTGAATGTCAAAAGGCATATATGCAACGTTTTGAAGGATCGTATGACGTGGGTAGCAGAGGATTGTCAGTAGGTCATTGCGTCTTTGGCGTAAAGGGTTGAGATGCAATTTTCTCCTAGTATGCTGCTGGAATCCCTTCAGTGTTCAGGTATTGTGTTAGACCTTTATTAAAAAGAAACACACATGTGTTGCTGGTAAAATTTGAACATGTACCATGGACCAGCTGAACTCGAGCCTTAAAGGCAGGTTACCTACTTCCATCCGTCTTTCCCACAGTCATTATAGCACACAAGACATAAACCTGTAGCTGCACCAATCAGCCAAAACAGTAAGATCACTGAGAGGTGGAGTAAATGACACTGATACTCTGCTCACTTTGGCTCCTGTAAAGGAGCATCATGAAATAGGCAGCAAGTGAAACCGTCAGTGTTTGAACATGATGTGTTGGACGCAGGGTAGAGACACGGGGTAAACTGAGATAGTTTGATGACTTGTTCTTAGCATCTCAAAACACCAGGTCTTGGTGCCAAATGTGGTCCGAGGAAGGACAACTGGTGATCTAGTGCCAACGACGTGCATGAGGAGTGAAGAGAACCCCATCTACTCTAACCTGACAGAGGAGCCTCTGTAGAACACATTGCTGATGGCTGGGACGCTACTGACAGATGTTAGAACACACAGTGCATCTCAGCTTGCAGCTGTGCGTGGAGCTGAGTAGCCACAGAGCTGTCAATGCTGGTTTTAATGCTGTGGCTGATCGGTACATATCAAGGATTGCAGTAATGACTGAAGGTCTCCCTTAACTGTCAAACATAAAATAAAATGAAAGCAAATTAAACTCTGGTGCAGTTTAAGTGATTCATTGTTTGTATTGACTGAAGTAAATTGGGGGGACTTACAAATTACAATTTCCTGAGATTGACACAGAAATATGTTAATTAAGAAAACCACAGGGACCACAACTCTCTACGTTAACATCCATCAGGATACATTTAGAAGAAAAATGAGCAAACTCATCTCTTGCCTTCAGGGGTGCTGGATGAAGGGCCTCAAGTGGGCCACTGCTGTTTCAAGCAGTTGCACGGTTTGGTCAGTTCTTCTGTGCAACTTTTCCCGACAAGTCCCCTTTGGGAAAAACAGGTCTTCATGGGCTCTTGGCTTGAATGATTTGTGTAGTTCAAAATAGAACAACCTGAGCAAATCATTACTAATCAGGAACTAATATTTTGCATGTGCATCATGTGACAATGTGTGAATGAGAGAGGAAATGTGAACTGCACAATCCCAAATGTGTGCTCAGTCATTATTCTCTGATTCAACGAGCATTAAATTTGTCTCTGCTTCACATACACACACCCCTGCGTCTGCCAGGTAGTTTTCTACAAATGAATCTGGAGCTTATTTCATTTCTGGGTGGTAGGTATTCTCATAGAAATAACATAATTAGACTAAATTAGAGACCCCGGGGCCCATAAATGTGTCACAGAGATTTGTCTCAGTTGTGAAATGTCTGATTTAAACAAACGCAAATGAGGTGCAAAACTGTCTTCTTTCTCTCCAGCCTTATAAAAGCCATTGAATGCCAAAATGACGTTTCACAGACAGCTGAAAGCTGGGAAATTATGGGACCGGCAGCCATTTTGTTCTTAAAGAGGCATTCAAGGGCTCTTAAACACTTTGGCTTTCTCTTGGGTGACTCCATCAAAACATCTTCATCCAAATCCAAATCTGAACAGTTGCAAGTCTCATTTCTGTCTGGTACCCACTTTCCTGTTTAGAAACTAAACAGTTCTTTTTGTCCGTCTCTAAACAGGTACACAACCAGCATGATAAATCACAGCTACATCATCACTTTCTTCACAACCTGTTTCATTCTCCCTCTTGGAGTGATATTCTTCTGCTATGGAAAGCTCCTCCGAAAACTCAGAAAGGTCAGCTGTTACACAACTCACACAAACGTCCCTGATTTATGAAATGTTTGTATGGTACAGAAATGTTGAGACCTGAAGAATGGATGGAACCAGATGGGAGAGTTCTATCCATTGTAATCCACATCCAATATGTGAGACTAATTATTCTGATTTGTGCTTTTGATTGCAGTAAATATCAGGTATCCAGTGCTCAGAATGTAAATATTTTAAGAAAAGATTTTACATCAGAATTAAAATAAAAATCATTTGGTATAAACATTATTATCGTTTCAACCCTGATAATTAACAGCTGACATCACAAAGGTTTTCTGTTGTCCCCAGGTTTCCCATGGTCGTCTGGCCAATGCCAGGAAGCCAGAGCGGCAGGTGACACGCATGGTGGTGGTGATGATTGTGGCGTTCATGGTGGGCTGGACACCATATGCGGTCTTCTCCATACTGGTCACAGCTCATCCAACCATTGAACTAGATCCCAGGCTGGCCTCCATCCCCGCCTTCTTTTCTAAGACAGCCGCTGTCTACAACCCAGTAATCTACGTCTTCATGAACAAACAGGTAACGCAGCAATTTAGTTTCAGTCAGCATTAGTCTTAATACTTTAGTTCAGTAGCAGAGCGGGCAGAGTATCTCAGTTCTTTCCTCTGCTACAGCTGATGCACGTCACTCAGCGTGTATGCAGCAAACCAAAGCTCTCGCAGAACACCGAGGAGTTATTTCCTGTTTGTTGGGTGCTGCCTCTCTCTCAATTATACATGATACATGATTTCCAGAGGGTGCAATTGTCCATGTGTTTCTATGAGATGAACATCCTATGGTGTGCTCTGTTTCTCAGTGTAAGCAAGCGGCAAGCTTTGGGTATCGATTATTGACTGGACAAATATTGACTACATGAGCGCAGCCATTGTAAAAGGCATTATACGTTCACTTCTTGATGACATAACATGATTTTGGTTATAAACCTCTGCGCAGTTGTTACACACATGCTTAAAAAGCTGAATATAGTTGAGCTGATGCTCCTGCAATAATTAGAACGAGTTATAGTGTTTCACCAAAGCCCTAAATGACTGGATTTAAGGATCTTTATCCGTCAGATATGCTTCAAGGGTCAGGGACTGGTAACCGACTTTAAAACAAACTACTTGAGATCAAGGCCACTTTAATCAAATCAAAATTAATAGAACTAATTATAATTATGACAGAGTCTGGCTATGTGTGGTATTAGTTTTACATCCCTGTAAGCATGATGTTATATAAATTGTGAAATAAATGAAATGAAATAAATGGAATGTGTACCTAGCTTAGGTACAGTCTGCAAACAGATAGGTAACTGTTTAAATTCAAATGCAATTTCATGATGTTCCCCGTCTATCATACGGTAACATGTAAATATCAGATTTTCATGTGTGTTGACAAAAGCCTGCTAAGGTTTACTGATTGGAGGGATCAAGTAGGAGATCAGGGTCTTTATCTTCATGGATACACTGGCAATAGTAGCAGTAATGGTCAAAGTGATGATACAAACGATGGAACACCACTTTGCAGACAAGTGTTGTGTGCGGAAACAGAGCTCACAGTCTTAGGTGAAACAGTAAGGTGATGCAGGGCTGCTCCTAGGATGTGTAACTCACCAACTTCACACCTGTTGCTAAGCAATGTCACACACGTCAAATTACATTACCACCTGCAGTTTCTCCGATGTAATAAAGGGCACTTGTGACCAAAGTTGTGAAATGCAAATTGTATAAAATTGAAATGATCAATTGTTCAGTTAGGTAACCCATAATGACCAAGAAAGCATGTTTTTAAAAGAAGTTAAATGTGTTCTTTACAAAAGTATTCAAAAACTTGGCACTTGCTCTAACTCTGAATGCAGTTTTCAGCTCCATCCTGTAAGACTGGCCCACTAACTGGGTTGGCCGGTGTCTCCACTAAGATGTAAATAAGAACAGATAGAAGGTCGTTTCAGGCCTGAGCAGAGCTCCTGCTTCTCGAGCCCTATAGATTTCAGCTGACCTAATGACTGATGATTATCTCTCTCTCTTTCTCTCTCCTCCTGAGTTACAAACTCTGTGTAACAAGGCGAGGTGAAGCAGTTACTAAAACATCAATTCATCACTTGTGCTAGTGTTTTAAAATCCATTTCACATGAGGGTTAAACAGATCTTGATCTCTCAGTGTCACACAGCTTGAAAGATGAGCAGAGGTCCAAAAGAAACACAAAAAAATTAAGTCTGAAATATAAAAGCAACATATACTTAGGGCATTATTAAACTGATGTTTTGCCCACTGGATCCTGGATGTGAAAGTGAAACTTAAACCTTGTCCTACTCTTGCTACCACCAACCACCCAGTTTTGGAAAAGCATTTTGATCATTAAAGCCCAGATGTATAGTAAAGCCACAGTAATCATTAAACTGCACTGCTGTAACTTGTAACTGTACCTGCAAAGTACAGTAGGTCTGGAAGAGAATTTGTATGGTTACATTTTGTAAGGAGATGTAACAAATGAAACAAGAAAACTCTTTTCCAGCTCTACATAAAAGCCCCTTGTTAAGCTCAGGCCAGTTATGCAAAAAGGGAAAATGTTAAAGCTGTAGAGCTTGACAGAAATATGCAGTGCCATTAATATAAGAAGTGTTTGCAGTCTTCTCCTATGCCAAACATGCATGTGACAGCCAGTTGTTCTGACCAAATTAATGCTGAGGAAATGTTCACACACAGCACAGGTCCAAAGCCCTTAAATGTCTTAAATGTGTGTGTGTGTTCTTACTTTTTTCACAAAAGACAAATGGAATAATGAAATGACTCTGTTCACAGTTATTTTACAGTATGAGGTGATTCACTTCACTAATCCGTACAGCCATACTCACTGACAGATTATAGATGGAAAAAACAAACACATCATAATTACACATGAAGATCAATAGATCAAAAATTGATAAGAATCAATGATTCGTGCCACTGGTCATCTACTGAAAACACAAAAACTAGGCAGGTGGGGTTGAGCAGGTAGTAAAGTCAGGCAGAGGTCAGCAACAGGTAACAAGAGTGGAGACGTGCACATCTAGTTCATTCACAAAAAACGAAGCAACCAGATGAAGCTCTACTGTCTGCTGTGGTTTCCACTACAGGATATCCAGTACCGCTAAAAAGCTAATACAGAAAACACAGGCTAGAAAATCGTCATGTACTCATAGAAGTTACTAAAAGAAGACATCAATTATCCAATAACTCCTTTTCGTAATACAGTACCTTTAACAAAAACAACACTTTGACCTCAGTTATTATATCAATGACTCAACAATATAATCTCCAGTTACCTGAAATAGGCTGAAACGACCTATTTCCAAAATCAACCTCATCAAACAATTAGGGATGAAACAGATTATTGTTTGGAAAGGTCATTATTTATTAATTATTGGGTAATTATTTACTTTATATCAGTCATATTAAGAGTTGTAGTGGGCAGCAGTGGATTTTTTAAGCGCTGCCACCTCACAGTCTCAGTTCGAATCCCCGAGCAGCTGCAGTCCTCCTGTGTGCATTCTGCATGCGTGGGTTTCCTCTGGATTTCTCCCACAGTCCAAAGACATGCATGTGACATTAAGTGGTGACTGTAAATTGAGACAGACTGTCTCCCTTTTGTTGCGAGTCTCTTCTGAAACATCTGTGCAGCCACACAACAATCAGGCAGAAAACAAATGGATGATGAATGGATGGGGAGAAACAGGTGGATGTGGGTTCGGTTGGGTCTGAAACAACAGCAGTAAACTGATGGAGTCAGGCAGGGAGCAAATGAATGCATTGATGAGATGTGCTTATTGCCACAACATTGCAGTGTTTTAATTTGTGCTACAGACCTGTTAGACGTGTTTGAAATCAATACGACCACCTTTGGCTCTCCAGAATAGCGCTTTATAGAATCAGATGTTTGCTGCGGATGTTCTGGGATAATGCGTTTGAGGCTATTCAATTTAGCATTAAGGTGACATTTAATGACCTTAATCTCTGAGCACGAGCGTTTTCAAAGGCTGTGTTTTTCAAACTTGAAAGGGGAAATGTAGATGTAAGACGGTTTAAAAGCATATTTAAGGTCCCAGAGTGAACGATACCGTGGAGTGGAACGTTGTCGCAGCAGTCTTTTGCTCTGTCGTGACATTAGAGAGTAACAGGGACGTTATTGGCACATTTTGTGGATCATCACTGGTTTGCGGAACAGTTAGGAAGCTTGTGTGTTAAATTAGCCAGGTCAATAATGGTCAGGTGGCGTGAATTCTCCCCAGGGCTTCACAGAGTGGGAACATTGGAAAGGGTCAGTTCAGTGTTTTTCCTTGTTGTTGTGTTAGATTAAAAGCACTGTGGGAACCAACGACTGTGGGCTGACGAGGGTGAGAATGGCTGGGTTATTCCAAGAACAACTATGGACAGGGCATCGTTGTCCCTGCCACTCTGTACGTGTACATGTTTCTGCCACATACACTGCACGTCTGGTTATTAACAGCAGAATCTTTGATGCTCTGGAGTTAACATTTTCCTCTGTCTAGTTCAGGAAGTGCCTAATTCAGCTCTTCACTGGCATGGGGACCATCCCAGACAGCAACCTGAACCAGACCTCAGAGCGACCCGGAATTACTGCTGAGAGCCACACAGGAGAGATGTCGGCCATCGCAGCCCGCATCCCCATGGGTGGCAGCGCGTCTCCCAGGTCTGACGATTCTCCAACCGACTGTGGGTCATTTGCCCAGCTGCCCATCCCAGAGAACAAAGTGTGTCCGATGTAACAGGAAACCTCAACCCACAAGGTGTTCCTTTATTATACTGTACCCACAAACATGCATTGTAACTTTCTGTGTACGGTGTGACTTTCAGAAACTGTTTGGACACTCACAGAACTTTAAGTATTTCGTTTCTTTGATGGGGAAGTCGAGGTCGCACAGTGAGGACCAACTTTGGAGAGTTTTCTAAGCTTTTTTTATATTTTACTTACCAAGTTCATAAAATCTACAAAAAGCGCTTTCAATATTTTGTTCACTTAATGATTAAAAAGCACAACAGAGGGGTCAATAACTGCACAGACAGAAATGCTCAGACCCCAACCTGTAGATAACTTGGGGAATATCCCAGATGTTCTCTTGACCATCGTAACGCACCTGATTGTCACATTTGATACAGTGCAAATGGACAGTGTCTGCCTTTACATCTCGGTGAAAAAAGAGGCTGCTACAAACCTTTACTTCAGTTAGTCGAGGACTAGCCAGTGTTTTTCTCTTAGCACAAAGCATCCATCCTCCCGTCTCCTCCTCGCCTCCGTCTTTTGAAGTCACGTGATGATGCCTGCAGAGAGAGCAGCGTTTTCCTATGCTGCCTTAGTACTTTGGAAGTGTTTCTTCATTCAGTTTCCGCTCTTAAGGGCAGAGAAAGCAGTCTTGAATTTGGTTACTTTACTTTAGTTGACCCAACATTTGTGGGTCAAGACTTTCATCTTTAGTGAAGATGGTCAGTGGGATTTGGAGATGGCAGTATTCTTTTGCCTCTGTTGCAGATGTAGGACTTATTCATAAAGTGCCAGCAGGGGACCAACAAACACACACAAATGCACACGACTACGAGCAGCACATGGATCGCACTTTCACCGCCTGTATTACAATAAGCACCCGACAGGCACTGTGAAGGTGCACCGACGCACCGATAATAAGCAGCACCATCATGATCACAGATCAACAGCAATATTGAAGCTAAATACTGTCCCGCATTTGAGCCTGTCAGTGTTAGCCACAGTAGATGTAGCCGTGAGTGTTAAAATGTCTTCTACTTGAATTGTGCATGTTCGTTCACTGTTACTCGTCATGAAAATGTTGTGTTCTCTGTTGTGCACAGTGACTGACTTTGTTAAAAAATGTAACAGTTTGGTGTCTGTTTGCATTGTTCCAATCATGTCTGGTCAGAATAACATTCAGCATCAGTGCATCTCTGCCAAATTAATTGCGATGCCTGTAATTAGCACAGTGACACAGGGCCCTCAGCGAAGATGTCTGGCAAGTTAGTGTCCATTTTACACGAGAATGAAGATTGCGAACTTTGTTACGTTTTTATTAATTATGAAAACTACACGTTTGCAGCTCAGGCCTACAGTTGTCAGTATTTAGTAGTTGATACATTTGCTTTGTTTGCTCTAATAGTTTCATACAGTTGAAAGCGCGGTTAAGGCTCCACACGTTCTTGGAAGCCATTTTAGCTCTGGCCAATGCAGGTATGCTCCCGTTTAGTCAACGGCGGACTGACAAAGCCTGTAACAAGCAAACGCATTAACGTGACAACAAAGCAATAGAAAGTTGTTTGACACTGGACTCTAACTGCCACCTCCTGTGGGAAAGTCCTCTGCTTTGTTGACCCCGTCATCCACCCCAACTTCCTCCCGGCAAAGTTTTCTGTGTTCACTGCAGCCGCTGTGTGTCAGCCTACACTAAACTAGTTTTCGCCTGCTTGTACAAACTCCAATGTCTCAACATCCGCTGGTTAATTTATTAACGTCAAAATGTTCTTCATCTCTGTCAAGTGTGTCAAAGTTTTCTGTTCATGTTTGTAAAAATAAAATGAGAAACACCAGTTTGATCTTCTTATTAATGTTTTCAAAGTTTATTAACTGTTACATTGTCTCAATTTTCTTATTTTCTTGCAATTTGCAGTATTCGTCAAAAACATATGGACGGTTCCCACCTTGTATCAGTGCAAACACCTGTAATAAACGAGTCTGTGCTGTACAGCAATGACAAGGCCACACTGAGAAATCTGAGAGGATAATCCAGCACCAGATAATACTCAATTTTCTCATTTGTGTTACACTGAAGTTTGACTGAAGTCAAAGTATGAACATAAAAACTGGTCAGTGACTCCTGCCGTCAACAAGTGTTTATATGCAAGTTCCCTGCACCGGTCCAGCTCTCATTCAACCTTTCCTAAAGCTCTCCACCAAACACTTACACACACATGCAGGTGTGGATGCAGTGCTGTAGGTGTTGTGAGGCTTGTGGAAGTAATAACTTCAACGTAAAAATAAGACAGGCCATTAATCAAACAAACCTGCCACTGTTTTTGGCGCGCGGATTACAGACTGCACTGCATACTGATAACAGGAAGCAGCACTTTCAAAATGTATAAATGGATTAAAAATCCCATTACTCTCGTCTTTACGTGGAATGTCAAATTGCTCCACATTTGTTGTTTTGTACTTAAAAAATCATGTCAAGACTTGCTCTACTGTATGTTTGTTGCTGGCATTTTCGGTTGCAGACAAAGGTGGAGGGCTACCAACCTCGGCAGGAAGTCAACTTTTGCCAGAAATTGTAAACTTTAGCAGCTGGTTGACGTTAAGATAAAGATGGGAAAGGTTCAGCAATAAGCTCCAGCAGTTAGAAGAAGTTAAAGCCACTGGTGAAGGCGAAAAGTCCCAGGAATATTTTATTGGGACACATTTACAGCAAAAACTCAACACACAAGTAGAGAGCGGACAGAAAATATATGAAAAGAGATGGTATGTGACATGCAGCAAAGGTCCCCAGCTGGACTCAAATCCAGGTCACTGCTTTCACACGGAATGCGCTCCAACCATTCAGAACCCTTGTCAGCAATTTTTGTCTGCAACCAGGTGCCTCTCAGTTTTTGTATGACATGTACTTTTGTCTTGAATTTGATAGATGTGTTTACAGGTCATAGATGGTTATAAAGGTGTCTGTAATAAAGTTTTTTTGAAAAGCAGTTATACACTGTGTCACTGTATTTTAGCAAATATAATAAAAACTGAGTCATTACCGGTTTGGATCACAGTATTCACACCACCTCATCCACAGTGCAGTTTGAGATCCAGAGCAAATGTCCGACCTCAAAAATGACGAATTCCATCAAAATTGTGTTGCTTTATTATAATTACATATAATATTTTGCTTAAAATATTTATAAGTGCTTGAGCTCACACCATGCGCTTGTCTCAAACCATTAGCTATCAGAAAAAAAAGTTTTAAGAGCTACAGGTCATCACTCACCTGTAGATGTGTCAAGAAAAAAAATACTGAGAGTACAGCTCATGTGGACTGAACAAGCAAGCAGAGAACTTTCTGCAGATCCTGAATACAATTATTTCTATGTGTGGGCTGCATCCTTTCCTTTCTCTAATAGGACAAAAGAAGAACTTGTGGCACAACCTCACCTGCTGTCAAGGTGCGGGGACGTGCGGATGGAGACTGAAAAGATTCATTCTAAAACACTGCCACATTTTACAGATTGACTTGAGACACTGTAATAACCCTCAAACTGAGGCGACTTTAAGTGTAGAGCCTGTCAACATACAGAAACCTAAAGGTTTTCAGTCGTCAAGTTGATAAAAAAAGCCTCAAAGATTTTATTTGCTGCAAAAATAAGAAATATACGAATAAGGGAAGCTTTTCTTAAAAAAAGGTTACAAAAAACACAGTGAAATTGCATCACTAAGCCTGTTGCATTTTAACATGTTTAAACACCACATGTCATTATTTTTCTTTACAGGCACAGAATCATAGGTGGTACATATGTCCATCCATACACTAACTGTAACCGCTTGGGTCACGGGGGCCTGGAGCCTAACCCAGCTGTCCCAGCTGTCATCGGGCGAGAGGCGAAAAGATCCTGTTTTGTATTTTTTCACGATTTTCTTGGCGCATTTGTGGGTCAAATGAATAACGCTTACGTTGTAGCAAGCCTGAAGAATAATCAATACAATGCAACCTGTGAGTTACGTCTGTGTGGAGTGTGTTTGCCCACTACACAGACGTGCTGCACTGTCTAGTCCGATTTTCTCATAATTCATTGCCACTGGGAAATTATTAATTGAATATTGTTTTCAGAATCATTTTCCATAATTGCAGTTCCCTGAGAAGATGGGTTTGTTAACATTGTTAAAATTGATTACATTATATGTTCAGTTTTCTAAAGTGATTCTGGAAGAAGAATTTGAAAAGACAAAACAAAAGATTTCATATGACTTCCTTTACCTATACTCCTTTGTTAAGACTCCTTAACAAAGATACTGGACTCTGTTTACCTGTGAGTTATATAAGCCAGAGAGAACGATAACCCAGTCCAGAAACCAGTCATGGGGATTCTCTCTTTTATTTCCCCCTAAATGTCTTTATAAATGATAATATTTGACCTGTGCATTCTGAATATTGTTCTGAGCCAATGTTTGCATGCTTCTGATTGTGTTTAATCTCATTGTTGTTCCAAGGCGAAACGTTCTTCCAGACTGCAGCAAACTAGACAAGCGTTTTTTTTTTTTGTCATACAAATGTATCTGCTGATCTTGCAGCCTAAACTTATCATCATAAACAGCAATACGGACATTTTCTGATGAATGAATGCAGCACGAATCAGTGCTGTGCAAGCTACAGTATACGAAAAAACTAATCCTTCCGCATATTACACAAAAAAGACCTCGATAGCTGAGTAGCAACAGCTGACAGCTAATTTCTTTTCCTCAGCCGAGTCAAGTTGAGGTACGCCTAATTCCAAATCCTTTATCTTTGCTCTTGTGGTTTAACGAGCAGCCAGCCGCCCGTTTGTTGCATCACAAGCTTTACTCTGACAGCGGCGATGCTCAACTCAGGACCCCCGAGTCTGACTTAAGGTTTTTTGCTGCAGCAGCACTGCACCATTTAAGGCCTTTATCAAAGGTCTAAGGGATCTGCACTTGTCATTGAAACATGTGCCTTTGTGAGTGGCCCTCAAGGCCCTTTTCTTAAATGTAATTATTCCATTCCCATCCCAGCCGAATCCCAGACCTTACTACATACGAACAAAATAACTAACACCGATCCTCTATCCTTATTCTGTTAATGCAGAAAATGTGAAGAATGAAAAGAAATAGCTGAATAAAAATGATTAATGAAATTATGCTTGACTTTCATCATATATAATACATACATTGAGATGACTTTGTTGTAAACTGGCGCGGTATAAATAGAGTTCAATTAAAATTGAATTGAAATATATAAGTAAATAAATGCAAACAGGTTTTAAGATTGGATTTAAAACATCAACATTTTGAGGTGTTCTGAGATCTCCGGGGGAACTGTTCAAAGAGCTCAGAGCATAAAAGCTTAAAACGAACCTGAGAGCAGAGACAGGTTCATACAGTGAAAGCACGTCGGACAATAGAAAGAAATCAACATGTCAGCTAACAGGCCGTTAACACTGGTGTAATGTTTGTAATGTGGTTTCTCTTTCTGCTTCTTGTCGAGACTTGGGCCGCAGAGTTTTAAATCAGCTGTAACTGGGTTGTGAGATATTAGACCAGAGAGGAGAGCATTAATAGCTCAGGGTGCTGAATATAAAAACCTGCACTGGTGTCTGTGTGTCACTCAGACAGAGAAGTGGCTGTAGAATTGGCTTCAGTAATATTTTTGGGTTGATAAAAAGGCAGATTTGGTGACACACTTGTGACCTGACGTGTTGACTTTTGGTAAGTTTTTAGAGAATTTAATTGTGTGGTCAATTTCTCCCCCCAAGCCTTCGAACCGATAACTAAACTCTCAGTTTTGTCTTGGTTGAGCTGTGAGATGTTCTGTGGCATTCAGGCACCAATATCTAATGATATCTGATGCCAAGAAGTTCTGGTCTTCACGTTAGAGTATTTTCCAAAGAAAGCCTTTTAAATAACTTGCAAATTAAAAAAAAGTACAAATATGTTTTTAATGTTTTGAATGTGACATAATGTGTAAAAGAACCAGATCTACTGTACAGAAAATGAAATCGCTCCCTGTATTCACTAACGATCAACGGTCATTCAATTTTCTATCGTGAATATTTTTTTATTTTTCCCGTCCATGCTTTTTATTTTCCTGACAGAAGTGGTCTTCCATTCAAGTGATTAATTATTTGGAGTCACTGAAGCGGAGCCTCACGTGAATTAGATGTTTCTTCTGGAATAATATAAAATGACGATAAGGCAATAATGTCTTTGTAGTTTATGGTAACTATACAATCCAGTGTCTGCCTTCTGCTTCTTAGATCCCTGCTAAGATCTTAGACCCCTGTTTCCAGCCTTGTTTTCAAGTCTTTTTTGGTTTCTGAACAGACTGACAGGGGAAATTCACTGCTTTGCTCAAAGGTCTTTGTTGAATGTATTCCTGCTGCTGCTGCTCTCTGTCCTCCCTCCACTTCCAGTGGAAGATTTCAGTCTATTCTTTGAAGCTGTATTGACACCAATGACTCTGTATATATCATGCAGGAAATATACTGTAGTAAATATTAACGACGACTGTCAAACTTCATGCGATGGATGACAGCTGAGATGAAGAGTTGGTGCAGGCAAAGACGATGGTGGCAGAGGTCCAAGAGGTAAAAGCTGACGTTCAGCACATTCAGAAGGCATTTAGAGCCCCTTCACTTTTTTCCATTTTGTCATGGTGTTATGTTTCCATTTTGTTATTTTTCTCATTAATCTACACTCAGTAATGACAAAGTGAAAACAGTTCACTAATAATGAATGAATTTATTAAAAAATATCTTTAAATCTAATAACGTTTGAGACGTTTTTACGGGTTGACTGGAGTCCAGCTGTGGTAAATTAAATTGATTGGAGATGATTTGGAAAGGCACACACCTCCCTGTAGAAGGACTCACAGCTGGCAAAGCTACAGCATCAGAGCAAAAGCCACGAGGTCAAAGCATCTGCCTGCAGAGCTCAGAGACAGGATTATTGCAAGGCACAGTTCTGGAGAAGGCTACAAAAAGGTTCCGCTGCACTGCAGGTTCCGAAAAGCACAGTGGCCTTCAAAATTCCCAAAAGGAAGACATTTGGAACGTTCAGGACTCTTCCAAGGAGACCAAGCACCAGATGGGTGAAGATGGGACAAAGTTCCAAATAGTCAGTGGCTGTCTAGCCACTCAGTGATGTAGACATAGTCCACACACATGAACTGGTGTTTGCAAAAAAGCATTTTACCGAAAAAGAGTAAAGGGTCGGCATAATTATGTACTTATTTACATTATGTAATAATGTATTAATGTACAGACTCTTCTAAAAAACTCTTTCCCTTTGTCAGTATGAGGTACTGAGCTTGCACTTTTAAGCTTCATGTCATGAATCATGGTCGTCCCGTTGAGTTGTCAATACGTTGACAGGTGCCGTCCATCAGACAATAGGGGGTTGGAATGAACGGACAGCACTTTTCTCTTGTGAAGTTGCTGAGATATCACACTGGCAAAACACAGTGTTTTGATCGATAGCTACATGTTGAGGTTGGAATTGGATGCGGTGCATAACGATGGCAAAGGATGAGTTTGTGGACTTTAATTTTACTGGACATGTTCAGGTTCTGGTTTAGGTTCTGTAAACACACGCTTACATGCAAACAAACTTAAGCAATAGAAATATTTTAAAACTTCGTTAAAAAATTAAATAACAACTTGGCTCCACCAATCAAGACATGAGCTAATTACAAGAAATCCTTAAGTAAAAAGTTAAAGGCAAATCAGTTTTTTGGACCCAATTCACAACAGAGTTCACAACAAAGTCGTCTCAAGGCACTACTGTACACAGCCTGTCATGCCTTAAAAAATAACTTCCTGAGCCTGACTTTTTTAAAATGCTACATGTTGGATAAAATAGGATTAAAAGTGCAGAGCCGTGCTAGAGGGACGCCACCACCACGCTCACATCGTGTTACCAGCATATATCAATTAGCTAATTAGCACTAAACAGGAATTACCGCCAATATTTGCACATACATTTTTTGTTGATGTATGCAAAGTTAAACGTAATTGTTAGTGACTGTGGTAAAGGCATGTCTCAGATTATTCCAGTTTTTCATGTCAATCCAGCTGTGGCTTCAACAGAGCCTACCTTAGGTGCCCGTCTGAGACTGTTGAGACAAATTCCTCATTGTTTGTCGGCTGAACTCTCATTGTGCTCCATCCACTACCTACATCCCGACTGATGATCCGAATCCAGACACCTCAACACTTACTGTATTATGGTAGAGGTGGAGAAACGAAACTGAAAAAGGGAGTTTAAAAAAAAATCTCAGCAGGATGGAGACTTTGAAAGGATGAAACAGCTTCAGGAGAAGGGAAATATGAGAGGGAAAATCTTTTGCCTCTCAATAATTGTGGGGCTGTCACCATATAACAATGGATTCATTGCTGTATTCAAGGACTTGTGGGTGTCATTACACCCACGGCATTAACCCGGAGCTCTAACTCAGCAAATGGACTCTAATGTCCTCAGCAACATGCCTGTCCTTTTTTTGCAAGCCTGCAGTTCACAGGTGATTTAGGATTCCTTTGCTCCTCTTTGCTTCAGATTCACCCTGTAAATAGAACGACAGCACAAATTGCATCACTCCTTTTGAACGCTTTAAAAGCCTTCGACTCCCTGGTTTTCTCTCCACTGTGGCTCATAGATGCCAAAATTGTTGACTAGACCATAATTCCTGGTGTTTCACAGTGGTCACTTTCAAAACAATGGCTGTTTGCTCTTCTTGTGATGCTAAAGTATCGTCCTACTGAGCTCAGCACAGCAGATCCTCGACTGACAGCTAAATGACGCTGTGTCTTGCTGATGACACAGGGAGCTGCTCAGGTGTAAAGCCGGGCGTCACACACAAAGTGGCTGGACTGAGGTACCTCTGGGGAAAATGAAAACGACAAATGCGCTCATACAATAGCACATATTTAAAGCAAGCTTCACAAAGCAGGTACAGGTATAAAATGAAAAGCTTTTACTGTAGGACTGAGTGTAAATACCTTTCATAAAAGCTTCAGTCTGTGTGTGTGTAAAAGAATGGGAGGCATCCAGGGAGCGATGGCAAAATAATATGTTCCAGTGTGAGTCTGAGTCGAACAGACTGCATTAAAAGAGCGGCAGCCACTGTCATGACTGAAAAGACGTGCAACATTCATATTTTTCAGTTGTCAGACATTGTAAATGTTTTCAGCTGTCAGAATTTTCCAGGGCGCTGTTGTCACGGCGTTGCCTTCGAGAACAAAATTCATCAGCTAAAAATCTATCACGCTCCTGCCCCAAGAGAAATTAATTTCATCCCCAGGTGCTAACAAAGTTTGTCATGGTGAGAGCAATTTCGTTCTGTCAGTAATGTCAGGCCTGCGTTATATACACTACCATTGATTTTCTTTCCCATGAGTCCTTTTGTTTTTAATTGGGGTTCTTGCGCACAAGTGTCCATATAGTGAAATTAGTGTGATTGTATAACAGCACGTTATGGTGTTTCATGCAATTTAAACTTGGCTTTCTTTCATTTGACAGATGGGAATTTATCCAAAGTGGCACCAACCTGCTGATAGTCGCCCTGCTCTACCTCCTGAGGCTCAGGAGGTAGAGCAGGGCGACTGTAGGCAACTGTCGGCAACCTACAGTTGTTGGTTCGATCCTCGGTTCCTCTGGTCAAATGTTGAAGTGTCCTTGAGCAAGACACTGAATCACCACTTAGTTGCTCCCGGTGAGCGTAGCAGCATAGCAGCAGTATATAAATGTATGTGTGATTGTGAGTGTGAATGGGTGAATAAGAAGCCGTGTAAAGCGCTTTGAGTACCAACAGGTAGAAAAGCGTTATACAAGTGCAGACCATTTACCTTGTCCACCAACTCATGAGAGCAGGAAAAAATTAGCAGCTGTGTCTACTGTGGTCAGCCAAAGAAATCATTAAAAAACAGACTTACAGAGGTACAATAAATTGTAGAACAACAATTTGAACAACAATACGTTGTAGTTAATCTGACTTTATCAAACAATCGCACTAATTATTATCATTCGGACATGACGGCTTTCAAAGATTTACAGGTGGCATGCAGACTATGTGATTAGTTCAGTTAGTAGCGTGTTGGGTTGTACCTGAGGGCCCACGCCACCAGGTCCTGAGCCCGATAAAAATGCAGCACGAAGATCACCTGGCATAAAATCACGTGCTACATCAGCTACATACATACATACAACTTGTATTGATCCTAAACAAGGAAAATGTGACGAGAAACAGCCTCATTGGAAGGAGTTCACTGCAGAGGTACAACAGATAAATAACATGAATGTGGTTACAGAAACAGAGGAGAACGGAGAGAATAACTGTCACGATTCAGCTCCTCACTTACACTTCCTTTCCGGGACTTTTATTTTGTTGCCTTTTTTCCCCACGTCCTATTTCCACTCCATAGTTGACTTTACTAATTCCACCAACAATCACTGGCTTTGATTGTTTTCACCTGTTTCCCCAGCCCATTTTTACTTGGCCATCACCTCAGTTCAAGGCCAGATTCTACTGTCAAGGTCTGGACGAATTTGAGAGGAGCCAAAAATGCAACAGAACGGGAGGGAGTACAAAAAGGGAGTGAACTTTATTTCAAAACCAAAAAGGGAAAGAAAGAACACAATGTATACGTATGACTAAATTAAACTAAGAGAGTAAGCCAGACGGGAATACAAAGAAGAACCCAAGGGGAAGGGGAAACAGAGCTGACCGAAATGGTGAGGGAACACTAAGAGAACAGAGCTCATAGGAAAGCCAAACAAAACACACTAAGACCAAAAACCAAAGACCAAAGACCAAACCTCAGACCACAGGGAAGACAGGCCAAGAGTCCAAATAAGCTTGAGTCAGTAATGCAAATGGCAGGGATCTGGTACTCCAAAACCAACGTGTTTCCATCGAGACCAATTATGGATTTGTTCATGAAGACTGAGTGGAATCACAGTTACAGTAGATTCTGTATTTGTGTTTTTCTCGCCTGTTAAAGGGCAGAGGAGGTTTGACAGCTGCTGCCTGGGCCCCTGTTTTCAGAGACACACAGTTTCACATGTTAATGACAGCGGACATTCAACGGTCCTCGAAAAACAGCAGTTACAGTCTTTGACTCAAACAGATAATTTACCAGTGTTAAAAAAACTGTGTTCAGTCTGTATTTCGTATTGTTGCTGTGTATAAACGGGAGAACAGGGTGATCCGCCACGTGTAACAAACACGTGAGCTGCAGGAGGTTCCCAGCTGATTCTAGTAAACACGATGCGACACAACAACGGAGCAGCATGGTGAATTGGATCGTGCTGTAAAAGTAGAACAATAGTAGAACCAGCCCGACTGTCTGCAGAGATTTAGGGGGGTTATTCCTGTTTAGATGAAGCGGTCAATCCCACCTCTCAGGTGTGAGGCCATCTCCATGGTTACCCACCCTCCTCCTGTCTAGGACCTTTGTAGAAAGGTCTATTTGGGGGAATTCGGCCTGAAACAAAGCAGAAACATGTGCAGAATCACGATCCACACAGAACAGCGGGAACTTCATTAATGTTAATGTCATCACTATTAAATATGTCCAACACTGAGACCGGACGGGATTTTTTAAGTCTTTAAATCCATATTCACGTCCGGCTCACATGGAAAAGGCTCTGGACATGGATGGGTGTGGACTCCCAAATATTCTGTGTCTGGTTAGTTATTAACACATGATCATTAAAACTGTCACTGAAAAAAACACTAAAATACGTGTTGGAGATAATCAAATCAAGATGGTGGCGCACAGTAGCGAAGCGGCTTCTCTAGCTCTCGGTATGACTACCCTTACAAAGCACAGCGTCCTTTTGGAGCTAAACAACTTGCGAGCCCCTTTTCCTTTAGAGGTTAGAACGGTGCTCGGTAGACTGCAGCTCTTGAGGACAG
Organism: Channa striata; assembly: GCA_033026295.1. Lineage (NCBI taxonomy): Eukaryota > Metazoa > Chordata > Actinopteri > Anabantiformes > Channidae > Channa > Channa striata. The sequence continues at coordinate 2,729,427 of CM065184.1, forward strand.
CGGCAGGGAAGAACAGATTACGCTGCTCCAGGGGAGGAGGAGGAAGAAGAGAGGCAAGAGAGACGGCCTGCTAGCTAGGCTTCAGGCTAGTGCTAGCAGGCCAGCCATTCCATCGCTCTTTCTGTCTAATATTCGAGCACTCGATAATAAAATGGACCTTTACGACTTCACCTGTGTCAACGAGAAATGCAAAACTGTAGTACTATCAAACAGTTTGAAACCTGGCTCAACAACAGTGTGCCGGACTCTAGTTTTCTACTCGATGGGTGGACTCTCTTCCGCTCAGATCGAAAACATTTGTCGGGGAAAACTAGAAGAGGAGGACTATGCATCAGAACAGGAGATGCAGACTCGCTCAGAATTGCCAGACGACGCCTGATAGCCAGCATAAAGATGCCTTGATGCCCTGAACTCTTTCTTTGCTCGCTTTGAAAAAACAAACACCACCATCACCTCCAGGTTTACACCCCACCAGACGAACCCCCCTCAGTGTAACAACAGCATAGGTGAGGATGGTACTACCAAAAATAAACCCAAGTAAAGGAATCCCAGGTAGGGTGCTAAAGGAATGCGCATATACGGGCTCTCAGTTGTGAGTGACAAATTCAACATTGTACTAACAGGCCTAAAGACGTTCACCATCAGCCCAGTGGCAAAGACCCAGGCAGTGACCTGCCTCAACGACTACTGTCCAATCGTACTTACTCCAGTTATCATGTAGTGCTTCGAGAGGCTGGTAATGACTCATATTATAAAGTAACAGCTGATGCCATCTCTCCTGTGATCCATAAGTCCCTCTTACACCTAGGACTCCTACCTGCGGTTACTTTAACACTATCATCCCACAGACACTGGTGGATAAACTACCAGCACTCGAACCAGCCCCATCACTGTGTCATTGGTTTTTGACTTCCTGACAGGCAGACTCCAAGCAACCTCATAGTGAAGTTTGCAGACGATACAGCAGTGATGGGTTAGAGGCGGGAGGTGGGTGGTCTGGGACTGTGGTGCAAGCAGAACAATGTCACCTCAAACATAAACAAAACCAGGGAGTGATTGTGGACTTCTGCAGGTCCAGGTCTGCACAGTTGATGGCAGTTGTAGAGACAGTCCAACACCCTGTTGTCACCTGAGTGTAATTGAGAAGGCTCATCAACATATTTCGTGAGAAAACTGACGAGGGCAGGATTGAATGACATCATCCTCTGCTCCTTTTACCCGTGTGTGGTGGAGAGCACACTGACCTCCTGCATTACAGTGGGGTACTGTGGCACTGCAAAAGCTGGTTCGGATGCAGCTTACCACCCCTTTCAGAATTCCACACCAGCAGGTGCGGAAGCAGAGCAACCTGCATGATGTCAGAGGCAACACTCTGCACATAGGCTGTCCCCCCCGCCCCCCCAGGTTGAAGGCTGAAAACCAGCTTTTCCCAGATACTGTGAGACTCTCAAACTGCTCCACACTCCCAGGCCTCTAAATATGTGAAGTCACTAATGACCTCTAAATTTGAATGGTACCTATTTACTGTATTTATCCTATATCTTTGTTAGTTTCTTGTACTACTATATTGTAGCGCCGGACACACCGTGGCAGGGTGTGCAGCAGCTACTGCGGGTGGTGGAGCTTGAGCTACGCTAGCCTAGCCTAACTGGTACAGCTAACTAGCGGCCAGTTTGGGCGCTAGCAGACTAACCCGACCCTAACGCTACCCCAGGTGGAGGGAGTTCACTCGTGCCCCAGACACCGCACGACCCCGAGTGCCTCATGCTGGCGGACAGACAATCAGGTGACGCAGTTCTTGTCTTTTATTGTTTATTTAACACACGGACAGGAACAAAAACGCACTTACATAGATTGGTCACTGTGAGGGTCACTCCCACACACAACACCCTCCCTCAGGCGCCAACCAACACAAACACAAAACCCAATCTTTACAAGTTTGAATGACCATAAAGAAATCTTGAACCTTGAATAAATAAATAATTACTAGTTGTCAGACTGACGAAGGAAACAGCCCAGTGAGAAAAAAGGCAGGAAACAAAGCCGCGGCTCCATCAACTTAGACTGGTACAGGCCACTTTGTCTTAGTCTCAGTTCGAACAGTGATTTTATCACTGTGTCCAGTGATTCACCGTGATTCACCAAAATTCACCGTTCAATGAACGTAAAATTGAAGAGTAGTCTGATACAGAGGTATTTAATGTAGTTTTTGATGTAGATTCATAGAATGAGTTTGGACAAAGTGATAAACCTGTCCAACCTGCGGTTTTAAAGGCGACATTTGAACCGTGATCACTTCAGGAGAAGAGAGGGAAGCTTTACGTGAAATCTAAATATAAAGTATAGGGACAATAACAGCGTAAGAATTTTTGAAATTATCTTGTAATTTCGTGGAAAGCCACTACAGTTGGGGGTCAGAGAAGAAAGGCGGTAGAGGAACTGCTCACGCTGATCTGGCGCCAAAATGACGCAAAGTAAAACGTGCGCGGCCCATTCACGTAACATTTAGCAATATCTGACACACAACAGCATCTGTGTAGTTTGTCCAACACCGGCCATCCTCAGGAGGAGAGCAAAACTAATGTAATAAATTCTGAAAATGCTTTAAAGCTGGTTATGGTTCTTTCATGGAACAATGTTTGAATGGAACTCACAACTGGCGTTATAGCAGCGCACTTTACTAGCCGTTAACGGCACAGTGATGGGCAAAGGTTCACTTGTCTGTAGGTAAATGTATAAATGTTGCAGTGTGTTAAAATCCAAAGATCAAATGTTCTCTTCAAAATGATTTTACACTTTAGTTGCTTAGGAACCTTTTTATGAAACAGGGTGACTGGACCTGTTGGAAAGAATAATGGAATGTAATCTCATCACAACCAATGGTAGAGAGGCAGCGCCCCAATCGGTAGGAAATGTTTAGGTTTCTTTACAACCAAACATTCTTTTTACATTTTCTAATAAAACAATATATTTTGTCTTGTAATAAAAATGGCAAGTTGCACATATGTTGCTATTAACATATGAAAGAAATGTTATCAAAAACACACATTTGACCCAAAAAACATTGAATTTTGCACTTAAACATCCCATTTTGTTTTCGGGCGAAATGCGCAGTGTTGGAGAAGTTGTATGTCAATATTTGCTTGTGTTTTCTTAAATCGCAGTGACAACGTAGAATCCCATCAAAACTTGTACTATTGTTGGCAGTTTTTAGGGTTTGAGTGTTGCAAACTGGAGGCTCATCTTGGAATCTGTTTTTGACAAACACTATTATAATAATATAATACAGTACTGCTGATATTATCTCACATCAACATACTGTACGTTTGTGGCATTTCTTGACAAGAACAAATTTTGACCACTAATGGTATAAATAACTAAGTGGTGAAAGCAGGATTTCACAGAGCAAGTGTCAGGCCTACTGAGAGGAACTTGATTTCTCCAAGGTTCTTAAAAACCCTGTAAAGATTCAGGTATTAATACAAGACTGGAAGAGAAGAATAATTCCCTTTGTCACTGAATTACACTTTCGTGAAAACCAAACCCTGTGTGACTGAAAATCTCCAAAGATGCCTCTGTACTACATGTGCTGTTTGTTCTCCTCTGTGAGTGTGTCTCCACGTGGAAGGAAGGTAGGAACGAATCACACCATTTGGCGGACACCTGCGGAACCATATTTGTGGTGAATGGTGGAGCAACAATTAAACTGTGAGCATCTTCAGAATGTTAGAACTGGTTTTAGACATTTGTGTGTGTAGATAAAATATTTTAATCGTGTGGCCTTGTGGCCCATGTTCTAAACATACATCAAAGAAACTGGATTCACTAACCCCAATTTAAAATGCTAAAGCAAAGGATTTAAATTTTAGACTTGATGATGAAATAAAAGTCAGAGTCAATATGCAAAAAAATAACTAATCTGAACACTGAATACTTTATATCTGTACATTTTAACAGTCATGCAATTCTTCACTAAACTCACCATTTATTTTACTCTTTGGTCAGGAAAATGTGTAGACTAAAGTGTAACAGAAAAATGTTAGAGCTTTTTAAAGGAATAGTGCTTAAAATAAATGTACATTATTATCAAATTAAACTACTTGCTCTGAAATGCTGTCAGTCACAAGTAAAGCAGAACAATGACCCTAATTTCTATCAAATGAGCTGCATGCTCCATGAAACTTAGATAAGTCAGGTTACACACAGACAGATAAGTTATGACCCTAGTTCACTATAAACTTGTGTTTGTTTCCTCTTGTCCGTTTCTGTCGTGGAGCTGAAGTTAGATTTCACCAGTGTGCCTGCATTCATGTTAAGAATCGAACCATCATTATCACTCCCTGTCCTCAAATTATGTAATTGTGTTACGTCACAAACGGAGTCAGCCCAGCCGTACAAAACAACAAGTGATTTTTGTCAGAACTGGAACTTTCTGAAAGGCTGTGGTGTAAACTGCTGCTGCATAAATATTCCATAACTTCAGTCATTTCCCACACTGTGAGGGGCTCTATTTCCCCTGCACGTTTAAACCCATCATTAATTGATAAGATGTCATCATATTGTCAAGACTTCAGTGTTAATATTTTATCCTATGGGGGGGAAAAAGGCAAAGGTAGAAAATCCTGAAGGACTGAAGCCCCCATATATTTGGTGAGACTAAAAATAAATCCAAATGTCAGTGATGAATTGGAGTGAAAAAGGTAATAGATTCAACACGTTATAAATTGGGCTGTAAAAGAATTAGTCTTGTTAGATTATATCAATATTCTGGCTCAGTTCACTGGTTCCAGCCCACAATTTTATTGTGTGTCTGCATTTGTTAATCCAGTGCATTAACAGGGATTACAGATATATCCCATAAGCAGTTTGTTATCGCCGTGATTATGATAACGTTGATATAAGTTAAAAGAAAATGACTTGGATTTCATCTCCGGCTGACACTATTACCACCTACTGAATCCGGTTATCTGCTTTCTGTCAGTCGACAATCTTGCTTGTATCAGGCGGGCAAGTCGAAATACCATTCACTGGCCCCTCGCTGTCATTTCACTGTGTGCACAGCTGTACTCCTCCACCAGCCCAGTTCTTTCACCGTCTGCGGCTGCTTGATTTGAAAACAGTTATTTTCCTTTTTCTAATTTGCGCCTCAACACCTGCCATGAGCAGCAGCCAAACTGATTAAAGTAGGCAAGCAGGAAACACAGATTTTCAGCTGTAAATTATTTTTATAGCGAGGTGATTTTAATAGGTAACTTGGCTTACAGGCAGCCTAAAATCAAATCTGTTCATCAACCTTTGAGTATCTGATGTCAAGATGATATTTCAGCCATATGCTCACTATCTCAAACGTTAGTGGGCGAGATGGGAGATGTGGAAAAAATTAGAACGTTTCTAACCACCTGATACTGGAGAAAAGAACAAGAAACTGCTATTTGACAAGTATATCAGACTAGAATGAAGAGTTCTAGTGAAGAAAGATTTCTGTGAATTATTGTTACTTGCATATTAAAGTACTACTAAAAACATCAATGTAATAATCTAATAAAAGCAGCTGTGGGAATTCATTCGTTTCCCATGTCCTTTACCTTATCAGTCATGTCTTTCATGGGGATCGTCCTAGAAATTAACAACAACAAATACCAGCTAATTTTTGTGAAATTATGAAGAATGTTTCCAGGAAATTATCTGAAAAATAAAGGACCTATAAATATGAATTTACTTTTTTTGAGAACTTTACTTTTATCAGTACGATGACGTGGACCACATCATCACCAAAAGAGTGCTCTTCACATTTACCTTCCATTTAGAAACAGGCATTAAATGAAATATCTGTGCCCGTGTCAAAGAGTGAGGACCAACTCATGTTGGTAACATTTAATTCCAACACGTCGGCAGAGCACAAAAATTATGTTTAAAGTACAATATCACCAATGTCCAACTTGCTTTCTATGGCTTTAGTTTAGGGTGTAAATGTCCATTAATACTTTTAAACTTCCCTCTGTCTTCCCTATATTCAAATATTTCTGTTTGTAGCACAAAATTAGTCTAATATCATCAAAGAGAGGACATAATCTGGACTGAGGATTCCTCCAAGTGATGTCATCTGGAGGTGTTTTTGAGGTAGAAATGGAGATATTTTAAAATGGGGACGTCAGAGGGAAGTTTAGTGGCCATCGTTTCCGTGAACTCGAACTAGCAGTGGTGGCAAGTAACAAAGTTTGTTACTGAAGCAAATGTATCACACATCTGTGTTATGACCTTGGTCGTAATGTGTTTACATACCTGTACCTTGTCTCTTCCCGTGTGTTTGTGTGTGTGACGTATGTGGCTTTAATCAAGCGGTCAAGAGTGTGATTGGCTGACAGGCTTATTGGATGCTGTTCCAGTAGCGGATTGGTTGCAGTCTTCACCTGAGGGGTTTAAATCCAGTGTCTCCCAGTCCGACCCGGGACTCTCCTCTCACCCACCACCAGACCCACATACTAACTTGTTTTACCTCGTGCCACAAAATCTGTGCTTTTCTTTGAATCCCAGTTTTCTCCTGTTCTGGGGTAGGAGAATAGGTCAGTGCATTGTATGATTTGTTTTATTTTACGTTTGATCAGGTAAGAGCAGGCTCGCCGCTTTAAGTTGTGAACCTGTGTCTAACCAGACGAACAATAAACCTTGTGGGTTGAAGTTTATCTGTTCTGGTGGTTTCTGGGTGCTGGGTAGAGGGAGTCTCAATTTGTGTTGCGTCCTGGTTTTCACCTAGGCCGGGGAGTAACATCTGTACTTAATATAATCATATTTATTTTGACTGGTACTCCATTACATCTGAAAGCAAATATCTCTATATTTTACTTCTCTACATTTCAAATCAAAGGTGCGTTACACACTAAACCACTTTTTAATTTTTTTTTCCCACAGGCATAGTGTCAGTTTCTCCTTCCATGGTTTTATTTAAAAGACCTAGCTGACAAATTAGTGAGCTGATATGCAGTAATTTTACTCTTTGGCTTCCTGTACTTGAACTTGGCGTTGCCTAGTTGACTACTTATACGCCACATGAGTAGTTTAGAAATAAAACTGAAAAAAGTTCATATCAGATCATAGAGTTAAAACTGCTTCAAACCATCACTTATGTCCACACCAATTATTAGAAATAATAAATGTGCCCGCAAACATGAAAAAGGAACACTGAAAAGGACAGAGAAAAATTGTCGAGTACTTTTACTTTAAGTTCTTCAGGTAAAATGTAAATCATGCACTTATCTACTTTATTTAAGTAGAAATTTCACCGGGTCATAATACTTCTCCTAAATTTTTTATGTTTAATTGTACTTTTTACTTTTACTTCTCTACTTTTAGAGAAGGCACCTTTTATTCACGCTGCTTTTACATATGTTTAAACTAAGAAACTTATTCTTTCCGCCTGTGGTTCCTTAGCTGTTAAATACTAAGTTCAGCAGCTATGATAAAGTCTTTATTATATTTCTTTGTTGCTCTTTCCTGTTTAAGGCTGGGCAGGTCCTGCACTGTTGTTTATCAGAGCTTCTTTTGCTGGAAACTGTGTTCGAGGGACTGAATAACAAAAAAATCCACGTGTATATAACATAAAAAACATAGAAAAGACAGTCCATTATTCTTTGAGTAAAATATAAAGAGGCAAAGAGTTCGCTCACACCGGCTGGCGTGTAAGTAAGGACCATTGGCAGAGATTTGTCATTTGGGATTTTACTATTGGTGGAGATTGTGATAGTCACATTTTCAGTCAGACAGCTCATTTCTGGTTATGTCCAAACTTCTTTTCTGAAAGGAGAAACATGTTTAAGTAAATAAATGACCCTTTATGTAAGCATCAAAATGCTGCAATGAAGTCAACACAAATCAATCTTCACAGAATAAAAGATCAGACAGAAACCCAGTGAGTCCTTGATCATTACAAAATGGCACAGTTGGTTGACTCCCTGACAAACACTGGTGAAGGAGGGGGGGTCACACTATTTGGCGAGCTAAAACCAAACCGAGACAGATGGCATGTGTGGAGAAGATGGCGTGCGCTGAGCTGTGATGGTCAGCCAGCGGAGCACAATGCTGCCACCGCACACTGCGTTTCGTATCTCCTCACCACAGAGAGGTTTGTGCCGAGTGTAAAACCATGCAAACTCCACATGGCAGACTCAACGCCTGACTCATCTGTCCCACCGTGAACCAGTAATGCACTTTGACTTGCTGGCACGGCGGACTCGACACTTGATTAATCACAGGATCCTTTGAAGATTAATCTCATTATAGAGAGAACACTGGGTGAAGTATGAAGGAAATGTTGGGCAGGAGCAAACACATGCCTGTCTGTTTTGTTTGACAGGGACACAAGTTTTCTCCTTGGAATGAAGCAAATATAAACTGCTGGTTAACTGATAAGAATTTGCATCATGGCAACAATACACACAAATATAATATCAAGGTCAGTGTTAAAAAAAGCCGTCCCTTTTTTCCAAATCTGACTTGCTTTTTTGATAACAGTAGATAAAGGTTAGGAAATCATTTTGTATGGGAAAACACTTACCAAGCATCTCATCTAATAACTGGAGAGAGAAAGAAAACCTGTGATTCAGTTCACATGACCCGGGGCGAGTTTTTGGTGTGACCTGAAGCGAACAGACAAGGGAACACTGTTGTGCCCCTAAGTGACTTGAAGTAGCTCCCAGCATCGTTATTCCTGCCTGCATTCGCACGATCAAAGTGAACAGTACATGAGATTCGTGTCTTTAAACAACGAGCAGCCATGAAACAGAAATCAGGAAACGTCAATGCATTTATTGAGTAAAGGGCAATAACTGTGGAGGCTCATCGTCTTCATTCAGCCGTGATGAAAAAACGCCACATTTCTGGAACCTGGGACCGTAATATTCTGTACGACATCACGGATCATCCTCTGCATGACTTTTTTCCTGAGACCACAGCACACTGTCCATGCATCCGTCAGTCTGGCCTGGTTGTTGTACAGCCGGCCCTCAGCTGGCATTCAATACTCCATTTGCTGCAGAAACAGCAGTGATGTAACAGGAGGGAGTGTATTGATCCCTGACACACGTGCACTGGTGTGAGTAATTACATCTGCACATTTCAGTTATGTAACAGTGTTACCGTTGGTCCGAAGACTTCAGCAGGAATGTCAAATTGACAGAAGCCTCAGTTCATTCTCTTGTTTTAATTCAGTTCTAGTCCAACTATACAGCACTAGGCCCTCATCACTGCCCGTGCAGCAACCCATCAACCTTCAATTAATGTGTGAATAGTCGTGCGAGCCACGCTGTCATACGAGCTGGAGTTGCCATTGCTCTCAGAGAATCTAGTGCAGTAGCTATAAATCCTGGGCCTCAAGGACCTACTTGTTTTCCAACTAATCCTGGACCCCACTGCCGGTTAACTGGGTCAGGACTGAACACACCTGATCCAGGTAATCAGCAGTGGGTGGTCCAGGATTAGTTGGAAAACAAGAGAACCAGGGTTTGGACTCTAGAGCCACTGCAAAATCTAGTAGGACTGAATAAACACAGACACAGTAATCCACCTCTGAGACAGAGCTGGGACAACAGACAGGTTTTTTAGATCCCAGGCTGTGCACAATTTATGCAGCTGTGTTTCATGCCTTAATTCACTTTTTTAAATATTTGTGCATTTATTTTTGCTTTTTTGAGTCCAGTATAAGTGTTTCCAGTATGAAACTGTCTTACCAATTATTCTTTTATTTACTGGGAGTCGCCTTTTAGCTGCTAGTGTCTTTAGGGAGGCTGGTAGCAGCTGGTGTGTCCACGTCTTTTCTTCTAAATGTTTCTTTTACAGCGGTTAGGACAGGACACATTCTTTAAGAGTGTAACTTCTTTTCAAATTCATGTTACCAAAAATATGAACTGTTAGGACTCGGACTTGGTTTAGAGTTGTCCACTACAACATCCACTGGAACCATTAGTGCAGCTTTTATCCCTCTCAGAAAATAGGTGACATTTGCGTAACTTAAATTAAAGCGTCACCGGCGCTGTACTCTGCACAATTATAGTTATACCCATTATTCAGCCCCTTGCCACTTGAGTTTATATGTGTCTTTGATTTTTATTAAACGTAGTAAATGATAACCTCATTATTGACTTGGTAATTATAATTGTATATGTGTCTACAAATCTATATATAAAAAAAGATGGTCATAAAATCATAAAATCATAACTGAATAATGATACATTTATATACCTTTTGCTGCTTGGTGATATAAAGCCACAGTTTTAATAGTTCAGCCTCACCTGTCAGTCACATGGTCCTATAGTTAGTTAACACTTAAAAATTGTGATGATATGACACAGACAGTGCTATGATCTGTGGCATTCAATACATCTGTCTGCACATATAAATACCAGAAAATAAAAGGAGATAATCTGAACTTTTCATCCACATTCATGAACACAAATAAACTGGCTTTTTTCCAGTACTTGTCTAATATATGAATAGAGACATTATACAATAAATGCAACGATTAAGATTCAGACGCTTATGCTAGAGACAGAGAAAGAAATGGGGCGGGGGGTGACAAAGCCTTCACCACAGTGAGCACATAAAAACAGTCAGCTGCCAATAAATGGAAGTCTTCACTTGACAAAGTAGCTATTATACACTGATAATGAAAGGCTCAGCTCTCTCAATCAGAAGAATCATTTCCTGCTTGGGTCCACGGTGGGAAAAATACAAGGAGAGCAATCCGGAGGTCGCGGTCGGAAGCAATCAGAGAGGGATGATTTGTTCTAATGTGCTGGACTGATACAGAGTAACTTCTCATATCTGATCACGGCTGACACTTATGTATTGCTTTGTGAGACAATAAGTGTTATCCACACCTGATATATCTTCATGGAAACTCAGTAGCATACAAAGTGTGAGTGAGAGGAAAACTGAAGCCATCTGCAGTCTGGTCCGATCCTCAGCTGGACTTGGATTAGGCAGAGAGGAGGAAACACAAAAGACAAGACTTACCATGAAGCATAGATTATAGTTTGACAATAATCCATGTAACCTGTTCTGCTGCTGTTTGGGCATTGACTCATGCACAAAAGCACAGTTTCTTCTATAATGACTTTATACCTGTGCAATATGCACTAATAAGCCTGTCAATAGCTACAAAACTACAAAAATTGTCTCACTTCCCATTGTCTTAATATCCCCTCATTCTTAGATTTTTTTTTTTGTGAGTGGGGTTAGAGGCAGAGGTGACTGTACACGTCAGACTCCAAGTACAAAGCCCAACACTGCACATTTTCTATGATGACACCACCAGAATGAGGGGGGGGGGGTCATCTCGGACTTTGTGGACTAGTGGGAAAACAATTATTTGTTCCTGAACACCAGTAAGACAAAGGAGTTGGTGCTTGACTTCAGACGAAAGCCTCCACCACACACTCCGGTGAGCATCCAGGGCTCAGACACTGACACTGTGGACACCTTTAAATACCTGGTGTCCACCTAAACAAAAAACTGGACTGGACAAGCACAGACTCTCTGTACAGGAAGGGCCAGAGTCGCCTCCACCTGCTGAGGAGACTGAGGTCCTTTGGTGTGTTACTGAACATTCTACGACACTGTGGTGGCCCCAGCAGTCCTCTACGCCGCTGTGTCCTGGGAGGGGGTCAGTACGGACAGAGACAGGTAGAGACTTAACAAGCTGGTTAAGAGAGCCGGCTCTGTCCTGGGCTGCACACTGGACTCCATCCAGGAGGTGGCGGACAGAAGGATGTTGGCCAAACTAACATCCATCATGGATAACCCCTCCCACCCCCTGTACCTCACTGTGGAGGCTCTGAGCAGCTCCTTTAGCACTAGACTGTTTCACCCACATACAGGAAGGAGGCCACCGTCGTTCACCCCCCCCATGGCCATCAGACTGTACAATGCGTCACTGCAGTGAAACACAATGTGCAATTAACCAGGAGATGTGCAATATTCACCTGTTAATTGTTCCACTGTTACATACGCACATATGCAAATCACAAGATTCTTTGTTCTTGTTTGCACAGTTAATACGGCTGTTTTTGTTTAAGTTATGGAAAGAGGTCACTTCATGTTAATAAATCAGTGAGAGAAGTTCTTGTCATTTTATCATTCTTTAACGTGGTGAAGATGTAATATGAAGATGTCCACATGAGGCTCTGGCCTAGGTGTGGCCTACACAATCATTTATACATGCAGGGTTTTGTATTTATCCAATCATGTGAAGATTATATAAAACATTTCCTAATAGGTTAAGACATGAGGTGTAACAACAGGAGGAGTAACAAAACGCTACGTCAGCATGAGAAACAGGTAGAGAAACATTAATTCTGGTCTGTCGTTTCCTGCTGCATCCTTGGCTGCTGGAATACCTCACTTATCTGTGTGGAAAAGGAAGCGCAGCCTTTAATCATTGACATACTTTACATATATACATGAATATATAACATAAGTTCTAAATATAATAAACCATCACAGAACAAGATGCAAAAACAGTCTCTTTGCTCTCTGTTCGTGTTTGCTGCTGTATCACAAGAATTTCCCCACTGTGGGATAAATAAAGTCATACCTTATCTTAAACTGAAACATTTAGTATCCAAGTGTGTTTTGAACCCAAACTAAAGCATCAGTAAAAGCATATTGCAAACACATTGCTCATTATCTCTTGTTGCATTTTTTTGTCTTCCCAACTGCATTTGCTATTTCTTTCAAGCTCTTATTCTTTTTTTGTAAGCAGTGGAATAACGAGAGAACATCCGTTTTTCCTCTCATTCAGAGAGGAAGATGCTCAGGATAGAGTAAAGTGGAAACGGATGATTCGCTGTGGCGACCCCTGATGGGAAAAGCCGAAAGAGTAGTAGTAATAATGAGAGAACATCCAGTAGCCTAGCGTAGCCTTTCTAGAGATCTATATCAATAACTAATGCAAATACTGCAGCACTGCATGTTACAATAAACCAGAGCCACAATACAGGAAAACACATTAAATACGGAAAGTAAACAGATTTTTTTTTCAGATACATCTGGTGATGTAGCAGTAAAATATCCTATTTATGATCCCATTGTTCTGTGGATTATCATGCTCGTCTGTGTGAAAATGTTACTTTCAGACGTGGCTTTGGGGCAAACGTGGCCACATGCAGCAACCCTCCTGTAATTGTTTCACTCAGTTACTTTTCCTTCTGCTTCCCTGCATGAGAATAAAATCCCCCATTTGACTTTCTGCCTGAAGGAATGAAGCAGAAACACAGACGGAGCCTCACAGCGTGTCTCTATAAAATACACTTTGGTTCAATCTTCCTATTATTCGTCAGGGGCTAAAGAGTGTTAACACAATAGTTGTAGATTAGTTTTTAGTTCGCTGATTGACAATGAAAAGTCTCATGTATGGATGTATGGATGATATGGCCATTGTGTTATCCGATGCAATTATTATGCCATAAAATGAGACCATTCCACAGTTTGTCCACAAACTTATTCTCTCAAGCTCCACAGTGGCAGAGGTGCTGTTAACATTTAGACATACACCACACTATACACTCCACTATAATAATGCAACAAAATCACCGTAAATTCTGGACTATAGAGCGCACCTAAGTTTAAGCCGCACCCGGTAATATTTAAAAGAAATATATATTTTGTCACATATAAACCGCATCGGACTATAAGCCGCCAATATCCAGGCTGAGAAATAATATCTGTTGTATGCGCCCCTACTCATTGTTCACACTAGGCATGAGGATGTTCTGTGCGCTGTTTTACCGGCATTACGGTAAAGAGTGCGTTTACGTGTATGTGTGGCTGGTATAACACATGTCGAATGTACAGAGCCGACAAAAACGTCCTTGTTATAAATAAACGGCTTGTTCCATAGCCAAAGGAGAAGACGTCTCTTATTCTTCACGAATTACGCAGGAGTTGCTGCGCTCAACAAAAGATTTTGTACCATAAGTCTTTATTCATACACCTGAACCTGAATGGTGCCTGTAACACGGCAGTAAAAGTGCTGATCACACAAAACAGAAAAGTCATGGTTTTATTTTTCTTCCTCCTGCGAACTGAAACCACTGAACACCAAACCACTGTCACTTTTTCTTCCTGCGCACTGTTAAAGCGCAACTGCGCAACTATTAAAGTCGCTTCATTCTCCCGTGCACTGAAACCACAAATCGCTATTCATCTTCCTCCTGAGCATTGAAACCACTGTCACACTCGATTTCCTTCACGGATAGCCAGATCGATGGCTTCAAATTAAAAGCTGCATCATAGGAATTTCTTCGCGTGTTTTCCATTATGAGGGGGTGAGGGTGTAAAAATATTACCGTATTTTGCTGTTGTGTGTCTTGGGTTGCATGCGCTAAGAATAAAAACTGGCGCTTTTTTGTTTGCACTGACTTCCATCTACAGCGCCCATCTGAGGGCTGCAGAAAAATTCATAGAAAAGCCGCATCTCTCTTAAAGCCGCATGGTTCAAAACGTCGGAAAAAAGTAGCGGCTTATGGTCCGAAAAATACGGCATATATGTTGTTCGTGTTGGAAAATTATGAAAACTGTACCATCGATACCTGCAGCAAAGCAGAGTCGTCCCACCACATAGAGTGTTATAGATTGTCATAGGGAATGTAAATTAGATAGAAAACGTGTTCCTTTTGGTCACAGTGCTTTGTGAAAGTGCCAGATCCCACAGAATAAGATGAGCCAAAGTAAAGGAAAAGCGGCGACAGGTAAATAGAATAAGAGCAGAGGTGATTAAAGAGAACATGTCAAAGACCCATCAAACAGTGGAACAGCATAAGGAGAAAATCATGTTGAGAGAAGGTGGAAAAGTTGAGAAAATATAAAAACGTGTAAATTCAGCAGCAAGCATCTGTAGAATCTGACCTTTCCTGCTTCTTGCCAATCTTTGCTCTGAATAAATTTCCCATCTGAACCATCTCAGATCTGCAGCCAAGCACAGCAAGTCAAAGAAAGTCTGTCGCGTTTCACGTAGTAAAATCATGAAACTCAACAGCGTAATTGGAAGATGTAGCAGCCGTGTCAGCGCTGCTTTGAATTTTCATTGTGTTTGGAAAACTACCATGCTTCGTATTTGTGCCGTGGGCTCCGCTTTTTCAGGAAACGCTGTAGCTCCTTTATTTCTTAACTGTAACAGAGGATAGTTCTGTGTCGAGTGACATTTCTCTGCTTATCTAGCAACAGCGATTGTACTGATTCATGGCTTGTGTGATGATCTCAGAAAATGTCACCAAAGAGAAGAAGTGACAGTGCTGTCAGTGGACTGATATTTTAGTCCAGTTTCCGGCTTCTGTGTGAGCACATCTTTACTCCTGTATCGCACTTATGTGCATTTACTGTCCTGGTAAAAACACTTTCCGCTCCTCCTTCCATGTACAACTCTTCCATCACGTGATGCCCTGTAGACCATATCAGAGAACAGACTCACTGTGAACTACATCTGCCAAACGATTCGATTACAGAATCCAAACTGGTGCCCAGACAGCAAGCTTGAATCATCGTTGTTCTGACATGATTAGACCGTCAAATTGCATTTTTAGCATGGATACAATGATTATAGGAATATGAAGACCAAAGGCTGAGAAACTATAGAGGAAACTACTGTTAAGGAAATGATCCTCATTTGTGTCTGTGTTTCTGCTCTGTGTCTTTTGCAATCAGTGAGCCAAAATGTCAGTGTCAGGTCCTCACACGATGCAGAAGTGGCTACATTCACATTCGACAGAAAAACAAACGAAGCTTGTAAGACAGTTGGTTTGATCTTTCATTGATCATAATAGATGCTGGAAGTAAATAACTGGGGCATTGGTTGAGTTGCATATCATATTTAAGCACCTGTCTGTAAGGCCAATGCAATATGTGACTTATCGTGTCTCCAATTTGCAAAACAACAAATCCCCAACTTTGGCCAAGGAAACGTCTGTCAAATAAAGTATTAGCATAAATCAGAGCTTTGTTTGGGCACCCGTGGTTAGCAAGGCGGCCTGCTCAGGCCCTGAGGTTTCGAGGTTACTTCCATCAGCCTTGCTTGTCAGATTGGCGTGTGTCACGTAGCGCAGCCCGACGTAGCCAGGCACAATTTCCCACTGCGTGCTGTGACAACAGGCAAGGAGTCGCACGCACGGGATTATAGATTCAGCATAGAGGCAAGATATTAACACTGAACGTGCTGAAAATCATGATCTAATCACATCAGTCTTTAACTTTATCGCTCTGAACTCACTTCCAGACGTACAGTGTCCTTCCATTATTCATGCTGGATTTACACCAAGAAGAGGTGAATCTCGTTTGTCTTTGTCACTTTGCCCCATGGGTTTAGTGCATTACGAAACGCTGTGGATCAGGACAGAAGCCAATGCCTGCCTCCAACTTTACAGTTAACACAAGAATCTGAGGTAAGGATGATTACTGTATTTATAATATTAGGGTGAAAATATGAGGGCGTTCGTGACAAAATGGATCAACTAAAACTTAAGATTTTCATTTCACTTTCCTGCTCTGGTGACAGGATCATGTGAAACAACTAACTAACAACTATGTGACTATCACAAAAGACAAACATCAAAAAATAAAAAGTAACAATCCTTTTTTAAGAATTGGTCTGAATGGAAAATAATAAAGGCAACTAAACGTAATGGGATTAGAACATGAATGTAAAAGTTGTGGTTTTACTTTAACTCTCCTGATGCTGTGCCCAATATTTTACTCAAGCGCTCACAGTGGAAGGAGGCGGTGAGGATGGTCACTGATGATTTTGTTTATCGCTAAGACGCAGTATTACGTCGTATTTAATTCATCTCTGGGGCTTTTGCTTTTGTTCGTCCAGCCTCAGCTGCCTCCAGCGTGTGATATGCAGCACAGGGAAGAGCTCTCGCTGACCTACTTACATATGTGCATACAAAGGTCAAATGACAGCCTGGGGTGGAGCAGCCTCTGAGTTAGTCTATGGCAAACACAGACTGTGGCAACAGCGGTAAAGTGGAATCTGGTACTACAGGAAACTAAAAGGTAACGTGAAAATACAGATGTGTTGTGCGGTATTAGTAGCAGTCTGCTCTGTTGTCCGTGGCATGTTTTGAACCTAAATTAATCCATTGATTTTAAAATCAGTGGATCAAAAGGAAGCAAAAGTATGACGAAGAATTGAATACGGCTCATACTGTACAGCATACTGTAAATATTCATGTAGATTTATATATGGACGGCCAGTGTGCTGAACGTTGTCCCTGGATAAAAAGACTACTAGTTTCCCGCAGTTATTTATCAAAAAAGCGCAAAAAAGTATGACATGAGCTAGAGAACAAGCAGTCTAGAAATGGGCGATGTTGACATGAGCTGGGAGCTGAAGTTACAGTATGTTCAAATATGAGCAAACGTTTAGTGTAATAGTCCTGTTGTGGCCCCTGGTGTGCAGCAATATGCCACGAGATAAACAGGAAACGTAAGACAGTGAGACTGAGTGGTGCTTTTAGGGTGACTTTGTGCTGAATGTTACAACGCGTTTAACTTTTTAGATGTATTAGCTGTGACCTGTTGATAGTTTGATGCATTTCCTTTATGTCATAAAGCGTAGCATTAGTTTTGTGTTGCCATCATGGTGTTTGATTTGGACGGGATTGTTCAAGATCCTGGTGCTCAGTAGCTCCTAGTTTGTATTGAGAACAATCTCCAAGAATGGAACTGGCATTCAGGGTAATTTAAAGAAAGAAGATCTGTGCAGAAAAAACATAAAGGCTGTAATTTAACAGTATATTCAGTGTATTTTTCACACTATGAGGGCGAGGAACTTTGCAGAGGCCAAAGAACTGCTGGACATGGCAGCTGCAGTGTGTTTTATTCAGGAGAAGGCGTGTTTGCCTCTGGCTTCAGAGAACTGCTCAGATTATGACAATGGAAAAGTTGCTATATTGCAAGATAATTTAATGGTGCCGGAAGCTCATCAACAGCATTTTTGTGACTTACTGAGGGAGAGATGCAAGCCTATGTAGTGTTTGCTCAAAAGACTGAAAATTCAGTATATATCACAAATTAGAAACTAAAAAACTGGAACTGGAGTCAAAACAAATTATGTTCCAAAGATAGTTGACACTT
This sequence comes from Channa striata, assembly GCA_033026295.1. Taxonomy (NCBI): domain Eukaryota; kingdom Metazoa; phylum Chordata; class Actinopteri; order Anabantiformes; family Channidae; genus Channa; species Channa striata. Next base: position 2,747,550 of record CM065184.1, read on the forward strand.
ATTTAAACGAGCAATAAGTGCAATCACGCAAGTCTTGTGTTTGTCATGCTCATAAGTTGAAAGCTTACACAGTCAGGTCAAGTGAAGTAAAGAATCCTGTGAATTTTATCGGTGCATTTGAGGACCCGGTGACTTTCCTGTTTCTGAAGTGTAAAGTTAGGTGTTGTGTCTAACGGTGAAGCATATTTGGACGACATCATAGTGGGAGGCTCGAATCGATGCTGGCTGTGTTTCAGCGTTTTCAAAAGGCCTCACTGATTTTGAATGTGAGCAGGTCTGCAAAAGACACTATCATCCATCTTGGCAAGAAAGTGGGTCAGGGACAGCTTTGCCCTCTTGCAATAAAAGTCAGTGATATTATTATCGGGCTCCGACAAAAAACAAAAAAGAAAAAAGTCAGCTTTTTCATTTTGGCGTCCCGCTGTTTACTTTGGAGCATTTTGTTGTAACCTTGTCGCCATTGTTTGTCCATTGACTGATCCTTTCAACCTTGCCAAGGAAATTCAAAGGACTCTGGTTCCTCTGATCAAACTTGAGATGAATTATAGCTGAACAGGGGCAGGTGAGCAATCATTGACCATCCTGTTTGCTATTTTCCTGGGAAATTCTCACAGGCCCAGAAGAAGTAGAATTGACAAAAAAAAAAAAAACTCCCTTTGTCTCGTGCACTGCAGCACATTAAACTGACCTTTCGGTGTTTCTGCATCAGATGTATAACTGCAACACTGTCAGTGCGTACATTTTGGACATTAACCATAAGAAAGGTCAGAGAAGTGTTGGGGCAGATGCCCTCACCTGCGTTAAGGAATATTTCCAGCTGTTATCTATATCTGGTTGTTACATCCTGCTTAAGCTTTTGTCCGTTTCTTATTTCTTCCTTTCAGGATGATCGAGTGATTGGTTGGATCTCTGACAAACAGCTTCATCAGCTGATTGAAAAACACCTGACTTTATTCAGGCCACTGCTTTGTTCAGGCACGTTCTCTCTCTGTGCCTCCCACCTGCTGCAGCAGCACTGGCGTGGTGCTCGGCACACAGTCTTGTTCATTCAGCGAAGAAAAAAAGAGATTACAGAAGGTCAATAAATACATATTTATGAGCACAAAATGCTTTTACTTAAACCCGACCAGAAAGCTGTGACACAATCATAACTTAAACGTAAAGACTTTTATTTATAACAATATACTTTCGTTGAAACCACTGTCACGTCTGCATAAGAAATGTAAGCATATTTCCACATAAAGTATTGATCACTTCATTCAGGTTACAAACAAAATCTCTCCCCGATGTGTTCTAATGCTTAATGTACATAACCAAGTTTACTGAGGATTAAAGCATGAAAATGGCGACAAATTCCACTCTGTCTTTGAATTTTAAGTTTGTGGTGGCTTTAAGTTTTATTAGAGCTCAGTAAATAGGCGCAAACAGGAAATCACTTACATGTAAATCCAGTGTCATACAGTTCTTACTATGAGAATGTTTTTGTTAAAGTGCTGTTTTTCATTTAGGGTGTTACTAATTAAAATAAAATATGAAATGTGAAAAGAGATTTGATGAATAAATGAAATGTAACACACAATTACATTTTACAATTGTAATTACACACAATTACAATTACATGTGATTTTGCCTCATTTGAACACAAGGATGAACCGAACTTCTCTCAATTGCAGCTAAATAACGGCACAGGTTCTATGTTGACATACTTGTGTGCCTGTTGCACTTTGTATTTGCGTGTCGTGTATTGTAGAATGAATAAGACGAATACAGGATCATTTTTAATGAAATGAAACTTGCTCCAACTACAGCTTTATTTTAAATAATTTTTGCAAAGCTAACAAGTGTTTGTAATCATCTCAATCTGTGAACAAGGACAGAAATGGCAAAGGTAAAGCGTATTATGTGACAATTAAGTTGGGAAGTCCATAAAGAATGCAGTTGAAGGCTAAATAAGTCATTTTGTGGTCAACACCATGTTCCTCTGACTCAGTAAGGAGCTCTGGATCTGTAGAGGAAAGCCAAAGAAAACTAGTTATATCTGAGGGTTACTCTGAAATCCACCTTAGTTTACATTCTTCAGGGGAATGAGTCTTCTTGATTTTAATATTTCCTCTCCATACACACAGAAAGAGACATTATGTTCCTATATGAAGACCCGTCACCGAAATTAGTTGTCAAAGAAGAATATACGGTACCATGTGACCCACTGTCGTGTGGTTTCTCTTTTCTTAAGGCATGGACGCTCTGGCCGGAGGTCTGGCTGAGACTCAGTAGATCTGAAAAACATGGCGCACTGACATAAAGTATATCTTTAAAAAAAATGTGACAAGCTGACATAAAGTATTGATAAATCCCAAACGCACGGTCTAGAACAGTAGCCATATTGCACGTGTTCTGCTGAAGGCTGCTGCGCCACTGATTGAGGGCGACGCAGCTGACGCCCGTCACACTCAGCAGTAGAGCCGTCTCCAGGGGCTCCTCCATGGCAAACTGCCCTACACTGGAGAAGTAGTGAGATTATTAGATACAGAAGTAATGAAAACTGTAGATACATATGAGAGCTGAACTACATATGTGACAAAAACAACAACTTTCATAGCTGGAAAGTGAGTCAAGTTAAACACAATAAAAGTCAGTTTTACCATTTTTCAACTTGCTTTCTGCGGTTTTGGTTTTGGGGAGCGCACATATAAAAATGGCAACTCTCTGCTTACGGCTGAAACCCATCCAGAGAACATCATCAGGAATGTTGCATATCATATACATGTACTCTTCAAAGTAGAACCATAGGAAGCAAGTTGAAAAGTGGTAAAGCAAAAAACTAAAGTCAATGAAGAGACACATACGCACAGTTTTTGAATAGTATCATTCAACAGGCTGTTTTTTTACCTCTTGTCCACGTCGAGGTCTGACCGGCGGAGCATGCTGGCACTGTTCTGAACGTGGTCAAAGAGCAGAGCCATGCGACAGTCTGAGGAGAGAAAACATCATCATCCGTACGGGCCAACAGGAAACATGAAGGTCCTGATGAAGGATCACTATTCACTGGCAACAGTATAAAGCATGAAAACAAACACACACACACACTGACAAGAAATACTACAATCTAACTTCATCTAAATCACAACACACACAGTTGTGTACTGTATGTCTGCTTTGATATCTAATGTGCTTGTGGAAAAAGTAAGTGAACTGTAGCTCTTGTAGCTGTGGAATAAACACACACAACTTTCAGAAATGATTTTGGATCTTTAAATCAGACACTCAGTATTCACAAAATAAATGCCCGTCCTTCTACAGAATCTCAGTTTTTTTATTTTATTTTTCCAAAATCACTTGCCTACATGTATGTATGTCCTACTTTTCTTTTCATTTAACAGATTTATTTCCACCAATTCCTGAAACCACTTTCTGCTGGATGAAAGACTTTGCAGAACATGTAACTGTATTTATTAAGGTAAACACTGCCCAGTTGACGGTCTGAGTGTACTTTTGCATACTGAGGCAATGAGTCACGTGACAGAGGCTTTTAGTTGGACTTTTACAGAACGCTCTTCCGTTTACGCATGAGGACACAAACAGGCTCTAACACTGTGTCAGCCTAGTCATCTTCCTCCTTCCCTATGGCAGCGAGGACAGCTCTGTGCTGGGGGCCTGAACAGTAGCGCGACCACGCATCCAGTCATGTTAAAAACGAATATTCTGACTTAAACATGCCAAACTTCCAGTGTTAAACTAAAACAATTTGTAGAAAAAAATGAGTGCAGGTGGCGCAGCTTGTACTATGTAACCCTTTTTTTCTAAGAATCAAATGTGTCATCACCTAATCATATCCTGATAGCCAATTAAGTAGGAACGGGCCGATGTGTCGTGAAGTCGCAGCTGAAATTCAGACCCTGGTGTCAGTCACACTATAGTTAGCAGTAATAACGGCAGGCTAGGAGGTGACACATATGTCTGGCCCAGGGCGATGTGTAAGGCCAACCTGACACTCTGTCCATCAAAAAGTCCACCCACCCTCCGTCTCTTTATTTGTCGGTGAAGGAAAGGCAAAGAGTCACGAAAATGAGGCCAGACTTTCATCTGTCTGTCTTTGAAGATGTGAAAAGATGAAAGGCCACTATTTAAAAAGTTACATGGTTATGACTTATTTAAAGAGCATTGAAGGAGGCAAACGGCCTCCTCTGATCAATGACAGAGGGGCACAGGCTTGGCGTCTTCTTGTCCCCTCACTGTAAATAAATTACAACGTCAAGGAAGTGGTCACACTTTTATCAAAGTGTCTAACTCTGTGAAGATGTATTCAGTGATTCTTAGGTTTGTGTATCTCAGTTCAAAGTTAAAGTCATTTATTTCGCTCATTAAAAAAGGAAATAAAAATGAGCCAAACACGTCTCTGTGCACCCAGAATGAATATATGACATTGTACTTTTACTACACATGTGTTTACAATCAGATTGTCATGGGCCCCAGGTAAATGCATTGTATGTGAAACCCAAAATTGATTGAATATCAACCAATTTTACAACCCATTGTTTTAAATTAATATGACCAGTCTATATTAGATTTTCTCAGTTACTGAATTTTACAGATATTAGGTGAAGTCCCCATAGTTTCATATCAATGGGTTAGGGTCCAATAAAGGCTTATTGATTTCTTACTGCAGAACAGAGATATTTCTATTAAAAGCCCACTCAGGAAATGAAAGATTGATGTGTCTGAAGATCTTAAACTGCTCCTGCTCCATGTACTGCTCATTCATCAAACATTACCACCTTTACAGATGTGTTCCACATTACGATGTCTATGCTGAGCTGTCACGTCTAAAGAAACAAAGACTGACATCTCACATTTTCAAACCTGCACTCTACACTATATGTAGGATTCAAAAATATAGTGTGTTCATGGATGTTCAGTACCAGAAAGGTTGAGGGCTGCTAGTTTGGCGGGTGGAATGTTTGCCACGAAGCGCTCCATCCCCAGGTAAATCAAAGCGCTGCTTCTGCACAGCAACTGCTCCATCTCAGCCAGACTTGACGTGTTTGAGGAGGCAAAGCAGAGATTAGGTGTATTGAAATGTAAGCCCATAAATCAGAGAAGAGACATGCTGCATTGTTCTAACCTGGGTGTTTGTTTGCCGCCCGTGAAACCCTCCCACAGATGGCTAAAACGTTGGCTGTGGGTTTCCAGAATCTCCTTCATCCTCCTACTCAAAGTGGTCTCCTCTGTGTCACGTACAGACAATAACATGGGAATATTGTATTGTGTGAAACTTGAATGTGTGACATTGAAAGCTGCAACGTGTCTCTTACGAGGCAGCAAAATCTAAACCTTTTTGTAACACAAAGAGCAACGAATATGTAACTGAAAATGAAAAGTACAACCCATTAAAGATTAATTTTACTTACCAAAGATGCCTTCATTATAAGGGTCCACAATGTCTTCAGAAGCAAGCTAAGGATCGCGAGCTCATCCCAGAGTGCAACTGTAATCTGTAGCAATGCCTAGTCCGACATAGGGAATTCAATATCACCGTTTTAGTAAGGACATTCTCAAAAAGGATACATTTGATGTGACGCGAGTTCACTGGTAAGGTGTGTGAAGGCAGGACACGGCCAGGAGGTACCTGGGCGATAACAAAGAAACCAGGTACAAACATAAAATATATGTAAAAGTCAGTAAATAACACAGAGTACTGTGTATTGTACAGATTAAAATACCGTCACTAGCTTATGAAAATGCAAATGAAATGGAAGCAACGGGGAACAGGTCAGTGACAGGATCAATGCTTAGCTGCAAATCGAATCTTTAAGAAGACACATTATGTAACTGATTGAAACATGACACTTTGAACACGGGCAGAAAAAAGTTAAATTATTGCCGACAACGACATCAGGTAAAAATAATGTTTCTGTCTGTATCTGGCAGGCCCAGTTTAATTTACTCAACTCACCGCTTTGATGGCTGGGCTTTGATCCTCCTTGCCCTTCGTTCCCCTGCCACCTTTGGTCTCCTTTTTGTTGTCTCTTTCAGCTGCCACAAACAGGAGGCAGAATTAATACGTGCACTCGTAGGTGGGAAATATTACGCAGCATTTGGACTGGGAATTAATCTGGAAAGTCAAAGATGTTTGCGAGTGACCTAAGAACTGATACCAAAGTTTCCTCAGGGCGGCAGCATCTATTACCGTCGGTAAAAGAAAATTGAAGTTTAATGTCAAAGATAAGTTATTAAGCACTGGTTATTAGTTTCATTACCGCATGGATTTTAATCAGTCCAATATTTTTAAAAAAAAAGACGCAGGTGCGTCAAAATTGAATTATCATCATCAAAATGCTCTCAACACAAATTTAGTCAGTCATTTGAAATATACACTCTTCTAATTTTAATGACCTTCAGCTTGTTTTTATGAATGTTTAAATGCTAATAACTGCGACTTGTTTGGAACAAATGTGTTGTATACAATGCAACGCAACGTAACCATAAAATGGCTTGAAATTCAGTAGACATTTAAGGTTCAAAGAGATAAATTAATAATGATTGCTTGTTTTTATCTACCATCACCAGAAAAAATCAAACGTTGTCAGTTCACTGTTTTAATATTGAATATTAATATTAATATTATACATAAAGCTTAAAAGCTGCAGCTTCAGGATCCAGGCTCCTGCTCATGTTAAAACTAAAGCTGCTAGTTTTCCCCAAATCAATGCTACTATATGAAACTGCAACACTGCATGCTTTCTTCAAAATATATGTTATGAGGTATCACAATTCATGTTACAGTATATCACTCGCTAACGATAAGACAGCAAGAACAGACACTCACATAAAGGCAAACGTGTTCCACCTGAAGGCGGTCCTTTTTTAGTTTGTGCTAATTTGTCCTGTGCATACTTTATGCAAAACACAGACAGAATAACAAATGGCCCTTTCACGAGTGGTTTCAGGCACTTTATCTTTTTGACATAATGGTAAACTGTACATGTCAAAATTATTGTAATCACTGTTTATCTAAAATCTGAACATTGAAAGATGCAAAAATGCATGTCCTTGTAATTTCCTGTCTGTGACACACACAGACACGGGCGCATGTTTGTCTTTCTCGAGACCCCTAACCCTCATTCTAACCCTGACCCGAAAACCCAGTCTTTACTCTCAAAAAGCTCTGTGGACCAGCTAATATGTCCTCACAACAACGGTACTGAAACAAAATTTGTCCACACACACACACACACACAATTTTGGAGCACTGGAGCATTCACTCAAGTTATGCAAATGATTCAACCTTTGCAAACATAAAGATGTCAGCAGCATCAGATTATCTGCTCTTGCTGCAAAGTGTCTTTTATTTCCAAAATATTAATGTGCCTTAATAATCCCCCTTGGGATTTTGCGCTCCTAGTGTACAGCCAAAATAAAAGTTTTATTGTTTTACTCCCACACATTCAAAGGTTCCTGTATAATATGATATAGGATAGGATATGACTTTATTAATCCCACAGAGGGAAAATTATTGTGATTCTGCAGGAATTAGAAAAAACAAAAAACCTTAAACAACATAAAAGAAAAATAACAGCACTAACTGTGCAAACAGTGCATTAAAAGATAAAGAATAAAGGATCTCTTATTTTGCATATGTACATATTTAACAGTGGAAAAATATAACAGGTGAATATTGCACATCTCCTGGTTAATTGCACAACAATATCATATAATATAAAGGCAATGTGAAGAGAAAAGATTGGACAACGCAGCCAAATTGTGGGTGTGGGCATGTTTTCTTTTAGCGAATACAATTGTAAAAATGTGCATATTCTGAATAAAGTCAACAGGCAAATATTTCCAGTTCGGACATGCAGTACACTACCTTCGTCTGGTCATTCTCTTTTCGTCCCTGCACCTTTCTTAACAAATCACTTAGAATCCGGGCTATAATGCTCTCATTATAGTGGCCATGCTATACATTTATTTGAGAATAAATAACACCACAATTTGATACCTTAAATGCATGAAGCAATTCAAACATATATCTTGATTTGCTGAATCAAACTACCTCCTTGGCCACTACCAACTCATATCAAGCCTTGGCACGAAGCCGCACAATGTTCCAGCAGACACCGGACTGCCACTTTAGCAAGGCGGGCCACAGTGTTCACGGATGTGCGCATGGAGTTCTGCATGCCAGCAGGATGTGATATGACCTTTGTCTCCTGAACAAATTTCATTTCTATGGATGGCTGCCTGCAGTCCAAATCCTGCCATCAACATGCTTTCACAAATGAAGGCATTGTTTACTGGAATATGATGAGGAACTATATGAAGCGAACATCCAGTCATACACAAATCCCCACTCGAATTATTAACAGCTGAAGTGTTAGATGCATTGTCCTCTTTCCCCAGTCTCACAGTGAGTCTGGCATGAGGCACATTTCAGTTTCTGGTCCATTCTTACATCTGTCTTTGTAAGTAATATCTCATTTTCTATCACTGTCTGTATGAATGGGTGATAACACATGTTGACACCTACTTTTGAAGAAACTGCAGAGGATTATTGCTAGCTCATTAGGAATTTTCAGTTAGGTCTGCTCCACACAGGAAGAGACGTTTAACACTGACACACACAACAAAAGGCTTCTTTGAAAGGAAATTCTAGGAAACTAATAGTCTCAATCAGAAACTGTATTTAGGAATCTTGATAATCTTACAGATGCTTAGGGCTAAAAAAAGGCATAATTTGTAATTTAGCATCCATGAGGAATGCTTTATGCTAGCATAAAACATTTAATATCAAACTTTCTGATATTAACAAAAATATGCCCCTTAATATGTATTGAACGTGTTGGATTGTACTGCATAACTTCAGTTGTGGAAAAAATGATGTCAATACATCAAGATCACAAGACTTGGAATGTGTTAGACTCCATGTCCCTGCAAACACTTTGGTTATGTTTCTGAGTGCCTTCAGTACCTCTGTCTGGGTCTTCTCTGTTCAGGCGACTGTGGAGGAGCTGGAGGGAGAAGTCTCGTGACACAGAACACAGGCCTTCGTCCTGCATTAGGGACAAGGATTCCAGTGGCAACTCCAGCAACTTCCTGTCTGCCAGCAACACCACATACTTTCCCGGTTCGTCTGGTGATTTAACTATACTCACACAGACATGATAAAACGCAGCAGATGTTTAAATGGTTTTTATATGCTACTGTATGCTGGAAAGATAACCACAAACAAATTTGGGCATTACACACACACACACACACACACACACACACACAAGACTAAATCCTACGTAATGAACCTTTAGCTGAGTTCCTCTTAACTTCTTTTTCTTTGGTTTTGGTCATGTCAAGGACTGATGTAGTCTGGAGCCTGAGGCAGATAAGCATAGGTGAGGATGACTAGCCATGCTACTTTATGATTTGGAAGAACATAAAAAAGAACTCGATAGCGTAAGGATTAGGCTTATTTGGGATTCGACACCTTGCAAGAAACACAGACTTGCAGCATGTGCTTTGTGTAAGGTCATTGCCAATATTAAACAGGCAGATCGTTATCATGTGTTAAAAAAATCACATTTCCTATAGTGTGCCCAAAATAGATAAGTTCTCTTTTCTTAGGCTAAGAAAACCGAATAGTAAGTATTTTTAGTGCACACATTTGACAACATGTACTGTACTGTATTTTACCTTAAGCAAGAAAAGTCAAACTGTGCGAGGAGCGGTTTCAAATACTCATCCATATCGTGTACAATTTCTCCAAAGTGATGCGCTAATTTTTGTTCTGCGACATTTCTCTGTATATGGGAACAAGAAAGAAAAAAAGAGAGTAGATGTACAGTAGCAATTATTTTTCATCCACATGTTTCTTTCTATTGCTTAGTTCTGTGGTTTGCTTCCACAGTTTGCGAGCAGAGACACGACATGACAACTGCAGTGGAGTGAGATTAGTAGTAGTTAGTAGTTTCGTGAATAGAGTGAAATATGAGCAGGAAGTTAGTTGAGGTCTCAACAAGACATATACAGGGAGTAACCTGCTGCACCACAGAGGGGTCCTTCAGGACGGCATGTCCACTCTCCTGGCCAAAAGCTCGAGCCTGCTCTCTCAACGCCAGCAGAGCCCGCGGGCAAACAGGAACCTTGGCTACACTGGAGCATGTCAGGGTACCTGCAAGAGGACAATTTAACACGCTTTCAGACATGCACATATAAATCTTACAGATACAGCACAATCCTTCCTCCTTTTCTTCCACCTCCCTTTCTCCTTATCACTCTGCTCTTTTTGTCCCATGAGTTTAGTTTATCCCAGGCTAAGAGTCTAGATATCAGCCAACTGTTTTTTCTGTTATTTCTACCTTAATTGTGTAGGAACAGTAATGCACAAATGTAGGACAACATTTTCATGCTGTGCTACCTGCCATAAAACTAGTGTTAGAGGAGTGACGAGGTTGAAGGTAAATGCAGCAATTTTTCCTACTTTCCACTTTTTTTTCGCTCTCTGTGACTTAATTAAATCAGAACTTTTTTTTTCTGCCTTGGAAATATATGTTACATGGGAATACTACAGTAATTTGGCTCTATGATGAAAACCTCATTCCCTGAGGGTTATGGACGAATTAGATGCAGTATAAAAATACATATATGCAGTAAATGTTATGTTTGAAATTCCCCACAGCTACAACACAAGGACGCCACCTGACTGCTCTTTGCATTGTGAACTGCTTTAAAAATGTCTAAGCAACAGACCTGTACCTTGCGTACTCTTTCCTTTTGGATTTTCTGAAACATTGGTTATCTCATAGAAGGCCCCATAAAGTTCAGACCTAAAATAACACACACAATGAGACATACTTTTACACATTGCTCTATCACACAGTGACTCCCTCTGTCCCACATGTAACTGTAGCCTAAACCCGATGTGACTCTGTGTGGCCAGCAGTTACTTCCACTCTACTACATATACATTCAGAGGGAAATAAAGACATAGTTAAAGGCACAATAAAGACAGGAACATAGTGAGAATAAACAGATATAATGTAGTTATTAGTACAGAAACAAAGTAATAACCACCCATCCTCAGAGTGCTGAAGCAGTAGGATCTTCAGGTGAGTTGGAACCTCCTCCAGGATGTTAAGGTGGTTGGGATTAATGGTCAGATGGCTAAAGGCCTACAACAATAAGTTGAAGATCACAAGATTTTAGAAAGCACAGAAGATCACCCATAGCTGGTGGTTGATTTGCATATAATCAGTATAATGAATCAGATAATCAGTTACATTAGCAGTGTTAAAATGTACAGTACACATTCACTAATACTCTTAAAGAGACATTGTTATTACATAAAAAATCCACAGATCATTAGCCTTTTATTGGATGGCGAAGCTTTATTATACACTCACTGGCCACTTTATTAGGTACACCTGTACATTCTAATACAATCCAAAACAGCAGCTCTGCCATGAATTCTGCCATGGTTCAAATTTTTTGGTCACACTATTCATTTTAAACATGGTGGCCAAAAAAACCCATCTCTTCTTATAATGGCCTTCAGTACAGCTGCAATTTGACCTCAGTCAATTATCACCTTCGTGAGAGTTCCAACTTAAAAACTGACAAATTAGAACTTTGTAAAATCAGAATTCACGCAGAGCTGATGTATTGATTGTATAGCATGTACAGGTGTACCTAATAAAGTGGCCAGTGAGTGTATATTAGTTGCCAATCTCAATTGAAATAATAAAAAAAATAAATAAAAAACATAATAGATATATAACTGAGACTTGAGCTTTATCCCATACAATCATGATAGAGTATTTAAATTAAAACGTACAAATGCTGCAGATGCTAACACGCCACAAGCTTTACTGGCACATACATTAGTACAGTATGTGTGCAGCTCTACTGCTGTGTGATTCTGAAACTCAACAACGCATTCAGTCTAAAGGGCACAACACTGATACAGTGTCCCTTCAAGACACATTACCGCGCTGACTGTGACAGCATCCATTAATCATGAGAAGGGGGCTTGGTAACCCGGTACCTTCGAGAGGCTGTTGAGGGAGTCCTCCACTCCCTTCAGCATGCTAGTGGGCCTCTTCTCCTGGGAAAGGAGCAGGTTCTTGCGGAAGCTGAGCAGAGCCGAGAGCTGGGACACGCTGGTGTCTGCGCAGGCAGAACTGAGGACCTCAGCTATCACAGGAACAGTGCAGCAACTCTGGGAGTAAAACAGATTAATGAAAGAGCTGTTGGCAGTAGCAGAACTACAGTAAGAGATAATAGAATTCTGAGCACAACCACTGCAGGTGGCTCTGTGGTATACAGAGCACTATGTCAATGTACAACATGTGGACTTTCTACTGTGTCCATGGACATAATATTGATGGGACTGTAAACCTGGTGGATATTTTGTGAGGGTTACACATTACACTTTACATACAACACATAGCATATTCATGACAATGGCTCTATGCTCTGTTAGTTTAGTAAAGAAAATGCTAAATACCTGAAACAGGGCAAGATATTGACCTGCCACTGTTGGCTCAGACTGGCCATGGCACTCGACCATGTTGAGACAGGCGTCGGCCAGGACGGAAGAAGGCAGGTTATGTTGGAGGCAGAGGCTGACGGCCTCAGCGAGGGCTTTACCAGCCTGCGCCAGAAACTGCTGGGCTTTATGTCTCCTATGCTGCACATTAAAGACACATCATAATCACAACATTGTCAGATAGATGTCTCTGTATACTAGTCAGTCAGTTATACCTGGTTTACATAATTAATCAACCTAAAATACATATGACTGTTCACATACACTCAAGTACACCTGTGCAATCTAATGCAATCAAGTTTCACTTACAAGATCATACTTTCCTATTTTAACTTAAAATTGGTGGATGTGTTGTACTGGAGTGTATATTATTAAGCGGTGGCCCCCTCATTCCATGGCCAAAACATTACAACTAATACATTTGAAACTACTTTAACAGCAAGCAAGGTCTACACTATTTAAAAGAAAGTCAGTCTGTCCGGCAGCAATGTTCGACAGCATCACAATAAATAAGCTTTAAATTAAAGCGGATGGCATCTGGATATTAATAATACATTTTGTGTTTTTACAGTAAATCTCAAAGAGGACACCTGAGCACAATGTAAATCTTACAACATTTCCAACTATTTCTTGCTTATCATCCAAAATTGCTGCCACTTATTTACAATATTACCCCCTTTTATTCAGTGCCAAGTTTGATGTGGACATACTGACTTTCAATAGAAGAACTATGCGGAACGCCCAGAGATTTACCTCCGGGGGATTTCTACCTCCAGGGGCTCACTATCAAAGGTCCACACATCTACTATTACTTCTATAAAAATGTCAAAAGTGAAGGAGTAACTAAGGATTTATGTACCTGCATCTCCACATGTTTGGCAGAGGCCATCCTTGTTTTTGTTCTGCTTGATTCTCTGTGTTTTTCTTTCTCGGAATTCTCCTTCTCGACAGAAACGCCGTTAGGGTCAGAACAGGCCTCTTTCTGCAAACAGTTATTTCAAGATCACAGAGAAGTGAACATAATTAGTTTAAAAATCCTCTTATGATCACAAACCATGAAGACTTGAGCTTTTCTGTCTTAAATCATGTAAGTGGACATCTATCTCTCTAATCTCTATAAGCTTTTCAGGCTATGTAGCAAATATTATGAAGGCCTATAGTGTGTATGTGTATGAGTCTACGTTAGCATTCTTAAAAAAAGCACTGTATGCAAAAATATAGGAAGGACTAGTCACAGAAACATTCGTGATGTGCACCTGCTTGTGTCTGTCCCACAGAGCGCACACATAAATGGGATCTTCATGCACTGCGAGCAGTCTCAGGTACTTTCCTAACAAACTGAGGCAGCGAGCTTTGGTCCCCACGTTGACCTGGCAGTGAGACTGGGCTGCAGCCAGCTGGCTCACGGCCACCTGCCCCAGAAGACTGCCCACACTCACCCATTCCTGGACAAGACACAACCAATTTAGAGTCAAATAAAAAGATCAATCACAAGCATACTTCTTGAAATTAAAATTGATAATAAACATGGATTAATGTTCACGTTTAATTTATTTTGGTAGGAATTTTAGAAAATATTTGGAACATAAAAGACTCAAAACATATGTAATATACTATTCATAAAGAGAAAAGAGATGCTGGGGGACCACAGTATGTGTGCTTACTTCCACATGGAAGGAATCCTAAACCAGTAAAACTGACACTGGAATTATAGTTTGTACTATTAGGAGCGTTGTAAGGCTAAATAAGATGATGTAAGCGTACAGCAAATGTATTACTCTCTATTATTCTGATTTCATTCATTGATCATCACAGTTAAGCGAGCATACACAGTACTAGCCTGCATATATCTAATACCTACTTACTAGTTCTATCTTTAGTTTTCCTAAACCCTGAGTGCAGGGAGAAATCACTAAAGGAACTCAGTGCTGGGAAGCCAGCTTCAAATAATGGCTTGTTGCTAGACTGACTCGCTCCATTGTAACTCATGTTAAAATAGTTAAATTAATACTCCTACACAATAACCAGGCTTGACATATTCCTTCAAAAAATAAAAAAACTAAATCAACATTTGCAAAGTAAGAGCTCACAGAAATACCTTTGGTCTTAAAAGTGGTCTCAGATAAGGGCCACATGTGGCAAAGATACACAGCCAACAGGCAAAATTCTGTGATTTTCTTTAGTTGAAATTATAAAACATATCTGTACCTTTTCATTGTGCCTTACAACTGTCCTGTGCCCTAAGGGAATGACGTACCGAATACACCTTACACCATTAAATAATGCATTTGCATTGCATTTTTACTTGCACAAAAGTGGACCTAAATGATGTATAAGCTATGAATAGGACAGTTTCATTTCTAGTATTGGTACTTTTGTGGAAATTATAATGATAGCCTTATAAGACTGCAACACTATACAATAATAATGTGAAAATGACCTGTACTGTATAATCTGTTTGATTAATCATATCCGCTGTTCTTTTGGTGCAAGACTACAGTGCAAACAGATACAAAATGTTAGAGTTAGCCCAGGTTTGACTGTTTCTAGCCACCTGTTTTGTAGAATTGGGCTCCGGTGGTTCACATGTGAACTCCTCCAGTGCTATCTCCAGAGAGGTCTTCCTTGCCCGGGCCACAGCTTGGGCTTTCTCCTCAGTACAGTACTCCTCCAGCATGAGCAGACTAAATTCTGCCAGGGCTAGTCGCATGCGCAGGAGCGTCCGCTTGGCTGCCAGCGACAACCCGTGACTCTGTAATAGATGGAAAGCACCAGTGCAAAAAAAAAAAAAGCACTTGTTTCACCATTTAAACGCCTTCCAACTTAAAATCTGAAGCACCTGTCTATTTATTGTGAAAAACATCTGACTAGTATTAAAATGTAATTAGACACAATTATTCTCAAATTGCAGGTTGGTGTGTGGGAGTAGGTTGTCATGAGTTCACAAAAAGCAACTTAAGTGAGAAATGGGCATGACAAAGGAGACATTTGGTGATGGTGTATTTAAAAATTAAAACCAAATTTTTTTAACAACACAAAAATGAGTATGACAATAAAAAAAATTTAGCTCATAAGGACGAATACATGACTTGTCCTTGAGTTGAGTTGAAATGTGGGGTCGATGTTAGTGCTTACAAGGGCAGCAGCACCATCTGCTGCAAGAACACTGCTAATCTAGCTTCCAGTAACTGAGTCAAACATCTACAAAAGATGTTCATCACAAACAGTACAAACAAAGGCTCTCTCTACTGTATTTCTCTTAGCTTTAAAAAGTAATTTCTCTTCTTCTATTAACACTAAAAAACATACTCAGATACTTCTCTAAATAGCATAAAAAGAATTTGCCATCTGCACAGCTTTAATGGGCCAACAATTTTATTTTAATTAGAGTTCTTCTGTTGGGCAGTGTAACTGCCAAAAAAAAAAACTTCTACGATTGTTCTCTGCAGTATCCTTAAAGCAAACAAAGATTAGTAAAGTACAGTGTAGTGAGTCTGTTTCTCCAAACACATAAAAGATTATATTCCCTCCAAAGGTTTTTGGCTCTATGTCTATAAAAGATTTTTAAGTAGCACAAGCACAATTTATTTACCTCCTCCTGTGATGGTAGCAGGTTCTGAGCATTCAGAACTACGTCTTCCTGCAATGCAACAGCCAGCTGCATCTGGGAGAAGCCACAGAGCAGGAAGGATCGTTTCTTATCTGCATCAGCTGTATTGTTGGCCAGAATTCTGTAGCAGAATAATGTGGGATGAGGTTGGGACAGACCGAGAACACAAAGCAGGTGATACAGTGAATGAGCCAGGGTCAATGTGTGAGAACTAGTGCTGTCAAGGCTAAAGCTATAATAATGCAATACAAGACACACTGTGTGAGTAACTCAGAGGAGGAATGGCAGCCAATGCTCTAAAAGTCAACATGAACATCTTTAAATGGAATTTAATAAATACTGAAATGCAAAAACAGGCGTGGTGTGGTCGCTCCCCCTGGTCCTGTTTAAAAGTCTTCAGCTGAATTCTGCACAATCTGTAGCTGATTTAGGTGAATAGATTTTTGATTTTGAGTTACAGTAGTCAAGAAACGAGGGGACAAAGGCATGTCAAATAATCTTTGTCTTTACAAGATAAAAAGGAATGTATTTTTAAAAATGTTTCTGTGATAATAAAAGCTAAACTGCACAAGTTCTGTGACGTGGTGCTCAATACTTAAGCTACTGTACAAGAGCACCAGTCGATGGGATCTGTTTAACCATGTCCTGCAGACCAGTTACAACAAACTCTGTTTTGCGTATGTTCAGAAGAGACACCATGTTTATGAATAATATATCCAAAGGGAGAATAAGATTGGCCTCAAGAATGAGTCATGGGAGAAACTATGACACATGATTGTCAGACATATTATAATGATTTCTATTTGACAGGTATGAAGACCATTATTTTTATGCAGTGCCTGTTATTCCTACCCAGTACCTCAGTGTGTCTATTAAAAGATACAGATTTACTCTATCAAAGAAGAACTGAGCACATCCCAACATCAGACACTAACAGGATATTGTTAGTTGGACTGCAGTCTGTCAAAATGACACATGAAATGTGTCAAATATGTTATTGTTTGCTGCTGATAAAATCAATAGTTTGCTTTCTATTGTCTTACATATATAGTAAGGGTATCTTGGAGATCCATCCCAGGGTTTTTTAACAAAGGTTGCAATGCAAGTCATTTTCAGATAGTCAGGGACATGATCGCTGGATAAAGAGCTGTTATAATTTTGCAGCAGACTGGAAGCAATAAACTAACTTTGAATTGGGTTGGGTGACAATTTTTTCTGCAATAAAAATCAGAGCTTCTTTTGATGTCAACTACGATCAATGGTCAAAATATTGAACTAGCAAGAGACATCCAAGACGATTACAGGTGTTGCAAATGGCATAAAGTATGTTGCATTTTCATGTAATTAACTCCTGAATGACCAACCTAAGACCATGAGCAGATTCCACATGTGCCTCTGCTGCCTGTTCCCTGTAGCTGAGTCTGGTGAAAGCACTAGCACAGTCTCTGAGTGTATCACAAGCAGCTTTTAGCCTCTGGACTGCTTTAGTGCAGAGAGTTTCTCCAGGTTTACCTCTACCAATGGTACCAATACATTCCACAGCCCCTCTGAAACACATAAGAGCATGCTATGTTAGATCAGCATGACATGGGTGCCTGCTAGAGTTATGAGTTATCTATGTGTTTGTATCTATGGCAGTAAATTCTTGAAAGACGGTTTCATTGTGTAACAAATTCAAACATTCTAGCATTTAAAGTCAGTTTATCATGTTGCATATTTAGCACAGAAGCTGGGGATTACCTCATTTCTAATGAGATGACCAGGAATGAGAGTTTTGAGACTCTGTTCACCTGCTGCTCTAGAACCAGCTTTAAAGCCTCACAGCCCTGCTTGATAACTTGGTCGAGCTGTAAAAAAAAAAGAAAAACTACAGTAAATATCATGCTGATACCAATATTCGCTACAAAGACTTCACTGGATTGAGGTTATTTACCTTAGTGTGAATGTCTTGGTGTCCCTGTCCCACCACAGCTCTGACCTTGGCGAGAGTGAAATGATACCAGAACTCCTCGTCCCCACCCAGAGTTTGAGCTTTGTCCAACAGGATCCAAGCCTGGGAATGGTTCTGCTCTTCACAAGCCAGAGTGGCCAAACTGAGCAAACATCTTGCCATTGCTTTCTGGTCTCCAAGTTCCTTTAAAAAAATAATTGGACATTGATGACTGTTCACTATTCATTATTATATGTATCACATTTATTAACTGTAGTAAATAATGCTTTCACAAATGTGTTATTTGTAACTAATTGTGTAGGCATTAGAAATGTCTTTGTATTAAAAGCATCTGCTATTTTGTAGGAAATCTTAACGAAGGTTTCCATAGTAATTTGTTACGTAAGCCGTAATAAAAAGTTTGAAAAAAATATGTGTCAGCATTACAAATGCACAAAATAAAATTGGTCAGTCTGTATGCAAAGACAGTAAAGCCATTTTTTAAATGAATAGACCATTAATGAGATTTTACGTTATTGACAGTGTGATACTTTTTTTCTATTCAGCTCACCGTAAGCATCAAATGTGCCTGTGCCAGAATTTGTCTGGCTGCTTGATAGAGCCCCATACTGAGGCAAACTTCAGCTTTGTCCAACCAAATGTCCTGAACACACACATCCATGTTTTGCTGCCCAGATCCAGCATTTACATCCATCTTTGCTTTCTGAAAAATTACCCACATTTAGGACAAGACACTTTTTAAATTTACTAAAGTGCGAATGAATAATCATCCTTAAGACTGTTGTTAATAGGTTAGATACACATAAGACAAGCTGCTCACTGACACCGACCCACAACATTAACACTGGATTAACATGGAGGACAAAGGTCAGCATGGCCAATCTGGTCACTTCCAATCTTTTACGAAAGCACTATGTAGATGATTATGATTATGATTATGATTATTATTTAATCATCATCATATATGTTATTATATTTTACTTACAAAAGCAAAGGTACTAGACTAAGAAAACAACAAATCTTAAACAAAACTCATTTTGGTAATTACAAATTGCAAAATATCCATAGCAATTAATAAAATATAAAGGTCAAATGTCACTGTTGGTAAAACTACTAGATATTAATGATGTGGATGACCGATTTATGCACACACAAAGACGGACACACCAACACCACCAAATGTTCTTGCTAGGATCTTTTGTTAAAGTTGACTGTAGATTGATGATGTCTGACATAACAAATGTAAAAGTTAGCACTCATTCCAGGCTTATGGGGCAAATAATTTGAAGGTCATAAATTTATTAATATGATTTCACTGTGTTATATGAGTGGTGCTTAATAAAAGTAACTAGAGCAAACTCCCTCCAAATACATTTAGTCACACAAGTGATTCTTGCCAATCACTTTGTCTGCAACAAAACTAGAGTCGATTAAAAGTTTTATTTTTATTATTAATCGCTTTAACTTATAACCTTTATGAACGTGTAAGATCTGCTACTACATAAATGTGAGAAGTATGCATACCTGATTGGAGGTTTTGTGGGGGTCTCTCTTCTCCAGTAATAGAGCAATCATTTTATGGAAGCTGAAAAATCACAAATATCATAGCAAAGGCTAATAAAGAAACATGTTCAAAGGTCATATGTTTTTAAATGAGCTGACATACCACATCTGTTCTTGTTCTTGGATACTACTGAGATTTGGGAGCTTCTCTTGATATGGCGAGTGTTTCTCCAAACCCAGCTGACAACAGGTCCTAACAATTCTTATTAGAGAAGGTAAAAAAAATTGAAATTAAAGTCACGGCTGTACAAATAATTGGATTTCCAAAGCCCTCTGTCCCCTAGCAAAGGGCCCTTCAAAGGGCTTTATATTTTTCTTATATGTATGTCCAACACCATGCTACCATGCCATAACCTTCGATGTCTTAGTGCCTTTACCTAAGTCGGTAGATATCGGAGAGGCTCTTCCTATCCAAAAGGTCATGAGCAACAGTCTCAGCCAAATGCAATACAGGTAGAGTCAGGTGGTCAAGTGACAGTGAGTGAAGTTCTTTTTCCAGCAGATTCAGATAAAACAGGCTTTGAGTCTACAATCAAATACAAAAAATCATTCTGAATATTTGAGCATTTGTGGGGTTTTTTGTGATTCACGGGAACAGGAAATGGCCCAAGATGCCGCCTGTTTGCTCTACGTGCAAAAGAATTAGCTTTGACGGTTTAGAGCCAGTGCACAGGGTTCCAGCTATGTTGAAAACAAGACTGGAATCACAGAGAACTACAGTATCTACGCCTTGCCTGCATCGTGATGCTGTGCCTGTTGATGGCGTAGGGGTTCCTGTTGGTTCCGAATATATGTCTGGCTTGGTCAGGACAGATGTAGTGGGCCCAGTCTGTTGGGGTGGAAGGAAGTGTGTGATCAAAGACAACAGGTTTAGGTCTCTCTTCTGCAGGGGTTGGCTGGTCAAACAGATGAGAAAAAAAGAGTTGACATTCCGTTATGGTGTAATCCTAGCTCAGTTTTCTAATAAAGAAAATAATTATTTTGATTATACAGACAGAGATGGTACATAAATATAAAATTAACTCTAAAGCAAATTTACGCTGTAGCATTTACTTCTTTCCCTTTTTTGGTTTTGCTCTTGTCTTTGTCTTTTTTGGCTCCAGCAGAAGGTGAAGGCTGAGGTGGCTGACTCTTTCCCAGATCATTAAAAATCTCATGCACTGTTGCCAAGGACACCTGCAGTTAAAAAAAAATGTACAGTACATAATATTTAAAGAACAGTGTGGACACTGTCAGAGTTAACTGATGGGACCACTTTGTCGTGAAGAGACCGTACCTGCCAGATTTGAAGTACAAAGGTGTAAGCTCTGAGCAGGTTAAGCTGGTGCTCAGGCGAAGTCCTGTCCGTCATGACGGCAAGCAGAGTGTGTGCTTGTATCAAACCATCAAGGCGCCGCACCTCCCTCACATTAGATAGATTTTGTGTGCATGACAAACCCTGGACTCCTACTTGGGAGGTCAAATCTTTCTTTTTTGACTCATCCTCTAGAAGAAAAACATTTGTGATAAATTTGTTTTGACTATGAAAAAAATGCAGATAAGCAACATCCATCCGTCCATTATCTGTAACCACTTATCCACTTTAGGGTTGCGGGAAAAGCAAAAGACATCAAAGCAATAATATGTAAATAAAACTGAATAACATCATAATAAAAGCCAGTCTTTCAGAGGCATATATCTTTAGTTACTTTATTATGTGAGTGTTCAGTTTGTCTCTCAGGGAAAATTTAATAGGCTCATAACAGCAGTCTGTTTCATTATATTAGTCTCAGTGAGTACCTACGATGGACCATCTGAATACTGGTAATATTTTCTTATTTTGATGTTTACATTAGAAATTAAACTGAAGACCAGTGAATTTCATTGCTGATGCAACTATCCAGAAGCCGTGGGATGGGACTTTTCTGCATCAAATAATATCTTATTCTATTTAAATTAACAGAGTGTAAAACAACAGGGGAAAAAAAATTAAAGGCACATGTGCAAATGTGTGACTACACATACACAAACTGAGCATGTATTGTATGTTTCAGGACCACTGGAATATGTCCATTTCATGCTCATGTATCTAACTCAAGGGAAATGCGTAAAATCTGTTACCTGCCGGTAGCTTTATTAATTAAACTGCCCATTCACTTGCATAGTTATACCATAACTGTAAGGGGAACAAGATGAGTCAGTGAGTCCAACCTGTCCCTCCTGGCGACTCCGGTCCCAAGTGTAGAAGGATGTCAATGGCCCACTGAACCTGATGTTGGGCATCAGCTGTGGGAAAATTGTGACAATATAGCCACTCTCCAAATTCAAGTAGACGGCTGACCTTTTGCCATGGAGTGTCTGCACACTGTTCACACAAACATAGAAACAAATAAAAACCCACTTTTCACAGTTTTGTTTTAGCATTTTAGCCTCGTTTGATGTTTTATTTACTCTGAATCATTTAGGATGCATTTCCATTGCTGGGTTTCAGCAAAGAATGTTTCTCTCGTTCGACAAAAAGTACCCTTCTGTGTGCTGGATCTTTTTAGATGCTCTAAATTATGCTACATGCAGTGTAACTCATAATAAATGTAGCCTCTAAATACAGGATAAAAAAAGATGAGTTAGTCCAAGCTGTGAGGAGGATAAGGAAGCACAACAAAGCTGTTATGACGCTCTGGCTCCACATGATGGTGGTAGAGCTTCACGCTCATTCTTGTCTTAATTTAGAGCAAACACATCACATAAAACACACTGTAGTATCAGCTTTTTTTCATGATGTACACGTAAAAAGGATGTAATAACAAAGGTATTACCAGGACAGATGTGATGGATTTCTGATAGCTGGTCAGCTGTTGGGTTATGCTTCCAGCACACAGTGCCACCTGATGCCACATAAATGAAAAGCCCTGCTCATCTTCATCTTGTAACTTCTGCATGTCCGTCAGTATGCTCTCACCCGAGAGTACTTTCACCAGTATGTGTTGTTTCAGAAGATTCCTGGTAAAATACAGACAACAACTGGTTAGAATTTTGTCTTTCTACATTTTGGGCCCTTCTTATCTCCCGTGCCCTGGCCTCCCTGTTTTCACTCACACTCTGTGCCTGCTGCGAGGTATTTCTCTAACTGCTTTGTCCAGAAGCTGCAGAGCACTCTTCCAGTCTTTTCTTTCAATGTGTAGATGAAGCAAGAAAGTGTAAATGGCTGCTCTCACAGTTAGGTCGTCTTCATCTGCACACAGAACACAAACACACATACAGAAAAACAAAAACATATTTTTCATTAATAATAACAGCATGTGTATCCATAATGTAATCGCCAACAAAAATGTAAGGAATTGCCAATGGAGGACATTCAAATGCAACCCAGCCCAAAGCGTAATAATGTATCTTGAAATGAACTAGTTCTAGAATCCTGAGTCCTGGGTTAGCGGAGCAAATTCATGATAAAAACGAATCAAAATATGAAGCTATATGCAAAAATTGTCCTTTCACCACTCACCTTTAGTTTCATGTTTAGGATGCCCAGAAGGCAGCGTTGTCAAAGGCAGCAGGCTTTTCACTTTGCCTGGTTTCTGAGATAGAAATGGCAAAGGATTAATACATCAGCAGTCAACGAGTGAGTGAAGGGTGGCAGTGGTGGTGTGAAGCTCACTGATGTATAAGATAAATTGATATCTGACCCTGCCCTGCACCCGGAGTTTGCAACAGAACTGTCTTCAGTTATCCAGGTGAGAATGTTATTTATGCTGTGCACACTTGGGCATGCAGACAAAATTCATACAAAAATAGTTTAATTATCACGTTCAGCAACAAATAAGAACAAATAATAATAATAAATAAGACATGATGCTGGACCTAGAGCAGTGTCTATAATAAAATTGTTTTTCTTGTTAATGTGCTGTTTCTGCATCATTAATAAGTTTAGAACCAGACTCCAAAAAGACTGCTCTGTACAGGCCAGTCTGGTGTATATGTGTAAATGGCCAAATATTGTATAATCACTCAACTATCAACTACTAAGGATCAGCAACAACAGGCTCTCATTAGTTTTGTGCCCATACATATGACAGTGTGCTATGACATGCAGGACATTTGGCAACGAAGACTTGAGTGGTTTTAAACATCGCAGAAAGAGCTTCAAAGAATTTTGTTTTGTTTTTTTAACAAATAAATTATGAGTTTATTTATTAAACCTTTAGGTTTTGAGTGAGTGTCATGTAACATATACTCTGGCTCCTAGTCACACATGACTCCTAAATGAAAAGTAGCCTGAAATAAAAAATGTCTAGTATAAATTTGGAAGCGAGCAACATGGATCCATACGTTTGCTTTTTTTGTGCTGGTGTTGGCCAGAGCAGTTAGAATCTTCTCCAGGGTCTTCTGAAGCTGCCATTTTTCTGCAGGAATCTGTGTCAGAGGTAGGCAAGTGTTCCAGTAATGTTTGGCAGCCATGATGCACAATTGTGGACTGTTGGCCTTTTCTGCATAGCTTTGGAAAATTGAAAACATATATATATATAGTTAAGCAAGAATAAAAAATGTTAACAAAAAATTGAGCTGTTGGAGGCAAAGACATGAATCTGTGTCAAATAGCGTAAAAGCACCTGACGCCAGACAGAAGTACCCTCATGGCCTCTTTGTAAATGTGCAAATCTCCATTAGATTCATGGATTAAGCTTAAACCCTTCAAACAGGCAGCACTGCTGAGCATCTCATTCACTGCGGTCGTGCCATACCTAGGGACATAAGGAAATGTACGAGCTGTCAATCAAAGTCAACTCACAGAGCTTTGGAAGCAAAACTGTCAACAACCTAAGTTGAACACAAATGAATTTTAGTGCAGTCTCGCTTGTTCATTTTAAAGGACTAGACAAAAAACACATTTTTATGGGTGATTATGAAATAAATTACACTGACAAAACACAAGAACTGGTGTTGAGGCTCTTTGCTGCTGCTTCTTCCAGCTGCAGAGCATTCTTAGTGCAGTACAGAACCAAGCTGTGGTCGTTGACATGGTGGCAGAAGGCAGCCAGCTGACACCACATCTGCAGCTGCACAACAGCATCACTCCAGCTGCATTCTGATGCCGTGCTCACCAGCTTAAGGGGAGGAGAAAAAAAAAAGAAATGTGGGGTTGAATTTGAAGATGGAGACAAAAAAGAAGGGCAAGTGTGGTAACAGAAGGAAAGAAAATGAGAGAAAATATGTGGGGAGATGCAGTTGAGAAAAACAGAGGAAACAAGTTAATTAGGCAGCGCAGGCAGGGAAAATGTGAGTGAAAGGGGAAATCGAAGGAAATGAAAAAATGGATTGGCAATGAATACGACAAAAGGAGAGAGTAATGGCATAGTAGGCAAGAAAAGGAAACAGGCAGGGGGAAATATGTCAAAAAGGTACATGGAGAAGAAGATTTACTTATAATAAGACATTTAATGGAGGGGTGCAACGTTTACCAGACAGTACAGAGAGAAAAGAAAGAAAGGAGGAAAAGAAACAGGGAGTAGATTTCAAAAGGGTGCGTGGCTTTACTTTATAAAGAAAACGCAGGAGAGGAAGAAGTGAATGAAAATGAAAAGACAAGAAGTTGGAAAAGCCAAGAAGATATTGACAGATGAGACAGAGACAAAAAGGTAGAAGAACAACCTTCATTGTCACATAGATTAAATGTCGACAGAAAGAGCCACAATCTGGTCAAAACAAGATAATCGAGGCAGCTACAATATTGTATTGAAGAAATGCTCTGAAGGCTCGTGTGTCGTTTCTGCCTGTTGTTACCAGCTGAGTAACACATGAGCAGTACGTACTGTGGACAGACTGGGAGCAGCGAACTCCATGGGCCGGGGATTCCTATTGCACTGTAGCATCTCCACTCCAATCAGCACCCGCAACACGGCAGGCATTTTTTCATTCTCCTGTGAACGGACAAAAAAATAAATACATTTCAGTGCAAAGCCACTGAATAATTACTTTTTTAAATCATTCACTGAGACTGGATTTGTTACTCAAACAATTAATCTGTGGTATCTGGTCAGAGAGAATATGTCAGACAAAAAGTATAGCCACAGTTTTATGACCACTGTAGGGATGAATCGATAGTTTGACGTGTGTGACTGTTTCTCCTTTTAACTACCAGTACATCTTAACTAAGACGTTTTCATTTTCTATCTAACACTTTCACTTGCTGAATTTTCATAACACAACATATTTTGGAGCCAACTGGACAACTGTGTCAAAACAATAGAGAAAAAAAATACACTCCATATTCACATCCAGAAGATACTTGAAACAAAGCACATTAATAACTTGCTTAAGTTCTACAGTACATCCCATATCACATGCTTATTCAGATTTTAACTTTAATCTGCAATGCGTGCCTATATTGTTTGTCCAACGTCTTATTAATAATTATTTGAAATGTGGCCTTACAAACTAAACATAGACTTCTTGCAACATAAGAACAAACAGCTCGCATAGGAGTGACGCGGAAAACAATACCTCATCTTTAACGTCAGTCTTTGAGTAAATTTGCTGTTGCAACAATCTCTTGATCTGCAGCCATGTGGCCAGCACTTGCTTCCTCACTGCAATGGGGACTGTCTCTCCTGGGTTGTTGCAGTTGGACAGGGCGTAGTCGCACAGCTAATAGAAAATACAGAAAACAACAATGAGCTTGTGGTCTCGCAGCTTAAACTACTTGTCGTAGTAGATGACAAGTAGCATATGACATTCAGTTTTCACAATTGCTTACACACATTTTTTTTGGTTCATTTTTACTAAAACTTTAAACACAAAAACCACAAATACAAAATGCAAAATAAATCTGTAGCACAAGCAAACACTGCAGTTACACCTCTATTATGTCGTCCCCAACTGACACATATTGAACACATACATATGGTCATAACGCAAAACAGTACTATGCACATCTTGTCAGTAGGTTTATACCTACTCAGTATTGTCATTGATGTTGCTTTTCAGCAGAAGACCATACATTTTAACTTTATAATAACATGCCTAATGTAGAAAACTAATGCCACCACAAGGGGTGGAATCAATCTGTAGGCGGAGGTGAAAAAACTTAAAGTGAGAACTGAAAACAAGTTGACAGATTTGGTGTAGAGATTTGCAATAGGATTTTTGGGTTTAAATGCGTTTCAAGTTCGATATTAGTGTGTAAACAAGTGCAAAAAAGAACATAATAGGAGTTAGGGCAGCATGGTCCTCACAGCTATAGGGTCCCCAATCAGGTTTGGTTGGTTGTCTGTTCGTAGATGCATGGATAATTATGTAAAACCCTCTGTCCTCAAAAGGGGAAATGGGCATAACGGTTAATTATTCACTGATAAAGGATTTAGAGCTGCTATTCAAGGTGGGTTCTTTAAATAGCCAAGAACTGCAGAAAGATGAAAATTAGTCTCAAATGACAAAGTTGGCCAGTCTTGAAAGCCACATTTGATTGCATCCAAATGTGTGTGCATGATTAAAAGAATAAAGTTTCATAGGATGAAGAAGATAAAAAGATCTGTCATGTTTGATTTGTCACTAGATACTGTTATTCCTACCAAGTAGGAATCCATTCTTCCTGAGAGGCTTCTTAATTACAGAAAAAGGAAACCTAAATAATGTAAATATTTATGACGGTATTGTCTGTGTTCTTGTAAACTCCATTCATCTCCTGAGATAGCAATACTGTAAAGTGCCTAAATTCTGAAATACAATGTTATATGCCATTTTAACAGCTCCAAAATATTTTTCCGAGCTGACAGTGAGTAAAAATAATCATATACACGGATCAGCCTGAGGTGAACATGGGTCAGCACGTACAGTCTGACAGGTCTAGATCTGATACACTGACATCTGTCAAATCACAGCAAATACCTCTATCAACTTCTAAACCCTTAAGAAAGTATTAAAACTTAATTGCTTACAAATACTAAAGGGGTCACTGAAAAAAAAGTCTTTTTTATTTAATATACATGCAGCTTACACTTTTTATGTGTTGTTTTCACCACAAAACACAGAATTACAGATTAATGCACACGACTGGGACACGAGCACATGAACTGATGTTGCTGCTTACCAAAGCTTACCAAAAGTGAAAGCCGTATTGCTCCCAAATACTGCTGATATGTATTAAAAGCAAGAATTTAACTAATATTCAGGCATGCCCACACATGCACACTAGCACACCTCTAACGCCTTGGAGACGTCCTGTAGAACAGCAGGATTCGAGAGAACCCCATGGGCGCTGGCAGACATCGGAACTTTCTTCTCAGCTTTGCTTTTGCCCTTGTCTACAGGCGGAGCTGGCTCAATGATGTCTGCTCCAGACAGGGGCTGGATCAAGCCTCGGGCCACAGCATCACACAGCAGCACAACTAGAGCTCGGTTTCTGAGAAACGGAACACAGACAAGGTCCAACAGTGACAGTAAGTCAATACTGGAAGGTATATTGAAAGAGGTATATTGGACATTTTTCCACTTAGCTCAGAAAGTACAGTATATACCATTACCATATAGTAGATATTGGCGGAAACACTACATTTATATATAATTCTTACATGAGAATGCCATTGACTTCCCAATGTTAGCATAATTTCTGCTATACCATTGGGCAGCTTGCTCTATATTAACGCTAAAAATAGGAGCAGAGCTTCCAGATACAACCGATAAATCTTTAAATGTCTCCCTTGACTCTGTCTAAAATAAATTTCTGTAGACAAGTGCACACATTGCTTCATTAGCTAAAAAAAAGCACCAGTTTCAAGCTTCAGCTTTGCTAAAAGAATGTGTATACAAAATAGTTTACTTCTGCTGGGTAGATGCAACTCTTTCAAAAACTACAGCAATATGTAATATGTATATTTATCATTCCACATGCTATGTTTATTGATTCTTCAAATATGACATTATCATCACAGGAATGTAATATACGTCTCTATTTCCAGCATGTAAAAAAAACCTATACAAATTTTGAGAACCAGCCTACTGAGTGAACTCCGTCTTTCGGAGAATTTCCAGCAGACTCTGGAAGGTGGGGACTAGGTGTTTGTACTCCCCAGCTGCCAACAGGTGGTTGTTGTAGTTCCACAGGTATATGGCTGCATTTGCAACCACCCACATCTCCCTGATCTCCACTCCAAGCTCGGCTGCCCGCAAGAAGTTGGAGGAGGCATATGAAGACAGTGCCTGAATCCAGTCTCTGGAGAGTGGGAAAAGGAGTTATGTTTGTGTGTGAAAGGCAAAGATTGCATGGTTCTGGTTTGAAAAGAATGAAAACCTCTTGCTACACTGTCCTAGAGGAGTCTTTATTACAGTTCAGTATTTGAAACAACCAGGTACATTCGATTCTTAGAACTAGACATTCAGCCAAACTGAATAACCAGGTAACAAAGGTTTTGGTAAGGAGCCTCAGAAGTTCTCCACAGAACTGGGACCCAAAAGAACAACAATCTCAGCAGTGCACCATCAACCAGGCCTTTATAGGAGTGCGAAGAACCCACTTTGAGTAAAAGGCATATTTGAAACAGCTTAGAGATTGTCCAATTGCATGTAAGGGTTTAGAGTGTGCTTATGTTAGGACACTAGTTCACGATGACCACTCACTCAGACAGTCGGTACGGTACGGATGCAGTGATACATGTCGGAGAACAGAACTGTGATTTTAGGGGTTACATGGCGGTGATGTGAGCATGCTGGGGGATGGACTGCTGGGGGAGAAGGCAGGTGGCAAAAACTATTCTCAGGTACGTTTCACGATGTGAGTAAAAAAATAAATAAATTAGGATGTCATCACCTGGATTATTGTTTACTTTCAATGGTAATTGAAACATAGATCTGGCAAATGTAGCAATGTCACATCATAGAAATCCTCTTGTTCAAAATTCTGCATTTAAAACACAACGTTACAGAATCATCATCAACAAAAAAGCTTTTAAAACTAATTTTGGGATTTTTTTTCCTCCAGGGATCAAAAGATCTTATGTTGTCAAACCTATATTAATAAAGCATTGTACTTTATTATAGTTTTTTTTAATAGTTTTGACTTTAAATGCATATATAACAAACCAAATATTTAGTTTTTTATGTTAATGTGTGTCTTGTGTTTCTACCTGTAAATAACCCAGTGAGGATCCTCTTCAGAAACAGGAACCCCTGCCACCTGTGGGGGGATGGCAGGGCTGTTGAGCTGCGCCCCCTCTGATAGCAGCTTTTGGACTGTGGCCTGAACAAGATAGAATACGTTAATTTCTCAACCTTAAATGAAAATGTTAAAGATGACCTGAAGAAAATTCCATTGCAGTGGTGGACAAATCAGGAAAGACAAAATAAACCTCTTTATCCTCAGACTGACTGGCAGAGAACTGATAGTTCAATGAGAACATATGTTAAAAAACATGGAGAAACATACGACAGAGTGGCAAGCAGTGAGTGAGTTTTGGCAAAGTAATGCCATTTTTTTTCTGGATAGTTCATAGTTCTATATTCTTCATAGTGCTAACGTCTTCATAGACTGAATGAAGACTTAGATCTGCAGGTTTGATGGGAGGCTGGATCTCGCAATAAGACGAGTTTAACAGACGAGCATGGGGTTGTTAATAACCCCTACTACTGTAGGCAATCTTTATAATTCAAAAGTAGATCTCAGGCTTAAAAAATCCAAAACTCTATTTCCGTGATGGTAGATAGTTCAAGTATGTTGTTGAAGTAAATGGATACTTCACTATAAATACATAATAATTTGTATCAATTACATACACACCTCAGCGTTAATGAAGCGGATTTCAGCTAAAAGGCGCAGCACGTCCCTCACATGTGTCTGGCTTTCCCTGCAACCGTGAAGACATTGTTCACAGCGCTCATCCCCCGTGCATCGACATTCTACAGAGAATTGATAAATCATGGATGTGAATTCCCTCAGTGACAACAACCACTGCCCTCTATTACAAGTAGTGCAGGCCAACCTCCTGTGTGTCTTTTCATTAGAAATACTGATAACCAAATCATACCTCATTTAAATAAAATACAATTTTATTTATAAAAAAATATATATTTACACATGAATAATGAGAAGTTACTTTTCGATTCCTGCAGGAACAGAGCAGGTCTACAAATTCATACAAGTAACAATGATCTTGGTAAGCCAGTGAAGTCTCTTTAAATTATTCTAATGCCATACTTTATTTTCAGGAATTTAATAGACTTAGGATCATTCATTACCATCAGTCTTGGAAATCTTCCATCTCCCATCATCATAAAGCAAACAGAATCGACAAGCAGCTCGGCACACATCCCAAACCTCCTGTCTCCTGGCTGTCTTCACCAGGGCTGCCCACAACTTCACTCTGGAAAAGCCAAGAAATAAAGATAGAGATAAGATTAGATATAAGATTTGTTTGCATGGCCATGAGTAATGAACATTCCCATCAGGTATTGTCTGAGTTCTGACGGCTCTGCTTTCTCCTGATCATTAGGCCTGCTATTCAAGGATGTGGACATGTTTTGAGTGTAATTTAATAACAATGGACATAAGAAATATGGTTACCGACCCTCAAGTCATTAACTGCTGTTAAACCATTAGATTTAATTATTTCCAAGAGTAAACACAGACTTCATAAAGTACAGTTTATGTATATTCAAAATTATAGGTAAATGCACACACACACACACACACACACACACACACACACCTCTCTGCACCATCAGTGTCATCTCCTTGTCTGGTTAGGTGTCCGTCCACCTTCTGTACAGATGCAGAGTGATGCTGAGCCTGAGCACAGAGTTCAGCTACTGGTCCAGACCCTAGACACCCTATGTGAACTAGACAAATGTTGAAGTACTAAATACATGAGAAAAACTTTATTAATACTGTTGGAAAAGCTGCTGCATAAATAATGCATCAATCCATAACAAAAGATTTAGTCAGTTGTTTGCACAACTTCTAAGGCCTAAATTATTATCTTAAATTTGTAGAATAGTTCTGCATAGTGTAAATAGTATAGTTTGGAGTAAGTTACATAATAATCAGTTGTATGCTATTTCTGGTCAGGAACAAGGGAACACAGCTACCGGGACACAGAAGTAAATGCACCAAAGCTTTTCAACACACGCCTGTTGTAGAAAACTTCTGACCTGCTGTCAAAGCTAAGCTGTTTGCTGAATGTTTATTAGTAATTCCTGATGCAGGCAAAGAAGGCAAAGTCATACAGTAAGAATCTATCTCACCTACTCTTACTGTCTTATTAACAACTGAAAGCGAAGAAGTGAAATGTGTACTTTTGGAGGTGTTGTCTGCATCCAGCACCATCTGGAAATCCTCAGGGGCCAAAAGAAGCCCCACAGAAATCAGAACAGGGCGAGTGTCAGTCTTGTCTTGGGATTGCATGTCCCTGGCCTGAGAAAGAGAGCTAGAGATTAGAATCAACATTTCCCTAAGTATTCATTTGCAGCTCCAAGCCCACGAGACATACATTTTAAAGTTATCTTTTTAGGCATATTATATATCTTACACCTAATAAGCAATAAATCTGCACACTCAGTTTACAGTAACAATTTGAATAATTTGAAAAATCCCACTCATCCATTACTGAACCAATGTGTTGATATATGTACATATATGTATACATGTTACATATAACTGTATATATATGTTACCATAATGTTGATAACCACATTCTTTATATAGATATGTTACATTACTGAACATTAGATGTCATACTGGTGGAGCAAAACTAAAAACCTGCTGAATTAGCAGAGCGGCTTTATCTTCACTCCTGGAGGGGGTTTGGTAGAGGGTCCCTCTGAGCTGCAGGAGGTGGACAGCCGAAGACAGGCGCTCGTTTTGTGACCCGTTATCCAACAACATGGCTTTCTGAAGGTGAATCAAAGAAGCCTCAAGATGCCCCTCCTCCTCTTCTATTGCTGCCAGCTCTGAGTGGATGTGACTGCGCATCTCTAGCAACATACTGTAAAAAAAACAAATGTGACAAATGTGTAACATGCGCCGTAAACTACTGTACAGTATTTTAAAGTACCAAAAATGGGATATTAAAACTTTGGATGTCACAAAAATACCAAAATGCTGGATGGAGGGGGTACAGAAACTAACATGAATACACGCAAGTTAAAACTGAATTATAGTCAAGTTGTATAAGCTGTACTGTAGAGCTGATATAATATAATAAAATAAAATGAGAGGTCATGTTTACTGTAGTGATCCTTGGGCCTTGAAACGGGGACTTAGGTCACAACCTGTATGTCCAGTTTGTCTTTTTTTACACTAAGTTACAGGGGCAAATCAGACAAACACGTTTCAGCTCAGAACAACAATAAAAACAAAGTTGACCTAAGCCATATACACATAACATGAAATGACAAATGTGCGGCAGCTGCAAACCTGTGCATGTCCTCCAGTACTTGAACCACCCTGTGCAAAGGTGCCTTGATGCGTCTCCTGAGGTTGTGCTGCAGGAGAGGTAGGCAGCAGCTCCACTGAGTAGCACACACTGCCTGGACAGCCTGAGGGACACTCTCTCTCACTGCGGTCTGCAGCCACTGATCCAGCTTGCCTATCTCCTTCAGTCGGGCCTGTGGAATGAGAATTACAGACTGACAGTTCCTCCTGTAGCAATTGCAGCACAACACTTATACCACGTAGTAAGAATACTTGGGTTTAACTGGACTGATTATATAGTGCCAGTTCCTACTGTAAAGTTTCACACCACAATATTATCAGGATCCTACTTTCACCAGGAAACTTTTTCTTGTTTTGTCAAAAAAACCCTAAAAAGTGTCATCAGTTCTTTAAAGCTGGAAAGCATAACCAAGAACGAATAATGTATGTATATATACATATATATATGTATAGAGCTAAGATCTTGTGGGACTTCCAGATACAGACTGACAAACTGGTAATGGCCAACCAACCCGACATAGCAGTTGTGGAAAACAGGAGAACAAGGCTCAGGAGGAAGGAACATGAGAAGTTTGAGAAATACCAGGGGCTGAAAGAAGATTTGGAAGGTGAAGGCACAAGCGATACCCGTGGTGATGGGAACACTGGGGGCTGTGACTCCCACACTAGGACAGCAGCTCCAGCAGATCCCAGGAAAAACATCTTAGATCTGTGTCCAGAAAAGTGCAGTGCTAAGAGCAGCTACATACTGTGCAGGACCCTCAAGCTCCCAGGCCTCTGGTAGAGGACCCGAGCTCAAAGGAAGGAGCCGGGTCTGCTCTCACTGTGAGTACACCTTGGATGGCTCAGTGAAGAACATCCTGTTTATTCCCCTTGTTTCAGCTTCTCCGGGTAGCCAGGGCTATGAACCTTTGCTTGGCAGTCTCCAAGGCCTCAGGTATGGTCAGCTTACTGTACTTCTTATTTAGGTGCTACTTCTTTTGCATCATGCCTTTTTGCAATTCTGAAAGTTGCCTAACTTCTCTCCATGTTGCCTTGATCTTAGCCTCCAATCTCATACTGCACATTATGGCTTGTGTTGATCTTATCTCAAAGCACCTGAAGGATCACAGTTGCTGTGTTATATATCAGCTGATTGGTCAGTGATGGTCGTAGTTGGGATTGCTCGTAATGCTGCGTTCACGTCTTCTAGCCGACTTTCAGACTTTAACCATTTTTTTTAAGGCAGTAAACCCTTTACTTGGTTATGTTTACCAGCTTTAAAGAACTGTTGACACATGCAGAAGTGCTTTATAAGTTAGTTTTTGTTGATAAATTTAATTATCATATAAAATCCCGGTATCACCAGTTAATGATAGTAAATATTAGCTAGCAGTTAGCAGCTAATCGTGGTTTTGACAGTGTCCACTGCCTACATTACAACATTTAGTAAATATACAGTAAAGCACAATAATTCAGGCATATGCTGAAGCACCTCCACGCTGGTTTTAGAATAGTCATCCATCTTAGCCCCTTTCTTCAGAAGATTGATTTCACAGTTGACACATTCCATTATCAGGCGCTGGCCAATACTCTAAAAGGACAAACATTTATTTGAGAGAATTTAGGGATGCTACAACTACAAACTGTTGTATTGTAACTTGTACATGTAATGTGTACTTGTGACAATGTGAAATAATGACAATATTATGCCATATGTTATTATTTTACTTGATATACACAGTACGCAGAAGCAAAAATGAAACATTTCTGCAAAAAACTACACACATTTATTAAATATATTGATCAACCAGCCACAACACTGGTGGTTTTAATAATGTCGTGAAGGACAAGGGTCAGCATGGCCACTCTGAACAGTCTGCAGCTACACAGCCCCACATGCAGCAAAATGTGCCACCCAATGTACAGAGGTGATAGAGGTTTGTTACCGAAAATATTTTTACCACAAGAACCAGTGACAATTTAACTTTAACTTAAGCTCTAAGCAGATTATTTATATATTATGTGAATTAAAGAAGTAAAAGCACTAAGAAGTCTATGTATTTTAAACAATACTGATTATGGCAGTTAAGGAAACACATTTAAAGTATTGTAAATATAAAAAAATAAGGGTCAAAGATTACTGTTGCAAAATGTAGAGTTGACTTTAATGACTTTATATGCCAACAGGTGGTTACCTTGATCTATAATGATACAACAGCATTTTAATTTAATGGTAGCAACACATCTCAAAAAAGTTGAAAGAGCGGCAACAAAAGGCTGAAACTGCTGCAAATCACAAAAAAATGGAAGTGTGTTTGACAACTAATTAGGTTAGTAGGCAATAGGTCAGCAACATACTTGGGTATAAAAGGCACGCTTCAGAGAGGCAGAGCCTCTCAAATGTAAAGATGCGCAGAGGTTCACTAATTTGCGCCAACCTGCACAAAAAAATTGTGGAACAATTTTAGAAAAGCGGTTCCCAACATAAAATTGTGAAAAATTTGAGAATCCCAACACCCACAGTAAAAAATATCATCGAAAGATTTAGAAATTCTTTTTGGAAACCATTGACATGGTGTCCTGTGGACTACAGAGGAGAGGGACCATCCAGCTTGTTATCAGCAGACAGTTGAAAAGCCTGCATCTTTGATGGTGTGGGGGTACATTGGTGCCCATGACGTAGGCAGCTTACACATTTAGAAAATACATAGAGGCAATGCTAAAAAGTACATAGAGGTTTAGCAACTTAAACTCCTATTCCCAGGATGTCTTTTTCAGCGAGATATTTAGATATTTCAGAAAGACAGTGCTAAACCACATACTGCATCCATCCCAACAGCCTAGCTTTGCAGCAGAAGGGTCCGGGTGCTGAACTGGTATGCCTGCAGTACTGAGCTTTAACCGACAGAAAGCATTTGCCACATAGAAAGGAAAATCTAGCAACAAAGATCCAAGTCTGTTGAGCAGCTAGAATCCTGCATCAGAATAGAATGGGACAATATTTCCCTCCTAAAACTCTAGCAAATAATCTCAGCTATGAGATGTGTTGCTGCCATCGAATTCAAAATGAAATAATATTTTCTATGAAATGGTAAAATGTGTCACTTTCAACATCTGATATGTTTTTTATGTTCTATTGCGAATAAAATCTGGTTTTATGAAATTTGCATCCTCATTGTATCTGTTTTTATTTATGTTTACACATCCTCCCAGCATTTTTGGAATTGGGGTTGCATTTATGAAGTACCTAGCTAAGAGAGGAAGAGAATAATACATTTACAAGTTCATTTATAGTGTGTAGTCATTGCCTGGAACACTGCTAATGTTGGTTCTGAGAAAAGATCGAACACTCACAGTCTCTCCCACGGACTTTAGCTCTTTCAAACAGTCGACAGCTACTTTCTGATGCTTCACTTGCAAGGCCAGCAGAGCCAACTCCAGGAGGAAGTCAACTCTGCAAATCCCAGATAAAACATAATTTTAACAATAGACAACACTTTCAGTACAGTAATCTGAGTCATGCGTTGCCCTTTGGGTATCCATATATGAGTTTATTGTGTTGGAAACTCAGCTTGTAAGTTAAAAAATTATTCTAGGACAGATTGGGTCACAGACCTGTCAGCTGGTTGAGCAGGAACTGGGCTCTGATGAGGGCTGGACTTCACGGGTGTAGGGAATACATTTGTACAATCCACTAGGAGATGGAAAATTTCCTCAAGCTCGACAGAATCCTCCTTTGTCAGCTCATTCTCAATAATTTCATTCAACCTGCTACAAAACAACACAGCTTTTGTGCATTTATATATGATGATGATGAAATGATGCATCCAAGAGTGTTTGTGCATCTATACTTTCCTTTTCCCTCTCACACAATACAGTGCATGAACCTTAGGCAAAACAGCCTATATGATGCTGACGACGGGTGGGTCAGACTGAGTCAGACCGTGCTTAGCTGAGAAGTCGTAAGGAGTTCTGACATGTTGAGGGCATGGCTGCAGGAAAGGGGGTGGGGGCTGGATTTGTACTATAGTGTGCCACAACAGAAGCCAATAAAATGTAATATTAATGTTTACAGGCTGTCGAATAAACCTGCCGCTACGAGACACCGCAGGATAAGCGGAGAGGCAGTGGGTCATTGTCCCATGTTTAATGTGCACCGAGGTTCCAACTTAACAAAGGCCATAAAGGCTTTAGGATGAAAAACACATTGACAACTCTCTGTAAGGTTCTGGGTCAGCTGAAACCCATAAATAACATAGTTAAACCCACTTTCAAACACAGTCTCCCTTAACTGTTAAATAAC
Organism: Channa striata; assembly: GCA_033026295.1. Taxonomy (NCBI): domain Eukaryota; kingdom Metazoa; phylum Chordata; class Actinopteri; order Anabantiformes; family Channidae; genus Channa; species Channa striata. The sequence continues at coordinate 2,784,893 of CM065184.1, forward strand.
AGGCACTTTCAAAGCAGACGAAAGGCTTCTTTTTCTTGGACAACTATAATGTGTTTGTCTCAGCTGCAGATAGATGCAACTGGCTTTCATCATCATAGCATAAAACCAATGTTTAAAGCCAAGCAATCCTGCAGCATAAAAAAAATTAAAGAAAATTGTTTCTTACTTTTTAAATTCCTGTATTTTGTAAATGACTGCTAAGCTGGTACACCGTCTGCTCACATCAATGAGGACATCACTCTCTGACAGCTTGTGTTGTACCTGAAAAGCAGAAACGTAGACCTCAAACTTTCCCTCCAAACGTTGACATCAAACTATTAAACTTCCTAAAGTATTTTGCTACAAAGATTCTACTGCACTACAAATTACCTCAATTAAATCAGGTTTAAATGCTAATTATGGATTTAAGAAACAGTATTTGCGTGCTTGCTTATTTTTTTAGATACACTGAATGTAAAGTGCATAGAGATGATTTTGTTGTGAATTGGCACTATTTAAATAAAGTTGAATTGAATGATTTAATTATATTTTGTGAACTATTTCCTGTTTTAGGTGAAACAACACCTTAAGACCTAATTAATTGTGTCAGAATATTTATTTTTTCAAAATGATAGAATAAAAACTGTGTAAACTTTTGTGGGGTGAACCTTGTGATTTTTATAGCTTTACCAGCAGTGTAAACAGTCTTGGATAAAGATGTGGTGTATGTGAGTTGATAAACTCTTCAGTATCTTTTGCGAAATTTGCAGCATCTTCCATTTTCCCAGAATCGACAAGACACTCGATAAGGTGCCTGAATAAAAAGAAAAAATATCGAGTAAATTAGGCTGAAAGTCTCTTAATGTGTTTTACATGACTTTATACACCAAGACCACAATTCCTAACAACTACCTTCGAACAATGGTACAACTCAAACTTGAAGTGTCATAGAAGACCACAATCACACAGCTTGCAATAAAACAGATTCTCTGCACTGTAGAGAACAAAGCACCCGACTAACAAGGGAGTCTGTAAGCTGTGGTCTCACATTACCAGTTGGTTATTTAGCTCTGAATGTCATCCCTGTGACCCTAGAATGAGACTGAAGGGAATCAGAACTGGGTTTCACGAAAAGGAACTGAGAAAGCAACATGGAGCCACTTGCATCATGAGTTCAGCTCTCCAGCTGTGGTCTTGGTCGGCCACCTCCTCCAGACTTTGGACTACCTGTCTGAGGGAGGGAACCAGGTGGAAGCATCTCCCTGAGCGCAAGAGAGGTCGGACTGCCTGGAAATACAGCACTGAGGCATTGAACACCATAAAGTTGTATCTGTAAGACACAATTGACATGCATGAAAAGTAAACACAGAGCGCTTATTTATATTAAGACTATGATAGTATATGAGCTCTTTCATCTCTTAGTTAAAGTCCTTTCGGACCAAGTGTCAACTGTGTACTGAGGTGTCCTGTGAATTACAAAAGTGTTGATTAACTGCTGTCCAGTGAGCCACAGGAGAGCCTGTATAAACCTTTCCATTTGAAAAAAGGAAAATTTATTCATTCAATTTCAAGTAAAATGTGTAAACATATCTTTTGAGTATTTTCACTAGAGAGTGCGCTGTGAATCCGTTTGGGTTTGATTTAGCAGAGAGATTATCCCTTTGGTGGTAAATTGGATTGCTCCTTCACTCCTTTTACAGACTAGGTTTAAGTTCATTAGAAAAAAAATCTGGAAGGGGACAAATTCAGGAAACAATTATCATCTACATGTGAATAAGCAGTTTAGGTAAAGTTGTTGATTTTCAATTATCTTCTTTGCTAATAAAAGAAGATGGTGTTTTTAGAATTGCAACTGATCCCTACATAAATTTCTGAATTTTACTGACACTGACAGAACAAAGTCAAGCACACTTGTAAGAGGTTACATACCTTGGTTCATGCTTTGAAATTTCAATGACTTTCAGAAAACACATCACAGCCTCTTCAAACTCTTTCTAAAAGGGCAAACAAAAGCAGAGAGAAAAGAGAAATTTGAATCACAAATACAAAGATCAACAAAACAGATTACTCAGTACACAGTTTGATAAAAGACCAAGAAAAACTAATGAATGCAAATAAATTTGCACTAAACTGTAAAAATATAAAGTGATATATGCCTTTAAGAATAAATAGCTATGTGAAAAAGATGGAAAAACCATTAGTGGTTCTTTATTAAGTTAAGGCATCTGCTACATTTTTAATGCAAAAAAGTACAGTACAGTGTATCCCTGGAGTAAATGTGTGTGTTCCTCATTGGCATAAAAGCACAAGCACACACAACCTCCTTTGGGAAATGTGTCCAATTAACTGTTCTCACCACAGTCCCAGTGGCCGGTGGAGACTTCAGCTGGCCCTGGCAGAGGTAGGCTCGACACAACAATTGATTAGTCAGTGGATTCTCTTCAAAGTACATTTTTAGACACGCTGTGCTTATCTCCAAGCAGCCCAGCTGAAAACACAGAGGGACATACACACACACACACACACACAAAATAAACATTGACATTATCCGCCACTGTATTTTGTCACTAGCATTCTACTGTATACTCCAAATCTTTTGGATTACAGCTACATAGAAACAGGTTAACATACCTGGGAAAGCAAAAAACCTTTTCCTACTTTTTTGGTAATGGTCACTATATGTCTATATATATGTTTTTTTAAAACAATTCTTTTTTCGATTTCCCTGGACATTAGATCTCTTTTGAAATGGAGACCTGGCTAAGAGGCTCAATAAGTGCATCAACAATAATAGAGATAAATTAAGGGTTTTCTAGAAAAGTGAAGAATATTATGATGTTGTTCTTCTGAAGATAAAAATTTATTTACTTAGACCTAAACTTCTAGGTAGCTGAGATTTTCACTAAGAAAACATGTATAAATAAAGAACACAGAAATGAAATTATTGAAAATTACTGTTTCATTACTCAAATATGCTTTAGCTTTAGGAGTGTTGAGCCTAAAATTAGTAATCATTCATCACTGTCTCCTACTGGCAAAAATTCTGGATTTAGCTATAAGGTTACTGTCGAACACTGTGTTTTGATCATTTTAAGAGAAGCGTTCTTTAGAAGTTTAACTACACAATCTTTAACATCAGTAACTGAAGATACTAATACCAACAAATCAAGGCAATCATTACGTCTTTTCAAAGCCTGTTCATATCTTCAAGTCTTGATGACTGCATGAAGTTTAATTTTTTATGTGACACATCAGCACTTTACACAACATGAAAGTAATCCTCACAGCACTTGAGGCCAAATTTGTCAGCACATTCTTAGCATGTATTTCATATAAGGGATCTCAACAGGCCAGACTTAATTGTTAACTATGCATCACAACACAACTCAACACAATAGATTTTTCAGTCTTTTACATTTTCTCTTTTCAGATATTATTTTCCTCCAATTATAATAGCTTTTCCTACAGTGCTCCCCACCCATATTGCTGTATTGCTTTGGTTAGGTTTTGGTTAAAAGGGCCAGAGATTTTCAAGTTTAATGTTACATTAACAGTCAGCTTGTAGTGAGTAATGCATGGCCAAAGGTCTCACCTGTAGGGCCGCTTCCGCACACATAACGTACATCTCTGGGGCAATGTGTAAATGTCGTCCAGTGGTTCCGGGAACTGTGCTGTCCTTCATTAAATGGTAGGCTGAATGCAGAGCTTCAGAGTCTACGTGCACAAAGCACACGGTGATATTAGCCGGTTATGACAACTATGACTTCTGTAAGGAGTGGAGGATACGGTTCTCAAAAACTGTCCTTAAGTAAAAGTACAAATCAACAAACAATAAATTCTTGTAAAAGCATAATGACCTGATGAAATTTTTACTTAACTTAGTACGTGCGTGATTTACTTAAAGTACTTAAAGTAAAAGTACTGCTGTATATTACAAATCTTATTACAACTACATGGGTTATGATACATGAGAAAGCAACAAACCTTCCTACCTACGTTCCTACTTACCTTCCTACCTTTCCTACTTTTTTGGGACTGGTGTTTATATTTAATTTTTTTTAAACAAGGATTTCCCTGCACATTAGATCTCTTTTGTGAGGGAGACCTGACCAAGAGGCTCAATAAGTGCATCAACAATATCAGAGATAAATGAATTGTTCTCTAGAAAAGTGAAGAATATTGTGATGTTGATCTCCTGTAAATAAAGATTTATTCTCTCAGGCCTAAACAAACTTACTTAAAGTACTAAAAGAAAAACTTCTGCACTATTTTTTTCTCTGGCCTTTTTCTGTGGACCAGTGCTTCGTGTTTGTGGGGACATTAACTAATAATTTCTAATTATTGGTATGGACATAAATGATTGTTTGAAGCTGTTTTAACTGTATGATGTGATGCATTTTCCCCAGTTTTATTTCTAAACGGCTCATATCGAGTGAGAGTATTCCCTTTTCGATGTAGTGGAGTAAAAGTCAAAACAGCCATAATTAAATCCAGTGAAGTAAAGTACAGGTGCACGATACATTTACTTGAGTAAATTACCAAAGTACTTGTACTTCGTTACTCGCCACCTCTGGATGTAACTGGCAATGCATTAATACTGAAGCGTTACATCACAAACCTTGTTGCTCCGTAGCTTTAGTTAGAAGCTGATGGATTTCCAGGTCCATGTCTGGAAAAAGGAAGCGGTGAATGTTATCAATCTGCGTCTGTTAGCTAACAGCTAACGCTAACCTTCACTGATTACCGTAATAAGGAAACCAATAGCCGGTTAGCTGCACACACCTGTATGCAACTAAAACTGTAACTAGCTGCTCACCCAAAAGCGAAAGTGCCAAACAGACAATTATACTGTTGCTGCTAATTTGAATTCTGTAGCTTCTTAAAAATATATATATAAAAAGCCTGTGACAACTGAAACGCTGTTTAGCTAACAGTTCACGTCTATGGTCAACTGTTAGCTAAAGAGCGTGTGTGTACCTACTGTTACTAAGCAACCAGAGTCTGCGTTTAAACTACGGTGTGTGAAATGGACAAAAAGGTGCACACGTTGCTGTAGCGAAGCGAACTGGTGCTGTTGGTGTGTCTGTCTGTCTGTCTGTCTGTTTTTCATGACTGACAGCAATAAAATGTGTGGGTCTTAATTCCTTGCAGCTTCATTAGTCAGCAAAATTGAGAGGACAGAGATGTCATATCATCATCGCACACACACACACACACACACACACACACAAAGTTCTTTTTTACAGATGAATTCTGTGAGATGTACCCGACCAAAAGAAAACAAACCCTGCTGAGAATATAGTGTCATTTATCTATGAAAACCAAGCACAAAATGACTATTAGTTCTCAGAGCAGAAGCTTTGAAAATTACAACCATAGTGAAAAACTGTGCGCCTGGAACTGCAAACATTGTGTATGTTGTTTTTGCATGAATTGTTTTAATTGGTAAATTGAGTGTAATAATGTAAAATTCCGTGTGCAATTAGTGAGCTAATTCTGGTCCATGCAAAATAGCTGGAAAACAGCACATATAATGAGACAAAAGTGCAGCTTTTTTATCACCCACTGTTCTGTCCTGAGAAGAGCAAAGATGTACAACATTTACTGACAGCGACAGGACTGTGGAAAATTAAATGAAAAACATGCTGTATAATGTATTGGACAGGAGTCAGGCATTGAACTGTTGACCCTACCATTGCTGGACAACTTGCTCTATCTCCTAAGCTGCAGCCACCATTATAACATAACATCGTTGTATAGCACTGATAGGGTGAGTGATATTGTGGGTCTGAATCTGGCTTTGGGGAAGCATAGAGAAGAAATTTCACATCAGCCAAACAAATCCAAGGGTTTCAGATTCAACTGTGCAACCAATATGCCACATGTCTAGGTACAAGTATCAATCACGTTGGGATGAAAAAATGACCTGTGCAACCCTTTATCCTCACAGTCTATGGGCAGGGGGCAGAGGTCAAGGACTGTTACAATCTACCTGAGCCCTGGACATAGAATGAATGAGACATTTCAAAAGCTGCAACAAATTGATTAATCACCTGATGGACATATTAATATCTGTGTTTTAGCATCAGGACAATCATTTCGTCCACTTCCTTTTCAGCTAATCCAGGGTCAGAGGTTCTGGGTTGAACAGACCCAGCCAGCTTCTTTTAGAAACAGTCACGCTGTAAATTAAAATGACTAAACCTTTTAACTTTGTGAAGTCACATTTTGTCCAGACACGGATCGTCTGTGCCACCACAGGATGGAGCTGCATCACCACATTCCCCCATCACCTCCACTGCAGTGCAAAGGAGCTGTGCTGAGCAACAAAGACATTCACTCACATGGATTGTCTCTCCTCCTGTGCCGTTTTTAATGGATTACATTTGTGAACTGTGTGTGTCGTCCTTTGTTTCTTTGTTTGATTCCAGTGTTCCTGTCTTGAGGGTTCTGCAGGTTACATTCACAGGGAGATTAAACACACTGCCCAGAATCTTAGTTATCTTGCACTCCTTTGCACAGAGACAGAGGTTTTGGCAGGTTTCAGATACAACAGAGACCCGTGTTTCCTCCGGAGTCCGAATCTTTATTTTATTGTCTGTCAGCCCTTGGTATTTTTGGGTATTTCTTTTGTTTGTCCACCGTTATATTTTTTCGTTGGTCAGTACTATACTATACACCGTATACAGTGCAATCAGAAAGTTTTCAGGCCCCATTCACTTTTTCAATTTTGTTATGTTGCAGCCTGATAATACAGTTTAAATTATTTTTTATTTACCCAGTACCCCATGATAATGAAGTGAAAACAGAATTTTAAAAATGTTTTTGAATTTCCTGAAATGGAAACTCTAGGACATTTACAGAGTTGTCCCCACTTCTTTGTTGTCTTGGCTTTGTGCTTCAGATTGCTGTCATGTTGAAAGGTGAATATTTGTCCCATTTTGAGGTTCTTAGCGCTCTGGCACAGGTTTTCATTGAGGACATCTCAGTACTTTACTGCGTTCAGCATTTCCTCCACCCTGACCAACCTCCCACAATACTCGTGTTGCCTGTTTGTCTCCAAAGAGATTAGTAAATGAATCTATGCAAAATATCAACGACATAAACCTGTACATTCTGTGGTAGGGTTTGATGTGACAAATTTGATGCTATGATTTATTATGCTATATATGCTATATTTATTATTTAGTTTATTGTTCGGATTTTTTTCCAGAATCGAGGTTGAACAGGCCACGTGTCACTGCCATGCTGTAAATCAGTGCATGTGACAATAAATCTCTAATTTCTTGATAGTTACTGGTTGGGTTTCTAAATTCTGCTGACAAGAGGGCCTCCGTTCACCACAAGCAGGGCAATCATTTCAATCTCTTGAGAAACATTGCAAAGCACAAAAAGTGTGAGTGGGTGTGAGTAATACACTGTGAGCCTGCTGCATACATGTTGTTCCTCTGCAGCTCTAAAGTAAGACAAAAGTTTTATTGGCCCATGAGCAATACAACTCGAAAGGCAAAGAGAAAAGAAGGTGCTAGGCAGCCTGCAAACTGCAGCCTGGCTCTTTCCTTCCCCCGGTTCTTCTTGTCATTAGGGCCAATTTATATGGACCCCTGTGCCCCCCTTTAATTTCATTAGAGCACTCACTGCCAGTGGTTTAGCTGTTGACAAGTGCCTTTCTTTTACTGATAGTCCTCAGAGGTGTGATACAAAATAATGATACACCTACGTAATGTGATACTGTTGCAATTCTGTAACAAAAAGAACATAACTTATAATAATACTTATAATAACAGTTTGCCTACAAAATTTAGTGGCAGATACTGATTCATTTTCATTCATTTCGTCTTAACCCCTGATAATGATCTAAATTTCAGCTAATCTATTCAGATTTTATGCTTGTGTTGGTTTGTTGTTCAAGCAACAGTTTTAACAAAATTACATATTAAAATATTGCTCTGCTGACATTGTGATATGCTGAACTGTAACCTCTGTGACGTGATGTGTCTTATATCCTCAGATTCTCGGCCGCACAAAGCCCTAATAGCCTGTGAGCCTTCAGTGAACTGACAGAGCAATTCAATCAATTTTACTTTAGATGACTTTCTCTTCTGGCACAGTGGAGGCTGCATGATCCACTGCCTTAGGCCACGAGCTCTGAAACGTACGAGAGTTCTCAATTGCAGGGTTACAGAAGGAGAACGAAGACACTGAGACAGACTAAATCCAGCGAAAATGTACATCTAAAGAAGCTCAGTCACAGCAATCGCTCAGCACTAGCTTTTACCAAACATTTAATAAATCTTACTCAAACTGGTTAATAGATATTAAAAATAAATTTTCTGGGGAAGTCCACATGTGATGCTTTACTATTTGCGGTTGGACATTAAACTAAAACATGCGAAAATGTGAGGATCACACTGGATCCTTTATCAAAGGTTAAATAGATACTGAGGGCTGGATGTGAGACAGGCAGGTGAGGTTCTTCTCAAAAAGGTAATAACCCAAAAATGACTCAATATCCATTCTAATTGTAAAATATTAATTTGACATATAGTCTAAAATTAATCATGAACTTCTCTTGAAACTATTAAAAGTTGTTTCATACCTAGTTATTCAAACTGCAGGTGTGTGATTTGTAGAGTTTGGGTCAACTGTTGAAGGCTCTTTAATCGGGAATAACAAGAATGACACAAAAAACAGGATTGTGTGACTTTTATGTCATCGAAACAAATATGAAAATTTTTACGTTTTTCAAAAATGAAGTTGTAGAGCTAAAGAAAAAATACAAATTGAGAAACTGGTTTAACTCCACATCAGGAGCTTGATGCAATTTGGATCTAAATAAATCCTTCATTTGATCAGTGGGATTAAAAATGAGTAGTAAAAAACATTGATGCAACACTTACATTATCTATTTACAGATACAGATTTTGTGTTTTGACAGTTAGTACTGCTCTTTTATTCTTAAATAAATAATAAAAATAAAATCTGATCACAGCAGGACTTAGAATTAGGCAAACAGAACCTCAGATGAACAAAATTTTGCTTTTTCACCATGTCGTTATTTACAATATTTAACAAAAACCAAAACCAAAACATGATTCAATAGCTTGTAAATACACCTTTAGCAGCAATTCTTTACAAAATTGCTTCAGTGCAGGTCCTGAATCACGCCCCCACCACTGCTGTGAATGACAGTGGGTATGAGGGTATGAGGTGTTTCTTCTCAAATACATGGCACCAAACATGGCAATGGGCATTAAGGCCAAACAACTTTACTTTGGACTTATCTGTCCATAGGACATTGTTCCAGACGTCTTGAGGTTTGTACTTTCACATTCTTTTTATTCTGCTTGTGCCACCATGGACTTTCACATTTCACAGACTCAGTGAGGCCTGCAGAGTCTGAGAAGTAGCTCTTAGTTTTGTTTTTTTTGCGTTTCTCTGAGCACTGCACAGTCTGACCTGGTTGAATGTGCTGGGACGTCCACTCCTGGGAAGACTCACAGTGTCGAATGCTTTCTACTTCCGAATGATCTTTCTCACAGTAGAACATTGTGGTCCAGATTGTTTGGAAACAGTTTTCTAACCCTTTTCCAGATTAATGTGCAGCAACAATGGCTTCTCTAAAACCATTGCTCACGTCGTTCTTTCTTGGCAACATGCAAATGCAAACTCGAATCCTCCAGACCAGCAAACTGCCAAAACCTCTGCTTTTATAGATTTAGTCTGCAGACCTGTGATGATCAGTTGATTGAGGGCTGATGATTATCACCAGTCTGCAACTTCTCCTCTTAAACTCTGTGGAGAGTTCAGGGGTGTATTTATTATTACCCACATGTTTTCTTTTTGGCTTCATTTTTCTTAAATAAACAATGGCACAATGAAACCAGTTACACGTAGTTGCTCACATGATGTTGCATTTGCCCAAGACCAATTATGATCAGATGATTGGTTTATGTTTTTACCCAAAGTACAAAAAAAGAAGTGGTTGTTCTAACTTGCTTCTAAACATTCTCCACTGTTAAATACTATAGTATAGGTCCACAGCAACATGGAAAGCTTAATTTCTCCTTTGTCCTGTGCTCTGCAGAATATTCAAAAATGCTTCCATCCTTCGGTACCTAGAGTACCTTCAGTACTGAATTATTTTAGAATTCTGCCAAATTTCGTCCAGATCACATGTCGTCTAATGTGCGGCGTTAGCAGGTGTGATTTCTACATGGTTGTGGTCAAAATACAGAGTCTGTGCTTTTTTCAAAATTATTGGTGTGAGTAGTACACTGTATTTTATGTTAACCTATCTTATAAAAAGGTCATAATATAAGACAGAACTTTGTTCGAACACACACACAAACACATACAATGATGTCTGCGTCTTGCTGCCATCAGCAGCTATATATTATTCTTTTGCCCTTCCTGCTCTTCCTTCATTGTAGAAGAAGCAAAGCCACGGTTCACTAATTGTCTGGAGACTGACGATAATGAATAAACAGGGATTCCCACTGCACAAAGGACCAGAAGCTGTGTGCATACCTTCAGGGTGACCTCCTTGTCATGGCTGCATGGCTGACCTGTACTGTGTGAGCAGACAAGATGGAGGTTCTGGTTGAGCGGGAAGGTCAATTAACAAATTGTACATGAATCATAAAGGTCTGCCCAGCCTTACAGTATGAAATGTTCTCGCTGTGTCCCTGCGTCTTTTTGAGCTCTCATATCAGATGGATAAAAAGGCTAAAAGGAGCAACTCCTGCATGGATTTGAATTATATTTCCCACCCAGGCTTTTCCCTACCACAGAGAGACTTACCCACTTCTTTGTGCAGGTCCACATTTACTTGTATCAAAGAAGCAGCTCAGTTTCACCTTTAGGCACTGCGTTTTTATGTAGTGACTTCAGCCAGACTGTACCTTCAAGAGCAATTGACTCAGACTGGACATGTTCCTCCTGACTGAATCCAATAAAACACAAAACTTATCGTCAACCAGCTTCCCTGTTATGTCCAGATGATTAAGCAGCAACAATTAAAAAGAAAAATCTGATTAACTTAAACAAAACAGTACTGGCACGGTCTGAAATATATCCTGATTATTAAATACATGAACATAGTTGATGTCCGTTAAAAGAAAAACACAAAGTTTGTGACAGTCTTTGCAAACGGTGAGTTTGGATGAGGCAGCAGTTGAAATAAGATCAACCTGAGGAGGGGCCTGGACTTAAGCGAAGAGTCCTGGAACCCTGAAGACAGGGCAGATTCTCCATGACACCAACAATAAATGTGGGAAACTCAGCAACACTTTCCTACACATTAAGATTAAAAAAAAGATTTCCTAAAGCAATTAAACTTTACAAAATTGTGCTCACGTCACAGTAATAGTAATGTTGTCATCTATTAAAACAACCAAACTTGAAAGAAAATCCTGATATACACTATGGTACAGTTATAGGACACATTTTGTCCTATAACTAATTAGGGTAAATTGTAAATTTATACCTGAGAAAACTTGGATATTTAGTTGTTGAGTGAAGCACATTATCAGTTATGCCTGTGTGTTGGATACTGACTGGGTCCTGACCTTTGCTGTGGTAATCTTGCCATCTCCTGGCAGGCTACAGTTGTTCCTCAGCCTTTCGCTGCTTCTTAGCCACTTTAAAAGCAAACTCCATCTCAGCCGGCAGTTGCTCATCTCCAGAGAAAAACTCATTCATCCATTTACGATTGTTCTGCATCAACACCTGATGGGGAAAAAAAAAGCATAGCGTCAAACAAAAATCGCCATTTTGAGGGAAAACACTGACAGTGACAGGGAGAGAAAAACAGAAAGGGAGAAGTGAAAAGACGTGTGAAAGAAAAGCGGAAAACGTGTTGGTCAGTGTTGCATTGCTTGTGCTAAAAGGAAGGTTGATGCAGAAAACTGGGGTTTTTATCCAGAATGGACTGAGGCGTACATGCTCATCGTTTCCGTACGAAGCTTGAAACTGCTGAGACAGTGGCAGTGGTTAAAAGTTGGAGTGCGAAATGCTGGTGCGAAATGAAGCACAAAAATAGGCTCCAGAAAAAGAAGAATGTTAAAGCCAACGAGTCATTTGATTTGAGTCGTCGACTTCACACAGTGCTGATGTTGACACAGTGACATTACAGCTTCAGCATAAATTTATAGTAATGTATAATCAAATTATAGTGCAACTGTCTCTATCTGGACCTCCCTAATTGATTACCCCAGAGGTCATACAATATCATCTGGAGGAGTAGATTGTCCAAAAACTATAACCTCTATAACCTACCGTAACGTCGTCTGCACTGGAAAACTCAGTTTTTTTGGATGGAAGCAGATGTATTTTTATATGTGTCCTTGTCACACCAATAGGGAGCAAGTTGAAAATAGTTAACGTCACCCTTTAAGATTTCAGTTTCTTTTCTTCTGTTCTGTTTGTAGGCTCATGTGGAAAAACACACGACCGTGCAATCATTTAATCCGTATCACAGTATGGCATTTTTGTTTTAATCACAGCAATAATTTACTTATGATACAAACAAGTACCACTGATAAAGTCCCCATTCCAGTAAACTTCTTTTAAATTATCATACAGAATCAAATCTTTGATTTGTCAATTCAGTTTAATCTTTGTTCACAGAAGTTAAAATACCGGTAATACATTTTCTGTGTTTTCATTGACCAACCTTACTGCATTTCATAAAAAAAAAACACACTCACAGGTAAAATAAAACTGAAAGGTTTATGAAATATTTAAGTAACACCATTCTTTGTGATTTCAAAATTGGCAGGTACATAACTGAGAAGATTATGATGATTAGGGATAAGGGCCGCTTTCACCAAGGACAGGTCATGGCTTAACTTCATGGGAAAATCAGTTCAAAGAGAATATTTCTCAACACAGGATTGCAAAGACTTGACTCCTGAGTGTAAATGACAATTCATCACGGCACCACGATGAATCAAACCGCTGTCACTTAACAGACGTTGTAGCTGCATCCAGAAACTTAAAACTCCGTCTGACAGACTGAAAATGAGACGAATAGACTAGATTTTATAAAGAAAAAACAGACATTAGTTTCTTCTAAACAAAGAAAGAACAGAAAGCAAAGGAAAGACAAGGTACAACAAGCAGAATCTGTGCAGGCAGGGAGGCTTCTGAGTGCCCATGGCATTAGTGACATATATCTTGAGGTACCGCTGACACAGAGCTTTATACTGGGATTCCAGACAGACATTTGCTGTTGTCAAGGCAACAAGGAAGTCAACAGGTCAATGCCAGGCCTCATTCTGCATGTGTTACAACAGCATGATTTCATGCCAAACTGAACTAAATCTGTCTTAAATGTGTAGACGAAGATGAGAATCAGTCAAGGGCTTGTATCCAGCAAGAATGGGCAAATATTCCACTTTCAAACATACAACAACTAGTTTCCAAACCAAGAAAAATCACAATTAAGGAATGTTGATGTATCACAGTGATAGTGTGTTATAGGCATCACACTCTAAATGTGCTTAAATAATGTTATAAAATTAAAAGCTTTAATGTGTATCATTCTCGAAACTCTTAAAAACAGAAGTGTTATAGATTTAATGATAAGACAAAAGCTTCTTGGACTCTTGTTTCCACATTGGACCAAATAACGTTGGAATGATTTAGGAGTGACACAGGTTAGGTCCTACAGAGATTCACCACAGAATCAGATATCGAGCTCAAGTAGAAAAAGCTAATAAAAGGTCGGTTCTCATCATCAGCTCCTAAATTAGGTTCTGGGCCAGCTTTTTATTTAGGAAGATGGAGGCGAAATAGCACTCATCGACTCCCACCAGCTCATCACAATGCTGTTTTAAAAAAGCCAGAGGAAAGGAAAATAGTCCAATATCCCTTGGAGTGAAACCACAAGTAAGTACAGTGGATGAGTCACGTTTTCACTGAATCAGGATCACGGACAGATGTTGTTACGGTTTGACGGATCACTGCATACTCTGAGATCAATTGATTTGATTTGATGTACATCGCACTGGAAAAACATCATGTGGAACAGGATTTTATTCTGTCCACTGAAGTTTGTTGGTCTTGCTGCTGGTTTTCCTATTTCTCTCAATGTGACACTGTTGTTTATCAGTGAGAAGTCACATCTGCAAATTGAGTCGTTCTGATGTCATCACTGTGGCCGAGATGATAAAGTTCAGTGGTGTCTCCACAGCAACGGTGATCTCCTACAGATATGTCTTCAATCGAGACATCGGATCATCTGATGGTTGATCACCCCTACTGTGAATTTTCCTATCATTTTGTATTACAGTCACTTACTATCCGCTCTTTGTTATCGTTATTAAAATGTGGGAAGATGTCTCCAGTCACACACAGGAGGACAGCAGGTTGTCACATTAATTTTTTTCACACAAACTGTGCAGAATGTAATTTGGCCAGCCTGTCAGTGGTTTGACTGATCAATTGTTTGACCTGGCTAAGCAGGACCCGTCCAGAGCCTCCAAGACCTTGTCCTGCACTGAGGTCTCAGAGCTCACCACAGCTGGCGCCACACCGTGCAGCCATCGCCCCACACTGCTGGTCCAGTCCGGTGGACAGCTAACTTTTAATAGCAAATACCTTTGTAAAATGCATGGCATGTTTCTCATATCAATTAATTGTTTGGCCAAGTATATTTTTATGCACAATTATTTAGCTATTTTTTTTCCTGACTTCATTTGCTGGTCGAGACTCACATCAAACCCATCTCCAACCCAATGAAGGTCCTTTTTCTTCACAGACATAGTTCTGACAACGTAGACAGGTTCTCCCAGCAAACCCACCAGGGCCTGTGGAGAGAGACAGCAGTGGACAGAGGATCGCTGTTTACCACAACCATACAGCACAGAAAGCCACAGACGGATGAGACAACTAGACTTCATGTTTTTGTACTGATCATCATGATAACTGAATGGATCCATAAAGCAGGTCAGCTAAAGCTCAGATCCAGGTACCTGCAGCGCCGCTTTCGGCAAATAAAAGACAAGTGAATGATTCTGAGGTTGGTTTGTGTCACTATCGCGCCTGGAGCTGTCGGTGCTTCTCATCTCCAAAGTCCTGAAAGTAAATGTTCTGCACTTATATAGCACTGTTCTACCTGCTGCTACTCAAAGCGCTTTACACTGCTTCTTATTTACCCATTCACACTCACATTCATTCATTCACTGTTGGGGGAGCTGCCATGCAGCTGGCCAATGCTCACCGGGAGCAACTAAGCGGGGAATCACTGTCTCGCTCAAAGAGGAGCTTGACATCGAACTGCAGAATTGGTGGACGACTGCGCCACAGTTTCCCCAGGAAGGAGGGAGGTAGGTGTTCTGAGTCTGCAGGGAACTTGAACTTACTGAAGCACAGGTAGAGCGATTAAAACAGAAACACATCAAAACAATATCCACTGATGTATAATTTAAACAGTTAATTAGTTGTGAAAATAGTTAATTAAGTTTCTTACAGTGGACAAATTGGTTAACTGATGGATCAGATCACATCAAACTGTACAGGGCTGTGTTAAATAGACATTTGTCATGGTCCCATATCTGTTGGTTCTTGCAAACTCATGTTAAGCATATCCCCTTCTGTGTCGGGGTCCAGTAGGGTGCCCCGGTTCCCGATTGCTATCAAGAGTCTGTGAACGATCCCTGGTCCCTACAGGAGACACAAAGCTCTTCTCCACATTCAGGTGGTGATTCTTGTGGGGGTAGTGTTGTGCATGCAACAATATACGCAGTTCTAAATAAAATACAGTAAGTTCCTCTCTCACTGGCAACAGTCTGATGACATTTCCAGCAACTGTTTACCACAAAAAACCATACATTTCTATAAACCATCCCATACACGTGTTTATGTGTGTTTCCAAGTGAGTCACAACTAATTCACACAAGGAATGTGTCATTTTAAAATAATTTAAATGTAATAAAGTCTCTACAGCTAGTGCAAAGAGTTGCAGACCAGAGAGGCACCAGTTTGCAGAATATACTTAGAATGTAATTTCATTTTCTTTAAGACTTTCTGCTAAAACTGGCCCTAGTTTCAGATTTAGTCGCAGCCCACATTCCTCACATCCAGGCAATTTTAAAACGTGAATGAGTTTGCCAGTTAGGTCCTTTGTGTGAGTGAATGCGTGTTTTCACTGGTGAAGGCAGATCCAGACACTGTGAGACAGGCAAGGGCGTGGCCTTAGACGCTGGGCGATTCATTTGTCCGCCATTTATACGGCACATTCGGGATCAGGAACTTGTGTTCCTGCTTCAGGTTCTAACGATTCTTTTCTCCCTGGCGGCTCCAGCAGCAAAACGATCACCACTTCTACAACTGGTGCCCCATCTACAGATGACAGCATAAACGTGACAGCCCAGCCGCTAACGAGACTGTGACTACCGATTACTGACAGTCGCTGGGCTATAAACCACTAAAGCAATTAGACATTTTGTATCTTAATTTGTATTAACAAAGTCAAGCTGCACAAGCTGTTTCTCTTCTGTTTTCCCATTGGCCTTTTGTTTGAATAGGTATTTTTCTGTCTTTTAATTGATTACTTATTAAATGGGCCATTTGTTTACAGCAATAACCAAATCAAATAATATAATAGAGACACATACACTGTCAATGTAGTTGACAACAGTAAGGACTCACATTTAATTTGTCAGCCTTTCCCTCATCATAAGGACTTTAGAGCGAATGAGAAACATGTTGTGTCTTTTTCTAGTCAATAACCGCGAGAGCACACAGTTATCAGAGATAACTATATGCCTCACATATTGCTGAAAAACAAAGGTAACCAGATAATCACATGCAAGGTTACAACCTTCAGCCTCGTGCTTTAAAGCTTCAATGAGAAGAACAGAACAGAGTTTCTGGCTCATTGTGCATCTTCTGCTGATTGTACAAAAATCTACAAAACAAAATCACCTTTTATTATAGTGTCTGTTTGTTATTAATATGAAGCAGAACACGTGTTTAATTTAAAGTGGTAAAAAACGGATTAAAAACAAGACGATCAAGGCACCTACAACGTGCTGACACATAATAGGATGTGAAAAGGCTCCAAAGACTCATGCGTCATCTCAGCATCTGTTGTTACCATCTGGGTTCTAGCTACTGTAGCAAAACATGAGCAGGACGTACTGTGGAAGGATTAGGAGCAAAGACCTCCAAATGCCTGGAACATCCCCACTAAGACCAGTACCAACGGCATTACACACACTTTTTCTCCCCCTGTGAACAGAGAGAAGAGGAATCCTTAGCATTTAAGTGCAGCCCTCTGAGAATATAAAGCAATCCCTTAAGTTTAATTTAAGGAAAAGTATCACTATATGCTTGTGAATTATACATGGACCTGCTGTGTGATTATCATACTGTATTGCGTCCCACTGAGACGGAGCCTTGTTGTTAATGTACGATTTTCCATTGTGTGGAAAATTGGATAATGAATGATTTATTGACTGCATTCAGATATGGACCGTGTCTTCTTAATTTGCATGGCAAGAATCAAATCTTATTCAGGTGTGAGTGAAAGCATGAAATTCTTGATGAAATTGTTGAGAATGATGGTGACTAATACTCGATCCAAACTTTGAGGAAAGCTTCCCCAGCTGTCACAGGGCAAGAGGTGTCGCCAGACATACGTACGTAGACAGATGACCATCTACACTAAAACAAACACCTACGGGCAATTCAGTCACCAATTAACTTAACTGGAGGAAACCCACACAAACATGCAAGCTGGGGATGCAAACGTGCATCCTCCTAGCTGTGAGGCGGCGAACCCCTTCTCCGCCGTGCTGACTAATGCATCAGTTCATTTAACAGAACAATTGTGTAGATGTTTTTTCCACATTTTGCGCTACAGTAAACATTACAATTAGGAAATGCGCCACCTGGAAATGTTCACGAGCCAGTGGATAATGCTATAATTCCACAGAAGTAACACCTACCAAAGCAAGGAGATTAATGTCATTCATCATAAGCCACCATACCAGGTTATAAGCAGACACGCAGTGAGTAAACCATATTACAGGATACATTATGAACGTTGTGACGCTGAGCCATCTAGTCATCTCAGTGAGGAGTCGTCATTCTTTACATTTCAAATATTACATGCAATATAAAATAACAAGGAGCTATGTTGATCCAAGAAGCCAGCTCTTTAAAGTGACACAGAAAACATGAATCATTTTTTACATCACACATTTTGTTATTTTCCATTATTTAAATCCAATTTTTGTTGCAGCTTTTCTTGTTCTAAAACAGCAAATTCTATGATGTGATGACAACAGCGTCAAATACACTCAGGAAAGGCATCTACTGTATAAAGGGGCGAAAAAAAGGTTTGTTACGACAACATCATCAACAGTGTGGTTTCATTTTGAGTCTGCGCTGATTTAAAGTGTGTTTTTTTAACACCTTATTCACTGAGTCACAAACGCCGCCTGTAACACACCACTGCAGTTATGCTACATCCATGTATACATGCACTTGTTGATTTTTTATCACACAGCACATTTTGGCATATGATGCATCAAATTAATGGAGAGAAACTGCAAATAAAAATAAACTTCATGCGGTAGAAGAATCCAAAGACTATTGGAAAAAAAAAAAACAGTCAGCATTGGACTGACATTGAATATGATCTTTCATCTTTACCATCACTTTTTCTGCCACTATGCCGTTGCAACAATCTCTTGATCTTTACCCATGTGGCCAGCACTTGCTTCCTTCCTGCAAGAGGGACTGACTCTCCTGGGTTATTGCAGTTGGATATGTGAGGGGCATAGGCGCTCAGCTGGGAGGAAGTGCAGAAGGCAACACTGAGCCTGTGTTCTAGCAGCTCAATCCACTTCACATAGTAGAATCAGTTTGAGATGCTTAATGAGCAGAACACAATATGAGCGTTTTCACATTTGCATACACACATTTTCAGAATTTCTAAAAGTTCAAAAACACTTTTTTAGTCCCGAGGGAACTGTTTTTGCAGAACGACTGCAAATCAAAAACTAAAATACTACAAAATAACTTTATGTGTGCATAAACTACATAAAATATAGTATATAGTAATAATTGTTGGAGGGTAAAGTGGGTGGTATGATAATTTAAATAGAAAACTAACTGTGAATGCCATTACAGATTAAAGTTAAGGGTTCAAATATTATTGTGCAGTATGTAAACACAGGTTTATGCAGGAGCAGCAATGTGTCAGTGTGTGAATGTAAAAGTTCATGAGCCTGTTGGGCTGGAGTGTGGAAGATGATGGTTACTGGGTTGGTGGGAGGGGAGGGAAGGGAGGGGCAGGGATGGCTGTGAGTTGAAGGGCCTGGGGAACAAAGTGGTTTTCCTCCTCTATGAAACCTGATGAAACAAATCAATTAATCAAACTACAAGCATGTCTAAAAGACATAAGGGACTGGATGACGTACAATTTCCTTCTTCTACACTCAGATAAAACTGAATTTATTGTATTTGGGCCTAAAAGTCTAAGAAACATGTTTTCTAACCATATTGCTACTTTAGATGACATAACTCTTGCCCCCAGTAGTACTGCAAGGAATCTTGGAGTCATTTTTGACCAGGATTTGTCATTTAGCTCACACATAAAAGAAATCTCTAGAACAGCCTTCTTCCACCTACGGAACATTGCCAAAATTAGGAGCATTCTGTCTCAAGCGATGCTGAAAAACTGGTCCATGCATTTGTTACTTCTAGATTTGACTACTGTAATTCTCTACTTTCAGGCTGCCCCAGTAACTCTCTAAAAAGCCTCCAATTAATCCAAAATGCTGCAGCAATATTACTGACTGGGATTGGTAAGATAGATCATATTTCACCTTCATTAGCTTCTCTCCATTGGCTTCCCATTAAATGTAGAATAGAATTTAAAACCCTTCTTCTTACCTTTAAAGCTCTAAACGGTCAAGCTCCATCATATCTAAACGATCTCCTTTTACCATATCATCCTACTAGACCACTTCGGTCCCAAAATGCAGGCCTATTGTGGTTCCCAGTATTTCCAAAAAGAGCCTTTAGCTATCAAGCTCCTCTCCTGTGGAACCAGCTCCCATTCCAGAATCGGGAAGCAGACACCCTCTCTACTTTCAAGACTAGGCTCTAAACCTTCCTCTTCGATAAAGCTTATAGTTGGTTATAGTCATGCTGCTATAGGCTTAGACTGCTGGGGGACTCTGCACTGAGACACTTTCCTCTTCTCTTCATTCTCTCCTGTCACCCCACATCTATAATGTCACCACTGTCTGACATTAACTCTGTATCTTCTTTGTCCCGTAGTCGTCTCTCTCCCTCTCTGTCTCCCTCTCTCTGTCCCTGTCTTCCTGGTGTCCCCGGATTTGGCACTGTGTGTCTTCCAGTGTGCAGCTACTGGTCCTACTAACCTGCCCAATGTTTTGTTGTTGCTTTTGTTGCTCTGTTCTTTTCTCTCTCCACTTTCCACCCAACCGGTCAAGGCAGATGTCCGTCCACCCTGAGCCTGGTTCTGCTGGAGGTTTCTTCCGTTAAAGGGAGTTTTTCCTCTCCACTGTTGCCTATAGCTGCTCAAGGGGGATTTGTTGGGTTTTCTCTAGATGTTTGTATAGTCTTGACTATATTATGTGAAGTGCCTTGAGATGAACTTGTTGTAAATTGGCGCTATATAAATAAAGTTAAAATTGATTTATTGAACTTACAATGAAGGTGTGGTAAATGACCTTGCTGACTGGAAATGAGTTAAGCTCCCTCAGCAGCTACTGAGGCATTTCCAGAGGATCTCCTTGGTGTTGGAGGCGAATCCCAGCAGCTGGTCGAAGGTAGTGCACAGGTGCCGCTAGCCCTCGATGATCTGCACCGGTCTCCCATGGATGGCTGTGGTGACTGCTGCAGCTTGTTCGCACTGCTTTGGCTCATTCACCTAATTTTAACTCAAAACTTTTTTTTCTTGCCAAAATGTTTTCTGTATCAGAATAACACAGAAACACATTTATATATATATTTCCACCAAAAACATAGTCGTGCGCAATGCATAACAGTATTATGCCTAGCTTCTCAGTAGGTTTAGATACAGAAGAGCAGCAAAAAAAAAGGAAGACATATCTGTAATGTAACATTTTCATTTGTAATTGTGCGCCTTATGTAGAAAAGAGTATGTAGTGGTTTGCAAAAACCTGATGAAGAATTGAAAATGAGTGTAAAGCCAAAATTGTTCAGACTTGATATAGAGATTTGGAAAAAGGATTTCCAACTTTTTGTGTGTTTCACCTTCAATGTTGAACAAAGCTGTATCATAATCAAAATTACGTACAACCTTGCATGACTTAAATACCCAAATGAAGTGTTGATAAAATACGCACAGTATACATGATATGCATCAGCACAATTTTTTAAAGCTTTGAACTTTCACTAGTTGAAGACCTCCTGTCTGTCAGTTGCAGATGCAACAGACATACACAAATGACTCACAATTCAGGACGCTTTTGGTATATCCAAAGATACAGGGTAGCAGACTATTCATAAAAAATGTATTGGAAAGGATAATTTTTGATGTGTCCTCAAACGGGGAAACAGACAGATGGGGAAATTGAGTTAATAATTCACTGATAAAAGGCCTTTCATCTGGAGTTAGAGCTGCTATTCATAGTGGATCCTTTGAATAGCCTAGAAAAAAAAGAATCTGTGTTTAATTGGCAGCTTCCGAAAAGAGTCTTGAAATCCACATGTGAGTGCATGCGTGATTGAATGAGCAATGTGTGTCATATGACGAAGTCCTCTCAACTACACAACTCCTTTGTCAGGACTGATATATGGTCTTCTAGATGAGCGGAGTGCGATGGTTGACATTGTCTCCATCGATAAGGCAAGAGAGGTCACTGAATGATTTGATGATGATAAAAAAGTTATGTAAATCGCATGCTATGTCCTTCAGGGCCATCAGATCTGGAAGACTTTGCCCAATTGTTTTAGAACAAGGGAAGGATGTATGGTGAACTTTCAGAGACTTGCTCAATAAATGCTAAGGAACACAGACTATACCTTTTAAAAGACATTTAATTTTCCTGTAATTTGTCAATATTTGAATATAATTGTATCTAAGGAAAGGCCTTTTAATGTAAATGTACATGCAGCTTACATATACACCCTTTATTCAAATTTATTGGTTAAGAGTTTATAAAACTGATAAGAATAGTATGCAGCAAAAACATATTGACATACACAATAAGTCACACACACACAAGCAGCATCTAAGAG
Organism: Channa striata; assembly: GCA_033026295.1. Classification (NCBI taxonomy): domain Eukaryota; kingdom Metazoa; phylum Chordata; class Actinopteri; order Anabantiformes; family Channidae; genus Channa; species Channa striata. The sequence goes on from CM065184.1 coordinate 2,807,123, forward strand.
AACACCATGGACTCTGGCAGACTTCACCCTTCTCTTCTGTTTCTGCACTTGTCTCCAGGCGGCGCTGGCTCAGTGTTGTCTGCTTCACACACGGACTGGATCAACCCCCAAGCCACAGCATCACACAACAGCACAATCAGAGCCCAGTTTCTGAGAAATGCAACACAAACAAGGTCCAAATGTGACATCAGGTCAACAGCAAAGGACTGGAAGTTGCATTCAAAGATTTTGATTTTTTCCTTTGAGTTGTTTCTAAAAGTACAGTACTGTATATACCTTTATCGTAAAGTAGATTTATGATAAATACTCAATTTATGCATCACTGTTACTGAATCCCAACATTTACATAATTATAGCTATGGCCAATGACAGCTTTGTCTATTTTAATAAACAGTTGCTGCATCTTTCAAAGTCAAAACAAAATTCAACTTTGAGCATGTCCGAAAATGATTGTCTGTCGACACTGAGCTAGTGAGTTGGGAAAATTCCTGCTGGGTAGATACAACTCTTTCAAAAGCCATATTCATCATTTTGGAGGGTGGGGACCAGGTGCTTGTGATCCCCAGCTGCCAACAGGCGGCTGTTGCAGTTTCACAGGTTAATGGCTGCAATTCCATCCACCTACACCTCCCTGATCTCCACTCGAAGCTCTGTTGCCTGCAATGAGTTGGAGGTGGCGTAGGTAGACGGTGCCTGGATCTAGAGGGGTCAAATGCGTCCGGTTTCCCTTTGCTTGTGGTGTGTCTAACTCAGAGATCGAATGTGGCAAATTTCATGGATTTGATGGTGCCTTCATAGAACCAGGCCTTCATTGAGTAGGCTTTAAACTGAGGCCACTACCCATCAGTTTTTATGTAAACAATGTGGATCCTCCAAACTGCAACATTTCTGTCGGAAGCTTTAGGGCAGTGGCCTGAACAAGACAGAATATGTTCATTTCTGTCTCACAATTAAACAAGTTTATCAGACAAACACAATCTCTGACTCTCCTTCACGGGCTTGTTAATAATCGTCTGCTGAGCTTACTGTGGGCAATCTTTAAAATTCAAAAGTAGATCTCAGGCTTAAAAAAAATCGAATATTATATTCCCCAAAATGCTGACTTGCAACAAAATGCAAATGCAGTTTTTTTACTGCTCCTGACATACAAAAGACTGTGTCACCTTTAACCAATCATGGACTGTGACAGACCAGAGAAATAACTCTTTGCTTTCGTCTGTAACAGAAATACATGGTAATGAATGAGTGTGGTTTCTGAAAGATATTTTAACTCTCAGTAATCCCACACAAACACAGACCTGTTTGTATAATGTGCAGTTGCTGTAACTAGGACTGAATAACGATCTGAAAATGCTTCTGTGTTATTTGTCTGGCAATGTTGGAAACAGGCCAGTGTTTTTCTTGTGCTTGAAGGAAAATGACACAATATTGATTAATGTAACTAATAAAACTTAATCAAAAGCATTTATTTTTTTACTATGCATATGAATGTACAGCTATTCTTTTTTCTACAAATTAAAAATATATATTTGTCCATTTATTACATTCAGGTCCACCAATATCTTTTCATTACTAATAACCGATATATACCTTCAGTAAATGAAAGACTTTGTAGACCTGCCCTGAAACAGAGCAAGTAGATCACCTAGTCATCCATCTAAACCAGTATTTTCTCTTTAAGACACTGTAATAATGTCACATCTCGGTTACCATCAGTCTTGGGATTATTCATCCCCATTCATTTTCTTACTGTCAGTCCTGGAAATCTTCCATCTCCCATCATCATAAAGCAAACAGAATCGACAAGCAGCTCGACACACAAACCTTCCATTTCCTGGCTGTCTTCACCAGTGTTGCCAATAACTTCACCCTGGAACAGTCAAGAAATGAAGACAATCCAAATGAGATTCCCTTTCACAAGATGTTAGGTCAGTACAAGGGCACAGAGATTGTTTATGTGACACTTTCCCATCAGGGAACCTCTGAGTTCTGATGGCTTTGCTTTTTCCTTTTCATTAAACCACTAAATTAAAATGTGCACACATTGTGATATGTAATGTAATGTACATAGGGACATGGATACATATTTACAGTTCTTCATAATTTAACTGCAGTTTATAACTACAAAATCGTTGAATTTCTGACATGCGAAAACTTTATACTTGTAAGAAGAGAAAATACAGTTTACATAAGTAAAGTAGAGTTTACATAAATTCTCTTTATGTATATTCAAAATTACACACACCCCTCTCTGCATTGTCAGTGTCATCTCCAGAAGCAGAGTGATGTTGAGCCTAAGCACAGAGCTCAGCAACTGGTCCAGGTCCAAGAATCCCTACGGGAACTAAACAAATGTTGAATTACTAAATACATGGGTCAAACTTTATTTGTTGGAAAAGCTGCTGCATAAATTATGTACAGTATGAATAGAAGGTTCTGGCTGTTATACATGACAAAAGGTCCAGTTAGTTGTTTGCACAACTTCTAGGGCCTGAAATATTAAATAAAATATATAGAGAGAATGGTTGTGCATCAATATGTATAGTTAAGGTATTATCATTATGAGAATGTTGCATAATAATCAATAGTATGTGATTTCCAGTCAAGCAAAAGGGAACACACATAACGGGACACACAAGTAAATGGCCTGTTTCCAAAACTGTCAGTGTGAGATTTTACCTGTTATAATGTTAGATTAGACTAAACAGAAAGAAGCATTTCCAGATTTGTATTATTTATAGAACCATCTACATCAACCGCACATCGAATAAACTGCTCTGTGACTTTCACTACAGTGTAAAGTAAAATTCTCATCAGTCTGTGTGATTACCAAGCAATAAGAAATGCATAAACATGCCAGAAATAATAAAAAAAGCCGCAAGATAACATGCAGTAACTAACTAATTCTTCTAGCACTCGTATGCTGGCCTTGAAGCTAAAACCACAATGATTAAGTATCATTATCCAGGGGTGCTTGAGGTTTACTGACAAAAACAGGGGGAGCCTCTGAGGACCAAAGCTCGCCTGCTGTAGAAAACTTCTGACCAGCTGTCACAGCCAAGTTGTTTATTAGATGATGTGGACCATGATGCCTGGTTTGAGTCTGAGATCAAAGGCTCCCCCCCAGCTCCGGCCCTTAATGCACTACACATACTTGATGAGCCTTCACTGGTAGCCACCTGCTGATTCCTCAAGATCACACGCAATCTGCCACTAAAAGACTTCTGCTCAAACTTGAAGAACAATGAACTTATTTACACACAGAGAAGACGTCATTTTATGCTATGTTCACGTGTAACCTGCGTATAATCAGTGACATTACTGAGACAAAGACGATCAGTGCAAAGGACTTTGTTCTGTGAGTGAAGGCTCAATAATGTTAAATTAGTAAGGCATTTATGATTTCTCCTGAACTGAGAAAAAAAGATATAAGACATAAGACATCTCTGTCCCCCTAATCAGGCATGCATTGAGAATATATTTTTGTGTTTTGTTGGAAACTGAGAAATGCAACTTTTGGAGGTGTTGTCGGCATCCAGGACTATCTGGAAATCATCGGGGGTCAAAGCTCCAGAGTAATCAGAATGGGGTAACTGTCAGTCTTATCTTGAGGCTGCCCTGAGAAAGTGCTGTCTCTTTTTCAGTCCAGGGACATGCAGCCTGATAGGATGTTTACTCGTTATCAGCAGTCCTCTAACTAGTTCTTTATTGAACCAATGTGCGTTATTAACCATATTTTTAAAAAACTTAAAAAGCATTATGGATTGTTAGACTAAAAGCCTGCTGCATTACTGTAGCACGGTGGCTTTTTACGTGCTCTGGGAGGGGGTTTGGCAGACGGTCGCTATGAGCTGTAGGAGGCGGAAGGTGATGACAGGAGTTTCCATTGTAACCTGATAACCAGCAGCATGGCTTTTTAATGGCAATCAAAGAAGCCTCCTCCTCCTCTGTTCTGACTGCATATCTCTCATACTGTAAAACATGTGACATGCCAAACTGGACCATAAACTCAACACAAACAGAAAAAAATCTATTTCCCAATTCCAAAACTGGCACATGAATGTAGCCTTCAAATATACCAAAATGCAGGATTTTAGTAATTCTACAAAAACGTAGCAGATGTGATCTATATGTAGACCACACACATACATAGCACTTTCTGTTTAAATACGATTATTGAAAAATTGCAGAAAAGCACATAGTACACACTACGACAACTCTACTGGTAAATTGGTAAAATTGGCCTGTGGGATACGAATTATAGACTGAGAATTTCTGATATAGCAATGACAGCACAACACTTATACCGCTTGCCTAGAATACTTGGATGGAATTAGACTGAACACACAGTGCCAGTTCTTAAAAGCAACAGTTTCACACAAAAACATTAAGTGGCATGAAATAACTGGCCACTTTATTGGGTACACCTGTATAGTCTAATTCAGGGGTCTCAGACTCGCGGCCCGCGGGCCAATTGCGGCCCGCGAGCCGATAGTTTGTGGCCCCCACCCTATTATTAAAGTTTAATGTTAGTGCGGCCCGCGAGTTTGTTATGAACGGAACGGAAATGACGTACATTGCGGAAATGACGTATATTGAGGAAATAACGTTCTTTGTGTGTCGGCTAAACACTTGATTGAAACTTCAACGCGACAGCTTAAAGAAAGCTTAAAGAACTGTTAATACAGACATTTGAATCCTAATTATTATAATTATTATTACTGTTTTATTTACTTATTACTGATTGATTGATTTTCTTATTAATTTATTTATTTTCTTCTAATTGTTTATTTATTTTTTCATATTATTTTGTGTTAAAAATAAAAAATAAAGACATTTGAGAAGATTAAAATTATTTAAAAGTTTTTCTTGTGGAAACCTGATGCGGCCCAGCCTCACCCCGACTCTGCCTCCAGCGGCCCCCAAGTAAATTGAGTTTGAGACCCCTGGTCTAATGCATTCCGAAACAGCAGCTCTTCCATGAATTCTGTTTTTGCAGTGTTACAGTATAATGCCTCAGGTTTTAAGTGGAAAGTGTTAGAAAGGGGATAATTCTACTTTCTGTTCATTGTTGAGGTTGTGATGGGTAGTGGATTTGTACTGAAGTGCATTGTATTAAGAGATGGTTCTGATATTTTGGCCAACCTATTAAAAATGAATTAGGGTGCCAAAACATTAGAGCAATCTCCACTTAATAGATTAAGATTAACTGGTGGAATTAGGAAATCTGCATTAAAACATCCAGTGGATTTCCAGCCGATATGTTGACACATTCCATTATTAGGTGCTGGCCAATACCCTAGAAGCACAAACACACATGTGATTTCAGAAGCGTTTTAGGTGTGCATGAAAGAGATCCTCAAATTATATTGTATTTATATATCTATATTACAGATCTTGCACAAGTAATGTGCATGTCACAGTTTGATTATTTTACATGATTTACAACATATGAAAGAGCAAAATTGCAACATATCTGCAAAAACTACACACATTTTCGTTAAATGTGTCGCTCAGCCACAACATTAATACTGGCGGCCCTTATAAAGTCAAGGAGCTCCACGTGGCCACTCTGAGTATTCAGGGCTACACAGACCAATACACTGTGTGCAGAGGTGGAGGAAATACATGAACAATACTGGCCTAAGAAAAGTCCAAGTACCACTTCAAATATGATTAAGTACAGAAATAAAAGGAATCCACTAAGAATAAAGTATTTTAAATCTAAATTATACACTGCAAGTTCTTGGACATAAGATCAACTAATTAATTTCATTTGTAATGAAGCACCTGGTTGAAGTGGGCATGCCTATACAATTCCATGCATAAATGTACACGTTCATTTAATATGCTTTGTAGCACTGCTACTGACTGAGGTTCTGAGAAAAGATCGAACACTCACAGTCTCTCCCACGGACTTCAGCTCTTTCAAACAGTCGACAGCTACTTTCTGATACTTCACTTGCAAGGCCAGCAGAGCCAACTCCAGGAGGAAGTCAACTCTGCAAATCCCAGATAAAACATAATTTTAACAATAGACAACAATTTCAGTACAGTAATCTGAGTCATGTACTGACCCTTGGAAACCCATATGTGAATTTATGGTGTTTGGAGGTTTAGGAGGAAGACAGGGAGCTACAAAATTAAGCTTGTTGGTAGAATATTTGATCAGGAAAGTTTGGGTCATAGATCTGTCAGCGGGTTGAATGGGAACTGAGCTCTGATGAGGGCTGGACTAGATCCGCTAGGAGATTAAAGATTTCCCCAAGCTTGAGAATCCTCCTTTGTCAGCTTATCCTCATTAATTTCTTCCAACCTGCTATAAAACAACACAGCTTTTGTGCATTTATATACACAAAATGATGCATCCACGAGTGTGTGTACATCTATACTTTTCTTTGCCCTCTCATACCATACAGTGCATGAACCTTAGGCAAAACAGCCTATATGATGCTGACGACGGGTGGGTCAGACTGAGTCAGACCGTGCTTAGCTGAGAAGTCGTAAGGAGTTCTGACATGTTGAGGGCATGGCTGCAGGAAAGGGGGTGGGGGCTGGATGTGTACTATAGTGTGCCACAACAGAAGCCAATAAAATCTAATATTAATGTTTACAGGCTGTCGAATAAACCTGCCCAACCTATGAGACACCACAGGATAAACTGAGAGGCCGTGGGTCATTGTCCCATGTTTAATGTGCACCGAGGTTCCAACTTAACAAAGGCCATAAAGGCTTTAGGATGAAAAACTCTGTCTCTCAAATTAATAAAAACACAGAGACACAGCATCTATAAAAATAGACTTTGCAGGTTACAAATACTGAGTGGTAGCCTTCACGACCTTGATACGACTGCTGCCAATGTCATGAATAATTAAGGTTATTGGACAGTTTGTCTCCATTATGAGCAGGAAATATTGTAAAAAGGTAAACATGAACTCAATAAATAACACACACTCTCCCAGAATTGTTAAACACCAAGCACTGTCAAAGAATTCTTTTCTTGGACAACTACAATGTGTTTCTCTGCAGATAGATGGAACAGGCTTTCATCGTGAAAACGGCATGAAACAATGTTTTGGGAAAACTATCCTGCAGCAACGTGAGAGTAGAAAAAAAAAACACCTTTATATGTTTCTGGTTTTTCAAATTTCTGTATTTTGTAAATGACTGTTATGGTGGTAAACTGTCTGCTCATACCAATGAGGACATCACTGTCTGACAGCTTGTGCTGTACCTAAAAAGAGAAGCAGAAATGGAAGCAAAACAATCTCACTACAAACATACCTCTATTCAGTGCAGGAAATGTAGTCCAAACATTGCAAACATTGATTATGAGTTTAAGTAATTTGTTACCACTGTCCCAGGATCAGGGTTTTATAGACCAGTATATTAACATACTATATGTCATATTGGTGAATTTTAGATTTTCATATACACTGAGTGTTTTAATGCTCTTTTGCAGACATTTCTCTGTTTTAAGTGAAATGTCTGCCACTTTAAGCCACTTTAAAACCCTATTAACTGTATTAGAATATACATGTAATATAAAAGCTAAAATAAAAAAACTGATTTGCAAATATTGTGAAGTGTTAACATTTTTTGGAAATACAATGTGTTTTCCAGCAGTGGAAATATGCGCTTTGTGTAACTTGAGTCTGTCACTTTTTGTTGACAGTCCAAGGTCAATCTAAAAATTGTGATGCTGTAAGATTGCATTACATTTCACCAAAAGTTGTTTCTACTGTAATGTTTTATTATATTTGTGAATGTGAACAAAACATGTAGAACACTGACCTTTGAAAGAAAGCCTCTTATGGTGACTTCCCTATCGTAAATAATTTGGCTGCAAGAGTTATGAATTTAAGTCATGTCAGACATATTGAAGTAATCCTATGAATATCCCAGCTAGCTGTACTGTAGCACTGACAATATACTGCACATGAACGAGCCTGATGTGTGACGGAGAACACAATAAAGCACCATGCATTAAAAACAGATTCTCCACTCGATAGAAGAGAACAAAGCCCCCAATTATCAGGGGAGTCTGGAAGCTACAGTATGGTCACAAATTAACAGTTGGTCAATTAGCTCTGAATATCATCCTTATGAATCTAGAATTAGGTGGAAGAGAATCAGAACTGGGTTTCATGAATAGGAAGTAAGCGAGCTCTCCAGCTGTGGCCTTGATCGGCCACTTCCTGCAGACTTTGGACTACCTGTCTGAGGGAGGGAACCAGGTGGAAGAATCTCCCAGAGACACAAATCACCATAAAGTTGTATTTGTAAGACACAAATGACATGCGTGAAAAGTAAACACAGAGCACTTAATTATGTATATGATCATACAAGCTCTTTCATCTCTTATTGAAACTCATTTCCGACAGCATGTCAACTCTCTATCGCGGTGTCCTGGGATTAACTACTATCAAATGAGCCACAGGAGAGCCTGTGTAAGGCTTTCCAAGTGAAATAAGTGAAATGTATGAATTTAAGAGAAAAATGTGTGAACACACTTTTTGAGTCCTGCTAATTTATTCACCAGAGAGTGTGTTGTGCATTAGTTATGGGGTGGATGTAGGAGACATGTATTCCGTTTGGTGGTAATTGGGGTTGCTCATTCAGCCTTTTACTGACAGGTTATAAGTTCATTAGAAAAGGGATTCAGGCTAAGCCAGTGTCTCTAAACACGTATTTCAGAGGAAGGAACAAGGCAATATGTCTTTCACAATATCGGTTTTTATATCTATATTTATCACTGGTGTGATTCTGTTCATTTCAATCGACTTTTAAAATCTACAAGAAACAGTGCTATTCACCCTTACATGAATAAGTGGTCAGGATAAATTAAAAGATTTCAACAAAACGTTTATTCCCAGAAAACTTCTGTTGATATGTTCTGGTCGTGAATATGTTGTCTAATATTTGACGAGTATTTACAGATGATAAACTAAACACTGCATAAATTTGTTTGATTGAAGACCTAGAATAACTTTTAACTGCACTAACCTGTAAAAATATAAAGGGTAACGTGCCTTTTAAAACTATATCACGTGGTCAAAAAGATGGAGAAACAATTCCTGGTTGTTTACCAAGCTGAGGCATCTGCTCTATTTTTACTGCAAGTATCTGCAGCATTTGTATCTGTACCTCATTGGAATAAATACACAGGCACACACAACCGCCTTCAGGGGATGTGTCCAATTTACTGTTCTTAGCATGGTCCCAGTGGCCGGTGGAGACGTCTCTGCCCTGGCAGAGGTAGGCTCGACACAGAAATTGATTAGCCGGCAGATTCCCTTCCAAGTACATCTTTAGACACGCTGTGCTTATCTCCAACCAGCCCAGCTGAAAATACACACACACACACACACACAAAATAAATTGTTGATTATCATCTGCCGCTGTTTTGTGAATGGGTTAACAAACCTGAGACAGTAAGAAAGGTTGGTGTGTTAAAAAAAAAGTTGAGAGGAAAATGAATGCTTGTCCAGAAAAGTGGAGAATATTGGGATTTAGTTCTTCTGAAATTGAAGATTATTTCAATATTCTCTTAAGCCCAGGACGTCAAGGCAACCTAGATATTGACTATGTATGAAATGAAACACAGGGCACAAATCACATTACAGAATATCACTGTTTCATTATTTAAATAAGACTTAAGCTTAAGACTGTTGATCCCGAAGTAGGAAATATTCAGGGGGAAACATATCTGCAAACAAACATATCTTGTCAAGATCAACAAGATCTCTTGGGATGTAGGGACTTTAGCAAACTATGTAGTTCGTCTTAGCTTTGGTACTGACCTTCCATTTAGAGCAGGGTAAACTTAGCTTTACATTTTCACCTTTGGACAAGTATCAATACATATATTTCTACACTAGGTTGTCCGATAAACAACATCAAACCTTATGCATCTCCATTAAAGTGACATGCAGGAGATATGAGACTCCCAGGGAAAGATGAGACTGAGAAGAACATGTCACACTGGTGATACAGAGCTTGTCCTCAGATTGACCTGGGGCTGTGTCTCGGGACTTCATTATGTCTAAACTGCGGTGTAATCTAACGTTATGGCCCTTGCTGACAGGAGGTTTTTCAAGTCGAACGTTACATACCTGAGTTTCCTGGGGGGCAATGCGTAAAATTTGTCCAGTGGTTAAAGTGTCCTGCAGCAAAGAGATGGTACAAATCTTTTCCGCTGGAAACCGCAGCATGTTGCTTAACTTTACCACCTCCGGGGGACAACAAGAAGTTTCTATTTGACATAAGTAACTTTTATTATTTTCCTTTCTGACTGTGGCGCTGTGGAGCTTGACATAACCAAACCTTGCCGCTCCTTTACTTTGGGTAAATGCTCATAAATATCAAGCTCCAAGTCTGGTGACCTATAACTAACGAGTGAACATGCTTTTTAATTACATGTCTGTTAGCTCACTAATGGCTAACGCTAAGGATTTGACTGACAGTCTGTTTAGCTGCCCACACCTGTTCCCAATTAAAACTGTGAACAACTGGTTGACAAGAAGCGAAATGATCGGACAGAAAATTACAAGGTTGTTGTCAGTTCGAACGTGTTACCTCTGCATCTTCTTTAATCAAATACCTTCATGTTAGCAGAAATGCTAAACTAATCGGGTTGAACTAAGTGACCTGGTCAAAAAGATATTTATTTATTTTTGATGATGAACCAACTATTTATAACAGAAGAGTTTGAAATTAATTATTGTTGAAATACATGTACAATAGCTTTCCATTCAACAGTAAAAAAAAAATAGAAAACAGGTTGAATGTAAAAAAAAAGAGATGACACAGTATCTGTCTGTCTTTCTTTCTGGTTCTCATATGCACAGATATGATGTCAAAGACCCCTTCCTTAAACTTGTGGCCCCAGTTCGTCTTAACTTCAAAGTGCATCATCATAAATCAGGCTGCTCAGTGTGTAAATATAATTTGATCTGATGTGATGAGACAGAATCATGAAGGAGGGTAAACTGCTGTGGCTGCCTTTATAATGGACTCAGCAGCTCCTAATTTGATGTTTATTTGACAGAATCATGCGTTATTTCAAATTAGCTTCCATACACGAGCTCCTCAGTGGCCCTTAAACAAATTTATTAAGCAGTCATTGTGGTAGCTGCCAAAAAATACATCCATTCTTCACGAGTCACCTTTGAGGTCTAATTAAAACAAATTGAGTCCAAATATTCTCAATCTGCTTTCTTAAAACAAGCTACAGAATAAATACAGTAGTATTTTTAGTGACATAATGAATTCATAGCAGAGGAGGTTGCAGCTGGCCTCACAAATTCAGTATTACCAAGCAATCTGGCCACCACAGCTGGTGGTACTGGTACTACAGTATATGAGGGATGAATACACTGTGTTTGTTCAGACTCTCAATCCATATGTAAAAAATAAACTACACCTGCTCCACAAACGGTTTCTATTTACGAAGAATGACTTAACTCTGTATGATTACACTAACAACACACCTGGAATTAATAAATGAGTCAAAGTGGAATCCAGTGAATACATGCAGCCAGGGCTCACTAATAGATTTTAATTTCTTTGAGCTTCTTGTTTACACACCATTATAATATTTTTTTTGCAACGCATCTATTTGGGTCACGGTCTCTTGTAAAATGAGAGAGGTGTTTTCAGCCCCACTGAGTGATAATCTATGAGCTCGGTCTGTGTTATCTTTTTGGAGTGCACAGACGCTTGCCACATTTAATGAGGATACAACCACATGGCACAATCTTGTCAGCAGCACTGGTGCACGCCAAGGTGGAGAACAAAGATAGACGGTGCACCGACAGTAGTGAAAATACATTAATCACCTCAGCATTTTCCACCAATTATTACAAATAAAACCCCTACAAGCTGTTACTCTTGGATTTTACACCAGGAGCTCATTGCAATGCTGCATCCAGTTAAACGTGATGAGTCAAAAGAGACTTGTTAGCTGTTTTTAATTTCCTTTTCTAAACGAAGCGCTTAGGCATCATAATGAGACCGTTTTATCTATTTAAAAAAAGGAAATTGCTGATAAAGCCAGTTGTTTAACACTCCAGGTCCGTACCTCACACTAAGCTGAACTTTGACAAGGTTAGTTACAGTAATCATCTGCCGGTCCAAATGTATGAAATCCTGAGTGCCAAAGTCGTGATATTGCACTACTACTAATCCAAATGTAGGGGTAGGTACTTGTTTGCATCAAGCTGCACCAGTCACCCCATTCATTATGAAAGGCCATGTTACTATCTTATTAAGATGTGAAATCAGCAAGATCAAATACCTTTTTAATCAACACTCAAATTGTTATTAATAATTAAGCATTTAGCACATGCGTAGCCCACACTCTAAAGAAGTGCAACAGCCGAAGAGTAATCAAATCAGCCCACACACATGCAATTTTGGACTCAAAACACTTCATCTATGATCGAGCTGATTGAGCTGTTTTCTTCAACTAAACGCTTTGGTCTTTAATAACAGTGTACTGCAATAGAAAGCAATATTTACACTGGCCTTAGGAAGATAATTGGTACATTTGTTATGACTATGCTCTAAAAATGGTGTTATTAATATTGTATCAGGAAGATGTTATGCAACGTTGGTAGGATAATTTAAATACTAGTGCAGAGGCCTTTATTCTACCGAATTCAAACACTCTCCCTAACATTGCTAAAAATACCTGAACATTTCGACAGGAATCAAATTGCAGGCGTGCTGGTGGTTCTGGTCAGAGGATTAACCATGGCAACCATGAACATCTGCACCAAATCTCTCAACTTCCCCCAATCTAATAGTTGTTGGGATATTTTTTACGAGTACCAAAGTGGTGGACTGACGCACCCACCAACCAACAAAGTGACATGCCTAGAGCTGTGCTGCTACAAATATAGATTACAGAGAGTGGTACATAAACTGCGAGTGCTTCCCTCATCATAGAAAGGTGTGTAACTAATGAGCACGACCGCCCGCGTTTATGATATAACTTAATCCACATGGAATTATGAACAGATGTAGGCGTTGCTGATTGAAACGAATGCATTTTAAATTCACTGTGTATTCGCTTCGAAAGCCCACACTGAGGTGGGTAGAATTACTTTCCCATGAACCCAACCCCTTATTATTTAAACGGAGGCAGACAGTAACATCATTTATTAATTGGATAATTTGCTCAAGGCTAAATTCGGAGCAATTTCCAAGTGTCCATTTCAAATTCCTTTTGCCAATTAATCATTTGGTTGTTAATGTGAAATCATCTGGCAGTTTAGACAATGACGTGGCAAACTGAGGTTCTTAGGATGTCTTTTTCCATCCAGTATTGATGTTCATTTTGCCTTAAGTCTCAGGTTTTCTATTAAATATAGTTAATTAATGGTGTCAATCATGCTGTGGAGGTTTGGACGCATTTGCTACAGCTCGTAGAAGTTTTGGCACAGGATAAACCACTCTCTAAGTGAAGCTGAGTCATTATGAGCGCTAAATGGTTTACAGGTTTGCTTTGGCATGTGGTTCCCTTAATATTTTCACATTACAATTTTGTTACACTGTTGCATCATCTTAAAATTTGCACCCAGCAGTTTATCTGTTCTATATGCTTCTAGCATATCAGTGCACTGTACGTCTACACACTTTTAGGATGACTTGATTCACGGGTCTGCAATCTCAGACTGTTCGACATTTGAAAGTAATTTGGCTCGTCAGAGCTGGACCGTCACACTCAGTTCCTTATCTACGCATGCATGTGTTCAAACGGCTAATTAGGGTATTGACTCACAGCTCACGCTTTCATTCGAGATGGCAGATGTCAGTGATTTGTTTAAACGTCATCAGCGTGGGGATTGGATTTGATGGCACCCTGGATGCATACTTAGCAATAACTGACACAGTGCCCAATCCTTTGAGCATGTATTTGCTGATTTGGTGGCACTCACTAGAAATTAGTCAGAATATATACATGTAGTTTCACTCAATCTGCATTGCTGCATGCATTTTGCACGTATGGTGTAAGGATGCGCTTTCCGGTGGATTTGTGAATGCATATCATTTTCACGTTTGATGGATCAGCACATGGAGCCAGAGTATCATCCTATGGTTTATTTAATGTTTATCAAAGACAGCCATATGTTATGATTTTTCTCTGACTTTCTATGGCATAATCTTATGGCACACTGGTTATGGAACTGGGTTGGAGGGTTCTGTTACCAGCTTGTTATCTCTATGGGCCCAGCAACCAGAATTAAACAAGTTACTTGAAACCACAATCAGTTCCTCAACAGACATTACTTACTGAAACAGTAATTGCATTACCTTAATAGTAGGTTACATCATTCTAATTGTTTTCATTTTTTGTCCTTGAGAGCCACCGTAAGCCAAATTTGTGTGGAGGATGTGGACATTTTGCTAATGGTTTCCATAGGAACAAAAACATTAAACTGTCTCGGTAAAAGCCTAACCTAAGGACGGCCATGCCACTGATCAAAGGGCTGCTGCATACCTGCAGACTTGGAGTCCTCTTTCCATTTAAGGGATACACTGGTTTGAAACCTCCCTCTCCGTCTCAGCGTGCAGACAGTATCTGTCGTGATAAGCCACACTCTGGTTTCCTGTTGACAGGCGTCAATAAACCATGTAAGGCCACAAACTGGTTGCACTTTTACCTTCCATCTTTCGCCGTCCGTCAGTGCTTCAGGACAGCTTGACCTGAACATAAGCCACATGTCACGTTCATAGGTATAACTGCACATTGAGTTGCTTCACACTCATTGACATAAATATTCTGCAACTTGCAACTTGTGCATTTACTGACCACATACTGCAGAATAACCTTATCCCAGTTTTCTGTGTTCTCCACAACCGTTTTGCTCCTTTATACGTTGATGGCAGGTTTGAAATTTGAATTCTTACAATCTCATGAATGAATGAATCTCTTGAACTGAACATAAAAGACTGGCTTTCATTACAACTGCTGACGTATTCTTTGGTGGAGCTATGACTTATAGGAAGTGTCTTTATAAGAGCCTTTTTAGCAGTTCTAACTAAACAATACATCAAATTACATTATAACTTGTTTCATTCCACAATTTCCCACTGGTTCGTTGAGTTTACTGCTTTCTGCTTAAGACATATGAGACATGTGCATCGAAACGTAAAAATATAAATGATGATGTTTATATAGGTGGCATATGTAGTGAACAGTTCTCTGCTTTTTTCATAATTGTTTTTACATGATTCAATGCACCATGGTTTCCTTGCATTCTGGTAACCTTGACATATCCAGTCATTATTTATGCTAAGAGCCGTGGATCCTTCTTGCATGCAAATTCCTCAGTCAGACGCATCCCATAGTCTTTTAAAGCAGGCCGGGCTTCGCTCTATAAACTGTAAAAAACAGCGACAACAAGAAAATTGATTTTTTGCAAGGTATGGAAATGTAATTTTCACAATTCCATCGATACCTGGTTTGACTTTATCAAGTGAAGAGACAAAATGAGAAATCCTTTCACAAAGAGGTGAAAATAAACAGTCTTCATGAATATTTCAGGAGGCTCTTGTCATTCACAGAATGAGACACCTGGCTGATGAGAACACGTATTTCATCATGCTGTTATATATTAAGTGCTGCACCCATTTGTGACTGTGTGCTCGGATGTTTCTCCTCTTTCAGGCGGCTGTTGTCTCTCTGCAGCCAGGTGTCAGTTCTGCCAGGATGTGGAGGTGGAGCAGCATGCCTCTGGAAGAGTTGGATCAAAAGCAAAAGGACCCTCAGTGATATTTAATACTTCTGCAACCTCAGGCACCATGCTAACCTGTCAGTGCCCTCCTCCTCCCACTGCCATTTTCCTATTTTTATCTCTTTTTCTTTCTATTTCCCCATTTCCATATAGAACAGCATGCACTCTGCGCACGCACCTGAACATGTGGAGAACTGGTCATCGGGCCGTATCAGAGTTTATTTTACAGCATATAGATTTGCACGACAGCTGTTGATGTGCTATTTTGATGACAAAGTTCACATCACGGTCACATTAGGAAAGCAATCTTTGTGGGAGCGGCTTCCTTCTCCTGTCACTCTTCCTTTCTTTTTCCGCTTTGATGATGAGAAAAGTAACGCTCGGCTGAAAAACACACTCTGGAATGACACGCTCTCACTATATGATTGATAAACAGAATTTTAAATGTGACAAAGAGAAAATTTGAACAAACTAATTTGGATCAGTCATACCTTTCATATACATGTTACAAAGAACATTTTTTTTGGCTCTCATTTCCCGGTTGCTCCTTGGCTCGTTGCCCAGCAGACTGGCTCAGGCCTCAGGATGCATGCCAGAAGGCATCCTGCTGGCCCTCACTGCATGGATTATTCATATACAGCAACTCAGAATTTAATAACAGGAGAGTAATTCCTGTTAAATTAAAGAATGCACTGTGTATTTCCATTCCACATTATCAAACTAACTTGAAGAAAACGCTCATCTAATGTGATTAGATGGTGGAGAAGCAAGTTTTAAGTAGTTCTTCTGATAATAAACTGGACTGTTGGGTTGGCATTTTGGCTACAGTACCAAAAAACCAAACAAGTGTATTTAAGTCCCACATTGTTAGGACCAGCTTGCCTGTGACGCTGCCTGTCAAGCAGTTCATTTTTGACAGGCCACAAATTTTATACAATTGGTCAAAATGCACAGTTTTTTCAAAATGCAAAGAGAAAACCATGGCAGTTTTCTTTTGGTCATATGTTTGGGATCTGATAATATGCATGACTCTATGTGCTGTTGGGTAACTTGAATTTCAAACCAGTAATGAATGCAATCTTCCTAAATTATTGCAAATAGTCTTTAAATAAATGGAGTCAAGAAATAATACTCTTTGCATTTCAAATGTAATTAATCCAAACCACTTAGTGTCTCTCCAACACTGAACTTGGGACTATTTAAAACTTCTTCCCAGTGTTTGGGGCTCTAATAAACATATGAATCTGTTAAAAGACTGAGGCCAAGGACGCACGTTGCCTCCTGACCAGTTGATGAACCATTAAAACACTGTGTCAGCTAAGTTTGACTTTGGGCTGCTGTGAGAAAACTTCCCCAAATCTAAGCGAGCAGGACAGAACTGCTGAAGGTGCTGAAGCTCTGAAATACTGCAACAGCATCTGGGGCAGAAATACTGCCCAACACAGTGGATGTTCTACAGTGTGTGTGAACGGAGCTTTTTATTTCCTCCCCTGCACATGCAACACCACACACCGGCCTTGGAGGTTGTGCTGGCTTAGGTTGTTACTCTTTGCTTTGAGCTTGTTAGCTGGAAGTGCTGACGTCTGCACTTTATGTTGAAGCAGATAAACACAGTGTGTAATCAGTTTCTTACAGTAGTTTTAAGTCAGAATATATCAGTGGTTTATCACAGACCCGCGTAAAAGCTTTAATAAATGGCCAAATCCGAAGGTGGTTCAGATTTGGAGCTTATTAAACAGTCAAATGTACCTTGTCCTTTCAAGAATTCTTAAAGTCCAACAAAAGATGACAGTAAGAGGTCAGAATAAGAGATAGCTCTCTGTCATCGCACATCTTTTGGAACAGCCCCAGCTTTTTCACAGTTCACATGACTTTCTTTCAGCCGACTGAGCGGAGCAGAGTAGGGCATTTCCCTCTCAATTCACGATCCACTTGAGGGAAACACTTTATGTAAGGGCACAGATGGGCTGTTATGATTCGGAAAATCTCTCCCCTGTGAGCCAAGGCATCGAGTTCAGGCTAATTCGGGCTTTCCCCGTCCTCTCTCCGCCTCTGTCTCCCTGTCTTACTCTGTCCTCTCTCTCTCTGTCCACATCCTCCAAAATTCTGTCGCTCAATTGACTCTTCAGAAGCCTGCGGGGTGTGAGTGTTCTGAGCCACACATGGCCCTATTAAAAAAAAAACTCTTTCATATTCTCATGCTCGTATGACATACTGACCCGGCTAGCCAAGTGCCGACTGCCTGCTCCATCCGATGGCCGTCGCCAATTTTATATCTGAAGGTCGTGCTGCCACTCCACTACTTCTTCATTCAGCGTTTCCTCAGATCAGGGTTAGTGGGGCCGAGCTGCCGTGATCTTGTCATTTTGCCAGCGAAGTCCAGTCATGACCCAGACATGCAGCAGTTTCTTTTCAGGCACGCTTGACAGCAACAGAAAAACTAAAAGAAATTCAAGAGATGTCCAGTGCAGCAGACTCATGAGGAACTCAAGCTGGAGGAGGCCGGAATTATTTCAGCCGTGTGACAAACATAGCATTTATTAATAAGGATTATCTCTTTTGCTTAGAACCAATTCAGACAGTTTTTTTTTTTTAAGAATTTCTCGAGATCTTCTCTAGACTGTGAAACTTTCAAAGCCCACGGATCCCACAGGCTCAGATCCCAGCTGGATGTGTATGATGCTGTGGAAGTTTAGTGCAGACACCTCCTGTGAACAGACAGTCTCTCCGCTGCGTACAGCAGATGCAAAGACATCCCACCGAAAACACTGCTGGCTATAGCCTATTAAACTTACATTGTGTGCTTTGTTTTTTATGTTGTGCTAGGTGCCATCACATATGTTCCCTATTTCAACTACTGAGGAAGGGATGTTTGTGAGCACAAATGCTGAGATGACTGAGATTATAAAAACGCAACCAAGACTCTGTTTGGACCATTTTGAAAAGTACAGAATTTGTCCTTACACTGCGCTTCCAAGACATCATTAAAGGACCAGTGTACTGTGCAGTGTTTGTCCTAGAACGTGTCAGGCAGATTAGGTTTATAGCCAGAAATATTGCACCACTCATTGGTTTAGTGATCTACCCTACACGTATTTACATCCAGAAAAACTTAAGCTAAATGAATAATTAAAGCTAAAACACTTAAATTATGTGTTTTCTTTTTCCTTTAATGGTTGCTGTACAGCACAGATGTCAGTTATCGTGTTGTTCCAAATCCCTAAATCTGTCTTATCATCCTATGAATATTTTTTTTGTAGAGGAATGAGCTATATAAATATAGATTATATCGTTAGGCCTATTTGTTGTATTGTCAGGGGGACATAATAATATAACTCTTCTTCAGATGATTGGATCACAGAGACAACACTCACACCTTTGATGTTTGAAAAATGGCCATGAAAAGTAAATGAAGCTTCAGTTTGATTCAATAGAACAGAAAAGTGACAAGCTTTAGAAATATCTTCATCCACTACTGCAGCATACTTTGTTTCTCCGCAGCATCTGAGTTGGCAATATGTTCCATATAGATGCAAAACTGCTAAAATATGGCTCCACATTTTATGGACTTTGATCTCCTGAAGGATCACTGACAATCAAATGATGTTATTACAAATGGCTGCTCAGTAATAAGCATAATTAAATTGGCAATAGCACAGGATTAAACTTATTCACAGTTATTGTTGTATGAATTGGCATGCGCTCCTATTCTAGTAATTTTGCAGAAGCAAATTGAATGTGAAAAGAGCCCTCCTAAAATCAGGCTCTTCTTCTCATGACAGCTGCCATAATGCACTAGCAAACTGAGTGTGTCGCTTGAGTCATTCAGCATGATGTGTGACAGAAGCATCAAGACGTAAGTTATGTAGCGATGAAGGACAATGAGCAACAACTTCACATCCTTCAGCTCCTGAGAGCAAATGCTTCAAATTACAATAGCTCAAGGCTTGACATTTCATTAAAAAAGGCAGTAACAGTAACAATTACAGCATAATGCCTTGTGACAAACTCTGCATTCAGAGGTCGCTGGTGAATCTCACAAAAACAGCAGCACATATTTCACCAGCCTGTATTTCTGTAAACATATCGGCACAAAATATTTGCCATGCAATCCTAAACAAATGATGGTTTCCCTCTCTCGCTCTCCTCACTCTGTCCACCCACCACCTCTGTCCTCTTACCACATACATCCCAAACTGATCAGTGAATCTCGGCTCCTGCTTGCACTTGCTGCACTTACATATACTCACACAATCTCACAGTTTCTCTCTTCCTCTTGGTTTTTTGCTTTTGCAGAAATATAAAAACAGTGCACACTTGAAGAAACTTTATCTCTCATGCTCCTGTCATCTGGCTATGGAAATGATATTTAAATGGGACAGTTGAAAACCAAGATTCTTCTCTCACTTTTACTGTGGAGGTGCTCTCCAGTTACATTTACATTTACATTACATACAGGTACAAATGTACATATAGATTTTAGCCATTAAACCGCCGACACATTTAATCTGTTGTCATAGTTCAATAGAACCACAATAATTTATCATATTTACTCCATTAGTTATAAGATAAACCCAAAGAGATAATCTGACAACTACTTTAGCAGACAAGATTTAACCAGTAAGCATTTACTTTTAATTGGTTGTGTGGTTTGACATAGCGTAGCAAAAAAGACGTCTGCCAAATTATTTCCTGAAGCTCCTTTAATTTGACATGAATCTTTTAACCTCAAACAAACATTTCAGTCGTTCAACCGTAACAATGCCTTACAATGTGCAAATTAAACTAGTACCACCAGCCACCGCTCGTACTGCTCTGCTACACTCTGCTACGCTCTTCCCACTGCTTTGAGTGGTGAAAAGAAAGGAATGACAAAGCCCCAAACCCACTAATCAGGCAGAAATCATTGAAACCCTTTGGTTTGAAGAATGAGCCTTTAGAAGAACATATCTTTGTGCTGCTGCCGCAGCAGTCCAAGAAAGGAAGTGTGTCTTAAAGTGTTCTCTTTAACCAACTTTTTAATTTGCAGTTATAGCTTTATTATTAGATATTATTATATTAGATGTTATTATATTTCCTATGAGTGCATAGTGTGAGTTGTCTGCCTGTGTTGGTGCTGGGATGGCCTGGTGACCTGAACAGGATGATGGATGGAAGGATTTGCTTTGACCTTAGTTTTTTCTACCTGTTGGTATTCTGTGCAGTACTTTAAACATATTTGCATTAGAAATATCTGCCGTTGGAGTTGTAGGGTAATGAGTATTGCCCGGTATCCACACTTTTATCTTGTGATGGGGTTTGAGATAACTGGGGTCCTGTTGGAGAACACTGGTCTCACTCATTTCCTCCTGCAGTAGCAGTTTCAATGGTGCACGCAGTAATCAGAATCTGTTGACAGTTATGTTTTTTGCTTTATTTGCCAGATAGGCAGCACTATCAGTGAAGTTTATTTAAACTGTACTGACTCAGTCTTGAGGTTAATTTGATTCCTACACATTTCCATATTTGAAGGACTCACTTACACAGTTATTTCTTTTAAAGAGAAACACTTGGTTTGAAACAGGCTGGTTGTCGCATTTTGAGAAGTCTACATTAATAACTAATTTCACTACAGTAACAGCCAAATCCGCAATTCCTCCCAAGGCTCTAACTCGGGCATCCTCATTAAACATTTGAAAGCCACTGCTGTTTGCGCTGCTGTCACAGATTGTGTGACCTGCTTAGGCCGTGTAAAGGACTCTGTCATTTTCTGGGTCTGACTGCGATTAGGAGGCATATGCTTTTTCCCAAAAACCTGCTGGACTGTGTCGGTTTGGTTCTGCAGTGTTGTAGGAGCTTGGACAGAGCGTGTGGGTGGCTGCATTTGCGCTGACAGAACTCGGTGTGTGGGTGACCGTGGAGAGTGTGATTATTTCTGAGTGTTCACTGGCGTTTTGCCTTCCTTCACTTCTTTCCCCTCCTCAGGCTCTGTATTCCTGCTGGTGACAGAGACTACAGTCCCGCTTGCCAAATAGCCTAGACTGCCAGTTTAACGCTGGGGGCAATCTGTGCTCATGGCCATGCTTTTGTGCTGCACACACACAGACACACAGTTAAAGTACCTAGACTGAAACCGTTATAATCTAAACCTGGCTTCATTAGGATTAATGTAGAGCTGAGCTAAAATATTGGTTTGCATTAAAATGTGATCTGCGATTTGGTGACAATGATAAAGTAGTTTCATTAAATATTGATTTAATGCAGCTTTGATTCTGGGACACCCTGAAATGAATATGTGGCACTTTTTGTATCAACTGTCATTCAGATTTTAATGTTCCATCTTATAAACTGGCTTTTCAATTTGGCTTTTTATGTTTCAAATTGAAAATGATCACTTTCACTGATATGGAAGAATGGCTTAAGCTTTGAGAAGCTTCAGTCCAAAAAGAACTCATACTTCCTCAATCCATCAGGCCGTCTTCGAAGAGCGAAATACCGACAGAAAGCCCGTCAGAGAGGAGAGACAACTGAGTGGGGACTAAGACATCAGCCGGAACAGCCTTTACACCTTGTTACCTCAGTGAGTTTAGTAGACAGATGCTTTGTTGTTGTGGAGGTGGAAGCTGCTTTTTTCCCAGAAAATAAAGAGAAACTTGTACGAGCTGTTAAACAGCTCCATCCCCTGTTTCATGTGTCAACCCTCCATTTAAAATTCACCTCAGACCCGTGTTAGTCTTCTGTCTCGATGGTGCTGTAAACAGTAATGGAGTTTGTTTTCTTTCTGTGGACGGGTTCCCAGCAGTCCCATGTTTTCCAGGACAGTTTGATGAAGACAGCAAAAGAAGGACTTGTTGGTATTCTGTTGTGCTAGAGAGACAGACCTGCAGATGTGATTGGACATGAACAGAAACTCCGTCATACTGAGTGATCTTCCATTTTTTTTTATCCCCAATCCCTGCTGTTGTAGCTGAATAGAAGTTAAATATTTTACACAGATTTTAATAACTAGTTGTCTAACATTTGACAGCTAAATATCCAGATGTGATTTGTGTTGAGACTGGAACATAAATGGAGAGTGATTCTTGAACTAACGTTTGGCAAGTGTCCATGAACATCACTATTTTTATCTTTACTAATGCAGATTGAGGTAGAGCAATTGTTTTTATCATGAATTAAATAATAATAAATAACTTTACTTTTAAGTAACTCCTGATGATGAAAGAACATTTATACGAGCTGAATGTTCACTAGTAGATTTGTCATTGCAGTTGTATTCTTTCAATGCATTTTGGGGATGCAAATGTAAGCGTAACTCTAACAATGATAATAACAATGATAATGATAATAACACATATGTGTGTTTTTTGGAACTTTTTTTTTTTAGCCTTTTTTTTTACTTTCTTTCCAAAGCATTATTAATGTATCAAGGACATTAAACACAGCTCTGCCTTTTACTTACTACATTAAAATCAATTCTCCTTTCAACTCGTCGTTCATCAGACGCTGATAACTTTCAGATCTGCATTAAGCAACAGATTCCACATGGATTTCACCGTAACTTCACACTATTTGTGATTGTTCAGGCAACTGTTTTGTTCTTCGAGTTTCCATTTTGCTATCGTGGATGTTCACAATCCAAGGACTAATAAGTCATCATATTTCGGTGTGATGCAAATTTAATTTACCAGACTTCACTGGCTCTTACGTATTCAGAAAAAAAAAACAACTGCCCACAACAAATTATGGGTATTTTGAAGTAATGCAAAGCCGAAGTAAGACATCCATAAAAGCTGAAGGTAATATTCTGCCCCTGCATTTAACACCTTTAATTAAACACTCACTGCATCTTATTTTAATAAGCCTTCATCCTAAACAGCTTCTGCCAACAATTTTCTGTTTGCCCAAGTACAGTAATTCAGACTAAATTGATCTTGTGAACCCGAGACATTCCTTAGACCATGTGTACATCTTTATGCTCTCCGTACAGGCTTTCTTTACTTAAACTGGTCAATGGACTGTGTGAATTTGAGACCGCCAGCTTGGCATTGTACAGTGAAAGCAGAGCTCTGGTAGTAACGCAGCATTTTACTCTTACAAGCATTCAGGCCTCTTTGTCTGGATGAACGACGAGATTCAGCTCGCTTCTTCCCTGATGCTGTTCTCTGCTTCTTCTGTGCCAAAGCCATAACTCCAACATTCATGTGGTCTGCTTGATGACAGTGTGTGGAGCAGAACTGGAAATAGCATACCGTTTCTTTTTCAAACCTCCACACATGTTTGGCAGGAAGATAGCGACGTGTTTTCCCATCCATCCATTTGTATGTGGACTGAGTTTAATGCATAAGCATCTACATGTGCCCAATGAAGATGCTGCGTTAATCATCAGTCAGAAATGAAAAACAAATGTTACACCTTCTGTGTACATACACCCAAAATAAAGTTATTTTCAGATTTCATGTGTTTTTTTGACCCATTTCTTTTAAAGATACAAGAGGGAGACACAATATAATTGGATGCAGAAAAATAGGTCACCCATTGAGCTTTGAAGAGCCAATTTATGGTGATTTGTGGAGCTGTGAAAACTAGCTCCTCTTCATCCTGAACTTTCTCCGCTGCCTTTTTGCCTTTGATTAGGCCACGCTTTAAAACCGGAATGTGTTCAACGGTGCTCATAGTGTCAAAGAAACATCAAGTGCAGAAATCCCTTTGGAAACGGACGCTCAACAAAACGGCTGTTCGTTGCCGGAAAATTATTGTGTGGAAATAGCTGACTGTCTCCAGCATGGGGCGGCTAATTAGCGTCAATAATTTGCCTTCATGTACGTATCTGGTCGGGGGAAAATTATGTAATGTTGCAGTAATTTAAACCAGATTTATTCTCCTCTCTCATGGGAAGGATCTGTCTAATAACAGCTGCACCAGCTAAATGAAGCTGAGAGACGTTTGACTTTATCATTTATCGTCTTTTTGTTCCTTTTTCATTCTAATCACTAAGCTTCTGTAATCACCTAGATCACTTCCACAGTTGTGTATCGTTCTTCACCACAGAAGCCGAACCTGCTTCAGGAATCGGGGAATAAAGGGCAGTTCCTCTTCCTTATTCTCCATTTTTGTGACATTGCAGGAAGAAACTGCGGCTGAGTTTTTACTTGAGATATTACACAGGGCGCCTCTCTGCCACTTGACAGGGCTTTGTAGTCTCCCACACATTTCTGGATAATATGACAGACTTGCTAATCTGAGACAGTGTACACCCCTGTCACCTGATCAGTGGCAGATTCATGATATTAAAAAGACAGCATCTCAGTGTGAGAGAGACAGATGGTAAAGAAGGCAGACAAAACATATGAGCGGAGAGAAAAAATAGAACGGTTCCCCCAGACAGACGGTGCATCCATGATAGATGTGCAATGCAAGGTAATAAATTTTACATTGGGTGTAGGATTAAACAGAGTTAGTCACCCACTGTATTGATGTGATAAGCCATATGCTCAACTCCACTTCCAGGCCATATGAAGCATGATAGACATGATAGATGCGCAGTGAGGACACCGGCCCTGTGCTGCAGGATCACCACAGTAAAGGTCCAGGACTGAGGGTGTTTTTCACTCTGAAAACCTACAGATTTTGGCTGTAGGCTGTAGAATATATATAACTTGGAGAATATAGATAACAGGAAGCTGATGTCACACTGTGGTAACAGTTTTTACTGTTGTGTGTTCTGACTTTCTTTTTGGATTCTAAAAGTTTTTGAAACTTTAGGCCTGTAGGGGAGTGACTCCTCCCCGTCGTCAGTATAACTGTACTCAAATGAACAGTTCTTGCACCAAGCAACTGGGAAAATTCAAATATTGTTATTTTTTTATGTTGTTAATCTCTTCCAATCGCCACCAAATTTAAACAATTTAACTAAGGTAGCTGACGCAGGAAAACAGACCCCATATCACAATGGCACCAACATCCCACAACTTGATGTGTCTAAATGATGTTGTAGCAACAGCAATGACACATTCACAGTATCATGATAGTAACTGAGGTTTAACAGCAAAGGGCATCACCACGTCAGCACTTTCTCCACATTCTGAATCAGAGGGAATGCATGAGTCAGATAAGACAGAGGTGTTTCAAACATTAGGGACATTGCACTTGGGGGCACGAAGGATATCACTGTCCAGATAACGTTGGCATCGGCTCACTTGGACATTTGCTTTCACACGTACACAATAAAAAAAAGTCAGGATAAAGGTTCAAGATCTTCACTGGCCCCTAAACAGCAGCATTGTGATTGTCACAATTTCTTCATGGGATACTCAGATCATTTTGAAATTAATTTTAAAAAGGTGTACATGAAAAAGTGGGCATACTGTCTATGATGCCTGAAATACAGAAACTAAGATTCTACACTAAACTGCTTAATATCCCCTTTGCAAAGTTTCTGGTTGGCCCTGCTTTCACAAATAAGGATGTTACATGTGGAAGACTGGCAGCTGTTTTAAAGCATATCACAGGTCAGAGTATGAAACACCAGGTATGGTTTCATGTAGACCCTTACAGCACACTGCAAACATCTGGATTTTAGGATGGTTAGTAACGTCAAATTACCATACTGGTTCAAATAATACTAATAAACAGCTAGTGTGATGTGGTTGAAGTCCATGTTCATGATGTCTTAATCATCAATTTTAAAATCAGCATTTTATAATTAATGCTTAATTAAATACTTAGCTAATGTTACAAAGGCAGGCGTGAAAATGGCGTTGTTTCTTCCATTAAAACTGAATTTAGCATGACTTAGCTCTTTGCAGTTTAAAACAAAGCCTATAAGTCAAAATTAGCAGCCAGGCCCCACATATGTGTCCCATTTTATTATGTATGCCAGGATCTCCTTCCATGTGTGGGGGGGTTGACTTCAAGTCAACAAAGAAATTGTTCGTCTAACGGAGACACTGTGTTAGAAGGTTATGAACAGATGAGTTTCTAGGTGGCCCTATTATGGAATGAGCCTGCAGGTTTTATCAAAATACGTTGGTAAATCAACCACAGATAGTGTTTGATATTTAAATATCAAACTGATGCAATGATAAATAAGGGAAATGAAAAGACTCAAAAAGGGTCATAACATTTAACACCAAAACCAAAAAAAAATCCAACAAGTCAAATCTATTCAAATCATATTTGGTCAAATAGAGAAATGTAAATCAAATTCCTGAATAAAAATGCTTCAACTTAAGGTTAGAGGCAGTATGGACACTGACAAAAGCAAAGGAACTCATACAGGGATAAAAAGTCCAAAACAAACCATTGAAAAAATCAGTTACCCGAACACTACAGCTAGGGCTCAAATGATTAAAAATGTCATTATTGTAAGAGTTCATCCAATCCCTGGGACTGGGAATATTGATGCAGCTGGCATAACTCACATTAGTATTAATATTTGAGTTGTTGATGTGCTTAAAATAATTTGAAGATATGCCGCCATGCCACAGGCTGTTGAAATAATCAGATATTGCTTGCAAAAGAGCATGGTTCCTCGCTTGTCAGATAAGAGATCCCCTCCTGTGTGTGGGGACATTTTCATGAAGATGCAACCGGTTCATTTTTTTTTTTTACCTGGTGTGTGCACCTGGAGAGAATGGACAGTGAACAGAGTTTCTGAAAGACTAAACATAACAACTTATGAGTGAAATTTGCATGAAATCCAGAGGTTGAGAGCATTTTAGCATTTCATATTTTCGTGTAAATGCTGCATTTATGTCTAAGCACCATGTGCCATCATGCCTGGAGACCTTCTGCTAAGAAAAGCAATTCTTCAGTTACCCATGATAAACTGCACAAGGTTAAATATATAAACACACTTATATGTTTTCTTTCGCTCTTTCTTCATAACTTCCTGGACTTGATTTATTGTCATTATAATTAAAATCACTATCGAGGTAAGTTTATTATCTTTTTAACTGGAAGTGTCATATGAAAAAGGACAGGAATTGTGTAAGATTTATTTAGTAGGTTGTGAGATAAAACTGTCAATCATTAATTTATCTTCCCATGCCACTTTTTATCACATTTAACTGAGAAGGTAAAAATGCATTATTTTATTTGTACACAGCACAGTCAGGGGGGGGTCTCTGCATGTGAACGCACACTGAACGGCTGGAGTTTGCAAGCAACTCTTCGTTTTTATTCGTTATTTCTGTGCTGTGGTTGCTGGTGTTGTGTTGAGCTCTCGTTTTTTTAGAAAATAATCTATATCCTTTCACAGCATGAGGAGCTGCAGGAGAGTGTATCGACGCTTGTCGTACATGTAATTGTTGTACTGCAATTACTTCCACAGGCAGAGAGGTACTTTCAACAACAAAGACCCTCTTTTTCTTTGAGTGTAGAGGTTATTAATCATATTTTACAGACATGTAGACAATTTCTTTCTGGTATTGTGTGCAAGTTGTCCACACATAGTGAACAGATAGAGCATGCTTAAAACCCATCGACTCCATAATGAGAATTTAATTGTTCACATTTACTTTGAGCATATTTATATTTATATATATTTATTTCTACAAACTATTTTAGGTGACTTTGAACGTTTTTAGCCACTTTGGAAAGAAACTTCAAATACTTGCAAACAGACACTGCTCTGAGATTTCTGAGAATCATTCTGCGACTCTTGACTGAGATATTCAAACCTCAATGAGCCACTGTTCACATGTGCAAATATCCATATGCTCTTCATGAAGGTACATGTTGCGTGCTTGAGAATCATTGCAGGAGGGCATTTCTTACATTTAATGTATGTTTATGCTCCATATAGTCCATGAGTTTCTTTGCCAATGGATACTTGCTCACAGTGTTGTCTATACTGTGTATCACTGTGTCCCTCGGCTTTCCTGCCGTCCCATGATGCATTTCTGTTGACAGCATGGTGACAGAGATGGTATGACGGATATCCCCTCATGGTGACACTTTATGCAAAACTGTGTCCTAATTACAGCCGGTAAAGAATGAGGAGCAGAATGTCCCCCAGCGCAGCCGACTGTGAGACGGCATGTAAATAATTCCATTTTAGCTGCAACCGTCATCCATCTTCATCAATCAGTCAATGCCGATATAGACATCCATTACACACAGGTTCCTGAATGCCTTTTACATCCTCTAATGTTCCCAGATGACATTGTACCAAGTCATTTTTTTATGTTGTATATTTGCTATTTAATTGTGGTCAGTCACAGACCCGTTCTATAATCTGACTGTAAGCGCATGTAGTAAACACTGTGGACCTTTTTAGGTGCTTATTAATGTCGACAAATGTTTAGAAAATATAAAAAAGATGTGCGGTTGGCAAAAAGGCTGCACTTGCAGTATATACTGTTTTAATATCTTGCTGGACAAAACACTTGGCAGACTGAAGACAGCGGTGCGGCTGTGCAAAATGCTGGTCGTTCGTGTCTTGGTCAAGGACACTTCAACGTGCGGTGCCAGGAGAAGCTGGGGATCAAACCGCCGATCATGAGGCAACCCTGAGCACTCCCGCACCCTGCTGTGCTGTGCTCTGCTACACTCTATGATGCTCTACTATTCCCTGCACAGCACTTCAGGTGGTGGTCATATTGAATACACAATAAATAAGAGTGCTACAATACTAAATACAGTATACTAATGAAGCAAAAACAATAATAATTCCCTGACAGTAGAATGATGGACGTCCCAGAAAACTTTTAGTGAATGTCTCTGCACTGCTGGCAGTGTTGTGCATTGAGTCTGAATATCAGGAGGCTTCAAAAGAACTTGTCAACATCAAGATATAGTTTGGAGCATATGCTAAAGGACACTTATATGTTTTGGATCTGACATAATTACATTTGACCAACTCAACTCTATAAACCACAACTCAGCACAACAAGATTTTCTTTTCATCTGAAAGGTCTGGCCTCTCGCTGGTGCAGTATTTCAAGGGGGCAGATTACCAAACCAGGATTAAAGGAAATATAGATGAATTATGACATGAATAATCATCCATAGAAATGACAATGAGAAACAGAAGAAATTTTCCCATTAGCTAGCGTGACTTAAATGTGTATTTCTACGTATCTATTTCCATATAGTTTTTTAGTTCTTTAAATGTTGTACACATGTACTACACACAAAAAAAAAGATAATTTGTTAATGAAACATTCCTTATGTAGTTTCCCTTTTTTTGGTTTGTTTGCCTGCCTTTTTTTTTTTTTTAGGAAAGTTGCATTGTCCTTACATCACCACCTCCACCAACAACAACAACTTTAAACATTTACTTCAGCACACAGCGGGCACGGGGTCTCAGTAAACACAGGTGACAGTTCAGTGCAAGACGCAGCAAATTCCTTATTCATGAGCCGAAGTCTTAAGCCAAGGTAAGGACAGGATAAGTGGGAAAGACACAGTGTTCGGAGCAGGTGTGATTCCTGCAGGCTGGCCTCCGGACATCTTTGGCTTGAAAAATTGATTGAGGTTGAGTAAAATAAAATTTTAAAACGACGAGCATATGATGATATAATGCACAAAAATAATTGGTCTGCACTTCTTAAACTTGCCAACTAATCTGTGATTTTCAAGGCTGCTGTTTGTGCTTTTGTTGTATTAGATTATAGTTGCAGGATGACACAGAATCGTTAACTGCCAACACAAGTCTGGCAGCACCTCCCTGTTATTCTGACCTGGGCTGACCTTTTCCCGTTCAGTTTCCAAAACATTCGAGCCAAGTTCGTGTGTGATACAGGTCCAGCGTGCGCCGTTGACCTTTTAGTTAACTGCTCGTTGCACACGTCTCTTGGTGACCAGCCGCAGTCTCCGAGAAAACCGAAGCACAAGAAACAAACAGAAACCCATTAGAAAGTTTTGACTTTCCCGTGAGATTTATGAAGCACCAACTTTTCCTCAACAGACGTTAGAAATACACATATTTACGGAAGCTCTTTGAATCTTTGGATTTAATTCAGCTGTAACTTTCTGTCACTAAGAATAGGATTATTTGCACATTTACCAAACAGGCCTGTTGAGTTTAAATATTTATTTTTTGTGTGGGGGAACTTGGTTTTTTATATTTTTGTATTGTTGTTGGCAGCTTATTATTTACCTGCAGACACATCCCCTTCAGCTGAGTAGCCCAGAGTACGTGGCTGATTTGCAACCTCTCTGAATAATTTATGCAAGTTTGAGCCCGTGGTCCTGAAATTTTTGTCTTGTCCTCTTCTTTCTTCTAACGTTTTCTGACCAGCCTAAAAATATTCAGAGTGAGTGCTTAAGAAGGAGAAAGGAAATTGTGGGGAAATAGACAGATGGGGAGGAGGTAAACATTCATAAAAAGGAAGTGCTGAACAGTTTGTCTCGAATGCTGCAGAGAGCAGAAATTTGCTCAAATGCAAATGTTTGTCCCAAATGTAGCTCAGATACAGCCGAAAACAAACTGACGCCGGCTAATCCTGCAAAGTGATGTGCTGGTGATTTTTGTCGATGATGTTTGGACGATTTGCATTGAAGATCCTCTCGGTTTAAGTCAGAGCTGGGACATGTTGTATTAATTCATCGATCCCTGCAGATATTCAGAATGTTACCATGGAAACAAAACATACTCTACAAGTGCAACCAATATACTGTATATTTGCCTCGGTATATTTCAGTATTTAAATAGTCTGATTGTAGCACAAAACACTGGCAGTGCACTTGCTTGAGTAAACTCTTTTATTTTCTACAATCAGAATTAGTGGATAAACTCTAGGGAATGCTAAATGCTGTGAGGAAAACGCATCAAAAACCATCAATTTTGCAATGATAAACTGACTGCAATTTGTCACCAGCGTATTAAATAGTTGCTGTTGCACAGAAATACAGTATGCCCAGCATAAACTGTAAAAGCTCAGAGTAGAGTAGTTTCTCTCCTGCAAAGAAAAAAAATCCAGAGCCAGTAAAGGACTTTCTTCAGTGGGCTGGTAAAAATGGAAAGGTAAATACTCGAGTTCGATCTCGAAGCGTGCGCTGCTCTTATCACTGGAGCTGGAGTTTCAGTGAACACCAGAAACGAAACGGCTCATTATGCTGTCAGTCTGCATGTTGGCATGTTAGAGGAAGTGTTTCCCAACTTCGCCTTCTGCTTGGGAGTCAGATAAATATTATTTCATTTCTACAGCATCACAGTGGACGGTTTGACAAAAGACATTGAAGCAGCAGGACCACAGATGTCTTAAGTGATTTCTTCATGTTCCCCCTCAGCAGAATGTTGCACCTCCCCTTTAAGTAGTTATGCACCTTGACATAAAACCTTGAAGCAGGTGGATACGAGTAGAATGGTTCCATCTAAAGTTGATACGCGCACAGACTTGTATTACTGATGAGCTCACTAACTCCAGCCATCAAAGTGAATAATTGTACCTTAGCCATTTATCATGTTTGTTTTTTTCATCTGAAAATGTGCATCTCGTTCAGGTTCAATATGAACAATCAGGAGGAAACAAAACATAGCAGGGTTTTAAATTGATGTGTGTGGAATCTTAAAAAACTCGACACGACAAAACGAGACACCGGCGAACGTCAGCCTGAGCTGAGGAACAGGTTCAGTCATTTTCAATGAATTCCTAACACAGGAGCCCAGGAAAGTCTGTGATCCTCAGATCGAATTGCAATAACTGGAATTACATTTGCTCTGACATGTCCATAGTGACAAAATCTCTAACCTGGAGGGACAGCGTGTTAATACTCGGTCCAGTAAAGACGGACGACCACTCGTTACGTCTTTATTATGACTTTTCGGCAAACCCTCGATCATTTGTAATTTACTGGTGCAGCTGGTGGAAAAACAAATGTTTCTATTACAGTTTTCAGTGAAGAAAACAAGCTGAAGGTGTGAATGTTCCAAGTGAGATGTCTCCAGTGGACTCGGATGACTCACAGAAACTTATTTTAGTACAACAGCAAAGGTACAATAGTAGGTGTGATTTTTTTTCATAGTTATTTTTTTGGGGGGCTTGTTTTATTTATCTTTCTCTGAGAGAATAAATTTCATTTGCTTTGACAAATTACATGCACAACTTTATTGGACTTACTTGACAAATTCAGTATTGGCAGTTTCGTGTGCAAGATAAAATCGAATATATTAAATTAACAAAATGACAAACTGACAAGTGATGCATCCTCAAGGCCATTTTGACAGGAACGCCGATAAAAATGATGCTGTATTTGAAACATATAGGAAAGTGTAGATGTGTAGATATGCAAATTATATTTGATGTTTTCCTGTCAACATATGACTGGATTCTCTGTGTCCTGTTGCCAAAGCAAAGCTTTTTTTTTATGTAGGCATGATTGTATGTCATGAAATGATGGAGAGAAAGACAAAGACAGACAGTGAGTGAGAGATCAAATGGGGGAAATATGTACAGAGAGCAGCGGGAGAAAACTGATGTTACAGGAAGGGAGAAGGGAAGGAAAACAGGGAAATGAGTTGTGGGAACCAATTATACCGGGTCTGCTTGCTCCACTTAAATGAGTCAATCTCTCCCTTATCTCCGTGTTTGAATTTTCTTTAAAAATGAACGCTTTGTGCACATATTTTTAATGACCCAGGATCCCTTACAGCTATGGAAAACAAATGACATGCACCGGGTGCCATTATTTAGCTGCAAATTGACACCGTTCCTTAGCTTGATTATTACTCTCCATTGCAACATGCATGTATTCATTATTCATTAATCTAGCATAACTGCTTTGTGACACATTCAAGGCGTTACTCTAAGACAGTGGCGGTGTCAGAAAGAGGGAGAGCAAGAGAATACAGCAGAACTAATGAAAGCGTGGGAATCTCAGGTGGAAAGACAAGACCGGCTCACTCCCTCTGACATCTGTTCCTGTGAAAGGAAAGTAAGGATGCCACTAACAGTTTACCCCAGATACCACAGTCCCCTCTGGCAACAGCATCTGTCTAATGAGGGTGCACAGTAGCTCCTGTGAAGCCAGACGTAACACTGCTTTGATAACACGAGGTTTCTAGGTCTCCGGGAAGGCAAAACGTAATGAGGATTAAAAACAAGTTTTACGGAAGTGATGTGGAAAAATCTAATCCTACCGGTCTGTATCCGGATCAGTGTTGGGCCACAGCGCATTACTAGATAATAGATCCAACTAACTAAGGATCCAAAAGCTGAAGTCACCACGAGACCAGAGATGAGGTCAAACAAAGAATTTATTTAAAGAAACTAAATATAAGGCACAAGGTATAATGCACAACAATAGGCGCTCGCTGCTGAGGTATGAGGAGGACAAATAAGGAAACAAATCGCTCACTAAAGTTAGGAGGATAAGAATGTGTCAAAAATAAATCGCTCACACAAAAGGTTAGAGGTAAAACCACTGAACAAACAAGATAACAAAAAAAGGATCGATTAACAAAAGACACTCTAGAGGAGGAAAGGGAGAAAACTATACTCCGACAGAGGAGGTACGTAGGGAGACACACTAGCAAGGATGACAACGCACAGGAGTTCAGGTGTGAAGGTTGGTGCCAACAGAGGAGTGGGAAACAAGGAGGACAGGGGGGGACTGAGTTGACCGGAGGAGAACCTCGGGAGGCAAGGAGGGGAACTGCAGGGACACACCGAGCGAAGGGTGAAAAACCAAAAGACATACAAGAAAACCAAAACCATACAAGTAATGAAACACCTAACGCCTGACGAGTGATGCACTGATGCACCATGTAACAAGTGACAAATGGAAAATAAGACAAGAATGATATTTTAATGTGTTAATTGTGCACAGGTAGTGGGACGATTCTTTTCACTGTGAAAAACAAACCTCTTAAAACATTTGTTAAAGCAGGACATCAATGTAAAGTATAAATACATGAAGTCATTATATTAACTTTAAACAAAGTAATGAGTCATTTTACTGTTCATTTGAATGCCCCCATAAAAAGACATGCCATACTTAATGGGACATTTTATTATTCTGACTTTTTATTTTCTAGTGCCTCCTTATCATATTAATTTAGCTAAAACCTGTTAAATGCTGGTAAATCTATTATTAAAACCAGCCAAGTAGAAGAGATGAGCGCAAACAGTCCATTAACACTGCTGTGATGGAATAATGAGTCCAGGGTCAATTTTTGTCCATAAGAAACTTGTCACCTAATGGTTTCTGGCTAATGTTTTTAACTGTTTTCAGGCAACAGAGGTCAATGACACAGACTAATAAACTAATCCAGGTTGTAGAGTGACAGACCACAGACATGAGCAGAGGGAGGTTATTGTCGGTGTTGGTCTCTTTATGGCCGTTGTTGAAAATATCATTTAAAATGACCATGATTTACATAAAAAAGTCAAAATATCAGAATAATAATGAATTAAAAAATAAATGAAATAAAAGCTGAATGGATCTATGAACTTTGGTTTTCATGGTGAAGTTGGCCTCTAGTTGATTTGGAGGATACAGCACAATAAATCATGATGAAAACATGCACATGGCCATATGCCTGTACGGCTGGAGCAGCAGGTGAATGAGGGGTCAGGTGGCCGTGTGCAAACACGCCAGCAGAATTCAAATGTGACAGGGAGAGATATGAGTGGAAGATTGATCACAAGCAGGGCTGACATTAACCGGACAGACTTGACTCCCACATGACAAAGACTTTCAAGGCCCCTGTTGGAACTTCAAGGACGTACAGAAGCTATGTAATAACACAAGGCCAGCGAGATATGACGGATGGTTGTGGTTTCTGCCCGGCGTTAAAATACTTTACTGCATAAAAATAACACACATAAGAATCGTCATGTACTTTTTATTGTTGTTGTTGTTGATAGTGGGTTGGGAGGATGGAGAAATCGACAGACTGGATTTTTCTGTCAGCAGCGACATAAACTCCAGAGTCACGTGACTCCACTTACAGTAATTCTCCTTCTTTACTACTCTTTTTAGCAAAAGTGTTTTAATTGAGCTAAGACATCTTGAGCACGGTCAATATGTAAAGAATACCAGAAGAAAGAAATAGATATAAATTTATTGCAGAAATATATTCAATTCAATTCAATTCAACTTTATTTATATAGCACCAGTTTACAACAAGGTCATCTCAAGGCACTTTACATAATAAAGTCAAGACTATACAAACATGTAGAGAAAATCCAACAAATCCCCCTTGAGCAGCTATAGGCAACAGTGGAGAGGAAAAACTGCCTTTACCGGAAGAAACCTCCAGCAGAACCAGGCTCAGGGTGGATGGACATCTGCCTTGACCGGTTGGGCTGAGTGGAAAGTGGAGAGAGAAAAGAACAGAGCAACAAAAGCATCAACAAAACATTGGGCAGGTTAGTAACCCTTAAATGTTTGTTCAACCGCATCAGATGGAGCACTTCTCACCTGCATTGTGTTTAGTTTTAAAAGTCCTGCACCAATGGAAAAGCTGCTAATTATTGGTACTTGAAGTCACTTATTTTGTGTATTAGTCCCATTTGGGACAATGGAAGACACACAGCGCCAAATCCGGGGACACCTGAAGACAGGGACAGACAGAGGGGGACAGAGAGGGAGAAAGACGACTACGGGAAAAAGAAGATACAGAGTTAATGTCATACAGTGGTGAGATTATAGATGTGGGGTGAGAGGAGAGAATGAAGAGAAGAGGAAAGTGGCTCAGTGCAGAGTCCCCCAACAGTCTAAGCCTATAGCAGCATGACTATAACCAACTATAAGCTTTATCAAAGAGGAAGGTTTTGAGCCTAGTCTTAAAAATAGAGAGGGTGTCTGCTTCCCAAATCTGGACTGGGAGCTGGTTCCACAGGAGAGGAGCTTGATAGCTAAAGGCTCTGCCTACCATTCTATTTTTGGAAATTCTGGGAACCACAAGTAGGCCTGCATTTTTGGACCAAAGTGGTCTAGTAGGATGATATGGTACTAGGAGATCTTTTAGATATGTTGGAGCTTGACCGTTTAGAACTTTAAAGGTAAGAAGAAGGGTTTTAAATTCTATTCTGCATTTAATTGGAAGCCAATGGAGAGAAGCTAATGAAGGTGAAATATGATCTCTCTTACCAATCCCAGTCAGTAATCTTGCTGCAGCATTTTGTATTAATTGGAGGCTTGTTAGAGAGTTACTGGGGCAGCCTGAAAGTAGAGAATTACAATAGTCCAATCTAGAAGTAACAAATGCATGGACCAGTTTTTCAGCATCGCTTTGGGACAGGATGCTCTTAATTTTGGCAATGTTCCGTAGGTGGAAGAAGGCTGTTCTAGAGATTTGCTTTATCTGTGAGGTAAATGACAAATCCTGGTCAAAAATGACTCCAAGATTCCTTGCAGTACTACTGGGGGCAAGAGTTATGTCATCTAAAGTAACGATATGGTTAGAAAACATGTCTCTTAGACTTTTAGCCCCAAATACAATAACTTCAGTAACAATAACAATATCTTAGTTTAAAAGAAGGACATTATAAGTCATCCAGTCCCTTATGTCTTTTAAACATGCTTGTAGTTTGATTAATTTATTTTCTTCATCAGGTTTCATAGATAGATATAACTGCGTGTCATCAGCGTAGCAGTGAAAATTTACAGAGTGTTTTCTAATAATGTTGCCAAGGGGAGACATATAAAGAGTAAAGAGTATTATACTATATGTTTTTCAGCTTTTTGTTTTTTCAGCTTTATGCTTTGTGTGGGACAAATTCAAAGATGCAGAATGGAACACACTATGAAACTTTACACATTCATGTCCAGCCAGATTGCATCACTTTAACCTTCAGATATCTGAGGATTCCCAGGAGTGAATGGATATAAAATGCATGAGAGTGAACGGGATTGTAAAATGTCACTTCAGCCCAAATTTTCCAAAGCTGCAAAATGTGCAAGATACAAATCATGTAAGTTTTGTATTTGATTTCCCCTCAGTATGGGAGTCTCCTCCTTGAGCTCGATCTCTCTCCTGCCCTTCCACATACTTAATGTGCTCCAACCTGGCACATGTAAGACCACCCCTCAAACCCCCTGAAGCGTCATGGAAATATCCCGAAACACCCGCGCACATGCAAAGGTGAGGCCCGGGGGAAAGTTGTCCCACTCATCACACAGCATCATTATTCCTCCATCCTGACATAAATCATCTGAGCTTTATTTTCCTCTGCGGAGCCTATTATGTAGAATATCGTTAAGTTGCTGCGAAGCGTTAAACGTGCGCTGACGGGATTATTGTCACTTGATTTCTTCCAAGTACCAAAATAGAGATGGAATGAGAAATTATGGACCATGTTACAATGCTATGATCCCTCTGATAAAAATTTTGATAATCGCTGTTAGAGATTTGAATCACTTAATCACTATCCTGGTTTTTACCTGGTGTGAGGGAGTATAAAAACCATGCTTGGTTTCAGTTGTGGCATGAAATATTGTGTGATTAATTTTTATTTATTATGATTTTTTACATAATGTAGGGGTAAGCCACAGCACACACCGTCGTGACAGACATTCTGGGCATTCATCCTGGGCAGCTTTGGAGACTCAGTATCATGTACGGCTCCGTGGCGTGCGTCATTGCGCAGCGGCGCGTCCGTTTCATAGCCGTTAACGGGAATCCGCTGACAGAGCACGAGCAGCTGCTGTGCAGATGAATGTGTGAAGGGGATCAGCAGGTTCTGCCCGTAACGGAACCGAATGGAAGTCTCGATTATTAATCCACCGATCTGAGGGAAAACTCGTCGTGGTTCGGACTCCCGCTGACAGGATGCGCTGACGCACAGGACATGCACGGTGATCGTCAATAAAAGGTAAAAAAAATGTTTATATATTTCAGTAATCCGGGTTTTATTTTCTGGTTAAAATAACTCCTCTTCTCGCTTGCTGCTAATGACATTTTGGAGACGTTTGCCTTTCGTGCGCTTTTCTTTTCCAGCGCGCCACAGAACAGAGCGCGCCGTCTCCTAAAAGTGGGTTTAAACTTTGCAGCCTGGACTCCATCTTTTATTATGCCCACATATTTTTAAAATGTCGATGGGTATACAACGATTTCAGTCTTGGTACGTTGCACGAATCGCGTTTGTGTGTGTGCCCCCTTATTAATTTCTGGCTTTGAATTAATTCAGCTCGTGGACGCTGCTGGCGCACCAGACGACGCGTGATGTTGATGTGGATGAGGGTTGGGAGTTTAACAAGTCATTGCTTAAACACTCAAGCTTCTTGATTGTAGATTAATTTTTCCCTGGGGACGTTTCATGACACTGGACTTTATAATAGGAGGAAAATTCCAAATTTGCTAAAAGTGATAAATCTCATAAAGCAAACTTAATTGTTTACAGGGGTGATTTTACAGAAATGGAAGAGTCAGGATTAAGACCTACTGTGTGTAAACATTTACAGTCTAATCGCTGGTGTTGGATTCTTTCTATCAGCTGCAGTGTCTGATTTGTTTAATCTTCACCCAGCAACTCTGCATCAGATAAAAAAAAAAAAGTTAAGCTGTCAAGTAAACAGAGAAATGCTTCCAGCAATGCTGTGGTTCCACTGTGATAAAAACTGTAATTAAAATCTCACTAATGCTCCATGAAACCTTATGGTGAGTTTCCCCAAGTCCTCCTCTAATTTCCCACACTTTATTTTCCACAGTGATAATGCCTGTAATCAGTGGAATAAGCACAGATTGTAGAGCGCACTTAATTGGTGCAGATATTTGTTCACTCGTTGTGTACAAACTGCCAGCTGACTTTCGCATTTCGCAGGCCAGCAATCACAAGAAAGCACGGCGGAGAAGGACAGGAGAGGACTGAGATTTACATAAATAGAGTTGTGCAGAGATAATGGAAAAGCTGCCTGTTATCATCACAGCTCCAGAGCTGGGAGTGGTATTTTCTTTGCCTGTCAGATGGCCGGATTAAAAACTTCAGTCTTGAAGAACCATTTCGAGTCCTGAAGTGTCTGTGCTATATTGGACACGTGACGGCATTGTCTTCATACAGGCTGTGCTTGTATTGATTTTTGTCCTTTCCATTTGCTTCTTCTACCTGATTATTGATTGCTTTCGGTGGCCTAGCAAACTGAATGTGAGCATTGTTCTGTTATAAATCTCGGTTGTTGGACTTGTTTTTATCTGCATCACATATGTTATGTTCTCAGGCTTTATGACTCTGCTGTTTTAAAAAAAAAAAAAAAAAAGATGTGTAAGGTTTCTTTGCATCATGATGCATCATGACAACAGTTGTGCCTGTTTCTGGCTTGTGTCTAATGGGACCTTGCCTTGACTCAGTGGCACAGTGTCATCTGTCATCAGTAATATAAGCTGATGGCCCGAGTCCTTCTGGTATTGTCCATTCTTGAGCTGTCACAGTGTCCAGATGCGCCTTAAGATCAACTGGTTTCCCTCAGGCCTTTCTTTTCAAGGATTACATGAAATAGAAGTGTGGCCAAAGCCCACAGGTCCAGTGGTGACGGCTCATTAAAGCAGTCACAGTGAGTTTCGAGTCCAATGCATCAACATTTCCTGAATGCAAGCCGTACCTAAAGATACAGTAAGTGGGTTTTCTCAAATATAGTTTTTAGTTGAGATATGCACCATTATTTTATCGCTCTCAGTGCCTCCACTGAAAGAATTACTGAACAGAAATGTCCCCCTTTAGAGTTTGTAATTCTAACCCATTGGAGAAGGCCAAACCTTGTGACAGCGTGCCTATAAGACGCCACTGGCTTTGACAAAGGTCAGGATGGGTTCCGAATCTCATGCTACAGCTTCAGCTTGATTTCAAAAGTTGCGTAACTTAGCTATTATTACATCAAGTGAAGCTGATTTGCAGCTTTCTAATCCCACCCACCAACCTTTTCACTCTTCAAAATTCACCACTAACATTAGCATATCCCCCATTCCTCAAATAAACCTTAAGGGATGTGAGTATGTTAACACACCGTAGATGAGCCTTGGGCAGAGCATCTGCCAAGTGTGGTGCCGGCATCAAAACATCAGAAGAATGTACAGGACACGTACTGTGAACTATTTATTCAGGAGCTCTGGACCTGCTGGTCAAGGCGCAAAATGATCAGTAAGTTTATACTGTCGTGTGACATTATTATGTTGGGCAGCATGTGCTCTTTGCCATGTAGTGGACGAGTAAATGAGGCAGTGAAAAAGTGAATGTCTGCGTGTTCACTGCACAGTCACGCTGTACAACCTACATGCGTCTTTAGCATCACAAACTGCAGCTTCTCATGACTGAAACTGTATCTTGCGCCGTCTAAAATTTGGTTGATTTGGTTTTTTGACCTGTCACATTACTGAGCGGCCCTGCATTCATTACCATTACATTTCTGTCGCTAACATTATGCGTGGCTACCACAATTTCTGGAAGAAACATTTATCATCTGAATTCACAAACAATCAACTGAAAACTGGGCAACATCAACTAAACTGGAAAAACATTTACA
The DNA here is from genome assembly GCA_033026295.1 of Channa striata. Lineage (NCBI taxonomy): Eukaryota > Metazoa > Chordata > Actinopteri > Anabantiformes > Channidae > Channa > Channa striata. The sequence continues at coordinate 2,848,252 of CM065184.1, forward strand.
AAAATATGCTGCAGCAATGCAGCATTACCGTACCCAACTCTGGGGATATGAAATGATAAGACTGAAGTTACCCCTAGTCACCGTTCTTTCAGGCTCCGGAAATATTAATAAGGGTAAAGGATTCATCTCTAAATCTTTTGCTAAAGAAATATTACCGTGTTGATCAGTGTTGCCGCTTTTTCTCTGAAGCTAAACCCCGACTATAAACAGTATTTCACCGAAGAAATGATACCAATATCTGAATGCTTTAATACTCCACAGTGGAACATACAGAAAACAGTGGTAATGCTAATGTTGTTTAAAAAGGAGGTGGCCAGGAAAAGTGTAGTTCTGTTTCAGCCACCAAGACTTGATACTGATAACTGCATATAGTTTTTGTAAATGTCTTTGTATTAAACCACCTACTAAAACAGAGATTGTAATTAGCAGGAGCTGAGACATGTTCAGATCATGTGTAGTTGAAGTTCGGGGTAATTAGCATTCCATAGATCCATGTTTCCACACTGAATACAATAAAACACACACAATAATTTAATGAAAATTCATGTGTGGGCATACTTACGCTTAGCACAGAAACAGTAATACATTCAGCATGTAATGATGAAAAATGTCCAAAAGTCACGATTGCAGGGAAACTGTTCGAGAGAGTAGAGCCATGTCCTCCCCTTGGAAAGGAAACCCATGTACTGTAAATTCAACTTTATCAGCTTTCCAATAATAACTCCCCCAGCCGGTGGAATGTCAGGTCAACTCATAACTGCATAACTGTGCAGTGGTATCTGAAGCATCATCTGGAGGCAGCACAACATAGGCAACAATAACACAACCCCAATCCATGTGAGCATTGTACCTTTGGAGCAAAATACTCTGTGCAGAATGTTTCATTTTAACATCTACGAATGCACTACTTTTTGCATTATAATGGATGATGCAATAATGTGAAATGTAAACAATCACTTTATTTTTGCAGCAGATAACGAAAAAACAGTTTTTATTGACTGTGTTTGGATGATAAGACAGTAAAAACTCCAATTACAGGCCCTAAAAAGCCTTAAGAAGTCAGATTAGATAAGTCATAAATATTTTTAATCAGGACATGCAGAGCACGAAGCATAAAATATGAGACCAGAGACCACCGCAGATTGTAGGGGGCCGTCTTTTTTCTAACATTTCATCCCAGCTTCACAACCACATGTTCTGTTGGCACAATTCATATCATATATATCAATTCACCACCCACTCGTGCTACATGAAATTTAGCAATGAAGGCTACATTTGTTTTAATCCGAGCACAGCAGGGACGGCTGTCATGGAGCACAGAGTAAATCTGAGTTAACCGGAAAGAAAGAGCTTCGTGATCACATCCAGTAAAACGTCACAGTTGCTGAATTGGATTCTGGGTGAAACACAGCTGACTGTTTAATATAAACTCACATCACTTTCTTTATTTGGAAAAAGAATATTTACAGTTTTCATTGTATTTTCAATATTTTTATCAGTCAGTTTCTCTTAAAAAGAAGTGGAATGTGATGAATTATGAAGTAGCCAAGAATGGATCTATTTAAATAAAGTATAAATACCTTAAACATTTTTAGGTAAATGCACTTAATTTCTTTGTATCGCTAGTAATCTGAATGCATTTGCTGCTTTCATTTTCAGTAATTTTTACTGAATAATTTTCAGTGTGGAAAACCAAACTCGAACCTTTTGTGACTGTAGTTACATAGTTGATTTGCAGATAATGCAGAGTTTGACAGTTTCCTTCGTATTAATGAATAGAGTTCCTGAATAATGTTTAATTTACCTCTTAACAGTGAGAGTGTAAAAATGGAGTCTTCTAGAAAAATATAATACAGTGTAATATAATATGATACAATTTGACGTAATACGCAGACAGGCAAAGCTATTACAGAAGTAATGCTAATTCCCATTTACATAGGCAACACATACTCATCATCAACTTTTCCATTTTGAGGATTTCTCCATATCGATCTTACCATCGTAAACACTGCAGTGATTTCAAACCTGCAGATATCGTTCGTGCGGGGAACATTTTGAGCAGCAACACTGCCGCCAGCTCATGCCAATAATAACGCAGAGTGATGGACACTGGAGAGTTGTCAGATGGGATGAGAAACAGGAGCTGGTCCGAGCCTGAAGAGAAGCTTCTAAGCCCACAGATGAAACACAGAAGGAGAGGCCTCGGCGTAGTTGAAGTCCGTGGAGTAATGGAACACAGAGACGGAGCGAGATAAAGTTAGACCGAGAAGGTCTCTGTGTGTGGAGACGAGCTGAGGAGAACTGAGTCAAGTTACTTTTATGTGATAAGAAAAGTGCTTGTTGGACTGCGGTAAGAATCTTGACAATGTCACTAAGAGGCTTTAATGACGGAGATGAAACAGCTCTGCACATGCAGTGAAACGCTCCATTACTTTATTCCATCACTCTCGCATTAGTGATTCTTTTAGGGCTATTTTTGTTCCAGTGTACTTGTTAAACCTCTAAGAGAATGCTGAAGATCTAAGAAACCAGAGACGAGGGCTGATGTCTTAGTGTGAGAAAGAATACTTTCATATCGTGTGGGTACAAAGCACTCTGAAATTTTGTTGAACTTTTGTTATGACAGTCGTGATAAAAGAGTTCACTTCCTTTCAGTACACATTGCATTCATTCCCGCTAGTACACCTATCTACTTTTATCTTTGCAGTTTTATTTTCTTCACAATACGTCTACAAATCGTCCATGCCCGTGTTTGCTGAGTAGTGTTAATTTTTTTCGCTGTTTAAAAATTTTGTCTCAGTCTCAAGAGCATGTTAGATTTAGTCCCGTGCAGTCGACCTCATGCTTTCAGCAAAAACATTCAGAACATACTGTAAGGTAATGACAATACAAACACTTCAGCTTTAGCTGTGGTGGGAAAGGTCACCTGCTACTTTGACCTTTTTGTGTCCTCTGCTTTGTGGGGCACCTAACTGGGCATGACTGAGGGGGCACCCAGGTTTTGCAGAGAGCGTTAGTAAGTTAAGCAATAAATTAAGACATGAAATAATAAATGACAAAGATGCCTTGTCAAGTCTGGTGCAACCTGACTCTGCAAATTCCATTGTTATGATCCTGACGCTCTGGTTAAAAACACAAATCACAGATTACGGTATCAAGAAATAAAGAAAACCCAACACAATAAAAATCAGCCACGTGTACTGTGCGACACTGCTGCAGTAAATCTTTGCCTAATGTTTTTTAAAGCTGCGGGTATTGGATTAGAGCTGAGTGTTGGCAGGAACAAAAGTGTTTGTGTATTCTGAAATCCGGGACGCAAATTGACAAAATAGAACTCAACACGTAGCCATGGACTGGATGGTGTTTATACGTATGATAGTTTATTATGTTGACTTTCCGTGATTTTTCATTGCCTCATCGGGCAGAGTGCAGCAACGGTATAACTAACATTACTGACTGCACCAGCTGAAACATGTCAGCTGGTGCAGGTAGACACCCCAACTCCCCTGGACGTTCTGGGATTCTCTTGCATATTAATAGCACCTCCCTCATTCCCTCAGAACATAAAGAATATAATTTACAGGAAATCCTACATTTCCCCTTTTTTCCGCCCAAAGAAACGGAGCACAGAGAAGTCACAGTGTGAGCAGCCCGTCAGCATCTGCTGCATGAGTGTGAGGCATTTCTGGACAGCACACACTGTATCATCCCAGAGGTGGGAAACGTCGAGGCAGCAAGTGAACAGTCAGCTGTCCAAGTCGACGTGTCGGATCTAAACAACGTGACGCCTGCATCACAGTTACACAGAGCTGTGCAGCCCGTGTTGGTTTTAATGACGTGGACGATCAGTATATGTGGTTTTATGAAACAAGACAAAGCCGTTATTCAGGCAATCATATCTACTGAGAAAAGTAATATAAACAACTTGAAGACAGTGAATTTGGACAGAGACGAGTAAATTCGAAGCCACTGGTTGACTACAATGTGACTCATTTCGTCTGCCCAGAGTAAGAGCAACAAAGGAGAGAAAAGCCAGAGAATTAGATGAAGTGACTCAGTTCTGCCTGACATATCTTTTTATATTCGCCTCTGCCCTTTTCATGTCAGCTTAAAATCAAATTGCCAGCTCTTAGAGTCACGGCTGAGAGACAGGCTTCACTGTGCAAAAGGACTGTTGTGAGGACTGTTGCCCAACTTCCAATGTTGGAGGATGGGCATGAGTCCATCGTTTGAATGGTCACTGAGCTTCAGCGCACGCCGAGACAGATTTCACAGACAAGCATGGGCTGAAGAGTGGAGATATCAGGGCACGAGATGAAACTCTGCCTGACTTGGGCATAAATCAGTGCCTCATCAGGAAGCAAGTGTTTGGTTCCTATCATGGCCAACGGTCAGTTCTTTGTCAAGACGGAGGCTGTTTCTCTGAGGTTGGTTTAAATGGGAAATAAGGCCACAAAGCCTCGTCTGAAAGCCATGTGTAATTTATTCAATTCCGCCAAAATAATCAGAGTTATGCAGTGACAGTGACAGATGAATCCAATTACACCAGATAATAAGAAAACAATAAACAATAAAAGATTATGTAGTTTTCTCATTTACTGTCTAACCCATCAGATCCACTTACTGAGTAACTAGGGCAGACGCAGACAGTGACATGGACAATTTTATATCGGGGTAATACATTTTATGATGGCAGTCCTTCAAGCTTCTGCTCACAGAAAAACAGCTCAGTTATGAACTTTTGCCTGCGCATAGTTGTTATAAAGGGACAGTTTTCACGTTTTAACACTCGAGTAAACTGGCTCCGGAGTGATTGAGTACAAAAAGAGTGATTTTGTACAACAGCAAAATCAAATATTTCATGTCCCTTCTACTTTTATCTATATCAAACAAAATATAGTGCTGATATGAATCAGTGTGTGAAGTTTGAAATGAATATAGTAACCAGTCACTATCACCGATCCTTTCTTCTTCTCCATCTGTTGTGGTTCACTAATACAGCTGGTGGAAGGAGGGGGGTTGGTTTAATGTGGGGGGCTGCTCACAGACTACACTAGAACTTTCTAGGATAACAAGTTATTTGATTAATCAGACTGAATATTAATCGGCATACAGATTTAACGAACTTCTTTTGTTGTTTTTTTTACTCGAGTTGTATGACGATACGATAAAAGATTTGTCCACCTGAGTGTCTGTTTGTGAGCCGGATCTGCCCTGCGCTCTGTTAGACAAAGACAGACAGAGAAGAACCAGCGCAACTATCACTTAGCATCTGTTAATCTCACTCACAGCCGTGCATTCAAGAAAGTGCAAAGAAAATGCTGAGAAGGAGTCAACACTCACACACAGGTGAGGCAACAGGTCATCTAAATCCTTCATTAACAGCATAAAAAAAATGCTTTGATGCCTTACTGTAAAATTAAAGTTTTGCACGTAAGGATGGTATCAACCTTTTAAATGGGCCCTTTTCTGTCGTATCTTAACATTTATCAGTCCGTAATCTACCTTCCACTTAAGGCACAAATTTATAAAGCACTTCTCACGTCAACCGGCAACCTGATGTCCTTTCTAAGGTACACGTGTATAAGCACAAACATATTGGATGAGCAAGAATGAAAACTTAAGAGAGCCAAGCTAAATATGAAGAGTTACAAACAAGCAGACAAACTCAAAGAATGAGAATAGTTGGAAGGAGCAAGGTTGCGGTTAGTCACAAAATCAATTTAGGGCTGGGAAGAGATTTGTGGTTAGGCTCAAATAAAATGTGTTACTTAATTCACGGCCCTGTGTTTTGTCACGAGTTATGACACCAGCTGCTACTTTTGTCATATTTACTTTGGCTGCCAGATGTTACCAAATGACTGCATATATTAAATATATGCATGTAAAAACGCCTGACCTTCTGTTTGGTAATGGGTGGCCTATTGAACCATAACTACTGACATGACAGTGTCTGATACGACACTGACTTTCAAATCGACTGGTCACATGCAAATACGTCCATCTGTATTTTACTCCAAATGTAAGCAAAAACTAGTTATGCGCATACTTTACTGTAAAGCTTTCCATGTTAAATAGTCAGTAGTTGGTGTAAAACTACGTCAAACAAAGGCTAATTCTGGTCCTCGGCATAGTTGATTACCAGTCTGTATGAACAGATAATCATTTATAATTGAATTCCTGTGTAGGGCTCCAAGCACAAAGTGCTCTGAATGATCATCAAAATATACATACATACATTATTTATAGGAGCATGACAAATTTAATCTGTGTTTAGTCTGTATTGTTCTTCGAATTCCTTCAAAATGTTGAACGTAGTTTTCCATTTATTCTTTCAGCTGCACACTGACTTTGTTTGGGCAGAGCAACAACCTGTGCTCCGGGTTAGTGACACTTTTGTTTTTGTTGTGTTTGCTTTTCAGTTTCATGACCTCATACCAACCTCAAGAGGTTGCAGTGCACAGAAACACATTCACTTGCAGCAACAGTCATTCAGTGAATAGTCAGGTGCATTGAAAATATAATAATTCAACCTTTTTGAAATTGTGTGTAACATTGTGCAGCAACGCTAAGGATAAGTGTCTGTCTCTCTAATTGTAAAATATTCCTAGAAAAAGGAGAGCCAGCCAGTACGTCTGGTAGCTTGGGCACATTTTATAATTTGTGTTTTGTACTCGTTTGATCTCAGACTCTGTTAAACTTGTGCTTTTACAGCCTGCTCACCACTGTGTTGTAGAATTCATTCTTTTGAATTGCTTTCCATCTGCTGCTACTGTAATGACAAGCTGTCAAACCACTTGAAACGAGTTTATGAAAACTAATACATGAGCATGCCAGCCAGAGAGACACTTTGACTCTCTGGAAATAAGTCAGTCATTACTTTCTCTAGGAAGATGGATACTGCGCTCACATCTAACCTTTAGCTACGAGGCTTCAGCCAGCAGCTGGAATCTCAGCTGTGCACAGACACAGGAAACAGGAAAACAAATAGTCTGCCTCCATCTAAAGTTAACAAAATCTGCCCAGCAGCACGTCCAACACATTATTAGCTGTCCACTCCTGTTTATCAACAGAAGTGTCGTAGTCTTATATTTCATGGACAAAATCTCCGCTCCCAAATAGCAATCAAGCATGTTTCCTCTTAGTGATACTTTAAACCATTGCTAGGCGATGCGGAAAAAAATTACTTTATATTTATTATTGCTAAATATTTTAAATAAGCAATACCAATCAAACTACCACTTCTACTCAGGATTCAAAGATTTGTGTCTGCAAGATCATCCCATGGCATTTAAAAATACTGTAGGTACTTCAGAGAGTATGCGTTTACCCTGTGAGCAATGGTCAGGGTGTTTGATTGTGACAGAGGGCAGCAAAGATGCCATTCTGTCTTTAAGTACGACCAGTAATAAGATCCTCGCTCTAGCTGTGGAACCTGAACTAGAAATTCAGTGAAATCCTGAACCTGTTTGGGAGCGGGCACTGAATTCAGCAGCAACCTTTACTTTGGTCATTAGTCTTATTATTATATTAAAAGAAACTATTTAGCCACAGAAGGTTACTGTGATGGTTCAAAGCTTCAAAACCTGACATATTTAAACCTCAACCAATGCATGCTGGGAAGTCTACCAATATACCTGTTTACTTTCTTCTAATATTTAATGAATTCAGTGCAGTTCCAGAAGTTCATTCGTTCATCTTCACCATTTTAAGTTAAAAGAACTCTAGTCTAAATAAGTCGTATTTATATGTTCTAGCAATTTAAAAGCATGAAACTTTAATAAGTCACGTTAAGTTACAAAAAAATATAAGTTCATTCCAAAAAAGCCCAGCATGATATTTTAGAGTGTGCATGGTGCTCTGATGAATTCATGTTTGCTGTCTTGGCTATGAGAACAGTAGCATGTGTAGCGTTGCATTCCTTAAAAAACACTTTTCATGGTACCGTTAATTCCAACTAAGGCAATGCACTCTGCAGAACTGGGCACTGTGAGTTATGTAACGCATGAGCTAAATAAGTGCAGCCAAAATGTTGCCACCAACAGGTTTTACTGTATTTCAGAGCTACACAACCGTAAAGCCACTTTAACTCTGCAGCCCCAGAGTTTTACTTTCAATTTTATATAAAATATTTTCTCGGCCCTGCTTGCGGTCGGGTCTCGGCGGTTAAATCACTCTGGTCTCTGAAGGATTTCTGCTTTGATCTTAAGAGAGGCAGAGATGGGGAGAGAGAGCGCAGGGAGGTACAGGAGAGGTCTCCCGGAAAAAAAATCGGTTCCATTATTTTCCACCCAAGTCTGGAGCTTTGTGCTGGAGTTGGAGTTAGGGTGAAGTCATTAATATGTGGCCATTACGCTGGTGAGAGAATGTCTCTCAAAAATGTTACTGTGTTTTTTTTTATAAATACCTCTAGAAAAAGTTTCCTCGATTTTAGTGTCTGCGAGGAATCTGTGAACGACAACCAAGTGACATGCAGAACTCACCGTTACCTGGGTGATAAGATGTCGTCTCAGTAAAAAAATAGGGAAGGGGGCTGTACACTATGGTTCAACATAATGTACATTCCTGCTGAGATGCTTGAGATCTGAATGTGCCAATTATCACTTCCCTCCCGTTTAACTAGTGCGTCGTCTCCATTGTTTTGCTCTCTATTCCAGATAAAGTCCACCTGGCATCTGCACTCCTTCGGCAGCCATGGCTCGCTCTGTGTCTGGAGGAACTGTGTTCACCATCCTCCTCATTAGCAGGTAACGGAACTCGCAAACGGGGAAATAATAACTGCATGGATCTGCATCCACAAAGCTGTCTTTACAGGCATGGAGACAATAAAGTTGTGTCAGATGCTAATTAGCAACGGAGCCAAAGTTTTGAATGTGCACGGACAGAGGCGGCGATAGAAAGGCGTCCAGTTCTCGGCTGCATCAGCTGTAAACCGTCAGTACTCAGCATTCAAATTCCATTGTCACGTTCATGGTGCAGCTGAGCAGCACCGATAAGGCAGGATCTGAGGCCACGAGCATCAGTCATTGCAGACAATTGGTGTTATAATCCCCGCAGAGGTTGCACAGAGAGAACAATGGCTTGTTTTCTTGCACGTTTGTCTTTTACCGTGAAGAGAACCCTCTCCTCTTCTTCCAATCTGTTCTCAAAGCAAAGAAAACACGTTGCGCATTTCAGATAAGACAAACCCTATGGGGCTCACTGGATCCTGCTGTAAGATATGGAGCACTTGTTTGCACGGTCAGCTCTGGGATTAATGTGCTGTAACAGGTGGCCTGCTACACACGCCCAAGACATCTGTAAAAATCCAGTGAAAGACTTTGATCATTCAAGCATAACATTAATTGACCTCATCATTTGATTCCATTGATCACAGTTTTTCTTAGGTGAATTATATGTAGTTGTGCTGTTCTGACACTCTTAGACCCATAAAAAAATAGTCACATGCAGTATAAAACACAGTAATACATCTCTTCACATTAATGAGAAATGAATGCAGAGGGCTGAGCTGGTCCCAGCTGTCACTGGGCAAATGACGAGCTGCACCTTCGACAGGTTGCCAGTTTGTCACAGGGCTGACGTGCAGAGCCACACTGAGACAGAAAGACATCCCACCTGTGGGCAATTTAGAGTCTCAGCAGCTGCATTTTTTTTTGGCCTGTGGGAGGAAACTGGAGTCTGGTAAAGAAAGTGTTGAATGCTTAATGTTCATAGAGTAGCGACACAGACACGAGCCTTGTGATGTGATTTAATAATTACACCTTTATATTTTAATAAGCTCCTCTATAAATTTTTTCCCAATCACATCATCTTGCTTATCACGACTACAGGCTGTGTCCACCTGGATTATGACAAAACAGGCAGAGCTCCACAATACTTTTAAGCCAGACTTGTTAAAAAGAAGATATAAATCTTTGAATGCAAGTCAACGGCATATTAATAACTAAGGATAGTTTATTCCCGCTCAGTACAAATCTTCTCCCCTTTTAGACCTATACATTTTCAAACTTCTTTGTTTAACCTTCGTTAACTTCTTCGTTAACACAAACTCATCGTAAGTAATTTATTGACGATGCAAGTAATCAGAAGCAGCTCAGTCTGTAAGTGTTGACCGCCATGACAGTTTGTGTGTGATTTACCATGCTCTTCAGTCAGTCCGCTCAGTTCAGAAAGCTTTCGGCTTAATAGTAGAGTGCTCGGCCTTTGTCCGCTGAATACAAATGCCTTACAACATGAATGGAGAAATTATTGACCCAACAGCTTTATGAAGACAACTTATGGTCCTGTGGCAAAATACAAGTTGCAGCAATGTAAGCTCATAAAGGGCCGCGAAAGTCACACATTCGATTGTCAAAAATGACTCACAGGGAAACAAATGTCTGAGCTCGCAGAAATGACCTTTGCCCTGATGAGGCTGATGCCACCAATGAAGTTGAATTTAATAATGACATTTTGAGAAACTCAGATAATGGCCTACTCCTCTCATGTTCCTTTGGTTTGCCCAGAAACCTCCCAGTGGCATTGGACCATTGCTTTTATCGCCTTGCATCAGAACAAAGTGAAAGTCGAGAGAGAGGCGGAGGATCACAGCTGGGCTTGTTATTTTAGAAATAGTCGCAAATATAAAAGGAATTTTTGTCATCTGAAGTTATCAGGCTTTGGTTGGCATATACATTATTTGTAGACACAACATGACAGTGGCGCAAACCCCACATAACGTTTTTTTTATGCGTAAAAGTGATTCTATTAATTTAGCATCTAGTCGACTGCCTGTTAAGAACCCATGCAATGGAATTATTACCTGCTGAATTTTGAACACATTTTTGAAACCATGGTTTCTGAAAAAAGACATGTTCAGACAAAAGTAGAGTGATCATTTCCAGCCAGCAGTTTTCCCCTGTCTTGCATAACAATTTTTTATTCATAGGAATATTCACAGTGCAAAACATGTGACTTGTATTGATGCATCTTGATTCCCTCTGATTTTTCTGTGTGTGAAAAGAACAGCGAACCCTGGGAAAAACAAACCCAATTTACTAACTGCTCCCCTGATTCAGAGCTGAACAAACGAACTACAGCGCAGATTTAAAACCAACCTCGGCTCTCTCTGACAGAAGCCTGTTGGGATTCTTAGATTACATATCCTTCTATGTGTTTTCATGTTTACGCTTGAAGAGAAAAGACTGTTCGGAAAAGGCCTGTTTGGTAATGCGGGATTGCTGGAGTCCGCAGCTCCCTGCTTAGTGACCTAGTTTGCAGGACAGAGGAGAGTTTAAGGCTAACATCAGCCTCCAATATTTGGGACTTTTGCTGCTTTGATTCTGGTTCTGTACAGGCTTAAACTAGACTTCAGCTTCCAATCTCTGTACGTACTGCACACAGCCTCCTTTTCTGGCTGCATTAAACCATGACGACGTCTGAACGTCTTACAAGAAATAGCTGGAGATATACTGCAGACGCCTCGTTTACAATCATCCAATTAATTGTGGATCTCTTTGTTAAAACTTCCTCGAGCTAGAGAAGCTTTATTAATGACTTTGCAGCCAGAAGTGACTGCGTTCCTCTGCAAGTCTTCCAGCAGCCTCATTTCGGCTGCAGGATCAAAGCAGTCAGGCTTGATTTCTCCTTTAATCTCTCTCAATAGAGGCTTAATAATATTGAGTAACACCATATTACTGCATGTGGACACCTATGGTTTCACCGCACTGGTTAAAGCGTGGATCACATTTTACTGAAGCCTATTACAAGCAGATTAAAGGCTTACACTTTGCTTTTCCTGCTTGTACTGGAGAGACGTCACTTGCTCCTGTATAGAAATTCATTAAACGTCAGGTTGTTTTATTGATTGTCACTTGAGAAATAACTGACTTACTCGTGCTCATACAGTCTGATTACATGACTGGAAATATCTTAACCCTGATGCCCCAAAAAAGGGACCATTTCGTTTTTTTTGGCTGTTTTCTCTATTTCAGTTGGGAAATAAATTATGTTTAAAACGTATTATTTGGAATGACTTTATTATATTTACTTTGTTAAAAAGTGTGACCTAAAAGCGGATTTCAGGTTTTGAGGATTTTATTTCAGTATCTGATCAGTTTGAAGGTACATTCCGAAATAAAGTCTGAGCTTCTTTGAAGAGGTTGGACTTTGACACACAGATTTTAAAGACTGATCTTTAGTTTTACTGCCTTTGACAAGTTAATGCTTGAGGCTGCTCACTGATGTCACTTGTCAAAGGTTACCAAAATGTTCAGTAACACCACTGATGTCACAGCCCATTCATTTAAGTTTCACAAAATCCACATTTTTCTGTACTTCAGTTGCCCAGTGGAAATCCGCAAATCCAAATTTATCATTTTCTGCAGCAAAAACAACTTTAAAGCAGTTATCCATGCTCATTATGTTAAATTATCGGCCTCCTATATGGTTCACAATCTCCCGTCTGTTGAATGTCGGTGCCATTTCCATTTCCTTTGTGGTTGGTCATGGTAATATTGTCACCTACATTTTCCTTTAACCACAACACTTATTAGAATTTTGTCGATGTTATTCAATACGGTAGATAATGGATTTGCTTGTGTTAATGTCATTCCCACTGACCACTGGTGTTCTGCTTTACTGACAGGAATTCTGTTCATCTAGAATTCCACAAATCACAACATATGTCATGTGCCAATGCAGCAGTACAGTAGCTCATTACTGCTTGTAGCAAAATAACAAGTAACTTTTGATTAGAGAACTGGTGTCTTGCAAATTTATCGAGGGAGACCAGAATTTTTACCTAATTTAGCAAATTGCTTTATTTAAACCATATTTTTTCCAAAACACTGTTTTAGTAATTGTTTTTTATACAGTAACTGAACAGAAAATGTGAGTTTATTACTACGTTCTACAGCTATACATATGTGAATGAATCTAGTTAGAAATCTTCATCCGACACATAAGCTAGAGCATAAAATGGTCAGCACATCATTACAACAAATCAACTAAGGTGCCACACGCTCCAAGATACCGTTCCAGTATCTCCATGTGCCGTTTTCATGAATTTGCTAGAGTGACTCACTATCTAGTGGTTTAAATGAATATAACTGAGCCCGTACTGTATGTACAGTATCTGTGCATAAAGTCCTTTGAAAATCCAAGATTAAAAAGCTGAAGCCACAGATGAGGCTCTTATTACCACGATAACAGAGTAAAGTGTCATTTTAATTAATACTAACCAGAGATTGTATTTGATTACCCATAAGCTAAGAGCTTGTGTAAAAGAAGATTTAATAAAGAAGCATATGCTCGCCCTAAGAGATATGTTTTTGCAGCAGATAGCTTATCCGTCAAGTGTGGAACTGCCTTTTCTGGGTTAAAAGCCACTTTTCTTCCAGCATTGAAATAATCAGTCTGAATATGTTCTTCCTAAAATACGGTAGTACTGTAGTACATGTCACCATATTGAAAAAGTCATAAAATAACAAACAAAGATTGTTTTGGTAAATTACCTTGAGCTCTATCAAAGTATCTTCAAGCTACAGTTTTTTTTTTCATGTGATTTATCTTGAGTCCCAAACTAATGTTAGCTTAAATTATTTATCGTAGAAATAGAAAACCTGACATTTAACAAGCAGCCATGCTATGCATTTGGTGGATTTACCAAACTTTACCAGAAAGCTGGTAAATGGCCAATTTTGTTTTCTGCAGTTTTTTTCTGCAAACAGGCCATATTTGACTACGACTTAATGTGAATGTACATTTGAACTGACAGGTGCAGAACACCGTCGCTTTGCAGTGATATACTTTTATATTTTTATACATTTCACTGGATTACGTTCACTTGTTTCTCCTGCTCAGAACTGCAAAGAAACCAGAGGGCTGTACACAGTTCGCATGGACACATTATTTCAAGGATTTCTAATTTTAGTTTTTGTTTTAGCTTTTTGCAACAGACATCACCACTATCTCGCACTAGTGTCACTCTCTCAGCCACGGTTCACCTGCTATGCATGACCTCAGGGGAGCTTTATGAACTCTTTACCTGACACAGTCACACATTTTCATCTCCTTCTCTCTAGTTTCTGGTGTCTCCAGCTTGCATGTTTCTTTTCCAATGACTCTGGTTGAAGCTGTTTTGAAGCTGAATTGAGCATGAAGAAAATCACTGTTTTCCGAATTGAATGTGGTTGTAAATGTTGTAAATGCTGCACACAAGGGATGCTAATTATTCACATACTCATAGTTTGCCCGCGTGGTTGAATGTTTGCAGAATAGATTTACACTTGCATCCTTATTTCCCGTACCTTGGCTAACCCTCGATTACCCAGGTGATCTGAGGGATCGTTGCCATCTTAGGGATGTGAGAAAACTTCTGCCAGTTTATTTTTAACTTTTGTGCTCTTTGTCAGCAGACTGACTCACTTTGACAGCCCCTAATTTGAGAGTTGGCGAGACAGATGAGGCGTTTTTAACCTGAACAACCTGTGAGGATATATTTAGACTGAGTGGTTGATCTTCTTGACAATAGTAAAGTCTTTCCATGGTTCTCTTAGCCGCACAGTGTTGGTGTAGCATCCAACATTTAGTGTGGCAGCTTTTATTACTTAAGTTTCATTCCTATACATATACATACTGGAATAAATTAACATTCCCAATTTTAGTTTTTTGTTAATTTGGATAAAGATGGAACCCCAGCACGCTGTGTCAGTACAGTCATAGTGCTGTTCATTACTTGGTGTCTCTAAATTCAGCATTCATCTGGCGTTGCAAAGAAAACACAGTTAATTATCTGACTGATAGGATTCTGGATGGTTACATTTTTCTAATCTGTTTTCATTTTCCCACTAATGGCATAACTGTAATGGACAGGAAAATGTTGAGAGTAATTAAAGATTATCCATGGAGCCATGAAATGTATATTAGATGATTTCCCTTAATGAAATTCTTGGTCAGTCTCAGCTGGATGGCATCTTCAATCTGCAGTTTTTGTTTCCATATTTTAGCAAATGTGCTTATTTCCTTTACTGCTGAAAGGAGTGAGTGTCAACTGACAACTCATATGTGACAGTGAAGTAGTTGAATAAGGCTACAGTTCTCAGCTGGGACTTCCTGTAGTCTAGTTTCGAGAATGGCTTTGCCGGGGACGTCAGGAAGTCCTTCCATCTGGTAATATCCAGCACTTAATTCCCTGTAAAACCACGACAAGCGAGGCAAATGGAGGCTTTGTCTGCTTGCCACTACGTTATTCTCCTACATTCACATTATTTTTGTGCCAGATACAGGCCACTAATTCCTCCATAGGGAACATTGTCAAAGTAACTATAAATATCTGTACAGTAAAGTAATTGAAAAAGTTTACCTGCTGGTGGAGGTACAGTAAAATAATTTCCCCATAGATATTCCTTCTAAATATTACTAAAGCCTATACTACAGTTCTTTCTTTTTTTCCTATGTGCAAAAAATGGGAAGCACCTGGTGGCACTGGAGGTAATATCAGTTTATTACTAAAGTCACAGGAATTGAGCTTCTGGGGACCTCAAGATGCCCAACATAATTCTAAAGCTGCATACTGCAGTCTAAGACTTCTGCAAGTGTGAAGTTGTGTCTCAAATCAGAAATAATTATGATATATTGTAGCTTTGCAACAAAGATGTCACTTTGCCACAAAAATGACACAAAGGTGCCTTTAAACCTCAACCTTTTAGGGAACTAAAAGGTCTTAAAGGACGCCTTCACTGATATTAAACGTCCCTGTGACTCCCCTTTATTACAGTTTGTCAAATTGCTAAAACACATTTCTTTAAATCCTCCAACTATTTTCTCAAGAGCTTAAACAGAAAATGTAAAAATTCAAACATTCACAAAACCCCAGACTTTTCTATCAACACCAGACTGTCACCTCAACACCAGTTTTCCTGTGTTCAAAACCAAACAATGGGCTCAGATCTTATATAGAGGAAGTAAAAATATATTAACACAGAACATTGGTTAGACACTGCATAAAATGATCTAGGACACAGGATCCAGGGCATGTAGTTATAGGAACAGAAAATGTTTTTTGTAAATGCAATTAGGAAAACATATCGCAACGTGATATTTACTTTTAGCATGTTCCTTAGAAGGGTGACGTGAAAGGTGACAGTTGTGTTGCAGTTGTGTTCACATTTTGCTGCCAGTGTTTACAATTTTGCAGCACAAGTGTGAAATGTGTTCAGCAAAATAAAGCAAACGAGTTTGCAAATTGTGCCCAAATACCTGAAAGGTGTTTAAGGTTTGGCCAAAATATTGTTTGATTCGGAAAATGAATTTAGGCCACTGAGAATTTAGTTCAAAGAATGTAGTTTACTGTTTTGGCTTCTAAGAGTATCTCAATACTTTTAGCTGAAAAAGGCCTCCAGATGAATTCACTTGGAGGAACCTGGGTCATCTTGCCGCTCATACTATGGAGGTTGTAATCACGGTCAACCTGCTCTTCCAAAGCTCCTTCAGATTACATCATCTGAACTCATAATGATTAAAAAACTCTGGGTGATGTCATCTGGAGGAGTTTTTCTAGCGAAATGTTTTTATATTATAAGCCCAGAGGCAAGTATTATATATAAAAGCATTATTATACATTTACACCCTAAAGTACAGACATAGTTGGAATTGCGGAAGTTCTTTAAGTTACGTGATATTAATAATTTTGGCTAGCTAGTTTTTAGCCACTAGCTCACCTTATTCGGCAGCTTGGGACAAAAAACAGAGCAGCTCCGTGAGGTTTGACCCAGAAGCCTGTGAAGGCAAAGTGAGCAACACATGATCTTGGCAGACTGCTGCAGGATGCAGCCTCTGAGACATACAGTAGCTTGCTTTCTTGCTCTCAGTTTTGCATTTTCCCAAAAAGATATTTAATTTTGCAGCAGTGTTTTGCAGTCGGAGGACATGGCGTTATCTTGCAGCACTGCGTGCTGTTTAGCATTATGCAAAGGAGAAAGGGAGCTCTCTCCGGCACACCACTCACTGACACCACTCAGGAAACTGTGCGCATGTTCAATCAATTCATCACGGCTGATTCTTGCTTCTGTGTTTTGGATCTATAAACATCCGACTGAACAAGCAGGTCGTCAGTGCTCCCCACAGCCTGCTGGATTCGTCTCACAATGGGCTCACGAAAGCTTTATGTAACTCATAAACTCGCTCAAGAATGATGATGTTCTGTTGAATTCCGCTCGTCAAATCAGACACCGTGTATTGTTCCGACAGCCGTGTGTGTCTGTGAAGCTGCATTTCACCACCACAGTGATATATTGCTACTGTTCAAACTGTTTCAGCTAAAATTAGCAGTAAAACTTTAGTAGCTCCTTGAGTGACAAATCACCCTGTATGAAAGCAGCTTGTATATTAACACCACAATTAGCACACGAGCATTCAGTAAAACGCACATTAAAAAAGCCGGTTAATTCACTGCACATTTCAGGATTCTGACGGTGCAGGTGCTGTAACACTGCATGGATATGCAAAAATGCATCAGTTGGACCGGCTGGGAGTGATGCATCGAGCAAACGATGGATAAATCTCCATCCCTCTCATAACCACTCCAGTTTCCATGTCTGTGTATTTCTAATAAACCCGAGGCCCGTACATCTACAGTGAGAAATAAATGTACAAATTGGTAGATTAACACTGAAGTACAGTAAAACTCGCAGCCTGTAAAGAAAATTAAAACGTATCATACAAGTTATATCAGTTGACACCTAACCTGTCAAAATTACTCTCCGGACTTTATACATTTTTTATTTTCATTTGAAGACTGAAATGCAGAATACCATATAAAAATCACATTTTTATGTCAAAAGATTCCATCTTCAGTAGGCTTATGAAGACAGTAAATGTTCTGCATTTGGCGTGAAGGAAGGAGTTATTCCACTCTCCTCTGTAGAAGGGCTCAGGGAGCTGCCTAGGACAGCATGAAAAGCAAAAACAGCTGCTTTTATCCACAAAAGTCTGCGACATGAACTCAGGAGGGCTTTTTTTTCATGGTGCCTGGTTGCCTGAGCCTGCAGTGGCTGAGGGCTGCAAGGAAGCCTCAAAAGTCCCTGATGAGCGAGAGAATAATCTCTGTGTATGAGAGCAGCCGCGACTTTCCTCAAATCCCATTTCACAGTGGCAGAAAAATGAATATTCTCTGCGAAAGAAGAAAAGAAAGCATTTAATGCAACTTGACGGCGAAAGCATCCAGTGTGACGCTAACGTTTCTAGCACACCTTGAGGATCAAGCTAATACCATATGTTTTACCTGTTCTCCCCAGCAGCCTGTCACTAGATAATAAATGTCTCCTCGGACTCATGGTCTACTGTACCATGACGTCATGAGGGGACTGGGTTTGACAACACAGTCCTCTATAGGCGGAGTGAGCTACTTCTTTAGTTTTATTGATTTTCCAGTTGATCTATGGCTGAGACTTGAATGGACATGTCACTGTGAAAATCGTAATGATAAAGTCAACATAATTTTATTGAGTCCCACAAATGGGAAATGCAACATTTAGCCAATGAAGCTTATCCATATGATTTGTATTAGATGTACGACTTTTATTTTACAAGACGAACACTTTGGTGATATGATATACAGTACTCTACTCTACTGATATACAGCAGAGTTTGTAAATGAATTAGTACCAAATGATGAAATTAATCCCATACAAGATACTTGTGTAAACCCGCAATCTAATTGTTACAAGGTTAACTAGACAATAACCTGCCCTTAATAAAAAAAAAACGTTCTAGGCTTTACAAACACATCAAGCTTCATTTTGCTAGTGAGGTCAGGTGCCAGAGCTCAACAAAACCCACACACAAACCGGAACTAAAAGAACCCTCAATCGAGCCAACAACCGACCCAACAACCGACGCAGAGGCGTGCTGCTCTCTATGCTGCAGCCGCCCTGAGTGACTGATTGGCAGGGTTTTTAAGCCAGTGCTGAGATTGGTCTTGACGGGTGAGTGGAGAATGCCTGTAGGCCGGACCGATAGGACGGCAGAGGTAGAGATCTTGACGCAGCTGGTGCTTGGCCGGCCACAGTAGTTCTGGTGAACCACCAATCAGGGAGGAGTGTTGACACAGCAGATCTACATAAGGAATGCACCTGCAAAAGACAACCAAGAGGCCTAGGGCCGTAACACTAATAAAATGGCACCAAAATGGCATTTAGTCATACTGTTTTCATCCTCAAACACTCAAAGATGCTGCATCACAACTGTACAAATATCACAGCTTAATTCAATTTAACTTTAGCGCCAATTTACAACAAGTTCATCTCAAGGCACTTTACATAATAAAGTCCAGACAATACAGACATTCAGAGAAAACCCAGCAAATCCCCCTTGAGCAGCCATAGGCAACAGTGGAGAGGAAAAACTCCCTTTAACGGAAGAAACCTCCAGCAGAACCAGGCTAAGGTTGGGCGGCCATCTGCCTTGACCGGTTGGGCTGAGTGGAAAGTGGAGAGAGAAAAGAACAGAGCAACGAAAGGAACAACAAAACATTGAGCAGGTTAGTAGGACCAGTAGCTGCACAATGGAAGACACACAGCACCAAATCCGGGGACACCTGAAGACAGGGACAGAGAGGGAGAAAGACGACTACGGGACAAAGAAGACACAGAGTTAATGTCAGACAGTGGTGACATTATAAATGTGGGGTGAGAGGAGAGAGTGAAGAGAAGAGGAAGTGGCTCAGTGCAGAGTCCCCCAGCAGTCTAAGCCTATAGCAGCATGACTATAACCAACTATAAGCTTTATCAAAAAGGAAGGTTTTGAGCCTAGTCTTAAAAGTAGAGGGTGTCTGCTTCCTGAATCTGGACTGGAAGCTAACACTTTTAAAAGGTTTAGACATAATGAAACATGGGTTTCCTTTTAGTATACAGAACACACATGCTGTTTTCCATATTGACGCTCCAGCTTCATAGGATTCCAATGGCTTTTCCAATGGGGTTTTCCGCGGCAGAGGAGAGGGAGGATGGGGAACCAGGAATGACATGGAAATGGAGTCAGTGAAAGACGTGAGATGCTGGTTGGAGTTGAGTTTGCTGCTGAGTGGGAGGATAAGTGAATGGGAGGGTGGGGGGAAAGAGATGCACAGAGAATGTTACTCAGCTCTCTGCAGGGGCTTTGTTCAACTGAATGAATCTCATGTGAAACGCGCAAGTGCTACTTCAATACAGGGGGAGAAGAATATGATCAGTCGTCTGTGGAGAGGTTATGTCACGAAATTGCATCTTTCATGGCAAATCTACATGCAGGGCTTGAGTCTTTATTCCAAGTCACTACGTGTCATGCTCTCTGAACCCCGTCCTCTACTCACACATTCAATATCAAAACACAAGTTACATTAGCTTTGCTTGTGTGTCATGAACAATGGAAAGACACTGAGGCCGTTCTGTTTTACAAACCTGCGTATGAGGCACAAATCAGGAGTTTTATTTAACAACTGTTACAAGTTTTTATTTCTATTTTTGAAGAAAATGTCTTTTGTAAACCGTCTGCATTAAAACAAGTAGGGATGGGTGAGATTAGGTAATTCACATCGCTTGGTTAAGTTTAGGGAAAGATTGTGGTTTGGTTTGTACAGTAATACTTTGACTTGAGACACATTTCCGCTGGTTTTCCTCTCAACCTTCCTCACTTCTGGATACTCACCCAGTGCCTAGTTTGCATCTGATGGCAACCCTGATCTTTCTGTAAGCTTTCCTGTAATGCTTTTAAAGCCTAAACCTACCCACATACAGATGCGAATGCTGCTGATACAGCAATAATGTTGAATTGCTCTTCTAAGCTATGACTTTCTGTTCACTGTATCGCTATTGGAGACAACTGACTGCAGTTCATTAGCTTCAGTTATATTTTGGCTATTTTACTGCCATGGAACAAATCAGACATAACTGTTAATACTTTGAGAGTTAAATAAGGAAAGAGATGAGGAGAGAAATAATCAAAGTAAAAGAAGGGGCAAAAGCTGCTCGGAATAAGCAAACCAAAGGGCTCATTACTGGGTCCAGCAGAAGAGTTTGATCATGAAAAACATAGACAGACTGATCATTATTTCCTGCTGGCACTTCATTTTCCACCACAGTCAGAGAGCTAAGAAGCAATCATTTGTGACTGGCCAATTATCACATTAGAAGGTGTTATTTAGATCCACATTGTCACGCAGCTGTGCTGTTAATGCTGCTGCTGCAAGTGCGGCGACGGATCAAGCCCTCACAAATGTTCTGGTGTCACGCAACTCTGTTGCTCATGCCGACACCCAACTGTTGACCTTGACTTTGTAATATGCTAGATGCCTTTTTTAATTGTGTTTTTCATCTCATTAGTTCAGCTGTAGAAGTACAGCGATGCATTTGCACCGCGAGATCGTTTGTTAGTGTGACAAACTCATATTTTGAGAGTGTTACTATATATATATATATATATATATATATATATATACACATATAAAACCACAGCATGACTGACTTGAATGGTTTTCTTTAGTGCTCTATAAACAAACTACTTATTTGTATTTTAACTTTGAAAGAGCACAGATTTTCATTTTGCATCCTCTAGTTCTAGTTCAGGAATTTAAGGTACATCAGTGTATAAAAGCTTCCTCTGCCTTTCTATTATTATTTATATCTCTTCTATTGGATTGAGATGGCATGATCTAGAGAAGGATTTTAGTTCAAATGAGGCCACCTGTAGAAATCTGTGGAGGAGCAGGTCAGCTAAGGTCACAGCCTCTGCAGTAAATTTCAGATTACTGTAGATCATCCGAACTGAGTAACTGCTCCAAACAATGTCATCTGGATTTTTTTTAAATACATGGGAGTCAGAGGGAAGTTTACCATCATTCAAACACACACACTCCTCAAACTATAGCCACAGGATGCAAGTATTATATTAGTAAAATCTCCCTTTAACGCGTCTTCATGTATTTGCAGTATGTCGAAGCCGAGCAGTGTGTTGGTAGCGGGTTGAGGCCCTCTACAGCTCAGCTGTGGCCATTCACTGTGTCTTCTTGTTATTCGTGATAGGCAGCTCGGTGGGCTGGTGTGTCAGGTCTGACAGCAAGCATTGTGGGGAAAAAAACGAGTTTTCATTTAGTGTGAGAGGAAGCCTACACTACATAAATATAAGTGTTGTTTATGTGTGTGTGTGTGTGTGTGTGTGTGTGTGTGTGTTGGGGGGGGGGTAACACACTCATTCATGTTTGTGTGTACACAATCATGATGTTTGAATTCATGTGTGAATTCCTCTTTGGCACACAGCCTAAATGTCCGCTCGATCATGCTGCTCATATTAGTAACCTGTGTGATTCTCGGATCGTAAGGCTCCGTCTTTGTGTTTTTTTATTTTTTTATTGTCAGGGCTCAGTGGGTAGCGACTATTTTGGCAGGTTGGAAAACTGAGGTCTCAACTGCCATCTGAAGGTGAAGTTTTAGACAGCCCGAAGTTTGAGAGTCAAGGGATTTACACAGAAGGAAAGAGAGAGAGAAACTCACATTCTGGTTAAAGGAGCAATGCTTCATTGTCAGACTGTAAAACATCAAAGACAAATAGCTCTCAGCTTTCAGTAGAGTAAATGCTCATTATAGGAAAGCAATTCCATAATATATGACACTTTAGATTTGCCTACTTATAATTTATTCCATTTTTTTAACACATCTTGCTGCTGTTCTGACATTTCTTTCAGCAAAGTAGTTGAATGCTGGGTCTTGTCCTGAGCAGGTGGCCACATGTTTGCAAAGTGGTTGCAAACATGTGTTTCCTGCAAGATTCCACCTCCTGTGTTTTATATGGATTCAGGTGTCACACACACACCTGAACCACCGGCTTGTTTTTTCCTGTAAAATGTACAAGGGTCGTCTTCTTTTTTCACTTCATTGTAGAGACTGGCAACAATCTGGGACACAAGTGAACCCGAGCCACAGCCATGTTGCTGTCTGTAAAAACTCTCATTGTATTTAAACTACGCTGCAGTCAGAGGTCAAATAGTGTACGTCCAGAATGTGGTCAGGACTTCGGTTGCTGTCTAGTAGTTTCCCAGTCACAGACTTGACTGGTGGAAGTCCAAGTGAAAAGTGAAGTAACATTGTGGGGTTCATCTGCCTATAATTTGAGTTTTATACGTTAATACATGTCATATGATATGATATTTGACCAATTATATGAATATTCATTTAGTGGTGAAAGAATAATTTGCAAGGAACATGATGAGTAAAAGCACCTTATTACCTACATGCATACACAGCAGAAATAGTAGAAGGTACTATACAAGATACAATACGAGATACAATAGAAGATTTATTGTCATTCCCACATTTACATGTTACACTTTCTGATCTCTGCATTCAATTCATGCCCCTGTGGGGAGCAAAGGCACAAACACAACTGTGGGGAAACAATTACAGAGTCACCAGTATCTCAGCCACTGTGTGGTCCGTTGTACAGACGTGTATTTCGGATCCGCTTCCAGTCTCCCGGCATGTGGGTGGTTGAGCTCCCGGCTTTGATCCACTCAAACACCCCTCCAACAGCACCATGCTCCTCACTGGTCATCGCATCAATCGTGATGCTTCACCAAAAGGCCTTGTTCTCTGCAGGTGCTTCGTCCCGCATCGTTTCCAGGCCCTTTAAACACAGTCAGCGCAGCACTTCGTGTTGGCACGTCTACTAAAACAACTGAAAAAATGTCACGTTAATCCACAAGTGCTGCCGCAGCACAATGGAACAGGCACCACTGCTTTTTCAAATTGCGAGAAAGAGCATTCGGTCATAATCTTAACAAGTACTTGGTGAAGCTGCCGGGTTGAGAAGTCACTTGATATATTTAATGGGTCCCCATAAGTGCAGAACAACCACTGGAAAAACTGTTTGGTAAAAAAGGTCACATCCCCAATAAATGAGTTTAAAGTCCTTAGCAAAATATGCACACAGCATATAAATAAAATCCACATAAAAAAGTTGGAGGAGTTGATTTAAACTGCACAAAAAAAAACTAAGTGAATGGGGGGAAGGTTCCCTGGCTGTTCCCACAGCACATGCACTTATGTTTGTTCCAAGCGGAGTACAGAGAGCAGAATACACTATTAGCTCCAGTGATTTTGCCAGGACTACATTTTTTAAGTGGGACACAGAAAACCCAGTGAAAGTGTCCTGCAGGGGCCAACGTGGGGAGAGCTGTGTAATAAATGGCTTTTTGAAACGACACAGACACAGGATTCCCACCGTCAGTGCAGCATTTTTACAGGAGGCAACAGAGTCTATGAAAATATCAGCATGAACACTAACACTGGTTTGCATTAAAATGCTTCAAATATTTACGTGGACATACAATTGAATCAGCAGTGATAATCTCTGCCAGCTGCAGTATAGTCGGATGCACTGCTGACCTGTACATCAGCGCACTGATTACCCAGTGACAGCTGGAATCAGGACTAGCAGACTGGACGGGATGAGCGGCCGAGGATAACGGGTAGGTCTGGATACATCTTGACCCTGACAATGAACAGCTTGTGAGCGCGTGGACGCTTGACGACAGTGAAGCCCGTCTCACTTCTGAATTCTTCTTCTTGCACTGCTTGTCACAGCTTTGACTACAGCAGTGTGCAAGTGACGGGGGGGGGGGAGTCTGAAATGCTGCCAGTGTGTGGAGATGAATTTTTTCTGCCTCTGCACATGGCCTGATCTTTCCCGCTTCAGCCCCTCTTACATCATGACAAGTGCCCTGGGGCTTTCTCTCTACAGAGCAGGCGTTCTGTATTTAGAGACTCATTTGTAGACAAACACCCATACCGCTGGGGTGGGCGCAGTGACTGTTCTGTTCCCCTGCCACAGTTGCCAGCAACGTAATCGTCCTCCCACACTTCAATGTGCCTTTAAGGATAGCATTCAGAAATAATAGCGCAAAGAATTCTCCTGAAAGCAACGAGTGATTTTAAAGGCCTAAGTGAATGGAAAACAGATGCGTGGCTTAAAATATTCCGAAACCAGTCAATTTATGGTAATCTAATAATGAAAGAAGCAAAACATGTTGGTTTTCTTCCTTTTTTTAAACCATTTTCAGGCCCAAGTTGCCATTTTAAACGTTTCTTTGACTCAGCATGGCTCGTAGGATTTGGTGTAGTGCTCAATTGACACCCTGCAGGTTCTGTGAATTGGGAGTTGGTCATAAGGAGGAATCCACATGGTAAATGCAAAATGGCAGAGAGCTAATTCTTCTTTCTTCTTTCTGTGTCTCTTGTTTCTCCTTTGTTCTCAGGTTGTTAGACAGCTCAATGCTCAATGCAGAAGTGAAGGAAGGGGAAATTCTGCCTCCCACCATTCAGAGGCTGATGAAAGGATACAACAAGTACCTCAGGCCTTTCTTTGACAGTAAGGAAACAGCAGCGCAGCATAGCAGCCACGGACATGAAAGAACACTCGGGCAAAATACCTTCATACATGCTCTGCGTATTATATTACGAAAAGTCAGTTTTACTTTTGAAATTTGTTTCTCCTTAATTACTTTGGGTACCGTGCAGAACCATTCATGTGATGCAAGTGAAAAAAATGTATGTAGATCAAATATATTCAAATATATTCCGCATTCACGTACATGAGATGCTAATAAAAAATATAACACCAAAAAGTAATGTAGACAGTAGTGTAATCAAGATCAAAGCTTCTAATATGTTGCGTGATTTAGATTCCATTTAGATTAGATTCCAATTTAGATTCTAGTTGTATGATTTACTTGTCATAGTGAAACAAAGTCTGCGTCAGCGTGTCCCTCCAGGGGAACACGTGTCCCTCACTGCTGTTTTTGTCCTGGGCTCTGGGAATCTGTCACAATGTGATTATGGTTTGTTTACTTGCTGTTTACTTGATCCATAATTGCGCCTCAGACTTCACCGAGGCGAACGTTCTTCAGCGTGATCACTAGCCCTTCTCTTCTCGCCTCACAACACAAGTCTGGTACACACTGATGGTAAAAACACAAACACGCATTTTCAAATACACCTAGAGACTGTATTTGCTTGACAGACATGGGGGGGGGGCGAGCGGTCTGCCAGAGCGAGAAGCTGCTGTAGAACACAAGGAAAACTGACCATTTGTCACGCTGAAATAAATCACTGAAATAATATTTATTATAAATGAATGTAGATAAAGAACACATACAGTGACTATCGTTTATTGGTTACAACCAGGCACAACATCTCATACATAGAGTACATAAGTTACTTATTGGGATTTCTTTGACTAAACAAATACTTTATAAACACATTATTGTTAATATATAGTTTATTGTTTCGGAAAAACCTTTTAAAACATTTTCTGTGCCCCCCCTTTCCTTTTCTAATTTGCGTTTGCCCCAATTGGGTCACTCTGTTAAGGTGTGGGACGATTCGCAATGTAATTGATTACTAAAATATGTAGTTAAACAATGATCCAACGATCCGAAACTTGCAGAAGAGATACAATTTCACCTGTGCCCACAGTTCCCCATCCACCATCACGTGTTCTCCACAAGCTTGCTCGCTAATTGCTAACTGCTATAAACACAAAAAAGCTGCACTTAATGTTCGACTTAAACTGCTGGACCCACTGTGCCGCCGGTTCTGGTGGACACATTCCTCACAGTACCAAACCAAACAGGACCCGGTAGCAGCAGAGTTTCCATCAGCAGCAGACAGAGGAAAGACTTTAGTCTGTAAAACACAGATTACCAGTTAGGACTGGCCTAGTAAATGATTTGTTATGTTATGTTATTATATTAGGGTATATTATTGTAGGGACCCAAGGGCAGTGGTCTCTAAGACTGAGACCTGTTCTGTGGCTTATTCTGTTGAATTATGCAGTAAGTGGAAGTTATTTTAACTCCATGTACACCAGCATCATTGTTCGTGTCTTACCCACTTGAATGTCTCTGCTCTGGGTTGTGTGACACAGAAAAACTCATAAGAAAGTTATGTTAATGAATGTCACATTATTATATTAGTATATATTCATTGAAAATGTATAAATAAATTAAGGGGAAAATGATTGATTGATTAACTGAAAAAAATAGTAGGTAGATGAGCCAACATACAAACTTATCGTTTTTGTTAAATTTTGAGATCTGCCATTCTGGCTTGATAACTTCCACAAACGTTCTGCATTTTCTAGCCCTCATGCAGAAATCAAAAAGAATGTTGACCACATACTAGAGTGATGACAGATGTCATCCAATAGATTTATTTGTCTGGCTGATGTGTTTTTAATCATTTTTGGAAAACAGTAGAGATCTGGCTAATTCCATTTGCAGGTGAATAGGTGAGAAGGTTTAATGTTAGGATTAGTGTCTGTTTGATGATTTTGGACAGTTAATTTGGAAAATGACCAAAGTTTTAATCATAGTTTCTAATGCTTGAGTAACCTTATAAGACCAAGTAGATATTTTGGGTAATGGACTGAGTTAAATAAGTTGGAAAGTGCCAGTAATTTGGCTTCTGCTAAAACCCAAACAAGCAACGAGTGAAAAAAACCTTTTCCTAAAATGCATAACTTTGCTTTAAATGTCTTGCATGTACATTTCCTGAAGTGCTTGACTATTTGTGAAGACATATGCACAAACACCTGGTTACAGTAGATGCACATATCTAAGCATCTCACCACATACATACAGCAAGTGCATGCAAAGCATGTTGCAGTATGACTCCACGCTCATTAATCTCCCCCACAGAAATGAAAGTTGAGAATGAGGTTTGAGAGAATAAAAATGGGAAGATTGCATATATAAGAGTGACAAAGTTACCCCTCTTTGATGATGAATCTGGGAGAACTAATTCCCTGAAGGAGGTTCGCACTTGACAGACTGCAGCTGTTGATGTGCCAGCAATGTGGGGATTCTTAAAATATGCTGTCCTTCAATAACCTTTCATTATACAACACTATGCAGCCCCACTCGTTCTTCACGTACACGGCTTGACGTGCTGAGGAATGGCAGTGATGCTGCATGTAAACACGCAGCCTGGTCTGGCTTCCTCTCTGTTTTCAGATGGTCCTGTGACAGTGGGCATGAGCCTGGATATCGCCAGCATTGACACCATCTCAGAGATCAACATGGTAAGGCCAGATGAAAATTTGCAGTACTGTACTCTCAGTTTGTTTTTGTCAGGCCCCAGTTTTATTTATCTGCATCTCTATTTATCTTCATCTAGTTTAATACAATAAAGTATCATCCAAAGGCTGTTTAAGGGTGAAGGAAGATTTGATGTGAAAAGTTGCAGTGTTTGCCTTGAAAAATCCATTTATCAATTGATTGTCCTAGAATGTTGGATGACCTGCTGTAATAAATCAGACGTCACAAATGAAATAGTACGGTCCACTGATTTGCTAACTGATATGATACTGGAACCAATTATGTGAAAAAAATAAATACCTGCTACCGAATAACATTACAGTTGAGCACAACCCTGTAACAGCAATACAATAACAATAGATAAATTATGAGGTTTTTTTTTCAAATTCCAGCTTTGTTCTTACTTTTATATTTGTTTTATCTTTGTCATAAAGATATATCTCACATAATCGTTTTTCCAGCCTTCGTCTATCCGGTTATTTACCATTTGACCATACTAGTAGGGGTTTGTGTACTTTTTGAAGAACAATTGACTATTTAGAATTGCAAAGGTTATTATTTTGTTAATGCATATTCATTTTAAGTAATTTCATTGTAGTGAGCAAATAACTGGCGTATTATGATTTAATTATGATTAGCCAGAGAGTCTGTTTATAAAGTTTTTATCATCCAGTTTATGAGTGTAGTCTGCAAGATTTTTTCTTTAAATGACTGTAACCGTGGGATTTACAATAGTAACTAATACAACAAAAAACAATGTTTTAAAGCATTGTTAGTATAGTATTACATTCAATTGTACAGGTGCAACCAGTAAAGCTAAAATCCAGCCACATAGAGATGCTGCAGATGTAATAAGTAACCATCAAAATAAAAGTGCACGACAAAATCAGCACCAGAGTAACAAAAATCCAAAATATAAGCACAGAAATGTCATTCAAAATGTTAGTGAGTGCTCCTAGAGTTTCAAAACAGACAGTATCATAAGGATTGATCGTTCATAATGAAGTGCTCCAATGGGCCCATTCAGTTGATGAGTAAAAGGACTGTGATTGACTGCACCAGGAGCAGCAGCGGGACAGAGCATTCATTTCACGTGTGAGCCTCGCTTACAACGTGGGCAAAACGCCAGCATCCCTCTGTGCTCCACTTAATTCCTGCACTGCTGAACATGTTTGGTTGGGAAATTACACTCGCAGCTTGTTGCCAGACAATGGAAGAAATTGATTATGTAGCAGCACATGATGTAACACCAGGATATTCACAATGAATTTCCTTGCACAAAAGATAAGTGAAGTTTTCTTAAAAGCAGAGCAGACTTGCTGACCTGGAGCACTGCTGAGGATTACTGTTGCTTCAGGCACAGACGAGCTTAGGGACCTGACACCATCAACACTCAACAATCCAAAAAAGGGAAAAAGCCCCGAGCTGACTAATGAAATATAAGTACACTTGGGAAGCTTGGCGTGCAAAAGCCTCGCCTTTTTGTCAGCATATTGTGTGCATTGTGTGGTAGTCTGATGACTGTTGTTGACCTTTGGGCCCCGATCCTACAGGACTACACCGCCACCATTTTCCTTCGTCAGCGCTGGACAGATGAGCGCTTGGTGTTTGAAGGCAACAAGAGCCTGAGTCTCGATGGGAGGCTGGTGGAGCTCCTCTGGGTGCCTGACACATTTATTGTGGACTCCAAGAAATCCTTTCTCCACGACATCACCGTGGAGAACAGACTGATCCGCATCTTCCCGAACGGGACCGTCCTTTATGCGCTGAGGTGGGATAACAAGCAAGACTGTGTGTTTTCATTTTGCTCCAATAGAAAATAGAAAGCAGGCCAGGGAACAGAGAATTTATTGGACGAGGCAGAAAGCGTGAGATGACGTGATGAAACATTCTGATTGCAATGCCAGGAGGTTTATTAATTCTATCATATATTGAATTGTTCGAAGACAAGAGCACGTGAGCTGTCGATACATTGAGCTGTGGGCTATCGAAGCAACATAAGGCCTGTTGTGGTCACTCCAACAGAAATGTCTCTGTGCACGAGGGCTTCACATCTGACAAGCCCTTGGCAAGCACGTAGGTTATACCAAGACATAGGAATGGTGCACAGAGTGAATTTATTCATGTTTTTAACCATCTAGTGACTGGATTCACACATCCTGCAAGTTTTCTGCCTCATACTGTAACAACATGGTGTATTGCAGTGCCTTGATCTCCATGGAACTAAAGTCCATTGCATGCGCACACTACAGCTGCTGTTATACAGCTCAAAGGGAGAGGAAGGTCACGCGAGATAGATTCCCATTGTTCGAATAGTTTAAAATATCATAAGGCGGAAAGCTAAGCTGGGTTGGATATTGAGGCTCAGTTCAGTCTGGGCTCACAGTTCATCATGTCTCCAAATGACAACAACACTCATGTGGTATTTGTGGCTTGGTCTTCATGGACCTTTGCTTCTATACAGAAGTGCGCCATTTCTGGACTGTACTGTGAAAGAAGAAATGTGGAGGAGGATAGTGCTTCGCAGTCAGAGAGCAGGACGAGGAAGAAAAAAAAAAGATGTCAGGAGGTGGTGGTTAGTCACCTTAGGGAATTTGGACTGTGAAGGAGAACAGCATAAAGTGAGACATGTGAGTGTTGGTGGATAAGGACAGCTGTGCCAAATGTTTCTGTGCAGTGCCAGAGGGAAGACAGGGGAGGTGACTGCAGCCAGACGCTGGACAGTTCAATTAAAGGACTACTGAATATCACTTTAATAATCACTGTGTTTAATAATCACCTATCATTAGCTAAATTAAACACATCCGCGCTTGCAGAAGTGCCGCAAACATGCACCATAAGACACAAGGGTTCATCTACAATAGAATTATTTAAATGATAAGTACGCATTCAGAATAAAAACAATGTTGTTTCTGTCTTTGTTATTCACGCCCTCTAACCTCACCCGAACATTTTCTTTTTTCTTTTTTAAATTCATACACTGACTTCACTACGTAGTGTGTTTGCAGATTTAGAAATGTTCCTTTATTTATTAGAGAAACTTTATGGTTTGTAGACAGTGGCTCTGTCTGTGAGAGCTGTGGAGATCTCCCAAAGTCCCTTCAAGGCCACTGCCCAATCGTAACTTTTTTCCTAGAAATTGAAATTAAGATAACGTGTGGTCAATATCATTCTCTAGGCCACATAACAGAGAAGATACAAAATTTCACTTGGAGATATCCTGCGGTTTGGAGACTGCCTCTGAAAAAACCCACTTTGAAGGGCTATAAGGTCTCACCACTTTACTGCCACGGTCCATCTGGACGTCACTTTTACTACAAATGAATGTGGAAAACTGAGGGTTAGATACGTGGCAGAGTCAAGGGGAAGAACTAGGATTGGATTAGGTCTTGATTTAGCCCAGAGCAGTGCTCATGTTACTCTGCTTCTTTTTAGAGGTTTCACGCACTTCAGACCACACACGTCTATAACAGGACGGACTCCTTTATTAAAGACATTTCTGTTTTTTAGAATAACCACCACCGTAGCCTGCAACATGGATCTGACCAAGTACCCCATGGACAAGCAGACCTGTACACTACAACTGGAGAGCTGTGAGTTCACTGTATGATGCAGAAAAACACAAGTGTTTGAGCGTGTGTGTGTTTGTGAAGATTTCCAAAAACACAGCAACTTTCATAACTTTCATCTGTGCTCATTTTATACTGTACATAACTTTCTGATCCAGATTAAGGTGTGGAAATCTTATCACTCTTACATTTGTCTAGAGTTAGAGGATGATGGTGATTAGCTTAGCTTAGCATAGATATTTAAAAGGAGAGGAAACATATACAGTAGCTTGCCTCATTTTAAAGTGGAGAAAATCCACATATTTAAGCTTGGAATCTCACATTTTTTCTTCTCATCACCTTCTCTGTGTGGCACCGTTTTTTTAATGGAACACTTTGTTACACCCGATAGTAAGAACTGGTTCTACTGTCTTTGTGTTTAACATATGAAAAACGTGCACAGCAGATGAAAACACAAACACATAGCACAGTTTATATATTCAAACCACTGGCCTGGCAAATAATTTATAAGGATCAAACTCCATTCCTCCATCCATCCGTCCATAGATTATCTGAAATGCTTGTTCTGCTCAGGATCAGGGTGTGCTGAAGACATCAGCATTAAAAATCCAGCGGGGCAGCTTTCATGTACAGTACACGGGACTCTGTCAGTGACCAACGTATCCAAATACTGTGTCCTGTTCCTTCTGAAGTCCTTAAACGCCACATTTATGGCTGGTCATGTTAGAAATCCTTCAAACCCACATTAATATCCCGAGAGCAGCAGACCACTGCCATAAGGCTTTAAAATCTGTCAGTGTTCATCCCAATTTCCTAATTTAGACCTATAATGTGTTCAGAGGTTTTAGGTGAACATGCCAGTTTAATAGGAGTTAAAGCAAAATTATTATTTTGATCAAATACACTACGTGGCAAGATGGATTTGTGCCTGTGCAGCTGATGGAAGGAAGAAGTCCCCCCTCATCTTTGCTTTCCGGCTCGCCTGCGCCTCATGACATCAAACGACAAGCGCCCTGGCTGAGCTGAGTCTGATCCCCACTAGAAAACACAGTAAAACATTTAACGGCAGCTCCCGTCCCACTCAGCACACGAAAAGGCATCTGAAGGTTAAAGTCAGGTTAACTGGAAGGAGGACGGATCCTTTCTTTGCTGCTTCAGTAATTCGGGGCTAAATGTCTGCATCTTTGTCTGTCTGTCTCTGTCTTCCAGACAGACAATCTCAGTCTCCTCCTGCTTCACTGCCTCTGCTGTTTTCTCCCCGTCTCTCTATCTCTCCCTCTCTCTGTGCTTCTCCTCTACCTCGGTCTCCATCTCCCTCTTGCTCTGTCTCTCAGTCTCTTTGTGAAGATGTATATTCACAGATTTATTTCCTTTAATGCTATGCCAAAAGTGGATCCTCTGCACAGGAGGAAGGTTTAAAGTGAGCACCGCTGTGGGAGGCTGTGGGACGTTTTGATCAGTGTCAATATTTATTTCGTTCTGACTGTCTTTTGTGATTTTTTTGCTTTAATTTAACTTTTGGTGGCCCTATTTATACTCTTTAATATTGAGTATGGCTACTTGTTTTCCGGTGTCACTTTATGTCTATAATTTACAAAACCATCTTTATATCAGGATCAGTTCTTCTAATTGCAATGAGAAAGCCAACAGCATATTTGCAGGACCTTTCAACATCAAAGACACAACAAAATCACAGCACACTTTGCTCCCAGCGTTATGTCTCGTCAACAATATTTGACTCCATATGAGCCCCTTAAACGGGGGAGGGGCAGCAAATTAATAAGCATCTAACAAATGAACAGCACTACAAGACTTTTCTTATTCTCTTGCTCCCTCTGCAGATATGTTAGGAAAATACACCGAAGATGTTTGGCCTGGTTGGTCACATCCTTTTTGTGTGCAGCTGATTTCACAGCGCATATTATTTATTACGTGTTCCATGAAAAGCTGCACCACACTAAGGTGTGTGGGGGCTCTGCAGTATAAATAATTATTCTGTGATGATGTGAGGCAAAAGTTAAGCTCTTCATGTCCCAGTGACATATGTATGTGTGCGTTTAATGAAAAATACCAATATTTGAGCCAAGGGCATTGGTATATCTATTATATATTTAAGTATGAAGATATTTATGAGTGCAGCCTTTTATTATTTTTATTATCACCTCTTTTTATTCCTACAGGGGGTTACAACATCAATGATGTCATGTTCTACTGGACCAGGGGAAATGAGTCGGTCAGCGGTTTAGACACTCTTCAGCTGGCTCAGTACACTGTGGAGGACCACTACACATCTGTCTCAGAGGCCATCTATGAAACCGGTAACATTTAAAACCGTCCTATAGAACTTTAGCAATTCGAAAGCACTTTATCCATTTGTTCCAATCATATTTCTTTTCTATCATCAAGTGCTTTGATTGACTTTGTCCTCCTCAAAGGACGTTACCCCAAGCTGGTCTTCCACTTTGAGCTGAAGAGAAGCATTCTGTACTTCATCCTGGAGACATACGTCCCCTCGAGTCTGCTGGTGGTCCTTTCATGGGTGTCCTTCTGGATTTCCTTGTCCTCTGTTCCCGCACGTATTTGCATAGGTATGAGAGAAAATCACATGAGCAAATGTCATCTACTTTTAAGTTGCACAGATGTTTCATCAATGTTTGTTTTTACAGAACAGAAATGTAAGTGTCAGTTTGATTTAAAGGGGCTGAGAGTTGAAGATGCTGTAGAATTTGTGTTATCTAGTGGTAACATTCAGACACAGATGTCCTGTTGAATCAGATCCACCAACATCCAAGACTTCTTGTTCTTGAAACAAAGATTCACAAAAATGATGCAATATAGAGAAAGGAGATTAGATTAAGAGAAGTGGAAACAGGACCGAGCAGCACCTCTATGTTACTAATTAAGTTTTATTCTAGAGGCACGTTTGTTACTTTATGGAAGGTAAAACGTAATAACTATGTTTTAGCAATATTTAATTTTAGAGAGGTTTCATTTGAGAGCCAGCAGGGCTGCAAATGTCTTCACAAAAGCTAAGAACTCTAGATGTGAGCAGAGAAGAACGATAGCAGTTCGTCAGCGATACAATAGGATGTGGGAACCCGTTTGGTTTTCATTACAGTATGTGCACTGCAGTGTTGAATGTCTTTTGCATGTTAGAACCAGTTCCATGGTAGAACCACAATGACACACATACAGTAGAACTGTTTGAAGTTCTACCTATGGTTAGTACAACACTTTTTGCATACAGTACATTTTGTCGTTCTGGTTCTTTAACATTATTTTAACAGTTTCTCCCTGAATTTGCAATGTTGTAACCAATAATGCAACCCATCCCCATTGAAATTAAAAACAGCATAAAATCATTCCAACAAGCATCGTTATTTCTTGAACAAGCACAATCAGACCTTTTAGACCCAACAATCACTGTCAGTGGGCTCACTGGTACTTGAGAGGATTTCTGTGTGTTTTCTGTCCCAGGAGTGACCACAGTGCTGACCATGACCACGCTGATGATGGGAGCGAGGACGTCTCTGCCCAATGCCAACTGCTTCATCAAGGCCATCGATGTTTACCTGGGAATCTGCTTCAGCTTTATCTTTGGGGCACTCATTGAATACGCCGTGGCCCACTTCTGCACGCTCACACACACCAACTCACACATGCTCATGGTGAGAGCTTTCTGACTTTACTGTCTTGTTATTCATTGTTGTGGTCATTGGTGTTACCGCCATATCCTTCATGATGTCATCGTTGTAATCGGCATCATATTCATCCTCCTCATCATCATGTCATCCTGTGCGCTGCACGGTAAGTTGATCGAGCGCTTCAAGCTTTCTTCCTTTCTTTTTTTTTCCTTTTTGTTAATTTCGATATCATTCTAACTCACTGTGTTACAGTATGGCCACCATATCCACGACTTTGATGATGAAATGAACGGCATCGTCACGACCATCTGCAGCCACTCCCACAGTGCCAAGAGACGCAAGGAGCCCGCTGCGACACCGGCCCCAGCTCCCGCCTCCACAGAACTCACTGTAAGCCCATCCAGCCCCTCGAGCAGCGAGCCTAAGCCTGAGGCGTCGCCTCCGGAGCCTACCAACTGGTGCTTCACTGCTCTGGCCACCGTCCGCAAAGTGATCCGCTCTATAAACTGCTGTCACGTGCGGAACCCCCACCACATAGACAACAACTCCAGAGTCATCTTCCCCCTGTCGTTTGTCATGGTCAACCTGCTCTACTGGACATATTATCTG
Source organism: Channa striata (assembly GCA_033026295.1). NCBI lineage: Eukaryota > Metazoa > Chordata > Actinopteri > Anabantiformes > Channidae > Channa > Channa striata. The sequence continues at coordinate 2,884,179 of CM065184.1, forward strand.
TACTTTTAGCATTCGCTTGCGTGCAGGATGTGTGTCCAAAATAATGAACCGGAGGCCATATGTAGACAAGAAGCGTATTTTACTGTACAGTACGTACGTACAGTATATGAGATGAGTGTGTACAATTTCTACGTAGGGTGTGATTTATTTACGAGTAAAGTAGCATACTCCTACAGGGTTGTTTAGGGGGAAATAAATGCATATGATTGCAGCTCCATTTTCAATAATACTAATAATATGCATCTGACTTTGTCACTGCTTAAAATTTTACATATCTGGCTTTATTTTGTACAGCAGGCCTGCTGGAAGCTGGATGGCAAGGTTTGACAAATTGTGGTGTACACTCGGCATCTGTAGTGTATTTGTAACCATACACATTGTTCCTTTGTGAAATGGGGACTTTAAGGATTTATAATTTGCAGAATAGGAGCCCAAGTGCCCACTTCTTCATCAACATACAGATGGAAAAAAGAAAAGGGACATATGGCAGCCATGTGATAAAGAGACAAGGGAGGTGAGAAAATAACTCACCGAGTAAGAATATGTTAAAAATAATTCCTTCCACTAGGGCTGCTGCTAAAAGCTCTTCATTTAAATTATTTTTAATTTACTGCATATTTTTTCCTACATTATTGACTCTATAAATGTAGTGGCCTTTGTTCTCTTTAGTTATTTACAGGAAATCTGGCCAATCTGAACAATATTATGGGACTTATCACACAAATCTGCTGTTTTATAACAGATGAGGCCTGAGAAATGCAACTCGGACGTGTTCACTATCAAATAAATACACGCTATCATGCAAGATTATTGGTCGTGTTGGTATTAGTCAGCTAGTTTCTTTCAGCTACGGCTACAAAATCGCAGGGAAGTGGACTAGGAGTGAGGAGTGAAATCGGTTGGTATTTTAGTACTTGCAGTTCCCTTGTACCGAACTCTGTGGGGTTTAGAAATGTTTTTGTTAAGTGCCTGAGAAACGTTCCGTAGGTGAAGATTTTTTGCACGTTCTCTCTAACATAATCAGTAAATAACTGACTCACGTTCTTTTTGAGCTTTTGCGTGTCTTAAAAAAATAGGTTGTGCAACAGCGGATGTCAATCTTCATGTTGGACTTGGATACTTGTCTACTCAATGCTCATCACATTTACAGCCTTGGTAGTGCCAGTGGGTAATAGTGGGTAATATTCTGGAAATAACATATTATAGGGGTAATATCTAGGTGATAGCTCAGTAATAATGGGGCTATTGTCTTGATGATAATACTTCTTGATGATAATACTGCAAATAACCAGTTCTGTAACAGTTAGGTTGACAATAAAATGAATGTGTTGTAACCAGGCAAAAATCAAATGGGTGAAAATAAACACCAAGAATGACAGTCATTAACTGAAAAAATGTCGAAAAAGAGCCGTAAAATATATAACTCTTGTTTCTCTTTAAAGTTAATGGTAATATGTCGATTGGTAACCAGGAACAACTTGGTTACAAACCCTGCCCCTCACTGTTGAGGGCGGATATTATCATGCTGATTTAAGTTGCCCCCTTTTTTCTCTCACGTGTTGCTTTCTGTAAGAACCATTGACAGCAGCATCATGTTAGTTTACAAGATCTCCCTTTTTACTATATCAAGCTATTACCTGGTTAGTGGTTAAGATATTACCTTATTTTTTACAACTTAATGAGCCTCTTAGATGGTTATTACAGAAATGTTGCCCCTATCATCTTTGTATTATGAAAATGTTCCATCCCTCTAGCCCCACTATTACTGTGCTATTACGTATTTATGAACTACAGTATATTACCTTGTGAGTTCTGGACAATTTTGCCACTTTTATGCTGCTATAACTGAGCTGTAAAATAAAGTGGCACCAAGACGTTGGCTCTTCTTGAGCCACATTGCTGGTAGCCATTGGTGAGGTGAATAGGTGAGATCTTTTCACTGACTAAAAATTGATGAGGTCACTTGGATTCATATTAACAGACAGGCTGTATATTATATATAAGATACATATATTATATATGCCGTTTCTCTTAAGAGTTGCTGGAACTGTTTCTCACTGGGCTGTAGTCAGTAGTCAGAGCTTCATGTGTAAGAAATTGTAGAAGGACTTGAATATGAATTAAATGGCCGGAATATTTCAGCAGGATGCCGTCATCTGTGCTTTATCCAAACGGAAGAATACCTGGATGTGCTACGCTTGAGGTATTGCTCCGTTTTTTAAAGCTGCTGTCATATTTCGCATTGTGAGTATGGAGTGTTTTAGTTCAGGTGGGTCACTGAGAATCTCTGCAGACATTCAGGTGATTCAGTTTGTGTGCTATCAGTGATGTGAACCAAAGATTCCACATTGCTCTAGTTATCACATTTGGAATAACAGGAATATTCTGAAGCAGCACGCAATCAGCCGACACTTCATGTTTCATCCAGAAAACGGGATTCAGTTAAACAATTGAAATGCACGTTTATTTCTTGCCGTATTCAGTATTGCTGTGACATATTCTAATTTGCTTATATGGAAGCTGAATTTATCTATTTAGTCATAATGCAAGTTTTAGATATCCCATTATTAAAAACTACCTTTTGATGTGTATTGTTCATAATGGCAAGTTAAACTGTTTTGTTACCTATTTATGCTTCATTGGATTTTAGACTCTTTATTTTCATGTTTTATCTGCATTGCTTTTCATGTTTAAATCTATTTTTTAAATATGCCATTAACTTTTCAACTTTTTGATCGCCGTCTTTGCCTGATGAAGATAGAAGAGTCCGATTTTGTTTTAAATTCAGTTCTTTCTGCATGATTATAAAGCATTGTTTCCTTTGCCTTATTTGATTTAATTTTAGTTTAACATACTAAAAAAAACATCATAAATTTGAAAGGGTGTATATTTGGATGATCAGATCTGGATCTAAAGGTGCAGAATGCTCAAACTTGTGGTGTCATCTTCAGTTTTTTGAACTGTACTCTCTGAACGGACGAGTGATCAGCAGCAGCGGTTATTTGCCTCTGACTGATCTGCGCCTGCTCTGTGGATGCTGGTGATCATCGAGCTGTTAAAAAGGTTAAAATGACAGAACGCAGACTGTCAGGCTTTATGCGTCGTATCGCCACGCTCAAAGTTTTGATAGATATCTTCTCAGTGAATTGTACAAGAAATAAATGCCAACATGGAGACGAGATAAGAACCACAAGAGCAACCACTGAAGCTTTATGAGTGGATGCATCAGTGTTTGTAGCTTGAATTTGCTCTAAATGAAATTTTGATGGTTACAAATAATCAAGGAAGATGTGAATATTACAGGAAGTAAGTATTTAAGCAACTTTGAGGAACAGAAAGAAGGGAGAAAATGCTTTTTGCTGGATTGCCCTTTGTTTTGCTGTTGTGGGGTGTGTAATAAATTGCCTCAAGGTGACGCTGACTAACAACCTCACAGTTTCTTCGACATCTTCGTGTGAAATGTATTTATATACTGTAGTACCATGTTAACATAGACATTGATTTGCATATGACCTGGTGTAAATAAATGGTAACACTATGCATGTTTAATTGGTGTATGAATTGGAATGACAGCAATAAAAGAACATGTGTATTTACAGCGTGTATTGTCACCACTCAATGTAGTTACTGGCATGGGACATTAACATATAAAGGCAAATGTTTTTAAAATTCAGTTGATAAACCCTATTTCCAGAAATGCTTAGACATTGTGTAACACGTAAAAAAAAAAAGAGCAAATATCAAGTGGTGAAACTGTGAAATGTGATTGTTGTTCAAATAAAATATATATGCTCAGTTTGAATGTAATGTCAGCAACGCGTTTCAAATCGTTTGCGAACCTTTGCCTTCTTTTTATTTGCATTTCACGCAGTGTCCCAACTTCTCTGGAAATGGGGTTTTAAGTTCACAGTGCGGCAACCCAGATGACATCTGCGGACGTGTAAATGTGGGTGTTTGTGTGCTGCAGATGTGAGGCCAGCGGCGTCCCAGTGGGAGCGGAGAAAGTGAGTCTTAATTCCCTGCAGCTTCATTAGCTCCGAGTCAGCAGAACACAGGCAGAGGAGATCTGATAGCATCACACACACACTTAATTTTTATGGGTAAATTCAGTAAGACGCACCAGAGCACTTTGCCGTCCAGTGGCTCGAGGCAAATGCAGAAATATATTTTTGTGTGACCTCACTATTCATGAATATGTCTGTAAGAACAGTGGTGGGAAGTTTAGAAACCTTCACTGCTAATGCAAATGTGCATTTGCTTGACACGCACAACAATTAGTTACTAGATAAATTTAAGATGACAATTTTACACGGTAATATAACTTTTGATCTCATCTCTTGAAAAATAGTGTGTTGAGAGTTACAGAAATGGCTAGATTGCAGTTATAGTCCAAAATATTAGCGTTCCGTCATTGTTGTCCAGGCGAGTGTCGTTAGTTTGTTTTTTAAAATAAAGGTCTATATATACTATATATATAGATATTTATTAGTTAATTTGTAATACATTTTTATTTATATTTATTTTGTCAGTTTATTTCAGTGACCATCGTGGGTTTTTCTTTCTTTATGGAAGGTACCAACAATTTTATCCACGTCTGTAAGGTACAAAAGTCAAGTACTTCACTGAGAAAACAATGGAATTCAAACACAAAGCAAATATGACAATTATGGGAAATGTACAGTATTTAATAAAAAATAAGGCTTGCTGTTAAAGGTGGAGCTGATTTTAACCACTTTATGTGCTGAAAAGTAGTTAATCCATAAAGATACATCAGAATTAAGTAGTTTAGAATGTTTTTATGATGAAATATAGTTTATATTAAAACTATTTTTTAATATATATGTTGTTAATGTTGTACACCTACAACCAGGACCACAATTAGAATGTCGGCATCAGAATCAATGTAGTGTAATTAGATTTTCTTCTGGATGAATGATCCCAAATGTAACTAAAAGCCTGAGTGTCCGACCTTGAATAGTTGCCTTTTATTTTCATTTCTCCCAGTGAGAAATGAAAATAATAATTCATAATCCTCATACTGAACATACTGTGAATCTTCATCTCCAAATCAGTCTCTCTGAAATCTGTAATCTCGCAGCCTCATTAGGGAGATACGGCCCATATCAAAGGTGCCAGTTTGACCTTCTCGAATGCTCTCGGTTGCAAATGTTTTATGTTCTGCTTCTTTGATCATAACTAGATTGTCAAAAGGTCAATCAAGTTTTTGATCAAACTCGGTCATTAGAGTGGAATTATGAAACTGTTAAAAGGAAGAATTTACTGCAGGTTTCTCTGTAGTTTCTAGTCAGCTGCAGGTGAATCAAACTGCTTTTCCGCACCACTGAAAAAGCTGATACTGTTTTGTCATGATATGATGGTGATATGAACCTTGTTCAACTAGTTTTTAACTTAAATGTGGCAACACAATTTATGCTGTCCTATAACATGCAAAAAACACACTGACTTGAAACCAGATCTGTTTGCAAAGTCCCTCCAAAGACCATGTACTGTGTGGAGAAACTCCAGTCCTTTATTTAACTCCCTCGACTGGCCACGGCCACTTTTAATTTTTTATGAAACAAAACACAGTTATGTCATTGCGGGTCTTTCTTATCATGAAGCACTCAAATAAAATGTCTGCAGCTCAGTGCTCTGTAGCATCCAGCTGTCCTCACACATTCAGGATCATGTGTGAGTTGCTCTGCCAAATCGCTGGCTTTTTGGCAGAGCAAAACACACGTCACTGTGTCACAGAGCGACACAATCAACCCTGGGGAGAGAATAGTGTAATTTATCTACGAAAACCAAGCACAACATGATTCTAGGAGGAGAGAATCTGAAAACTACCACTTTAGTGAAAAGGAGTGTGGCTGGAACTACAAAGGTTTTGCATATTGTTTTTGCATAAATTGTTTTAATTGTTAAATTGAGTGTAATAATGTGAAATCCCATGTCCAATTAGTGAGATAATTTCATAAACCATTCTGGTGCGTGCAAAATATCTGGAAAACAGCACGTAGTAAAGCGCAGCTCCTTTTAACCACCCACCGTTCTGTCCTCAAGAGAGCAACATACAGGGTGTACAACATTCACGGACAGTGACGTGTGATGACGAACATGTAGTATCATATTACTCATTTATTAATTTACCTTACGCTTAAAGCAATAAAATAGGAATAGGAGTTTTATTATCTTAAGATATTATCAATAACATGCTAATTTTGTACTTAAAATGTCACACGTCAAAAAAGTTACCAAGACATTTCTTTTGTCGACAAAGGCGTCTTACACTGTTTGGCCACAACATTAATACCACCTGATGGTGTTAACGTTCAGCTCCTAGACTGCTCTCTGATACTCTGCGAGTTCTGATCATGGCCATCATCACATGCTGACCCATATCCACCACAACATTACAACCACCAGGTGGCATTATTGTATCTACATTTCTGTTCAGACACTCTGCAGATGCTTGTAACTGAGTAAGGAGCACACACACACGCACGCACACACACACACACCGGGATCAACGTGTTCAGGGGTTTGCCAGCGTGTGTACTGGAGGAGCCAGGCATCAAACTGGTGACCCTACCATTAGCGACACATTGCTTTATCTCCTGAGCTACAGCCACCACCAGCCCCCAGGCTGTATCATTGCTGTGTGGCATCAGTGTAAAACTGATATGATGAGTCATATTTTAGAATCTGTTACATTCCACAGGGTCTGAATCTGGCTTTGGGGAAGCGTGGAGGAGAAAGTTCACAAACAAACAAATCATGGGGTTTCTGATTCATGATTCAACTGCGCAACCAATATTCCACATGGGGATGAAAAAATGGCCTGTGCAACCCTTCACCCTCACAGTCTATGGGATTATTAATAATGGTCTCATCAAATGGACAAGGGGCAGGGGGCAGAGGTCAAGAGCTGTCACAATGTACCTGATCAGATAAATGTCTAAAATCATCGAGAGTTTGGACATAGAATGAATGAGACATTTCAAAAGCTGCAACAAATGGATTGATCACCTGATGGACATATTAATATCTGTGTTTTAGCATCAGGACAATCATTTCGTCCACTTCATTTTTGTCAAATCCAGGGTCAGAGGTTCTGGGTTGAACATGCCATGTCCACACTGTCGCCAGCGTATTTTAGAAACAGTCACGCTGTAAATTAAAATCACTAAACCTTTTAACCTTGTGAAGTCACATGTTGTCCAGCCACAGACCGTCTGTGCCACCACAGGATGGAGCTGCATCACCACATTCCCCCATCAGCTCCACTGCAGTGCAAAGGAGCTGTGCTGAGCAACAAAGACATTCACTCACATGGATTGTCTCTCCTCCTGTGACGTTTTTAATGGATTACATTTGTGTGTGTGTGTGTGTGTGCGTGTGTGTGTGTGTGCGTGTGTGTGTTCCTATGTTTCTCGGTTGTTTGATTTCAGTGTTGTGTCCTGAGGGATCTGCAGGTTACAGTCCCAGGAAGATACATCAGGATTAAAGAAACGCTCATTAAAATGAGGTTCAGCTTGGATGACGGAACAGTTTAAGTAAATTACGAACCTGAAAATGTGATATCAGCGTTAATAAGAAATGTAATGAATTGATAAGACTAATAAATAAATGTGTTGTTTATTATTACTGATATGCTGCACAGCATTAAAGCTCCATCTCCGTCTCTCTCTCTGTCTCTCTCTGTCTCTCTCTCTGTCTCTCTCTGTCTCTCTCTCTGTCTCTCTCTCTCTGTCTCCCCCCTTAACATATAAATAATGTCCTTGTTATCACTGCATATAGAAATCAGTGACTGTGTGCACTGCAGTATTGCACAGTAGTATAAACACTGTATATATAATCCCACACTAACCAGCTGAATGCTGAGCTTCTTATGGTATGTCATAATTGTGTTGTTGTGTGACACACAGACAGCTAAAGTTGTTTGATTCTCATACCCCCTCCCCCGTATACTCTATAACCTATAGACATATTCATTCAAAATTCAAAATCTTTATTGTGATGAAACCTGCATTAAATATCCTATTTGGCGTCATTTCCAAAAATGTAGAAACCCATTTTTTAGTTGGTACAAAATTCATTCAAATTGGAAAATGCTCAATACAGTCCTGTAAATAAGCTCATTAAAATTACATGCATAATTTGTTACATATTTGAAGTTATTTGCAATAGTAATTATAGTTTACATGAACTATAAAGGCTAATTAAGTCCAGATATATTCACTCAGCACCTACATGTATGCACAGTACAAACTGCAGTGTGTCACACAGTGGGCGTCCAATAGTCACGACAAAGGGGACCTGTAGTGTGTATATGGGATGTGGACGCCACGATGAATGTAAAAAATGTAAAAATGTGGGAAAATAATGGGAAGAGTCATTATTTGATGAGAACATGCTGGGCTGCCAAAGACCCTAAACAAGAATGACAGAGAGAAAAACACTCGTTCACTGTTACTTCATATCAAAACCAACTCAAATTAATCACATTTAAATAAAATGATACAGTAGAAAATGAGTCAAGACTGGAATTGCTCAACTCCGTGTACCTGCAAACTGCTTTTAGCTACGGCACTTCAGCTAAAATGAATGTAATACCCACTTCTTAAGGCCCATTCCACGTCAATCAGATTCCCCTGTAATTTGCAAATTTGTACCACTGGGACCATTACGCTGCAAATTGAATTTCAGTCAAACCTTTTAACCATTAGTTATTTAACTCACATGTTCAACACGCTGCCTGCATTTTCCTAACACCTTGTTACATTAAACTAGTTTTCCCCAACAGACAACTCTGTGCTTTCACGGTTGCTGTAAATGTATATATAGAAATTATACAGAAATGTGAAAGTAAATAGATGAATATATATTGTTATAATAAACTCTGCTTCACAACCAGGTTAAATGTTGAATTTATTTTTTATAGGCTAAAATCATCTTAATTTCATATAACATCAATCAATAATTTAATGTACTGTTTAAATATTTGCTTTCAGGTTAGAGACCCCACACAAAGACATCTTTTGGACCCTTGTCGAACACAGAGCCACATTCAGTCATATTTGTATGATGTGTTACCAGTCAGATATAGTTGGGCTCACGTTCCGCAGGCAAATCACTGAATCTGGAACCAAAATACTGAAGGAGATACAGCCCTGGGATGTGTTTGAGTTCTTCACAGAAAATGAGAAGTTCGCCTCCATGTGAAAGGCTGTGGGACGTGCCTAGCAAACAGCAGTTCAGAGTATCTGGCCTCGGAATATCTGGCTCAAGTCTTGGAGAGGAAACTGCCAAAGGGCAGATTCTGCTGGAGTCCTCAGTTCTCATATGGGCAACGGTGGAGTGGTCTGAAACATGGTTGGGAGAAATGGTCGTGCTGCTTTTCTACTGGACGTCTGTGCTAGTTGTGGACATGTCCTACCAAAACCATGTTTAGGCACAGAGTCAGTCAATACTAATGTGGACCAATTCTTTTCTCTGGCAGGGGTCACACAGGGGTCAAGGTAGGTTTGCCCAACCAGCATCCATGTGTTTTATGGACTTGATAAGGCTTATGATCGTATTCTCTACAGGTCTATGTGGGGATAATGCGCAAATATGGGCTATAGAGGACATTGTTATGAGACCTTTAATCTTTATGCAACTGGAGAGAGAGTTTTGTTCACATCATCCGCATGGCCAGAGTTTCCAGTTGGTGTTAGCCTCCATCTGGGTTGTTTATTTCCACCCATTCTCTTTAAATGGGCAGGAGTCTCAGCCCAGGGGATGGGAGTGTCCAGTTTTGGGTCCTTTCTGATGATTTTTTGGAGCTTCATCAGACCATCACCATCAGGATGCGCCAGGGCGTTTCTTTAGAGGGGTGAAGTAGTCGGGATGACGGTCAGCACCTCCAACTCTGAGGCCAATGTTCTCTGCTGGAAAACAGCGGCTTGCTGTCTCTGCAGTGGCAGTGAGCTGCTGCCCCATGTAAAGAAGTTTGAGTATCTTGGGGCTTTTTTATAAGTGAGAGTAAAATGGAGCGTGAGATTGACAGGCGTTGTACTGGATCATTGTGGTGACGAGTGAGCTGAGCCGAAAAGCAAAGCTTGCAATTTACCAGTCAATCTGTTTTCAACCGACACCCACGGTCACGAGCTTTAAGTAGGGACCAAAGGAGGGTAGATAGAAAACAGGCTGGTGAGATGACAGGATGTATGCCTGGGAATGGCTCTTGATCCAGGGGCGAGCTGAAAACTATCATTATTGTTATATCACTGTGTTAATATGCAGCTTCGGCTAACAAAATTTCATTTGCTCTGCTTTGCCTACATGTAGGGCACTGATGACGGTTCTTTCAGAATCTTCCAGTTTCTCATCCGACGTACTGTAAACCTACTTCATAGCGACAAAAAGAAAAGCGGCACGATGTCGATGTACTTTATAAGTATCTTGGCTGTTGTCATTTCAGTCTGTTGAGTCTCTTGACTTCAACAGTTTTTTGTAAAAAAAAAGGTCACAAAGGAGAACGCTAAGGCACCTTTCTCACCGACTGATATGCTGAAGAAGCTACGCCCACCTCTGGAAACTGGAGGATTAAACAGCAGAAAGGGGAAAGAATTCATATTTATGATAAATGCAACGTGGACAAAAACGAATATTGAATAGTCTGGATTAATGATGTTCTATCGATGCCAGCTGGTTGTTTGTGAGACTGCCTGTAAACAGATGGATGCTCATATTTACCCCCAGGTCGCTTAACTTACCCCTAATCTGGAGAAACTACAGCAGTACTTTTTTTAAAGAGGCCGTAATATCAGGCCCTTTTATCTTGGACACATAATTATAATTTCAAAATCTGAAATATGAGGAAATGAAAGAAATATAGGGAACATCACCTCACTTAGAATAAGTAAAAAATTGGCTCATCTTACCCCACAGTTTACTTAATCTAATTCCTTGACTTATTGAACAAGCTGCTAAAATGCTAAACTAATACTGTATATATATATAGACTAATATTTTACATTTGCTCTAGGTATAGCACATAGTGGGAAGTCTCCACAACGTTTCCATCAGTCACACGCCTCCTGCACCTGTATCCGTCAAAGTGACTGGTAGAACACAGGAATAATGGAGGATGATCCAGTTTGTACTGACTCCTCTCTTAATTCATACGGTTGAAACATCATACATAATGTCATATGCTTTATTGAGGGCCCTGATTCAAGCTCAGCTAATGTCACGTCCTAAAACAAAAAGGAATGGGTCAAATGTTTCTGTAGTTTGACACAGTCATCCAGTAGAGTCTAATTAGATGTTAGTTTGTGTTTCTTTCGCCTGCACATGCAGATACACGCCGAGCTCCCACTTTGCCCTTTGGACAGACAACAGCAAAGTGGCAGCACTTACTGAGGGTCTCTGTACTGGACGTGGTTCCCGATCTGCCCCCGGATCTGTGTTTCCCCCCACAGCGTCTGAGTACCATGTAATTGTGTTCAAATTGTAAGCAGGGTCTGGGATTCTTTATGTAACAAGCATTTGTGTGATAACGCCACTGGGCCGTCCATCGCTCTGTCTGTCTGTCTGTCTGTCCTCCGCTGACTTTCATCCAATGCTCCTGTGATGCAGTGGAGGCGGCGGTGACCATTTTGACGGTGGCCACAGAAATCACTGGAGATGTATTGAAACGTAAGTCAGGGGAGATTCTGTGATCAGGTACAGTAGCTTTGACCCGCGATTCTGCAGCGGTAGGACTTCAAAGCTTTGTGTCCTCATTAAACCGATTTCTCTCCCCTCCGAGTGTTTTGCGTCCCCTCTCTCCCATTTGACCGGATATTTTCTCATAGATTATTTTAGTGGAATGGCTTCAACCTGGTGGTGGATTTCAAGCCCGTGCTCGCGAGCTTGTTAAGCCTATTCCTCTTGGTATGTCTCTCTGCCGCTCTGCCTGCCTGTTTTCTTTTGTGTCTGACCTCAGAGATCTCGCTCAGAGCCTATGATGAGTCATAGCTCAGTCTGGAGCCGCTGCATCGCAGTGGGGAGGCGGGAATACAGAGCAGCTCCGACACACACGAGTACACACAGTCGCACACATTGGTGCCGGCGTATACGTAGATGGACAATCAGATGTGAGACAATCCACTAACATTACTGGTGCAGGCTTGTGCAAATATATTTAGAGACACAAAAGTGTGTGAGAGTGTGTGCGTGCATGTCGAGCGAGCTGGAAAGACACTGCAGCAGGAGAAAGAGGCTTTTCAAAGGTGAACACATCTGACAAGGTGTGGGCTCATGAGCCCTGCCTCCCAATTAACAGAAAGAATATTCATGGACACACACTTGCGCACACCCTCACATACATTGTTATTGGAAATAATGCCTCAACCTCGGCAGCAGATTATCTTATTGTCTATCCCCGATCCTGTAATATTCAGCACTGTGACGTTCCTGTGATCTTATTCACTTTTGCTGGAATAGTCCAGGGCCCTCCACGTCCCTGATTAATTTCACTCGGCGGCCGTGATTGAAATTCACGCCACCACCTAGCACACCGCCGTATTAAGACAGTTTCCGCCGTTGTATCCTCGCCATTTCTCGACGTGCAGTGTTTGAATTTCATCTCTCTGTGACTAAAGAGCGTGTTTTCCATTCTCCCACCCCTGCACCTCCTGAGACTGCAGTGGGATCTCAGAAGAGCAGCACACTGTGATGCATATTTCAGCTTCTTCTTTCAGCAAACCCAATCTTAAAATCCCTCTCTTTTTCTTTAGCCTCTTCTATTCTTTCTCCTCTCTCTCTGCCTTCGTGTGCTGCAGTGGCGGCTATGTAGTCGTGACATCGACCCTGGGAAACGTTTAGCTGGAGAGCTCCTGCATCAGCCAGATTCATTTTTCTTTCTTGCAGTTTCTGCTGCTCCCCTGATCAATGAGCTGAGTTTGAGCTCTGTGATACCATACATCAGAAGTGAATAAAGGAGTGAGGAGAGGACAACTATCTCCAATTTACTTCAGGTGAGTTTCACGGTGAACTCGAGTGCGTTTGGCCTCCAGTGACTGAAGGTATAGTGATGAGTCACGGCTCAGACGCATTCTGGCTCAAGGAAATAAGCAGCGCAAAACAGGCCATGAATGATGGCAGGTAGTCTGCTCCCAGATGGATTTACAAAACAATTCACATACCACTTGGGAACTCACTGGAACGCTGCAATATGTCTTCAGAGTCGGGGAACAAAGCCGAAAACTCCGTCTCAGACACATCCAAAGTTACCAAGGCAGCATCTGAATTCATGTTTGAGAACCTTTAATTTCTCATCGATCACTGACTTACACCTACTACAGGTACTTTGTGCATCCAATCAACCCCCGGTTCACATGACTGATGTTGGCCTATTACCACTACATCGATCGGCCTCCATAAAAGCTGCCTAATGCATGACGAATTTGCGCTATAAATGTCTAATAAAATATTTAAATGTTCCTGCAGCCAAAGCATGATTGTTGCTGCCTACATCCAAATGTCTTCCCTTGCTGATGGAAGTGTGGAATGTTTATTTCCATAAATGAACAAAATGTAGTGAATGAACAAAAGAGAAATCTAAATCAAATCAATATTTGGTGGGACCACCCTTTGCCTTCAAAACAGCAGCAATTCTTCTCGGTTCACTTGCACACAGTTTTTGAAGGAACTCAGCTGGTACGTTCTTCCAGACATCTTGGAGAACTAACCACAGACCTTCTGTGGATGTAGGCGTTCTCACATTCTTCTTTCTCTTCATGTAATTCCAGACTCACACTCCTACAAAATCTCTGACTTTGTGCAAATGTACCCAGAAGAACTGATCCTGCTTTGAAGGCAAAAGATAGTAACACCAAATATTGATTTGATTTAGATTTATCTTTTGTTCATTCACAGCATTTTATTCATTTTTAAAAATAAATGTTTAACACTTCCATTTTTGAAAGCATTCTTTATTTACAGAATTTTTTACACCTGCATATATATATACATATATATATATGTATATATATAAATATATATACATATATATATATATATATATCCGACCCTGTGGTCTGTGGATGACCGAGATTGTTCTCAGTAAAAATGAATGAAACATATTGCTAAAATTATATGTTGTCCTATTGTTTTACAATATATGTCATTTGTATGTATTATTATTACTCCATAAGGTTAATATTGATAATCTTAATGTACAGACGTGCTGTTGAAGCAGAGATAATAATCTGAACAGGTATTTAAGCGAGGCTCGCCTTTCTAACCAATCAGAGAGAAGAAACAATTTCTGCTTAATTAATAGCTCTTAACATTCAAGTTTATTGTAAGTGAAAGGAGTGGATGGACCTGTATGAGAGGGAGGGTTATGCAAAACATAGAGAATCTACTCTGGGTCTTAACTCTAGCTTAAGCTGAGCGTAGAATTAACCCGTCATGATTCCACAAGATTTTCAAATTCGCCCGATGGGGAGTACATGCACCTAAATGATATTACAATTTCCACTGCTTTCAGTTTTATTATAGTATTTCTCTACTAGCTAAATATTCCATCCAGAAGCGGACATTTTAATAAAAGTAAGGCAGAGAGAAAATTAATACCATTCATATACATGTCATTCCCAAACTTATAGCATGCTGTTAAAAATCAGTGGAGTGACCCCTTCAATGCATGGGCCTATATTCAGTCTTTTCTGTAGCCTGAAGCGTTCTACAGACATTAGCTCTGCCGAGGCGTCCGGTGATGAATAATTAGTTTATGGGCTATGATTTGGATCATTTAAAACTGAGCTGAAGCGTGAGGATGACAGATCCATTTAGAGTCTATCTCTGAGTGCCACGATGGTTAAGATACATCCAGTTAGTGTCACAAGAGAAGTTGCAAAACAGCAGGACTGAGCAGGAAATCTCATCTAGTTGACTCAGCTGCTGAAACCCTGCTGTTATAAATGAGCAAGTCATTTTCCAGGCCACATTTCCAACTTGGTAACCAGGAGAACTCGCAAACAAGCACTTTCCTGAAGCACTGGCATTCTGCTGCTGTGTCCATGTCCATATCTGTCCATCACCAAGACACTGCATTTACAGAATATCGTGCTGACTAATTTAGATTTGATCTGTGTCTACGTGAAGTTACAGAAGCCAAACTACTAGAAATCTAAATTTGAAAAAACTCATTTCTCAAATCTATGAATGAATGTAAAATATTATGAACCATATATTTATGTGCCTGCTAATGCTAATAATACATACTGAAATTTTAGACACAAGCGTGTTGGTCCCTCTCCACCCAGTTTCCGTCCTTATAAGAGTCATGGTGCTAACAGCCTAAGCAAAACAACCAGGATCATCTGATTGCCGAGTGACATCCTTTAGCTTCTCCGGGGAAATCTGTGGAAGTCACATGCCAGCATGTTTTGGGTGACAGTGGGACGTGCCAATGAAAACCAGACTAAGCTGTTCAGGAGACAAACCTGCTCCTTGGCTCATTTCAATGCAACAGCAAAGTGGCTGTACCGGAGCAGAGCCCTTGGTACTGCAGGAAGGTCCTGCCCTCAAAACTAGTTATATAACAAATAGTGACAATGGGTTAAGGACACACCACAAAACAAGCAGAAAGGTTATTGTTCATATTTTGTCCATTATGTCCACTTTTTGAAGATTACTGAATTAGAGTGCTTGTGCAAATGGATATTTTTTTTAGAGGGTACATACACATTGCCGCCGCACATGTATGAACCTGTACTTCCCGTAAAGCGCTGGCTTCTATTTCTGCCTCTAAGTGGTGTTCCCATGAATCATAAGAAGCAAACCGAGGGAGAAAAACAGTCCAGATGACCAGCGTTCCTTCTGAGGAGCTCTGTGGTTTCTTCGTCTCCAGTGTTTACCATATAGATCCTCATCCGTATGATCGGCCAGCATCTTCAAATTCTTATAGTTTGCTTATGTCTAAAGAGGAAGATCTATTTAAGACTGGCAGTAAAGGGACACAGCTCTTGCTACAACTGGGACATTTTGCATTTATCCTTTTATTTCATTTTTCATTAGGTGTGTTATGTAAGGTTTTCTGCAGAAATGCAAACTGTCGTAGTGAGAGATGAGATGAAAATGAAAATCCAGGTAACATATAAACAGAATGTTAAGTTCTTAGCTCAAGTCCAGTGCCATCTTAATGAGAGTGAGGTTGGGCAAATCTTTCTATATAAAACCTTTCAGAGGAGCATTTTCTATGTGAGACACAGAAAAGTGTGAAATGTCAAAAAAAGAAGAGTGAGAGAAACACCACACCTGTGGAATTATATGCCGTCTTTACTGCTCCACATATTCTGTTAAGGGCAAAGAGTGGCAGCAGGAGAGGGGGAAAAACCGTGTGTTCATGAAACCTCTCATATCACATTTCATCGGCAGTCTGCTCCACGTGTTGAGCTGGAGAAAATAGAGAAAGTGGGTTTTTATGGCAAACCCCTGTAGAGTAATCAGAAGCAGTGGCTAAGCAGAAGTGACAGCAGCGGTTTGGGATTAGGGTCAGTAGCTGCACACAGCTCAGTGCTGCGAGAGGGAGAGAGGAAGGCGAGGGAGGGAGGGAGGTAGGGAGGGTGTGTTTCCCAGTGAGCAGGGTCCAGCTGGTGAAGGGATGGCCTCCGGGCCTGGGTGAGGTCCGAAAGTCTCACTCCTGTAACTTGCAGAAATAACACATCTGCAGCTACGGATCATTAACCAGCCACTCTTCCGTACAGGAAGGCGCTGTAGGTTCTTGACTCACGTGCAGCGGCGTGCTAATTAGCAGGTGTCGGAGGACGTTTTAGAGAGTGAGGACTTCAACAGGACTCTATTTCACTTTGGACTCTGTGTGACCTTGTGATCATTAATAGGGTGCTGCAATCAAATGTTAATGCTCCCCTGAGGCCTGGGATGATGTGCCGCCCATAATCAGGGCGCTCATGAAATGCAGCCATAAATGCTAATATTTGGCTTTCAGTGGCACTGGCGATGCCTCTAAATCCTTTAGCAATCAGTTTATTTTGGGACACACAAGGAACAAGTTGAAGCAAATGAAAGAGCGCGGACCTCGGTGAGGTTAGACACTGCATTGGTTTGGGGCGGCTGCTGTTTGATGCTTCCACTCTACTTACCCCATAATACCCATTAGTCTTCATTTTTGGAATCCTTTTTTTTTTTTGTATTATTAAATCGGGTTAGTCCCACTGTGAGCACAGTGAGTTCCTAAAGAAGAAGAATAACCCCTCTTCATACAGCGTAATAGACGAGATAGGACAAAATGAGGGAGACCGAGAAAGAGACGTATATTATACACACAGGAGCAACTGAAACTGCCTCCGAAGAGTCGCTCTAATGAGAAAGTCTTTACTCTCTCCTACCATCTCCACCTCACATAACCCCAGCACTTTAAACTCGCTGAGGGGAGTCGGCTTCGGAATGTAAAGGAGGCAGAGCTCACTGTAAAAATACCAGCTGTCACCTTCTGTTCAGTGTGAGCTCGGGGAGACCGTGATGGTGCATTGGAAATCATTACAATATTAGGAGATCAGAGACAGGTAGGTTGTTTGGGATGGACTATATTAGAGCTGTCAACTGCACTACACCCTCCAATCGCTGAATAAAACAGAATGTTCGGAACCTAAACAAGCAAAAGCCCTTTACTTAAAGATGCTGGAACAGGGCAGATCTGTTTTTGTACGTGCATGCGGGTGGAGGGATTTGACTTAGTTGAAGCTACTGGCCGATTGTAGTGAGTGGACCAATCACATATGTGTGGGACTATATAGACTTTTTAAGGAGTGCCTGTCTTACATCTACTTTCTGCGGGAAATGTTTCTACGTAACGTCATGTATATGTTGATTCACTTTAAACTCCCGTGTGTCTCCTGTGTGCAGGGTCAAAGTCTGTGCCAGGTGCTTCTGCCCTGTTGCTGATTCTAGTTTTGTGCAAAGGCTGAAGTGAATGTTCCAGCCCAGTAGCTTTGGTCGTAATCCCACTACATTATACTGTAAACCTGAGAGCTGTATCCTGAGTGACTGAACAGCCGGTTGTCAGCACGACGGACCTTTGCCTTCCTGCACTTGTTTTGTGAGAACTATGAGAATGCAGACTTTAGGTCTTGGCACGGAGGTGAACAGAGGCATTGACTGATCCTTTGTCCTCCCTGTATTATCTGGTTATTACTGATTACTTTTCTCCACTATAAATACAAATGTAAATCTCTTACTCAAAAAGAAAAACAGTAAAAATAGTCCACTAAGCAAACTATGGATTTTGAATTTTACAGACTGTGGTAAATATAGCAGGACATGTACAATAATGAATAAAAACAAAGGTCAGTGGTCACGGCTGGTAAAGGTGGAGCCGATTTTAACCACTTTAAGTGCTGACAGGTGGTTAATCCATAATGATACATCAGCATTTATTTGCTCAAAAAACTAAAATTTGCATTAAAACCACGTGTGTGAGCAGTTTTGAGTAATCTACTCTGCTTGACAGGCGCCTGTCTGTGGACAAGGATCAGCGAGTGCTGACAAGATGGTTCACTGGGAAGTTCTCAATGTTTTATTCAACACGTTCTCATTCCACAGCATCAGATACTGACACTTCCCAAATGTGCCGCTTATCATATTGACGCCGCAGCGTTACTGTCGGACGCACAAGCGGTGCCACTATTTTACACCCAGACAACAATTGCGTGTGGCAGTGATGCTGCAAGTTCACTTTGGCGTCAGTACAGGAGCGACACCTTCTGACATTACTGGAATTACTTTTTTTGCATAAAACCTTTATTAGGGTTAGACACATAAAGTTCAGGGTCAGGTTATGTCAGAAGGAAAGTGAGCAGATACCTTAAGTTTTGCAAGTAACACAAAGGGCCTGTGTAGAGATGCTCTGGAATGAGAGCGGACTGTTTTTTAGTTGCCAGCGTTTAGACGGGACAAACGTTGAAAACGTGAGGCATGTCACGCTGTCTTGTTTTAAAACCCAACATCATTCCGAAACAGATCAGCTTGCTGCGGCCATTTTTCTCAGCCTAATTAACAATCTAAACATTACACATTCATCATTTATGTAAACATTCATAATAAAAGTTGACGGACAGGGGCCCTGCTCTGGCTCTGATTAAGAATAAGAGGTTAGTATAATTATAGGTAACCTAAAAAAATGCACAAGAAGTTACAAAACTAGACAACACATTTTTTTTGAGTTGTTGCATATTTTTAACCTGGATTCACCAGATTACACAGACACAACTAATTCCATTTCATTCAAACGCATGCATAAAATAGTTTTTCCAAATACCAGTTTTGTGTCATATTGTTTTTTTTTGTCAGTCATGACAAACAGGGCAGAACCAGTGACTGTTACTTGCTGATTAACTGTTGCTCTTGTGTGAAATTGCAGTATGTTCGTGTTTTTCAAGGTATTTGAGCTTTAGCTGAATAGCGTCTACAAACATCTGAGTCCATCTGTACCTGGTATAGACTAAATGTGCATTTACATGTTATAGTTTAGCTGCCGATTATAATCACTGTGCTACAGAGTGGAGTATCTCCTTTGCCTTAGACTGTGTCAGCGTGTAGTTTTGTTGCCGGTTCTTTTTGATTCAGTCTCCAAAGAGCTTGCTTACGAACAGCTCAAAAATGTGCTTCAGTTGACTTTTTTTTTTAATCCGAAATCATGCAATGAACAGAAAATAAAACAGGATTATTCATCGACATCTACAATGAAACAGCATAACACAACCCGAAACATCCCGCTGAAAAATCTGCTGCAAGTTGTTCTGGAGTCGGCGTCTTCAGAGAAAATATTCACAGAACCTTCATCAGCCAACGCGGCTTTGTACAGGCCGGTCCCAGCAAGCGTGAGTGAGGCTTCTGTAAGAGTGTAAGCGTCACTTGGCTCTGCTCTTCCAGCCAACACTGCATAGACAGGGCCACCATCGACCCCAGCATTGCTCTCTGAAGGCTCCCCGACACCACCGGATACAGGGTCAGTCAAACGAGTCGTAACTGAGAACTTCCCTCTGGATGAAGAGTGAAAAACTAGCCAGGTAACCAGGTAAATCCTGCCAGAACAAACACACAGTCACTTACTGAGAGCTGGTGTCATCATCCAGGTCACTCAGTGTTGAAAACGAGTGATCCAGGGCGTTGCTCCGTGTTGTCCTCTTTTGAAAATTCGGCTGCAGCATCATTTTCAACAGGCTGACGAATACTCTCTTATGAATATGTTTGCCCTTTTCTGGGTACCACTGCATCTACAAACACATTCAACGGCCATTAAAAAACTCCAAATCCACATTCTTTATTAGTCTGTCAAAACAAAGTTCACATACCTTTCCCAGGTCGTCCAGGCAGTCAAACTTGGTTGAGCTGCCGGCGTTAATCTGATACAGGAGGCCAGTCACAACCTTGTCCTCTTCAGCAGCCTAAAACAAAAACCTTCATACTGTATATTTTATAAGAACTTCAAACCAGCTTCCATCTAATCAAGAAGAAAAGCTCTTCTTAGCCCTTATGTGATACAACAAATGTTCCTGTACATACCTTAAACCTTCATGCTGGCTCAGGGTGCTGGATGAGCACATCCAAAAACACAAGTTTTTATTTCTAAAACCTAATTATGTTAAACGACAAACCAGGTAAGACGAGCACCTCTGAGGGAATGGTACGCCGCTGAGGTACATGGTTTCCAAAACACAAGCCAGAGACCACATGTCCACTTCCTCTGAGATGGGAAGGCCCAGAATAACATCAGGAGACCTGACAGGGCAAAATAGTTATTTATTATTAGAATATCAGTGTTGATATATTTGGTTGGATTACGACAGACAGTAAATTAGGTTCAAAAATACACTTGTTTGAATGTTACACCCATGGATATGGATTAGTAGGCCCCTACTCTATCTGCCAGCGGGAAAAGTAGGTCATGTTCAAAATCATGTGTCAGACCTTTGTCAGCACTGTTACAATGTGAAGCATAAGGCTACAACTTTTTTGCACTGATCTATAAAATGGATTTAGAGAAAAGTTGTGGCTTGGGTGAAGATAAAGTCACAACACTTAATAAAGTTAAAACTTTGTCTGTTGGTTTGAAACAGGAAACATGATTCGTCTCCTTTTCCCTGCAGTTGTGGTAAAAAAACACCAAAGAGCATGGAAGGGAAGGCTTTCCGTATTCTATATCCCCACAGTACACGGACTTGGTCGTTTTTAATAATCATGTAGTGATGGTACCATACATGCTGATTTACTGGGAGATAAGTGAGCACCTGAGCCATAACTGTGGGCTTGATAATGACATGCAACTGGCCTCAAATCGAGGCAAAAACACCTGATGCTAGAATTAGATCCTCAGACCCACCGATTTCCAGCAGGCTGCATAATGAAAGCAGCTTTGATGGCTGGTCCGACTCTGAACGGTCGGTCTTTCTGGTTTACCAACGTGACAGTTTGTGGCGTAATATTAGCATGGACGACACCAACAGTCTTCAGAATCCTCAGGGCATTGAGCAGCTGCGGGGACAAAAAGAAATAAAGGTGCCACAGTCAAACTCAATGCCAACAGTGGGTGTCCTTTTATTGATCAGGATTTTGTGAAGACAAAGTCCAGTTCCACGTCTCTGTCTTCGCACTTTATGCTGATTCTTGTCCAGGAATTCAAATACTAGACAAGTGCGTTCTTTGTGATCGAATTCCCCAAAGAACCGAACAACGTTTGCCATATTCAGACTGCGGATGATTTTCAGCGAGGCTGAACTAGAGATAAATAATTAGGTCAGGCAGGAAATACAGCTACTAGTTACTGTTACAAGGACCATGCTGCTTTTTTCTCTTATGTGAGAATTTTATTTTAAGCCTTTTCATTTTAAGGCAAGTCTTTTTTATTTTTTTTATATTTAATATTTTTTATGTTTTTTATATATTAGAAACAACAGCTAATTTCTAAATTAGATTACCCCTGAAACTGGAGAAGACAAAGAAATTAGGCAGAATTAGGCAGCTCAGGTTTCATATATGCTTATCGTAAAGGGAAAAAACTTTTTCTCAGAAATATGAGGAATCGATCAAATTCTCACACGAGTTTAAACTTGAATTGTATCTAAACATGTTCTTTCCTCTTGGTAGGTACAGTACTATTTAAAGAGATGACTCCAAACACTAAGGAGCTCTATACTTCTCTGCTGGGCCCCTGGGACTCACTGACCCTCCTTTTGAAGACCTTGGTGGCCACGGTTTCTTGGGTTTTTACGTCTTTGCACTTGCTGAAACAGCCCTTAAACCTGTTGCACCAAAACTGGTAGATGTTCCAGGGTTTTATCTCTGAATTGTCAAGACCTTATACAGAAAAGCAGAGAAACATAAGAAACCATAATACCACAAGGAAATGTGTGAAATGTTCTTTACAAAGCAGTGAAATGACGACAATTCAACACATTTCAATACATTAGTCACAAACAGAACCTGTCTCAGCAAAAACTTTACTTAACTGTTTATGTAAAGTGGAAAAGCTGATTGACCTTTCTGCCTGTCACACTTTTTCTGGTATGTGTGCAAATTAATAACCTATTACAACCTATTAAGAGTTTTTGTTTGGTACATGTGGAGCACAGCTCACAGACTTTTCCTCCAGGTGTATAAAAGACTAGTGAGAAAAAAACAAACTCCCCCTTACCACATCTTAACAGTTTGACCTTAACTTAAGAAATGTTTTCAGTAACATTAAGACATTTACATACTGAACAAATCAGTGTGTTGTCTTTGTCACCTGTTTGTCTCGAGGATCCTGTCTCCTGCGGGTTTGTGTTACTCAGAGTTGCAAATTACATATTTCTATGCAAAGTTTCACAAATGCAAAGCACCTGAAGAGCAGATTCTCAGTGTGTGTCTCATGCGTCACCTGCCAAATGTAAAGTGACCTGCTTCCTAACTCCTGAACATATTCTAATGTCATTTACTGATTCTCTGCCAAGTTTTGTTGCCATGACGACATGTAACATGGGCTTAGCAACTGGATGCCAACAGATACACACTATGGGTTAAAAATCCTTCTCACCGTTTACTGCAGTGGTTCAAAATCTGTCTCCAAATTAAAACATGTATAGACTCCTAACATTAGAAACCGATTGTAATTGTTGATATATGATATCTATTTAAAGTGTGCATGCTGAAAAAAGCAGTAATCAATCGTTTCACTACTACTGTTTTATATTTTTTAAATTATATTTTGTTTGTTCGATTTCACAAGCTGTACTTTCTTTTAATTTGAGGTGCAATTTTAATAATAATCTGGGAAGAATAGCAAGGTTAAATTTCAGCGCTCCTTCAGACGTGTCACAGCGGACTCTTAGATCGCACTGATCAGAGCAGTGTAGGATCACACGAATGTCAGAGATCCACATGAAGGGTCCCACTGGAGCTGCAACACAAGGATGTAATGACGCCTAAGGGCAACGTTGGCTGCGTGAAAAGAAGTCGGATTAGTCCTCTGTGGTAGCTGCATGCTCTTTTTTTTTTTTTTTTTACATGTTTCGAATAACAGTGGATATTTATCGCAAGCACTTCACCAGCACAAATCCTGTCTTTGCCTGTGCTGTGGCAAGCAATTTGAAAGACCGGCCTGGAAAATAATCAGTAGCTTTCCTGTAAGACTCCTCGCCGTCATTGTTACTCTTTATAGCCAAGTGAAAAAGAGCATTTAATGCTTCAGATACAGACCATAACAAACCATAACAAATCCACAGCTCGGCCTGATAGTGCACAGCACATCCATCATGCCACGCAGCAGTGCTACAGCAGGCAGCAGCCGGTGGAACAGCCCTGTGGTTGCAGGGAAATGAAACGACTAGTGGATATTGTGGGTTTGCTGGAAACAAATGGGAGCTTCACTGTACACTGTGAACTTAATTGATTTTTACGTCAATAAATACAAGCAGCATTATGGCTTGTTACAGCATCCGCAGCGAAGGCAACAGGAACGTGGGGCGTTTTAAACGGTAGAGGAGTCACCAGTGACCACTTTAAGTCTCTTTCCCCAAAAAGTGAGAACGGTGACTCTATAACTACAGCTAATTTTGCTATCACTGCCTGTATCTACTAACTGTAGAGATTTATATAAGGAAGAATTCAGGTTGAAGAACTGGCTTGTGTCCAAGAATGCTCTGAATAATCATGATTTCAGACAGTTACTGCTCGGTGAGAATGAAAGGCTCCAGAAAAAAAACGTCCAGAGTGACCTGCGGCAGTGGAGCGGCTGCAAAGAACGGCGTGGATGTAAAGCAGTGCTGAGAATTGTGACAGAGCGCTCTGTGCTGATTTACACATTGATGTGATTGATTGACTGATTTTTTTCTTGTCCCCATGCGAGTGTGTAACCATCCACTGTTTACTTGGATTCAATCAGGTGCACATAACATCATAAAAGGATCATCACATACTTTATATTTTCTCCTTGTTAAGGGCTTTCCTAAACTTTTGATATTCCTGAAATTACACTGCTGTTAGTTAGCCTGTTACAGCAGTTTAAAAAAACATCAGATCGTAGAGCTAAAACAACGTCAACCAATCATTTATGTCAAATACTGTTTGGAAGTCCGCCCACCACCAAACATAAAACAGCTCTGTAGTCATGTAGTTGTACTTTTAATACTTAGTAATATAACACTGTTATTAGTAAAATCTGAATAATTTACTTGCTTCTACTTAAGTGGAAATGCTGTTGAGTGCTTTTATTTTTACTAGGGTACATGTTTGAGTACGTCATCCAGCACTGGTGAGTCGGCAGCTGAAAGGTTAGTGCTGAAAACTATAAAAAGTATTTCTACTGGTGGAAGAAGATGACTGAGTGATCAGTGTAGCCAGGTTTATTATTATTATTTTTGATATTAGTGATGACAGTAATAGTGACGCATCTGAAATACTAATGGAAAGATGACTAAGATTCCTGTATGTGGCCTCTGTGGTTTGCTTGCACTAAACACTGTGTCATAATTATTGCTCATAGTGTTTCAGTCATTTCCTTCATGCTAGTGGGAAAATTATTCCTTCAAATGTGAACTGGCAACAGTCTGCGGCTAATATTAGTCTGACGTTGGTGATACAGTGCGATGGCTGAGGAGGTGAAGAGGTGGTCCAACAATCCTGGGTTTAGTGATTTCATCCCTGTGTTCAGTTCAGACCATTTACAGCAGATGTTGAAGATTTAAAATGCGACTCAATCAGTTGCTTTCGTTTAAAGCATAAGTGGCACTGTAGGTCTAATACCCGGCTCTAAGTTCCACGTGTGAATTTAAATCTCATGTGATCTCATGTGTTCCGACCCAAGAAGCAAATCAGTCGCCGCTTCCACGCCGCCTGTGTCACCGTGAACTTCTGCCAGACAGCAATGGAAGTGAGATTTGGCAGCTGCTGGTCCGTGCTCACCTCACCTCGCTGAATCATGATGTATGATGTTTACATAGCCATAAAATCCCCTCCAGAACTGCAATGCTCACTGCTTCCCCTAATTAAGAGCAAGTGGAAATAAATAAGACACAACCTCGCACACAGGCTGGCAGATACACAATTATATTTGCATGACTTAACACTCAAATGGACCCACTGGAGGAAAAGTTGTGCGTCATGCGCAGTTACAGAAAATACACAAACACGCGCGCTTACATCACTCATACGGCTGCAGGCAGAGTAAAAGGTAGACGTCAGACCCAGTGAACATCAGGTGTTTGGTCTATAAACATCAGGAGGAACATATTCAGATGAGACGGATTCCTCCCCTGGTACTCGTAACGCTTTGGCGTTCCCACTCAGGTAAAACTACCTGTGTGCCTCTTTAAATGATTAGGAATGGAGGCGTCTGGGCCCAGTCAAAGCAGCGTCTGTGTAATATTTGTAAGTGGTGATGGGAATGTGGTGAGGGAGCTGTGATTTTATTGTCAAAGCCTGAGTCAAACCTGCGTGTTGTACAGACACCTGGTGCAGACATGTTCACACACACACACACACACACACACACACACACACACACACACACGAAATGAATAACTCCAGCTGAAGAGCGGCCCACTCTCGATTAACTTGTCACTGAAGTTGAAGGCCACAGTCCTCAGGGGTTGTCTTATCCCTTGGCAGATTGGCCCAGGAGCTGCTCCTCGTTATTTAGTGAGCTCTTATCTGCTACTCAGGGTTCAGGCAAGTCCAACGGGGATGGGCACACATGCTATCTCCAACCCCCTACCAAAAAAAAAGTACTGGACGCAGCATTCGATCTCAAAGCCTTATTTAATTACATATTTCACAGAGAAGATTGTTAAAGCTTAAATTAGGTTTGTGTTACACATGATAAACAAAGAGAAAATCAAATAAATGTGTGTGTAAACTGTTACGTGGTGAAGGCTGTAGTTTCTCACTAAATGTGATAGATCAAATGTTTTTGTTTCATTTGCATGGTCAATCTTAATTTCACAAAATGGAAACAATAAATTACTTTTGTCAGGAATTCTGGTTCAAGTCCCCTGGTTCGATTCCACGACCGACTGTGGCCTTTCTGTGCGGAGTTGACATGTTCTTCCTGTGCTTTCCTCTGGTTATACGTCCAAAGACATGTGTGTCGGGTAAACTGGTGACTCTTAATCACCCATAGGTGTGAATGTTCCCCATTATCTATCTACTGAAATTCACCAACTTTTTCAAAATATATATTATTTTTAGTAAATAATTCCAACCATTTTAATAATTGTTCACTTTTAACTAGTTCGGCCGGTTATAACGATTATGGCATACGCTTTAACCTGTTTAGTCATTATTATTGTTATAGTTTTCTATATGATTTCCCAGCTACTCCTTCCTAGTGTGATAAATCTTAACAGATTTGTTTTTTTAAATGACTAGCGCTCGCAGTCAGCTGCAGAAGGAGGCTTTCCCCTGGGGTTCACCGCGATGGGGAATCACTGCCTGGGTACCGTGTAGAGACACCGCCACGAGTAAATGTTATCTCCTCCTCGCCCTGAGAGACAAGAAGCCTGATACGCCGACAAGCACTGAGCTGGAAAAGTGTCAACTACAACCTTGCTTGAAAGTGACAGGTGTCTAACAGCACATGCATGACTGGGGCATAGTAATAACATTTTAACGAACGATGTGCAGCCGGAGCAAAAGTCAGGCTGAATTTGTCCGTAGAGGAGCTGCATTACAGGTGAGCAATGAATAGGAAAAAGAAAACTGAGATTGTGGCCCAGTTTTGGCTAAGAGGATCACACATTTTCTGCCTTGTATGAGAGACTGTGGATACTTGTGGTAGGTTAAACAGCTTCTACCTTCCATGAGCTGAAGCCCTCGAGTGCTACAACAGTTAATAAATGTGTAGCAGTGTACATTTAAATTACTGTAACTCTAGATATGAGAAGAACATTTAAGCAGGACAGATAAGAGACAGAGATCTGACACAAACTGTACGGTGAGAGTCAGTGTACTGTAAATCCGATTTACTCATTGGTATTGCAGTGTTTTAACGTCATCCGCCCAGTACAATGATTTTTCCAGAGGAATGCATTGGATTTCTGCATGAAATATTTATTATATTTCATGAAGTATGGAAAACATACAACATAACTTTCTGTTGTTCTAATGTCTCCTACACAGATTTTCAGTGTAACACGACAATACGTTATCTAGGAAAGCTTCCCTGTTTGGCTTTATTATAGATTGTAAAACATTTCACTCATTACTTTAGTCCATAAATATTACATAGGAGTATATAAACCTAACCCCAACCACTGCATGATCTTAAAAAATGTCCATACAGTCAAGGCCGACATGTGGACATGCTGACAGCCCAAATTATGCCTGACTGAAAAACTAAAGTTCTTTAAATACTTTGTAAGTCCGTGCAACTTAGCTTTATGTAAAACTCCAAACTCTTCAGTTTGCATCGAAGGGTGAAAGGTCGGTGTGATTAGTTGGTAGAAGAGATCGACTGCTACTAGATCGGAAACTGTCAGTGTCAGAACTACCCACATACAATCTTATAGCTAAAAAAAAAAGTTTAGAGTTTTAGTTACCGTTTCAAATATGCTCATTACATACACTGTGATTTATTAATTAAATTAGGAATTTTTATTCTTCAAAATTATAAAGATCGTATCATGTTATTGCTCATTTGTATTTCTTATATTTTCCTAAAACCTGTCGCCATGCACTAGCTTCACTCTGAACCTGATCCATTCTGCTCACTTCTTAGGGTTACCTGGGGAGGCCGACATCTTTAAATCCGCGTTATTACCAGAATACAAACATTGTCCAACATGCTTAAAATGAGCATTTGTGTGAAATGTAGCTGTGCATGATTGAGAAGCGCAGTAATCATGTCAGTCTGGACAATACATATGCATTGGAATAATGTAATATGACATCCAGTGGAGCCGTGGGTTTGGCTGATGTGTTATACCGGAGAGCAGAGATCTGGCTGCAGATGGTCAAATAACCAAACACGAGTAGAGAAGCGTCAACGTTAAATTTATAATCTATGGCTACAAATAGTTTACACTTGATTGTAATAATTATAAGTTACACATTAATAAGAGTGAAATGAATTTTTAAGCAGCGCTTCTCCTGTCTTTCTCAGGCTTCTCGTGAAATAATGCAGAAACGTGCTGAAAGCGCATCATTCAGTTCACTCATCTGTTGCTTGGTTTTCTAATTTGTACACAAAGACACAGTTTCCCTTCAGCTAAAGGGTCAAAGTGTCTTAACAATGGCACCATATTGTCTTTCTACGTTTGTCGGATGGACTCAGAGACCTTGGACCTGAATTAGCTCTTGTGAAGAGTGAATTTGCACAACACTGAAAGTATCTGTGGTGCAAACAAGTGTCAGAAAGTTCCAGTTGTATCAAATAGTTTCAGCGTGTCAGAGAATCCCGGGGTAAATATGTTTTGGTTAGGTAACGACAGATGCTATAGATTTTTTCCGTTCTTCACAGCCCGAGGTGATTATGACTCACACATCTGCACTGGAGTTGGTTCTTCCTATAGTTTTCCTCTAATTGTAACTTTTGTTTTTCTTGGTGAACTGAAGGCCGCCTCAGGCTTAATTGGGATGTGACTGGCCCACTCACTCGTCCGTTCGCTTCTGCGTTCTTAAGACAATCGCAGGATGTTAACAGTGCCAGTCTCCAGGCTGTAGGCATTCTGGGCTAAAGGTTAGTCTCATTTTGGACTGGCTCCTTGTAAACACTGTCTCTTCATTTGTTTAATGTCTTGTGAAACGTTGAAAGGAGATGGAGTCTGTTCATTTCGAAAATTTCCACTGGAGGTTCTGAGAATAACTTGACCCTGTTGAGACTGACCAGCATTAAACATGTCAAGCGTCTTTGAAGATAAATCCTGTTGGACTGTCTCCTTGGAGACTTGGCGAGTAAAATCGGACTGAAGCCTGAAACAAACTTTGGTCCTTGTTTTATTCAAACTTCTAAGGCTTGCTATTACCTGTTGGTTCTTGACAGCCAATCAGAGCTCAGTGGCGCTTACATAGAGAGCGTGAGTGACGCCAGGGAATCGGGGTCAACGTTTTTCTTGGCATATTTCCAGTGTCAGGAACTGGAGAGAGTGAACTGGAAGCGAATGGAATCAGCAGAAAAAAAAGGGAACGGGAAGAAGATCTCCCATTTTTAACTCCTGTAGTGCGTCACAGAGACGTATGGGTCAGTCTGCGGAGGCTAGAGGCAGCCAGAGAGAGGACATTCCCCTCCAGGATCCTTCATTAGCCTCCAGTGTCAATCCCAACACACGTCTCCATGTGAGCCTACCAAACAGTGAACACATCCTTGTGTATTTTTGTGAACTTATATTTTTGTAGCTTTTCTCCTTTGTTTACACAGTATATCCAAGAGATACATAGATGCTAAGCGTGTGTGTGTTTGAATGAGGTGTTCTTTGTCCCGAGACTGTTGATTCAGCTGGAGCCTCCTGAAAGCCTGACAGCCAACTGACATCCTCTGTCACTGGGACCGGCGCGCAATCATGACTCAATAAGCGCAGGAAATCATGGGAGAGAGAGAGAGAAAAAACACACATCGGGGCCAAGCAGAGTGAAGAGGAGTGGAGCAAAGGTTAGCAGGCCTCTGGGCTTCGAGGACTCCAGCGCCGAGCTTCAAATTACATCCATGTTGCTCCAAGACCTCCCTGGAGAGGACAGTATGTGTGAACATGAGAAACCCTTTGGGGGGGATTTGACTTTAACCACGGTTAATCCGCTGCCACACAACACAAAATGCAGACCTTTGGTCAAATTGAGGCTGGAATCTAAGTCTTTGTCGTCTCGTTTATCATGCAAGACATTATTAAGTCGTAGAAATGTCCGTCAAAACAGTCCGTTACATGTAAATATACTGTAAATGGAGCAAGAAATCAGAAGCAGATGCAGTTATACATATTGCTGCCCAGACTGTAATACCAGGTTTAGATTAGCAGCTGGACAAACAGCGCCCTCCAGGCTCAGATCTTCAGGGTAAAATTGTTTAGATCTGCCTACATAATTTAATTACTGAGTCTTCCTTCTTGTGGACCTGGTCTTCAAGAGTGACCTTGTTCCAATCCCCTGATTTCTGAGCTCACTCATAAAATTGTGTTTTATCAAATAGCACATTTTTCTGTTCATGAAGTAATTAACACATGGAAATCCCCAGACAGGGGGCTAGTATTCGATTAATGGACAACTGTAACCCACACATATATGATTATTCATTGATTTCCTGTCAGTCAAGTAATCATTTCACCTCTAGGGAGAATTTAGGCAAGTGCCTGGTTTCTAGGTGCCTGGGGAAATGAGCAGCGGCTTTACAAGCATTTAAAAGCGATCCACTAACTACTAACTAGAAGTTAGTGGTTTGCTTTTAATTTTTTAATTTTTTTGTTGAGATGTGACAAACGACGCCTTCTTTGACAGAACAGAGCATCGTAATTCCAACACCGGAAGCATCTTTAAGACACTATTACCAAACCAAAATCTGTTTCTTATACACATGCAATGTCATATATGATTTTCTTTCTCTCGTATTTAGACACACAAGCTTTTTGTCGTAATGATTCCAACTACTTCCATTAAACCGACTTTATTTCTGCTGTGATTTGCGGCAGAACATTTAGCTTTAGTTTGTTCCTTCTGTTGTTCAGTGGCTGTACCTACGACCTTTGTGTAAAGTCTGCTCTCCAGTTAAATCCCAGTGTGGCAGAATAACACTAACCATCATCTCAATTTCTGGTGGTACAGTTCATTATAAATATATATTTTATCTTGATAATATTAACAGTAATTGGTAACAGAAAATAATTTTTGCATAACTGACATAAAAAAACTGTAATAAACTACAGTACTAAAATGGCACATTTTATATTGGCCTTTGTAACCTTTATTTTGTAAAGATTGTTTAAAACCAGTGAGCATTATGCGTCTTTTTATTGTGTAATATGCCTTGTTATTATTAAAGCTTTAATATTTCTTCATTGATCTCTGCCTCCGTGGTCCAGTATAATAGGACACCATCAGGTGCATGGCCTCTCTCTCTCTGTAAAAACTGAAGAGGTTGTTTTTCCAGAGACCTCAGTCCCCAGCTGCTGAAGCGGCTCTTGCACACCCTCCTTCATTAATGCCAAATGTTGCCCTGCTTGCTGAGAACAGGACTGAAGTGCTAAGCATTAATTTTCCTGTATGGATTGAAAAAAAGACGTTATACAATGTGAACTATGTTTATTTCAAACCTCTGCCATTAACACTAAAGTCTTTGTGAGAAGGGAGAGAAAGGGTGCCATGCTCAATAATTCCTCAAAAACCAGTCATAAAAATCCTGCGGTGGCTTGGAGGCCCTCTGTTATCCAATATAACAACAAACCCGGGGTAGTGACATCTTTATTGCCTCCTCACTGTTGTGTAATAAATTTTCAGCTTATCCATGTGTGTGTGTCTATTTCATAAGCAAACCTAACCAAAGTCAGCACTGTCTGAGACATTTAACATTCCCTGATCACATTATGGAAACCAAAGAGTATAAAAAAATCAACAACACAGAAGTGAGTAAAAAAACAAAGTTCTGTGTCTGTAAAAATCCACCTATAGAGATTCTAGGGATTTGTTCTGTTTTGCTAGTTTGGTTGTTCGTACCTCATGTCTTCAAGGCTCATCTGGGAACGCTCCGCGTATCCCCCTCTGCTTTACGAGGCCGTGGTTTTGCTCTTTGACTGTTGCCAGCCCCGTCCCTCCTTATGCTACAGTCCGCTGCGTCCTCTCAGCCTTTGCTGTGGCGGAGCGGCAGCAGAACACTCTGTGGAGAGGCCAAACCGCGAGAACCAAATAAGCGGTTCTGAACAATTAGCGAGGTTTTGAGCTCAGAGTTCGGGTTTGGATGGGACACTAAGGGGTGAAGTGTGAACGCACTGGAGGAGCCGGGGCTCATGCGGAGGAAAAGGCCACTAGCACATATTGACCATGAAATGTCCATGAGAATTGGAGTTTCGCTTCACTCTCTTGGCGAACTGTCTCTTGGTGAGGCCAGGCTTAGCAAGAGGTTCCCAGGGTGAGCGGCATATGCGTTTTTGATTTCCTCCCATCTGTCCTCTTTGATGCGGGCAGGAAGCAGAAAGAGATGCTTCTGTACGAAGGCCATGTCAAGGATGAGTGGATTTGCAATGAATGAAGGCTGGTTAAAAAAAGAAACACTTACTGGATGCAAACTGCAGCTCGGGGGGGTGAAGGGGCGAACTCGGGCCTTGACACACACGCTGTTGTCCAGCTGTAAGCTGCTCTCAGCCGCAGCTATAGCACCAAGAAGATGTGCCCAGAAGGAGCTAAGGCATGTCCTTGTAACAGGCGAAGAGGCGGAGGGATAAAGAGAGATCCACCGACGGGCGTGAAATGTCTGTCATGGGGGAGCTTCAGCGCTGACTCTGTGGTGACCTATCTCACCACTGAGAACAAGTAGCAATTATACCACAGGAATGGGCATGATGCAGCGGGCTGTGATAGTCCTGCCTGTTGCCCCTGCTACTCTAAGTTTACAGCCAGAGAGGTCAGAGTTCACATGCAAGCCTCCCCTCAGGGCTGTTTTTAGATGCATCCTTTTACACACTGCAACATTGTCCGAAAGAGGTTTGAAATAGATTCTAGAAAGACGTGCTCGTGTTCTCGGTTTCCTGTTCGTTTTTTTCTGCACGGTATGAAACCCCATTGCTTTTAATAATGCGTCTTTTAAGGAAGCGCACAATATACTGTACAGTTTCTCCTTTTCTCCCTTACAGCCCTGTGTTGTCACGTAATTCCCATAACCATGATTGGATCACGCTGGTGCTTGTTTCTCTGTGTGTGTGTGTGTGTGTGTGTGTGTGTGTCTTGGCCTTTCCCAGCACTGTGAAATAGACAGAATTACATACAACCCAAGAATAACTCAAGTAAAGGACAACAGGGAAACGTTTTTCTTATACTGCTGCTGCTGCAAAAAAAATGTCAGTAAGTAAATCTGTTATTCTGAAATCTTTAAAAAGAGAGAGAGAGAGAGAGAAAGCCACAGGAAGACATATCTTTACACCTATAAGGATCAGCGTGATATGTTTAGAAATATTGTTCCTTGTTTTAAAAGAGAACCACCATGAGCTCAAAGGGTCCAACTGCATTTCACGCGCCCTGCTGGCAGTGTTTTATTTTATGAAAGATTTTATTTTGAGACTGGAAACATGATTTGTTGAAACTTTTCTTTTTTTTCTCTGCGGCGCCTTTCCCCTTCTTCTCCTCATGGTACTTATCTCCTCATTGGGTCCCCACTCACGCAGACCGGATTACAGATGGAGACCAGAATACTTATAAGGAGGAGTTCAGTGCTGCACCATAGGTAGAGCTGGGCTACGGCTGTAATGTCAGAGCAGCAAAATAAAAGCCGCAGCGAACAGCTTCCGTGTGTTGAGCCCAAATGGCTTTTTATTTGTGCCAATCTTATTGTTGAGGACCAGCAGAAGGGAGCAGAGTGATCTCCATCAGCGCTAATGATGACAAACGAGTGAGCTGATGAAATTTCACGACGATCGCACTGAGATATGGAAACAAGAGAGGAGTTTATGTGCAGCACTTTTATGAGACTTGAGGGGAAACAGTGATTACAAATAAACACGCTCGACTTACTGTCTGCAGCCTCCCTTGAAAACAATATAGTTGACAAAGCTGTCATGTGCCCCGTTTGTAAATGAGGTGAAAACGACTGCAGCTCCAACTCGTTGTTGGCATCTGGTTTGTGATGCAGTGCTTGCGTTCTCAGGCGAGGGAAAGTGAAGAAAGGCTGCAGAGGCAATAACAAATCCACACGCTCATAAAGGGGCCTCAGAAGATTAATCCCAGTAGTCTCTGTTTAGGTCATTATTCATGCTCTAAACCTTTACCCAAGTCCTTGTGCCGCGCTCTGGTGGTTGATGGTCAGTGGGTCCACCCTGCTGCTGGAGGAGCACTAACACGCCAGCTCAGACCACACCGGCCTCCGTTCTCAAGGGTAAAAGTAGCACTGGTTTCCGAAATCCACTTGGCACCTTATTATAGCGAGTAGTACTTTATTGACAGTAAATTCATGGTGGGATACGGGAACGGAACCCAGATTGTAACATGTAATTAGATTTTTATACTACGTTGGTATTTTACTTGCTTTCTGGTTAGAATTAGCTTTTTTATTTTTATTTTTATTTTTTCGATTGTGGCAGCATGGACTCAGAGTCACACGCTTTTCTTTTGTTCTGATGAAGGACTGTTTTTAAAGTGCTCTCTAAATAAATATGACTTGATGTGACTTGACGTTTCTTGACCAAAATCCCCCGGGCTTTAAGCTGGTTAAAAGCCACAGGCCCGTGTTGATGTTCACAGTGTCACAACAGTACATGTCACAGGTGCCTGGTGCCCACTCGCATTTCCTCAAAGTCACACAAGCACATGTAAATATGCTGGGATGAAGGATTGTCTGTATATGCTGATTAACTGTGCTCACATCGACAGGGTCTTGACCTTCTGAGAACGTGCCTCGCTTGTCCCAACATGCATAGCTGAGAATGGACGGTCCTCTGCACTACCGGTGCATTTACAAACCACAAACGCTGAAAGTGAAAGATGCCAGCGAGGCATCTCTAAACAGCTGGGAGAGGAGTAGGTTTACCACTGTGTTGCATCGCCTCTTCTTCTATCAACACTGTCTAAGTGCTGGGAACTGAACAAACAAATATTTCAGTTTTCAAAGCAAACATTTGTTCCCATTCTTGCTTGGTAAAGGATTTCGCCAGCTTCACAGTTCAGGGCCTTCAGTGCCACTTTTGTTGCTTCATATTGTACCAAAGGTTTTCAGTCCTTGCTGTTGTAATACGTGCAGAGGACTGAAGAAGACAATGTCTGGATGGCAGCATATCATGCTCGTATTTATCCTGTACAACAAGTGATTTCAGTATGTTTTAAAAGTGCTCAGGCTTTAAAGAGGCAGCAGTGTTTCTGGATCTTGTTTATATATGGTTGTTTCTTTGCATGATTGTGATTTAGCTCACATTTGAAGATGCAACAACAAACTGTGTCCACGGACGGTGCTTTTCTGAGGTCTTCCTGAGCCCGGGCAGTGATTTTTACTAAAGAACCATGTCTGTTTCTAATGCAGTGCTGCCTAAGGGCCCAAAGATCAATACTGGTTCATTAGTGTTTTTGTCCTTGTCTCTTGCAAACAGAGAATTCTCTGGATTCTATGAATGTAATGATTATATGAACTTTTAATGATGAAATTCCCAGACTCCTTGCAATTTACCATTGAGAAATATTATTCTCAAGGAACCGAACACACCTTTTGTTCACAATGATGAATCTCAGCCCATCCTTAATTCTAAAAGACTCAGCCTCTCTGGGATTCTTCTTTGTATCAAATAACAAAGCCCTTGCCAATAACTTTGTTAGTTGTGAGATTTTATTTTGTTTTTTTCGGGTCATGCATCTCTTCCTGTCTTTTGTTGCATCGATTTGTCGCTGGCATCAATTAAAATGATCACGTATTGTTGACAAAACACATTCACATTTTTCAGTTTCAGATATTTTGATATGTTGTCAGATTTCAGAAGGTTTGCAAAAAATTTTAATCTATATTTGTCTACAGTTCTACACAGCGCCCTAACCTTTTAGTAAACGTAGTTTGTAATTAGAAGATGTACAAAGAAGCAAGTTTTCTAGGAAATGAAAGTGCAACAGTCTTTCTTGGATTTAGTGTCCACCACATCTTAAGGGAAATGTCTGCCTCTTTAGCTGTTAAATCCACCGCTGCATCAGGCTTCTCACTCATTTTCCTCATTTTCTGTTTGACGCTCAGCAGCAAAGTCGTCTACACATGGTCTTACAGCAGTTTTGCTAAAAACTGGTGCACCAGGTGCATCTGAAACATCCAGTCTGACTTTTAGTGGTCAGTGATCCCATTCATTTTAATGCTATTCTTATTGCTCAGTAGGCAACCAACAGCCTACCAGTGAGCCAGGTCACTGAGCGTCATTGAAATATAGATAAAGGGATGTAAATATAGAGGCTGTATTTAACAAGAAGAGATCAATAGTTTCTAAATAATAGGACGGCAAAAAAGGCAATAAATTTTTTTAATTTTACAAACTTTAGTTGTTGTTGCTGCTTCATTCTAATATAAACCACAATCTTCTCCCCAACATTAAACAAATCACTTTTGTGTCTAAATGAACAAAATTGTAGTTCAAAATTTAGTCTTGTGAACTCCGATAATAATATTTAAGCTTGAGAAAACAATCTGCTCGCCGTACCAGCAGGTAGAGTAGGGACCTACTACCTTATATGTGTGTGCAGATAAAAACTGATAACACTGGTTAACTTGATCTTAATTATACACAGGTGAGAAACCGAACAGCGAGTTGTTCAAAAAAATTAAAAGATCCATGTAAATGCAGCTTCAAATGTGAGTTTTACGACAAAACGTATGAATTGTTGGATATGCTACTGACCCTTCAGATTATATCCCGACAGCACGAAGAAGGTTTTAAAACAAAATGTATGCAAACAGCCTTAATAGAAAACACAATGTAACTTTCATGGACGGATAACATGAACACGTAGAGCTCTCAACGTGTAGCTTCTTCCTCAGTTCACTTTCTTCAGGCTAAAACGCAGAGGGAGTATCATTTCACTGCTTCACACCCTGCAGATAACACTTTTATTAATGATTGCACCATGAAACTAAAAACCCACCTGTCAGACTCGCTAAAGGCCACAAAAACAGCCCTCGCCTTCTTTAGCACACAAACAAGGTTGGAACTCCATAAAACCAGAATAAGTTAAAACGCCTCGAGCCTTTATCCCAAAATACATGGGATAATAATGAGACTCTGTCATCCTGCTGTACTCTGGTCTCTTCAAGTTGAGCAGGTAAATATTTAGCGAGGACTGTGATTGCTGCCGGCCACGGCCTATTCATCTCTGTCACTGAGTAATAATGGTGAGCCGTGAACACTAATGTGAGAGCAGGAAACGTGAACATGCTCTGCAGAGGAAAAAAAAAAAGGTTGCATTGCTTCAGTGCAATTGACTTCAGTCCAGGGTGCAACTAATGAGACCTTACCTTGACTTAACACTGCAATCTGGAGTTGTTTTAATCAAAATGTTTAACTGTGAACTACTTTAAGACTCAAATAATATTATTTGTACTTATTAGTGATGCCTGCCAGAAATAAAAGCTTTATAGAAAAGGCTCATGTGCATGGATCTGTTTTCCATTAGCAGCGTACAAGTAGCTCAGTGATCAGCCATGGCAAGCGTCCAACAAAATGTTTCTGCCGGCCACATTAAAGATAGATCACTTCAAATATGAGGTCAGCTCTGTTGGGTAAAGAATCTCCCATGCAGTCACAGGCACGAGGTGGATGCACATCTGTGTAAACAAGCGTGAGTGACAGTTCGAAGGGGCATCGTGGGAGCACAACAAGCGGGGAATAAGGCGGATAACCGCAGAGCGGAGGGATGTGTCCCGTCCTGTGCGGCCCGCTCCCGTAGGCAGAAGGGAGTCCATGTTTGCCTGTCAGACAGAGGAATGGGGAACACGGCCCGCTTACGGGGTCAGTGGGAGCGGCGTCAAATGCTCTTTTGTGCTCTCAGGCCTGAGCCGGAGACAATATGGATAATGAGGGAGGAATTTGGTGCAGGGTGCACACACACACACACACACACACACACAAAGATAGAGGAAGCACCTCACCCCGGCCCTGGGGAGCCTAACCAGCCAGCTGTCTCAGCTTCAGTCTCCCTGGGGCTAAACCCTCTATACAGATGATCCACCATTAGGATGACATGTCACTGGGTACATTGTGTGGGCTGTTTAAACTCTCCATCCTCACATAAGAACAAATTCTGGGATTATGAAAAAGAAATCAGGCGGCAATTTTGAGTCAAGAGGCATTAAATTGCTTGTGTTTGTACAAAAAGTGCCAGTGACAGTTGAAACTATCTTGCTGACTTAATTATTTATAACTCACACTCTTAGCTAACACATGAACAGGGAGACATGGAAAATTATTCATTTTGATATTTGAAGTTCTATAGCTAAGAAGTTGCTAATCACTTTAATAATTTCAGCATTGTGTACCCATGTCAGTAATTTTTTGATTTATTGCCATCATTTAAATGAATGTGTGTCTTTTGCCCATAAAACCTAATCAAAGCAGAACAATATGAATCTGGACTCATTAACACGGCACAACAATGTTCTACAAAACACACGCTTTGCTCTATTTTTCCATAGAGAAAATCCAACCAATCGGTTTGACGATTGATAATTTTATTCAATATATATCCTTATACAGTAAAAGCACTATAATTTTACTCCTATAAAAAGCTTTCCCGGTGATTCAGAAGTGATTGAAGGTTTAGATCATTTTCAGTTTGTGTACAGAGCACAGAAAATGGATACAAGCGGCTCCTCTGCAGCTGTTCCCAAGTAAATGAAGAGCATAAAACAAACAGCAACAGTTTTCATCAGGCAGTGTAAATGTTTGTGTTGGGGAAATTATGGCTGACACACATGCTGCAGAGTCCACAGGGACCTGGAGGTGGCACAGCACGAAAGAAGGAGCCTCATTTCATCCAGTAATAAAAGGCAACTGTGAACATTCTAAACCTGCTTCCCCTGGTTTTACTTTGAGATGCAGATGTGTTTAACTTGTGGCGAACGTCCCTCTGCCTTCCTTGTTTTGAAATATCCCTCGACTCCTCTGAATGACATCATCTGGAGGAGTTTTACTCCGAAGGAGCCTTGGAGGAGCAGGTCAACCAAAACTGCAGCATCTTTAGGGAAAAAAATGACATGGCAATGCCTGATGACGTCATCATAAGCTCCTCCAGATGACGCCATAAAAGTTCTCCAGGTCTAACGTAAACCCTGAATCTAGTGACACCAGGAAGTGTGTGCAAGGAATAAAGAATTGTGTTTTATGCAGATGTTGTCGGATGGGGGTCTGTGGCCTCGTGGTGTGAACAGTTGACAGGTCCAGGTCTCGGGCGGGGAGGGACTTTCTGGCCACAACATGCGCAACGAGTCCGAGGGTGAGAGCGCACGGTGGCTCAGACGCGAGGCGGACCCGACAGTGGACTTGTCCCCGCCAGCCCTCGGTCCACGCTGCTCCCGGGAAGGAATGCGTGTCTGCAAAGTTTATCCGGACTTTCTGGGAGTTTTCTCTTCGGCACAGGAGGCGAGGACCAACTGGGAGGAATGTGGAGAGGTTCGCCGTGCCAAACTGGACTTCCGGCTCTAAGCCTAAAAGTAGCGTGGACACCTTCCAGGTCTCGGGGAGGCTGCAGGTGAGCGGCAGGGCAGGTCGATCACGGGCTGCAGCCGCTTTGCTGTAAACGGAAGACGACGTGAAATGCTCCAGACTGGTCCCACGAACTGGGGGGACATAACTTGAACGCGTGGATTGGAGGGAACCGCAGTCCGGCGCAATGCGAGCGCTGAGCGTCCTGTGCGTCCTCGTCGGGCTGTGGGTGTCGAGCCTGAGCAGCAGAAACTGCCCGGACCTGATCGTTGACAGCTGTCACTGCTCCGCCGAGAGATCCAAGGAGCTGAGCAGGCAGCACGTCCGAGTCAAAGTGGTGTGCCAGGATGTGGACTTGATGGACACCCTGCCACCCAGTTTCTTACCCAACAGAACCGTTTCCCTGTAAGTAGCTCTGAAAAGCAGCTGTGCACCTGGAAACTGGACTGAACAGTTGCAGTAATGTGTGTGCAGATCTTGGTGGTTCTGGAGGGCACTGGAGTTCTGTAAAGGACCCCTGGAGACCCTTAAATCCCACCTAAGGGACTTGAACTTGTAGAGAAAAGCAGTGAAACTGAGAAACTGATTCCACAAGGTTAAACAGATTTGACACAGTTTGCTTGTATGAATGTGGGTCAGAACTGAATCAGCGAATTATGTAAATGAAAGTTTATAAGCAATTATCCTCCAGATTTTGACCATCAACTCTTGCAAGTAAAGCCAGTCCAGCATTAAATCTAAACTGAGTTATACAGTGTAATTCACCTTTAATTATTATTTAGCCCAGCTAGCAATTAATACAATTTGCCAATACAGTTTCAATAAAATAAAATATAAGGTCACCTTATGACCTTACACGTTTTTAAAAACCTAAATAATTCGTTAAAAAAAAACAATCCGTAGATTTATTGATCATTAAAATCATTTTATTCGAATGCCACAGTGTGGCTGAAACAATCACACACAATAATAGAAAAGAAAATCTTTGTTCCGTGTGATTTTGGGCCCTTTCGTGGCCCCCAGAAGTCACTTTCGAAAACCACCGTCGCTGTGTGAGCCAAATTTGATCTTGTGTTTTGTTGCGACAGTTTTGCATAGATCCTCTGCCTGTCACTGCTCTCTTTAGGGGATATTATTTGCATTGTATTCAAAGTTATTCAAACATAGATTTTGCGCGTTGGTGGGGTGTCTTAGAAACCTCGCTTACTATTCATCCGTTCCTGTCACGCAGATGAAATAGCACTACAAACACCCCCACTCGCCCCCCCCACCCCGCCCCCCCGACTTCCTCTCACTTTCTGCAGGTGCATAGATTGACTTGTGGATTAATAGGCCGCTTTCTGCCTGCAGACTTGAGGTGTGCCTTCGGAGTGTAAAAGCAAATGTAAAGGCCTTTGACAAGTAACAGCCGACCACTCATTCTGAACTGCGAGCGCAGGCTGATTAATGGTAGCACTTTGCTTACCGCAATTTATTTGGAGTGCTGTTGGCTTCCGTGTAGGCAGGGGTGCTTTTGTTCGTTTTAATGGAGAATGCTTAAAGGCTTTGTTTTGTTTTCAGCATTCATCAAAGTGGGGCTGTTTTGTAGGTTGCAGGCACTAACAAAGTTTGATTTTTAAAGTGGTCTCCGCAGATAAATAACGCTAAGATTCGCTGTTTTCCTTCGAAATGAACAGGAAGCGAATGCAGGATGACATCTTTTCCTCAGTTCACTTGAGGAATTTGACGTGTTGTATTGGCTGCGTTATTATTAGATCTGAATAAATGCGTGTGCTCGTCAGTCACTTCTGTTCCTTGGTGAACTAAGTCCTGCTGCCAAGCTGTAGCTGGCCAGGAAACAGTTTTCCTGCATTAGGAAACGTGACCTTTGCAAGGCCGCGGCGGCCTCCCTGCTCCCTCTTTTGTTTAGATGTTCTGTGCAAATAAACATTTATATCAAGGGAAGTATGAACATGCAGATGTCCTCCTGCAGACTGCCCAAGAAATCTCCCGAATGTCTCCCGGGTGCTCTCGCCGTTTTCTCCTGATTTCACCTCCTGTGAAGACAATGAGCTCCTTGTAGAGCCATTTCCTCAATGACAACTCAAGTGCAGGGTGTCACGTTTGTGCATCCTACCCCAGATTCAAATGCCACCTCTAATTAAAGGCACAGATTGGGCTTCTGTGCTTCTCTTTTTGCCTTTTATTA
Source organism: Channa striata (assembly GCA_033026295.1). Classification (NCBI taxonomy): domain Eukaryota; kingdom Metazoa; phylum Chordata; class Actinopteri; order Anabantiformes; family Channidae; genus Channa; species Channa striata. The sequence goes on from CM065184.1 coordinate 2,926,185, forward strand.
TTGTGTCTATAAATGTTTATGAGGAACAAACCCTGTATTAATGCGGCATCTTGCAAAATGCCACAGCAAAACAACTTAATAAGCAACAGAAGATGCTATTAGATGAAAATAAATCGAACAGTGGTTCTGTGCAGCATCCTCATTTCACTGCTCTGACTGTTCTCTTGTCTTCCATGGGGGGTGGGGAGTGGGGTTTCAGGAGTTTGGAGCCTGGTTTGACAGCTCTGTTGACCGTGGGACCTATCTGGTGTAATCGGTTCATGGTGTCCAAGCAGCACAGGCAGAGAGCAGGGGCTGAGATTACAGCCGACACCTGTCCCAGGCAGCGCTCCAGCAGGTGGAGGGACCGCTAGTCCAGGGCAAGGCCGGGGGACAGGGCGAAGATGTGGGACACAGACACATAGGGAGATGGAGAAAGAGGACTAGAGGGAGTGGCAGAGAGGATGCTGGGAAAGTGAGGACGGGATGGGTGTTAAAATGACAGTTGAGAAGTGATGACGTCTGCCACAAGCTGATTGTTGGGATGTGGAGCTGGTTGCGCAGACACAGCTGGTTGTAACCGAGCCTCCGAGTCTCTTCACTGCTGGAAACTGCCTCCAATGAGACGCACACTGTGCACTTACATAAGTGGAAAGTTATAACGTTGGGCGTACAACTGCTGCTCTTTCACCTCTTGCTGAGCGGGTGTGTTGAAACCAGACCTGGGTCACATAGTATTTGCATAATTGTCTCACTAGTTATTCTCACTTGCATTGTTTAATGTGAGTGTAGAGGATTTTTCTTTTTTTTTTGCCCACACAATTGGGTAAATGTTGCAGAACATTATAGAAGCACAATCCAGTGTTTAGGTTAAAATCAAGTGACTGTGAGATAAACTGTAAGATCTGATTTTGATTCTGTGTCTTGGAGAAAGTCTACTCTAGTAGTTGATGTTTTACAGTTTTCATTTCATTAATGTTGGCCTTAAGATGAGAAGCTAAAATATTAGCTATTGTAGAAATTTTGTTAAGTTAACATAAAGCATGAGATTTAGATAGTTAGTCTGAACCCTGCGATCATTCCTAAAAACCCATGTTCAAGTGAGTGTAGTCCATATTTTTATTTTAAGAATAAGCCACATGATGACATGTAAAGGAGGCACTTTTTAGCCCTGGACGTACACGGAATGACCCACCTGTGGTTCTCCTTTAGTTCTCTGAAAGCTTTTAGTCTCCACATTTTGACAACTATTAAGCTACTTTCAGTAAAAAAAACTAAAGGCTTTATTTCCTAGATATTTATTTCAGGAGTTGGTGGAGCCCAAACGTGGAGCTAAAAAGACAGTAAATATTGGACTGAACATGAGACACAACACTAAATGAAAGCATACTGTGTTTGTCATCTAAGCCCTTAAAATTAGTGTCTAAAATTAGCTACTGCAAGTCTAACCTTCATTCCTTAATAACGATGGCTTGGCTTCATGTCAGCAGTGTCAGACAAGCTGGTAACTGCAGCTGTTTCTATAGGTTACTGAAGAAAACTGCATTTGATGATAAAAATTGAAATATATTTCGTCATACTTTTCATTGTCAAAGGCCACATGTGACCATATTTCTCATATTAAAATTTATTTCTAGTTTTTTGTTAATACTTTGTGATTGTACAGCTTGTTGGTAAAATTCATTACAGTAAATGACGTGTGCACAGTCTAATATGTTTTTAAGTTCCATTCTTAATTTATTTCACTTCCATCGCTGCAGGAGACACACAGTTTGTTCAGATTTATTGTGCTTTCAGCTGCTGGAAGCTGCTCTTCTCCTGGATTTGTGTATGTTCACTGAGGGAACCGTGCTCGCCTCCTCCAAAGCCAGTCCAGCAGTCTCCCCCTGTGACAGAGGGAAAACAAGGCCATTAGGTTCCGGCCCGAGCCAAATGTGGAGGTGTTTGACATAACGTAGCCTGTTGTGTAGGCCCCTCATTGTCATCATCGTCTTTTCCGAATCAGACAGGAGGGGGTGGCTGCGGTGTCTAGGGGGAAGTGATGCGGACGAGGCTGTAGCCGGATCCAAACCACTACAAGAACATGTCAGTCATTGTTCCAGTGCAGAGAAAGACCCGTGAGACACCACAGGAAGTGTGGCTGGGAGATAGCTGGTGGGATTTAAATGCTGTGTGGCTGCACCGTGGGTTGACAGTCTGTGGCATGTTGTGGTGTGATCAAATGAATCAGAGGTTCATACTGATCTTTGTGCATCCTCATGAGCAAATATGGCATCACAACACACAATTCATTTTCCTGTTTCTTTTTCTAAAACAGTTTTCTGCATCCTTCTTATTATTTTTGTATAGCTAAAAATATTATTCTGTACCCACCCCCCCCCTTCTCTTATTCACTCCCACCCTCTCTCTTATTTTCCCTTGCTGATTTTCCTTGGGGGATTTTTTTTCTCGTCTGCTGAGGTTCTGTTTGTGCTCTACCCTCTTCAGAGTTCTGAGTACTTGTGCATGAATATTTCATTCCCATACGCACACAGTCTGTCCGTATTCTCCTGTGCATTTACCTTGCTGACAAATCCTGGGAGGACGCGCGTAGTGAAAAATGCCTTAAATCACATGTCACACATGTACAGCACGTTGACAAGTGGCTGTTAATCGGAAGGGACGTGACCAAAATGACCCTGATGAAATACGCTCTAACGTCTTAAGCTGCAGGGAGTCATGCCAATCGCTCTTTCTCTCGCTGACTTTTTGTTGGCTTCTCTCGTGCTTATCTCCACTGATATGGAAGATTTTAAAAAAAATAATAAAAAAAGCAAAAGGTTGATCTTTAGATGAGTGCACTCTCCCAGTATCAGTCATCTCAGCCCCGGAGGGTGTAATACATTTAGATCTCTGGCACTAGAGCTAAAGCCATGATTGTTCACCCTTGTGTTTAAGAACTGCACGTCTTTTCCAAGAAGACATTGATTAATCCCTTGACCAGCCACGGGTTAGTATTTAGCTGAGCTTTCTTCCGAGACGTCTGCGGCTGTGCATTGACACGTCCCTCAGTTGAGGTGCAGATTCACCAGCCTTTGCATTTTGTGTCTGAGCTCTGGCTCGTCATGCTTTAAGGAAACAGCTGATCACTTTGTCTCAGACAATAATGATTCACCGATGGAGAGTTCATGACCGCTGGGAGGAGAAAGGACTCTGTAAATTGTGCTAAGGCCTCGGAACAACCAAGAATGTGTCGAAAGCCAGACTTGGCTTTTAAAATATTAGGTAAAGACAAATACGGTGTCTGCCAAGCACACTGCTCTCCTCTGCTGCCTCTGTGTCCTCCCTACACCACTGAGTAAATGCTAACGTTACTTAAAGGGTCGTAAATTTAAGAGCCGAGGAGGCCAACTTAGAAACATGTTGTCGTTTCCCTTGTTTTCTGACTCATTGTTGGACACAGTGATTAAAACCCTGATGTGTGCTGCTTCTGTTGTCAGCTGGAAGTACATTAGCTCTCCTGTCTGTCTCACACGAGCCGTGGCGGGTCGGCGCGTGTGTGTCTGCGTGCGCTCGCACACACACAGCCGTCAGCATATGCAAGGAGTCACGGTGTGTGTGTGTGTGTGTGTGTGTGTGTGACCGTCTGTCAGCTTGTATATCTGTCAGTGAAAGTCAGTGATGGTGATGGATGTTAGGTGTGTTGTCTCACATGATGGTTTGCTGAATACTTGAAAATCACTCAGGCTTCCAGCCAAATACTGATTTAGGATAAGGTTTTTTTTTGGTGTTTTTTTTACAAAGACCCTTCCGGAAATCTTAATCCTGTGCAAAACTGTACACCGGATACAGCGTTCAGCATCTAGTGGGATGTGGAAGGTTGTTGAAAAGGTTTCATTAAGGTTTATTCTCCACTGCACGATGATTTCGGAGGGTGTGTTTTGTGCTGCGTCTGAACTGTTGAGCTACATTGAAAGACGTGTTTTTGTAATTCTGTCCACCGCAGGCTACTGTAAGTCATTAAAGGCGTGAATAGAGGTGGTGAGTAACTAGTTACAAATACTCAACTACTTGAACAAACATTACCAGTGTGTTTCCTTTAAGGCTACTTTTACTCCATTACCATTAGGAAGAAAACACAGTTTTTTTTTTATTCCACTACACTTATTTTACAGTTTTAGTTCCTAGTTACTTTTTGCAGATTTAGAATGTTAATACATATTCCAATTAATCACTAAATCTCTATCTATTATTATGGATTAACTGACAGGTAAAATCTGCTTGAACATTAGCAAATGTGCTGTTTTTGTTACACACCAGCAACATTTACACAATTACAACTTGTAATTGACCTTATTTCTTCTTAATTTCTGTAATTTTTTTTGCCATAATTTTCCCCTGTGAGAGTTTGTCAAATTAATCTGGACTAGCCTTGTAGATTCATGTCATCAACAGCAGCAAATTAGAACTACAATTGGGTGCAAATGTTTCCATCCCCTTTTTTTCATCAATATAAGATTCTTCTTCAGGAGTTAAAATTATTGTTTATTTATTGGATCAAGGTGAACACTCATTTTTTTTTTGTTTAAATTAATTTTCCTTTTTTACATAGTATACCATTTTTGTTTTTGTAATACTAAAAATGCATTTGTACTGGCTCAGTCTGCACTTTCATTTCATTGGGTTTACTGTTTGCATCCAGTGGCATGACATGTCAATGTAAATGGAATTTCAATTCTGATAATGGCCAATGATAAAAAAAAACTAAACAAATAAGAAAAGCAATTTTTATGCCCTGCTGTGTTTCGTGATGACGCTCTTGTTCTGTGTTAGAAATCCAGTTCATTCCTTTGTTTGTTGAGTCTCTCGGTTTCAGTTGGGCTGTGATGTGTTTAGTTCAGCAAACATTCGACACTACAGGATGGTTCACCTCCACCTACTGGCTAAGCTTCCTGTCACCCTGTCAGACAGTTTTATTACCCCAGAAGAAGAACCAAAAGAGTGAACAGACACGGATTACAATTACAGTAGTCAGTGGTCAAAGAGGCTTGTATTCAGATCGCAGCGCTCTGCACGTCTGTGGTAGATCAGGCTGTCGAATACACACGTTGTCACAGGTAGAATGTGATTTAATTCAGTTCAACTGATTTTAGTTCAGCTTATATGGAAATAGATATCTACAAGAAAATTAACTTCATTTTCTCTAGAATCTTTTCCAGGCTCTCGGGATCTAACACTAGCTATAAACCGTAGCACAGCGAGTGACAGGTGCTTTGTGATATTTCATTTTTAAATAACACAAAGATGAGTGGACACGCAAATATTCCTCAGATGTCAAGCATAGTAAAGATGCTCTGCTATGATTTAAAAAAAAATGTGTCCATCAGAAATATGCAGTCTCTCTTATGCTCTAATATTTATTTATTTACAAAGTTTGTATTTTAGTTGAATATTATGATTTAAAGCTCAAGAAAATTTACCTGTAAGAATACGTTTTCAATAAGATTTCAATAAATGCATAATGTATGTTAAGTCAATAAGTAATCATATCGACTAATCATGGTCACACAGTGTGTATATTAAATATGATTTTTGCTATAAATAAGCAGCCCCAGCTAGAACGCTTAATTCACAACATGCAGCCACATCATATACATCATATATTAATATGATGTATATGATGACATGTTTAGGCTCAGATGAGTAGTGTCACGTGATTAACAGGTTCAGCCTTCTAACATTATACAGTTTATCGACCTTATGCAAAATGAGTAAGTTAAGTCAGATTTTTAGTGATGTGACTGACACACATAAGGGCTGCAGCTGGCAGAAAGATTTGGACCAGGACCTTCTGACTGTGAGGGGGCTACAGTAACCCGCCCTGTTCCAGGCCTATGCATAATGACACATTTTAAAATCACACTCAACACAGTACAGAAACAAATTAAAGTGAAGAACATCTTTAGAAGAGCAAAAAGAAATAAAATCTTTGTCCCCGAAGATTTTCCTCAAAATCACTGAATCAAGCTTTTATTAAGGGTGCTTGTCATCCAGAGACCATATGAGGCTTTGCTAATATGTGCCTCTGTAGGTAACCCCTGAAGTGGCGTCTGTTTCCCATCCAAGGTCAACGTTACTAGATATGAAATATGTTATTTTGGTTTGCTGTCTCTTGTAACTGGATCTTCTAAAATAACAGAGGCTTTGACTGTTTGAAGAGAAGTGGCTAGGAACTTTGAGACCGGCAGATCCAAATGTTTGTAATAGTTCACATTGTGTTCTTTACTCCACTTGTGTGTGTGTGTGTGTGTGTGTTGGATGGTGTCCGTCAAAGCTATTTTTGTTTCTGTTTTTCTGTAATAATACGGCTGGATGTCTTTGGTTCATGGCAGCCGGGCTAGTTCCTTCGAGCGGTTACTTTTTAGCTGGACCTCCCAGACACATCCCAGCTGTGGCTGCAGCGTGGAGAGAAAATGAAAGCCAGAGCAAGAAAAGAGGACATGGGTCTCGCTCATTGTGTTTGGTCACTCCTGCGGTAGCATTGCAGTGTGAGGACTCTAGCTGGGACTGACAGATTTTAGTGTTTTTGTTTACTAACGAATAAAGAAATCCTCACATTTCAGAAGCTGGAATCAATACAATTTTGACAGGTTGACTTGAAGAATGTGCTTTTCTCAAATTTGAATTGCATTTAAAAGTTTCATTTATCTTTAATAAAAAAGGTAGAGAGGTTGAGTAATACAACACAAGCATGACTTTCAGTTTAGAGCTCTGAAAATGCCAAAGTCAAACCCAAAACAAACAAAAAAAAATTCATGCCAAATGGGAGAATTGTGAAAGCGCAGCACTTATCTGTGGTTGGTGCTGGAACACACTAAGTGATGACATAGACCATTTGCTGCATCCTACAGAGACCGTCCTAAATCTGTGCAACTCCTCCCTCGTTTAAAGCAGCTTAGCCACAGAGACCATAATTGATAATGTAAATAGAGAGTTGGATAGTGGCTCCAGAAGCTTGTCATGCTGTTTACACAATGTTCAATTCTGTTTTCCTCTGATTTCCTGGACGTTACGCAGAGGCCTCAGATAGGCATGCAGGGGTCAGCAAGCAGATGCACACATACGTCCAACACTGCCCAGCACAGGACATGCTCGAGTTTGCACAAACAGAGGCTGCCTGTCCCCAAGTGGGACGTCCGTCCACAGAGGGAGGCGCAGTGTCTGGGGAGCAGAAGGGAGACGTGGGACAAAACACAGTGACAGGATTGGTATCCCATGATCTCAGTGTGGACTACCTTGACTTCATCGTTCCATCCTTATGTGGCCTTTGAAAGAGCTGCTGCAGTTTTTCTGACTGTGAAGTGTTTGGGTTTAGAGTAAAAACCCGGGGGGGAAATAAAATCACCTAGCCTCAGAAACTGAAGGCTGCGGTTATTATTTTAAATCTGCGTGAGTTGCCTTGTTCGGCCTTCCAAGTGTAGTTTCTCACCATGTCCAGCTGACTCCATGCTGGCTTCTATCTGCTGCATTTGCTCTCAGGGAGCTTTGTGTCAAGATGAATCCAAGTCGACAGAACCCTAGCTGAATATTGATGTCTGCATCAACAACAATAAAAAATCCATGTGAGTTTTTGCTTACTCACTTTGCCTCCCTAAATGGTTGCCTGTAAATCACCAGTCCCACTCAGTTGAGGTATTCTGATTTTCGGAAAAAGGGATTTTGTTGTCACATAATGACTTAAGCATTCACTAAACCCCGCCCAAACCTGTGATTGTCTGCTCTGTGTTTGGTTGGTAGCTCTCTGCTAGGACCCTAGAGTAGTTTTCAGATGCAACGGGCTAGTAGCTAACAATATTTGTACAGTATGCCAGGTTACATTTCATAGTCAGAAATATCCAGTAAAAATCCAGACTTATATTTGTAATATAAACAAATGTCTAAGGTTGTTAGTTCAATAAAACATCAAGGAATATATTATTATTATATTATAATATAAGTAGTATTAGTGCTAACCACATGGATTGTCAGCTGCTGAGCATGCTGGCATGTTGATTTAATCTTATTCTATTAGAGTTATTATTATCTATACACTCACCGGCCACCTGTACAACCAGCTCTGCATGAGTTCTACTTTTACGATGTTATAAATTCTCAGTTTTTAAGACATAGCTTTCAGAAAGGTGATAATTCTACTTTCTGTTTATTATTAAGGTCGAAGTGCTTAGTGGAGTCGTACTGGAGTGAATTACGAGATGAGGTGTCTTTAATGCTTTGGGCTCCCATTCAAATGAATGAGATGGCCAAAACATTAGACCACTTCTTAGTAGAAGTGCAGGATGGGGTCTACTGTATGTGGTCATTACGTTGTGCCACCTCCACCAATCACAATCACAAACAAGTGATGTTCCTAGAGCGAGTGCTAGTGGCGCACAGACTCTGTACTGCTGGGTGAGTTGTTACACAGTGTTACAACTAAGCCACCACTTGGGAACAATGGCAATAGTTTATATGAAATTAATATGTAACAGCATCGTCCACGTCAAAGCAACAACCTATCTCAATCAGCTGAGCCAGTGGTGGCCTGTTGCATAAGGCCATGCTTGCTTTCTAAAATCAGAGGGAGTGCAAATGTTGTGTGAGGGAAAGCAAACGTGAACATGTTTGCTTTCCAAATCATTTTTGAATTTCTCAGAAGTTTTGCTGTTGGGGCAAAAGCAAACACAGACTTGGATGCTGACATAAGTTTATGTCCATCCTGGCCTTTCACTGAGAGGGAACTTCCTGACTTCAATTCTCCTTTTCCTGCCAAGTAAACTGTTATCACTCTGGAACTGATAGGTACTTTCCCTGGAGAATATGCACGTGCAAGATGGTTCATTGTAGTAACAGAACATATATTGACAATGGAAAATGCACAATGCACAAAATGCTCCAGAGCATTTTTGTCTTGTTACTTTTGTCCAGAAAAATACAGAGTGAGTTACTCCCACATTCCTGTGGCCAAATGTTTAGTTCCTTCGGCGAGTTTATACCAAATTTTCATGTCTCTTTGTGCAGCGTGTGAGTCTTCACAGTGATTTTTCAGTGCACACTTGAAAAATCACTGCTCTGCTCCCCTTGCAGTTTGACCAGCAGCTTGCATGCTCAGCACAAAGCATTGTGGGATCCTACTGGTAAATTCCCAGGGTTAAAATTGGGTGTACTTATCCTACAACCAAGACTGTAGTGACACATCCAGCTTAGCTCCCTCTCTAACCCTGGTCACTCGCTCCCAGAAACCCCCTCATTATTCGACTCTGCGGCGGGTGTGTGTGTGTGTGTTGTCATGTGCTGAGAGGGGATGTGTAAAACTCACACAAAGGGCAGATCACATATAACCCTGTATGTATTCACAGCATCACCGAGACAGAGCAGCTCTGCTGCAGATGATTTAAGAGCTGGCTACCGGATCAATATTTTAGCAGCTATGAAATCCAGAAACTGTGTCCAAGGTGTATTTAAAGGTGTATTTAAAATGGTGTTAATCTGAGCTGTAGAAAAGATGCAGCATAAATAGTTAGCTCTTTGCCCTGTAATAATGCGACTCACAGTTCTATATAATGTGTGTGTGTGTGTGTGTGTGCAGAGTTTATAGTAATGTGTTTTTAATGCTACACACAAATCAAAACGCCACTGGGAACTTAGTCGGTGATTGGGGAAAGACATGATTCCCCTCAACACAGTGATCGAAGGCAAAACTAAGCACATACTTCAGCCAGACTGCGGCGCCTGAACATGCAGAGGACATAGTAAAAAATACAAAACACAATATGGCACTTATAAAAATCACAATTTATTTTTCCAGATCCTTGCATTCACATCACTTCCAAATGAACTTCCCATTGACATTCACCTACACAAATTATTTTCAATTTGAGAAAGTTTAAAGATCCATCTCATTAAGTTTACATATTTAGTGTTTTATTTATATATTTATTTTTGCTGGATATTTGAAATAATTGGTGTAGCCATGTAAGTCATGTGTCATGTTAACTCATGTAAATCATGACTTTTATGACCGTGTATAGGACGATCTTAATAGGTAAAAGTTGTCGACGCCCTCCTGCTCGCTGCTGTAGGTCTTCTCCATCTTCTCCTACTTGTGGATTATGTCATCCAGCCAGTTCAAGAACCTTCTTCAGATGCTCTTGTCTTTTGGTTTTTCCCCTGCTACTTCAACCATCTCATCTGTCAGAACTTCAGAACCTTCCAGTGTTTCTGCCTGAAGCTTCTTTTGCCATGTGTGTTCACTTTATTCAGTTCTTTCACATGTCCTGCCTGCTTGCGTCTACGCTGCCTTTTGCAGCTGTACGCACGTTTCTTCCTGTGATGCCATGTCCACCATCTTCTCCTTTTGTCGGGCGTCTTTCTGACTGTGCAGGCTTTCCTAAATTCAAGTCTCCTGCTCCAGCAAAGACTGCTTGCGACTTGCGTGATGGGAAAAATAGGCTGATGCTTTTTGAAATGAACACCCAAACAAATACTCCCCGGTCATTCAGGGCCCCCTCCAGGAGCACTACTACTTTTCCTCACAGACAAATGCACGTCATGAAGACAGTACGCAAGTAGGATCTTATTTCACCAGGCAAAGGTATCTGGAAAAAATTAAAAAAGAAATAGTGACAGCGTCATTAAAGAAATCAAAACGGAGGCTTTGAATGGTCCTAGAAAATTAATGAATCCCTTTACAGATCCCTGTGGTGCGCTTCATTGATTTGTTTGCTGTTGTGATGTGAGCTATGGATGATTGAGTTGTGCTGAACCAGCATTTCTTTAAGCTTCTATTAGGATGGTATTTTGACATGGAAGAGTCGGGGGGTGGGGGTGGGGGAGCACGCTTGGATCATTACCCGTCTTCACCCGCCGCAGACGGCCATAAACAAGACAGAAACGTGGCTGGGATGAGTAATTTACAGCTGCAATCTCATCAGACATAAATCCTTATCTCTTGCCAACACATTGACAGTCAGAGGATAAACAATTTATCAGCCATTTCAATAAGTAATTTCCTGCAGCTCTATTTTTGTGATATTTACAAATGTACCTCCACCACTTCACTTGTTCTGTATTCTCACCTCGTCTCGTCTCTCATATCTTTTGCCCCTAAACAGAAACTTGAGTAATAACAAGATCTCCTTGCTGAGGAATGGCTCCTTCTACAGCTTGGCTGCCCTGGAAAAACTGTGAGTACTTAAATCAAGCTATCATTTGTGTTTTATCCTCCCCCGGGTCCTAATAGTTGTCATCGCAGAGGCGCTTTTGCTCTATAGTGTGAAAAAAAAGACAAAAGTGGGGATTAGGAGACCCTCGTTGGGAGACTTGCTAGCGATTTTCACCTTTCAACCTGTGAGCTCGACCTCAATTACCACAGTAAATGTCTTAAAAGGGATAATATATGGCGTCATATAAAGGCCTAATGCAGAGCCGGATCAGGTCGGTTTGACGCTCTGACTCACGGCCCCTGAGTCCATGTAGATGAATCTCACATCATATGCAATGACCCAGGGGGCAGTACGCGTGCAGCCTGATGATGAGCTCTGTGAAGCCTGCTCCAGCTCTCTCCACCTGCCCCCTGAAGTCAGCTATTGATTGCTTTCACCTTCATCCAGCCCAGTGATCACTGCTTTTTCTACTCGATGGTGACACTGACATTGGCTGATGATGAGGAAATCAGACAGGGGGCTGAAATCATGCAGAGGTTGGCTTGATAACTCTCTCCCCTTTCAGTCACTCACCCTCCGACGTATGCGGGCTGAGACACGAACACACACACAGACACTCACACACACACACACACACACTACTGTACAAGCAAGCGGCTGCTTTGAATGTCAATTGGGCCCCTGCCTCTCAGGCTGCGTGACAGTTAAATTCAGATTGGAATAATGTCAGCGGAATCATTTTTCACCTCTTCCAGTCTTTTTCGGGTGACTGTGTCGCCAGTCGATCTACAGGATGATGTCACCTGTCTCCCCGGGCCTTATTAGTGCCATTAAACCTTTCCACCCTCAGCCTTCCAGCTTCGTCGGAGTGGCGGGGAGATGATTGCGAGGCTTTTAGGGACACACAGCCAAAGGTTTGTTGTGGCTGACCCCTCGGTGCAGCAGTTTGCGTGCCCTATCTCTTCCTTCACCTCGCTCTCTGGGTACAGCCTGTCCATCTGTCTTGCCACATGCAGCATTTGGCAGAGACATGTCTGTCACTAGCAGTTGATGCCAAGCCAGGTAACCCTGGTGAGTTGAAAGTGGCAGCCAGCTGTTCCCTCGTCTGGTGCAGCCGACTGACTGCCCGCCTGCGTGGCTGGCTGACTGACTGCATCTGAGGGTTGTGGTGATTTGGCAGTTGATTGACAGGCTTAATAACGCATGCGTATGCGTTTGCACTGCTCTTGCAGCAGCTGTGGATGTTTTTACTACTGGTGAAATATAGACATGACCATAGTTTTGCTTTAGTTTCTCCTAACCTGAATATGTGTGTCTATCTCCTAGACAATAGGGTTGAATAGGATTTCTGTTTCAGCTCAGAACCCTGATAGATGGATGAGCAGACAGTTGTGCACAGGATTATAATCTATGATTAATTTTTGAGTACTTGCGTACCCAATATTGGTACGCAAGTACTCATCAAATCCTCTTTGTGTATGTGGAAGTGTTCACAGCTACATATTTTGAGCCCTCAAGCAAGCACTACCATGAGAATATCCACCCAACCGTCTCTCTCCCGGCCCTTCCACACTGCCTCATGCTCCGCCTATTGCTCTATGAAGTTATTATTTTAGAAAATACAATAAATAAGAATGCTCCAAAACTATGAAAACAAGAAGTGAAGTGGGAGCCTTGATTAAATAAACCTCTGGAGGGAAGTATCAGGACTGCTACCAATAGTGTTCGATAAGTTTGGGTCACAGGAAGCATCAGCAGTAGGTCTCCATATAAGATACTTTTTAGAGCATATTTCAAGTAAAAGAAATAAATACATAAAAAGGAAACACAGTGTACAACCCTTATTCGAAAGCACAAAAGTTGTTACAACTTGCTGTAAAGGTGAGGTCACATGATCAGCACATCCTCTATGAGACTTGTTATTTAAGAACCAATTACCCAGTCTGACAGTGTGTCATAAAAACTATAGTCATTAATAATCTCAATAAGCTGTACTGAAACCTTGTAGGGATTTCACTGCATATTTTATAACTTTATTACCGTGATTATCATTAATAATCTTTACTAATATGTTGACAGGTTTACCATTACCCATCGCCATTCAGATTTCTAAGATATAAAGTTTACTATTGAGTTCATATGTATTTGGTGCTGGGCAATCTGGCCAAATTAATCTTACTAGTTTTTTGTTTTGTCAAAATCTTTATTTTCTTTGTGTGTGTGGCTAGACTCACTTATACAATATCGACACCTGATCAACATGAAAATGATAGCGACTCAAAGTTAGTTAGTACTGGGTATAAACTTTTCCAAAACACCTGTACTGTCCCTGAACGCCTCTGAACCAAACACAGTGAAACGGAGCTGCACACAAAGGCAAATGATAAGTAAATGTACGATAAAAGAGGAGGAAAATGGCTTCTGGGGTATTGTACATGATTATTACTCTAGCTCCTTGACTGGCACAGCTCATGTGCAGGTGTCTCCAAAGAAACAAAGAAAACTCACAATACTGATACTGACCTGCTGGCACCGCTATCAGACAACATCAGACAAGGCCAAAATCTGTAATTTTCAGATTTAGGCATTTTTCACGCCATTCAAGAACAAAGAATTACATTATTATCGGGATATCCTTACTTCTAGTCTGTAACATTGTTCAATCTGTGAAATCCATAACCAAAAAAAATGTGGGGCCCTTCTTTTTGTTGGTCCCATTCTGGTTCAGCCTGCATTTTTGAAATCCCCTGTTCCCACTCTGTAATGCAAACGCTCATTTTTTTTTAAGAAAAGCTCTAAAAGATATTGCAGAGCCGTCTTCATAAGCTGAAATACCGTCTGTCTGATAAGTTCACTGACTTACTGTATATGTTTGAAATCTTTGAACTGGCCTTTGGGCTCGTATATTTTAAATGAATGTCCCTTCACCACCATTGTAAAGCCCTGCATAACCTTGCATCAGTGACACGGTTTTAACATGACAACTTCCCAGCTAAACACTGAGGATTCCACGATCTAATCGCTTTCATCGTAGCATTCATGAATTGCAAAAACAAATCCCACACCAGTGCCTTTATCAGTCCCCCACAGAAAATGCTTTTAATGTGATTTGCCTCTATAGCCTTGATAGTGCCCTCTTAATGGAGGCTCCCTGTATGTTGGATGATGGCCTGAATCCCCCCATATGGGCACAAGCCCATTAGCATCAGCCAAACTGGGTCCCACGGGAGCAAAGCAGGAACAAAGCCCATCACTGTTCTCTGGTCAGGAAACTGAATCTCGCTTTTGCCGCTTCATCATGAGTTCCCACCACATAAGCCCTGCTCAGTGTGTGAGGATTCTGTGTGAGGCAGATGTAGCTGGTTTATTCTCACGCTGCATCATGTTCGACACTGTGCTGTTGCACATATATGATTTATAGATCTATTATACCGTACATTTCACTGTCCGAAATCAGACGCGTTTTTTTTAGCTGACTCATGTGGAGATATGCACGCACAACCCACACACTGCAGCCTGTAGCAACCAAAATGAGTGTTATTGAGTGTTATGAATAGCAAGTTATATTATTATCAGCCCATAATTATGTTTTGGCAGGTCACCTACTACCTACAGTACTTCCTTATTTATTATGAATGAGACTTGGTGAAAGTTGGTGACATTTAGTGGTTGTAGTGATTATGACCATCTGTCAGTGTTGCATTTGTTGACCTAATTCATAGTGTACAAAATGTTGTCGAAGCAAATGTGGTGGAAGCAAAGTGTTGGTTGACGACACATAAACACACAGATGAGAAACATCAGTTTGATATCTTCATGTTGTTACTTCACTCAGTGTTATTTCTGTATTTTAACACATCACCAAATGGTCTTTTGAATATGCCCCCATTGTAATTTAAATATGATAAAGTGATGTCTCTCCGACATTTAATGGAAAAACAACATTTTGCCACATATACTGCATGATTTCGACCTACAGAGCCTGGGATGTGAACAGGCACCTACTGAAACTGTAGTTATGGCGGCGAAAATAACTGGTAAGAGCCATAGTATGAAAACATCCAACGCCAAGTGTCTGTTTCTTTCAAACTGTGGAGTATTGTAATAAAGAGATATTAGTGTTAGATAATCCAACAACAAAAGTTGCTGTGTCATAAAACATGCAGAGACAACGCATCTTTACAGTAGTGGCTGTTTTTATTTTCGCGATGGAGGTGGATGTGGCAGTAGTTTTTTTCTTGGCAGACTTGTGTAAATGCTTTTTCACACAGAGCGGCCAGTCTGTTTTTCTGTCTGTTTGGACAAACGTTATTTGTCTAGCTTGAGGAATCTGGAGACAAGCTGAACAGGCTGAGTGGACCTCGGCTCAGGGCAGAGACAGTATCAGAATTCACGGTGGCATCTGCAATTGCTCATCGTGAAAAGTCTATGACAGAGGTGGTAGGAGGCGTCTTTTGAGACGTTTTGCAACTCCCCTCATACTCGCCGCCGTCTTCCTCATGAACGGGTCTCCTTGGAAAGGTGATTGATGAGGGTGTGGCAAAGCGCTGAAGGACACATGAGAGAGGGAAACCCAGAGTGTGAGAGCAGCTGCCAGTGTGAAAATCACAGCGATCACATGTTCATAAAATCATACCGACAGCGTTGTCCTCGTTGGGTCAAAGTTTTAGATGTTATTAACAATGACAGCTAAAGAAATTAGGATAATATCGACCTGCCGAGTCAATGATACTCAATTACAGCCGACAGCCACTTAATCTAAGATTTTATGTTTACAGTTTGCCAATATTTTAGTGCTGCGGAGTAAGTGTGAAAATGAATGTGTTCATAATTGAGTGGTCTGATTAGAAGAAGAAATTAAATGTGAAAAACATTTGTTTGCTCTACTACTTAAATTATTATTGATTGTACATTCCGTACTTATAATTTCAAGAGTACATATGCATTGGCTTTCTATGAAGAACAGTTAATTCAGTTGATTAAACCTCTTGTGACAACCAGTCTGTTAAATTTGTTCATAATTAATCTGTGATTGGAGTTTAGCTAAGTAAGATATGCTGCTACTTAAATTTTCATTCTGCTTCAGTGCAGCCTGTATTTATATAGTAGCTATATTTTTCAGATGGCTGCTATTTTTTGTCTTTTTTCCAAAGAGAGGACATGAAGTTAAATAAAACCTTAAGGGAAGGTCTTAAAAATTAATAGGTTTATTGTTATTTTACAGGAGACGGTTGCTCGGTCAAGGTTGGGGTGAAACATGTGATCGCCATGGGTTTGACCAATTTACTGACCATGTTTGGAGAGCCGGGGGAGACGGAGGCTTCTGTTTGGCCTCCGTTTTATTTCTCTGGGCTGTTAATCACAGGTTGTCCCTCACATTTAAAAGAAGGAGCAGATGGGCGCCGTAAAGTACGTCATTTTTTAATAGAAACATATTATATTTGTTTTTAGCTTGGGAGTGCTGGGAATCTTGTTGTGTTGTGTTACACCATTTAAAAAGTGTCCAGAGGCTTTGCACTGACAGCGTCTCCTTTAGTTTTACATTTTCTTTGACCTTTTGCTTTGTCCAAAAACATCTCACACTGATGAGAACGCCGCTTCCAAAGTAGGATACGGCTGTAGAGCTGTTAACAAAGCACGTCTCTTCTTCACACGTCACAGATTTTACTCCATCTGCCGTAAAATACTTACTGTTAATTTTGAGTGTAGGCTGAAATGAAAGCGTCTCTACAGAAGTGACTAGCTTTTTAGTTTTACTGTATTTTTTATGTTCCTCAAAGGCGGGAGGGAAATCTGAGAATATCACTGCGAATGTCCTGTAAGCACTGCTCATCCACCCACCAGCAATGAATCGCACTCCAGAAGTGATGAAAAAGGTTTAATCATCACTTCCACCAGTTTCTCGGCGTGGAGATGTTGAAGTTGCTCAGACTCTGAGACACTTTGTCCTCTCTCACCTACTGACTCAGTATAAATCTAAAGGTTTTCCAGGTCAGGTCTTCTAATTCTTGAGCTACTTTCGCTCTCGGCAGTCTGAAAACATCACTATTCATTCACAATATTTTTCATGCGAATATCTATAGTGGTGATTCGCCCAAATCAATAAAAAACTTTATTCAGTTGCGAAACAAATGATCCAACATTAAATGTTTGTGTGTGACAAATGTATGTGAGCCTCAATGAGCATCAATTTGAAGGTAAATTACATTTAGACGTTTCAGTCAGTGGAATTACAATCAAGTGTGAGTCTGGGAGGGTACGCCTCATTATTATCGAACAAAGGAGCTTCCTGAAGCAGAGGAGCTGGTTGTGCTCAGCTGCTGGGAAAGGGTTGCAGATTGGTCAGTGGTCAGGCAACAAAGTTCAGACCAAAACCCGTAACAGTCCAGGTGATAAAGAACCTGAGGGCAACATCAAGGAACCTAAAAGCCTGTCTTGCAGTAGCTAATATCAATGTTCCCTCCAACATCAGAAGGACATTGACTTTTTTGCTTCCAAGACACTGTCCACTCACCATTTTTGCTCGCTACAGTTTTGAGATGCCTAAAAACCCGATAAAGAGTTTTGGCATGCACAATCCCAGCCATGAAAGAAACCCTATTCCATCTGCTCACTGCTGTACATCCTACAATTGAGGCCGTTAGGGCTGGAGCAGTGTCCCTGAACTGGCCGAACTCTTTGCACAGAACAGCTTTGTGACCAAAAACAGAAGAGCTACATTTTGTATTGTCCCCGACAGAAGCAGAGGCCATGTGCTGTTTCTTACATGTAATCCAATGCACAAAGGGAAATAATCGTTACAGTCCAGTTACAACAAGAAGAGAGGACAGGGAGGACAGGGTACGGTACAGATTCAATCAGATGTTTGATTAGTTTGCTGATTAGCATCTGTCACACAGTCTCACACAGAAACTGAAAAGGCACAACAAATATAAAGATGATAGAGCACTGGACACAAAACTGCAGAAATACTTCAAAGTATTTCTGAAGCGAAGCCTCTGCAGCAGGAAGTCAACAGAAAACGAGATGTCATATTTAATAACACACACACACACACTCGTTCCATGAATGCTGAATCAGGGGTGCGGCACACAACCGACGAAGTCGAAATGTCTGATTTTTAATCTCTCTCCATAAAACAGAAGAAGACAAGCGTCTCTATTTCAAGACACAGAAGAGAGACTCTGGTCCTCTGAAGGACAGGCTTGCCCAGAGTTATCTGAGCTGAGCGAAGCCGCTGTCTGGAGCCGGGACTGGGCAGGAGACACAACCTCTTGTTGTGGTCTTGGCTGAGGGGGAAGTGGTACTCCACATTTCATTGTGTTATATGGTGGAAATTACAGCGTTACTGTGGTACTTATAATTTTAAAACACCAACATGGGTTGTACAATAATTGAAATTAAAAAATATATATATTTTTAATGATAAAAACAGAATTGTAATGTAAATTCTGATATAATATTGACCTGTAGAACTTAAGAAAACACAACAAATTATTTATACACATATTGTGTCCGCACTCAAATATGTGTTAGGGGTCTTAATGAGTGTAAATTAAGAAAATTCTTCTAGGTTCTTAAAAATGGTTTGTAAATGAGGTCCATTGCTGCCCAGTTTGCTCAGGACCATGTGGATAAGTAAATACTGTATGCAACTCAAGTACAGAAAATGGATCATGCAGCAAAACAAAAAGTAAATGCTAAATCTAAATGCTGAAACTATTCTACCAAAGAAGAAGAAGCCGAAGAAATGTGATGTTTTGGAATAGTTGAGCCTGTCCTTAGTCCTATAGAGATGCAGTTTCTACAACTTCTCGAATGAGAAATGGATTAAATTCAGTCCCAGCGCTGGCTCATTCCCTTTACTTTAAAAACCTATGCAAATATTTAAAGGTAATGTTTAAAAAATAAATATGTTCAGAATGAATGCAAAATATCAGCAGCTTTCTATTGATGAGTTAGGACTGGTTGAAATAGGTTATTTGATTGTACAGTGTGCCTCGCCAAGAACTCTGAATAATTAATTCATGCCAACAGCTCCAGTAGTGCTTAGTGTGTATAATATTTCTATAATGCAAACACACACGGAGGAAAGTCCATTGCTGTTTAAAGCTCTAGTTGTGGTAGCCCCCCCACCCCACCCCTCTCAGCGAGCTTTCAACACATCTTTATTTACAATTCAGAAGGTGGTTATCTATCTGCGTGTGTGGCCAGGCCTTCACTCGAAGCATCTGCAAACTGACCTATGAATATTTAACACGTGAATAAATGGCTTTAATAAACACATTCCATATTAGCATCAGGGTTACACTCAGTCAAGTAAATGACTGAGACACTTAGAGCTTTTAAAACAGGGATGAGAGAAGAAGAAAAAAAAGCTTTGCCACGTTTTCTGCAAGTATCGATTCTTTTCACCATCAGCGTGTACAGTGGAGGTCTAAGGTTAAATACAGCAGGTATTAGATTGGGTGTTGATGGAAGGCTCGAGTTCTATACGGATTCATATATAATAGGAAGTAGATAAAAAGACTGCAGTTAGTTAACAAGATTCTCGTTAGCAGCTCTTGGATTGATTCGCTTTCTGCTCACAGTGGCGCTGTTAACACGCTGACGTTTAGCAGTCAAACATTTGCAAAGCTTTTATTTGTTCGGTGTGTATGTAGTGCGTCATACTGCACAGCAACACACAAAAGCAAACTGTTGTTTATCATGGAGGCCTGACGTTTGTGATTTTGCTTTGAGGACTGCTCACTCCCCCCTAAATCTGAAGATGTGTATTCTTACAGATCAGCGGGGTCTTCTTAGGTAGCTGCCTCTTTGTGTCCTGCAGGGCCGAGGCTGCCTTCCCGTTTTCGGACATGAATGCGATTGTGAGGAGGTCCGGATACTTTCTGCGTGATGGGATTTCCATGACAGATATGAGATCTGAATGGCCACAGTGCTGTGGGTGGGAGGATGATTTCTATGCACCGTGTCTGTGTAAACAAGGTCCAGTGGATTTTCTCGTCAGGTTCTAAACGGCACAAAGCCGTGGGCCAATCAGCAGTCCTCACAGGCGCTGAATAACGTGGCGAAAAAAGCCCACCATGTCTTGGTTTATCCTGGAACCAGCAACGTTTTTCCAGTTTTCTGGATTAACTGAAACTAGGGCTGCAAAGATTTGTTCTAGTAAAAAAATAAATTGTTGTTTTTTCTGTATAATCGCTTAATCTTATTGATAAACTTTTTATTGTAAATCAAAATATATTTACCTAAATGAAGCTTTTGTGTTGGACATTCAGAGTGAAATAAAAAACGCAAATGGTCTAAATAACATATGGAAAAATAAATTGCACAACACTGTCTGTCAAAAAATGAAAGTCAGGGATACAACCAGAAAACTGAGCGTGTATTTATATGTTCCCTGGTTATTTACCCTTGATAGCAAGTATCTAAAATTAATGTACTGTAAGTTTGAAGTATTTTACTCGAGTTAAATATGCATTTTACTTCACTGCATTTATGTGAAAGCCTTCTTGTATTTACACTGATGATGCAGAGTCTACACAAACACAGTCAACTAATAACCTGCAACACAACATATTGTTATGCATTTACGAACCAATCATTCTGCATAATGAGTTTGTTTACTTTTGTTTTTAGGCATCTCTCATGTTTGAATAAGGACTTTTTCCCTCCTATTCTTCATAGTTTTTGTTTGAATCAATAACTAAATGTACTGTAGATAGTGTCATACACTGCACGTCTAAAAATTTAGTGATTTCTGAAAGTTATTGTTATGTCTAGCAACAATCAAATATTTTTGTTCTAGTGAAAAAAATGAGCTGCTACAGAGGTGTTTGGGTTTTTCTGTGCTGGGGTGAATATTAAATTAACTTGTTCACTGCAAAAAATGATATCAAGCCTTGTTCTCCTTGAAAATGTGTTTGCACTATATGTTGTAACATTAACATTATTAATGTAAATAACAAATTAGTTAATTTGTATGTTCCTCACAAAATATAAAGTTTATGCTGCTCCTGAATCCAGCCAGCATTTCTTCTTCAGCGGCTCATTTGTTATTATCCTTCCCTGTATCATGACAGATGACATCTTAATAATTATCTCATTTACTCTGTGATGTACTCGGCCCACAAAGTTTACTTTTGCTTGCTCAAATTTTCAAGCTTATAGCTTCTGCCGTTTTTCTGATGTTTTGATTTGTTCAGCCAGCTCCTTCTCCCAGACTCATAATTAAATCTGACTAATCAATGAACAGATTTGTTTCCAGCTATTATCAATTTACATCATGTTATGGATAAGTTGCAAATATGTTATTATTGAAATTGTCACACACTGTCCGTCAATTGATTATTAGCCTTGTGACACGAGTTGCACGGAGACGGTCCTTTAATATGTAACTTTGTAGGTTGTTTGTACAAACAGGAAATAATGACCCAAGAAACTTACTCAGCTTGCTTCGAACCTTTATGGAGCGGATGCCAAAAAGGTACCAGCCAGTAGGTACTATCAATAATTTGCCTGATGGAAATGCAAAAAATTTAAAAAAAGGCTTTTTCATTGCAGCTTTTACAATTTGAAAATTGTGTTCTGTTAAACTGTGATATGGATTTGAAAGCGATTAATCACTCAGACCTATGAGGGTTGTATGGGAGGGTGTGGACACACGGCCTATGTGGGCTAAGTGGTGGGAGGACGTCTTGGACTTCCTGGACTCCTGATCCTTCTATTTATTTGAACCAAGGTGCCTTTTACATATACACACTCTGCTTGGCAGTCAAAAATATGACAAAAGTTGTCCTAACAAATGTAGCTCATCATTATCATTTCACACGCTCCATTTTCTGTTTGAATGAATGTGCAAGTGGCCACAGCGAGCCTCAGTGTTATTTGCTTATGTACTTCATGTAGAATTTGACCTTTTCTGAATCTGATGGTATTTTGATAATTACTTCATCATTGGGATTCATTTAATGAAGCTGTGCATGATTAAATACTGTGTGATATCAGAGAGAAAGAAGTGCTGTGTCTAGAGGCTGCGCCTAGAGCGTGTGTGTGGTCTGGTCACCCACAGTTCATGGATGTGTGTGTTCACAGCTCCACATCAGTGTGACTGTGTGATGTGGTAATCATCTAGATGTGGAGAGGAATCTGCCTATTAGTGTCACATAGTGAACAGTCTGGTGTCCTCGCGGTAACACGGCTCAGGAGAAATTGAGCAGTGTGAGACTTACAACGCGGTGCAGTGCAGTTTAAATTAATTGGGAAGCACTTCGGCAGCTTTTCAAACATTAACCGCGAACGGTGGAGTGAGTGGTGACGGCTGCTCCAGCCCCTCAAACGTGCAGGACCAGGGAAGTAGAAAATGGTTATTGTTTAAAGATTCAGCTAATTTGTGACGCTCCAGTTGTACAGTGGGTATGTGAAACAGGTCTCCTCACAATGACTTATCATTTGTGTGTGTGTGTGTGTGTGTCCACCATAAATTATCCAAGAGCACGCTGGCTTTTTGTTTACCACACCTGAAGAGAGAACCGAGCTAGTTTGCTTCCATTATTCCATAAATGTAATCACATTTACTCCAAAGACAGTATTCTGTACACTGCTTTTCCTGGTCTGTTTTCCATTAAAGGCCGTGGGAGCCACAATCTCTTCACGTCCCTGAAAAGCCTTTATCTTGAAACATTGGACGTTTTATTAATATCGGGGCATCGAGGTCCAACTAAATAATCAGAGTGAGGCGCATGTAGCATTTCTGTTACAAAGAGGAACTCGGACAGAGCGGCGTGTGGGATATCACTGAGCTGTAGAGCTGTAGAGCCTTTATGGCAGATAATTCTGCAAGCAAACACATTCAGAAATCTTTAAAAAGACAGTTTCAGGCATCCATACCAGTTCTGTTAATTATGTGGTCCTTGTGTTGGATTTCTTAGTGGTCCTCCTTTCTATTAGAATGGACAGACAAGAAGCTATAACATTTAAAACTTGGGTTGTCAGGTACAAAACCCCTAAAAGGTGAATGTATTGACAAATGGTCGGGGCAAATTTGCCAATTTTTAACTTTACCAACTTTCTATAACTTTAGTTTAGGGCGTAAATGTGCATAAATACTTTTTAAACTTTCCTGTAACTTCCCTGCATTAAAATATATCTCTCTACTTCTAGCCAAAAAACGCCTCCAGATGACATCACATGGAGGAACCTTTAGTTCAGATTATGTTTTCTTGTTGCTCACGCTATAAAGTTTGCAAGTAATGGTCAACTTGCTTTTGCCAAACCAGTATCAGTGAAGGTGCCCTTTAAGTGAGCCTAAAGTGGATTTATTTTAATTTTTTTACCATTCATAGTCAAGGTCTGCATCTTAACTTGCATCCTGACTGCACGTGTTTGACTTAAATTAATCATTAAAATCGTTCTCTCATTATCTGCTCTCTATCTATAGACATGATGTGTGTTTGACAATTTCTCATACAACAATTCTGCTTTGTCTTATCCTGTTTATGGCACCAGATGTGTGGAGCACACTGACAGAGGACATAACAGATCAGGCCACACTGTTAAAGGATGCTAAATTCACTTTCAGATAGTTTCCTCCAATTGTTTAAACTTTTTGGCTCTCATTCTCTTGTATTATGTAGCGAACCCCACCCGTCTGGATCCTCAGCAGTTTGTAACACGATTGCAGCCGTGATTTATAACATTCACTCCCTGTTGTTGTGTTGCCCGTGAAGGCTTTAAAAATGACCTCACACAGGAAGACGGTAAAACAAACAAACATGCTGTGGATTATGGGAAAAAATCTGAATGACACAAACCCTATTTATGATTATTCTCAACTATTATTAAGAACTTAATTTTTGTTCCGAACATTTAGCAAATGGGGAGACGACAGAGCAGTGAGCTGAAGGACAGTTTGGGATTAAAGATGGCTCTGCAGGCACTACAGACGACCTTCTGACGTCCACCCTCCAAGTTGCTCTTTTGTAACATATTATACGATCAAGGTCATTGCTGGATGAGAGTTAGCCGTTGGCCGGTCAGTCAGGAAGGCGACATCATTGGTCTTTCTGAGGCGTGTGCCACCTTGTTCAGGGAATGAGGAATATAGGATGGTGCCCACAGAAAGTCTCATTAGTAATTTACATTGTAAGAAATCAGCAGAAATGAAAAGCAGCCGAAATACCAGGTCAGAAAATTACATGTCACCTCTTCATATATTAAAAAAAATATAAAAACAGGGGAAATCAAAAGCTTTGAGGATACTTTTCTGTATGTCTGGACTCAACTGGTCAGAGAAATGTGCTGGGGAGTCCTAATGGTGCAGACAAAGTGTGTGTTTAACCGTGGACCAAACAATTTAACACAAGACACAGATCATTAACCTTAGATAGGAGTCATTTTTCTGTGGCTAATGATGGCTCAGCCTCTGTATGTGTAACTAATGCTTTACTTCAACCGAATTAACGGCAGTGGAAGTTATGTAGGAATCAATGCCGTACAGAACATTCTGCATTATGGTATGACAAGTGCAAATCCTTCAGTCAAATGTAGTATGCGTTCTGTGCTTGTGTAAAAAAGGAGCATTTTATTTCCAGACCATCCCGAACGTCAAATAAAGAGAGCTCTTACATTACTTTGATTTTCACTTTGGGAGCAGTTGAGGCTTTGGTAGTACTGCGTGTTGTGTTTTGTTGCTTTTGGCTGCCCTGATGCGGCCTGTGTTAATCCTAATTTAGAAAACTTTTGGGCTGAGTTGAGCTGAGCTACATTTTTACTCACGTTTGAGGGGAAAAAAAAGCTCTGCCCTGCTTCACATTCCCATCACACCGAGCATACAGTACAGAGTTAAAGGAAACCAGGGACACAATTTCAGGAAGTTTTCTTTGGCCTGGAGGGAAAACCAGAGAGGAGATTTTTCGGAGATCCATTTTTAGTAGTGTCAGAGGTTTTTGGGGTAGGCGGTGGGGCTGGACAAGGAGCGCTGGGCTGAAACCACAATGTGTGTTTTTGCCTCATGGCTGGATGTGGTCTGGGTCTCAAGCATGCAGGGAACGGCCTGTGCTGTCCAGCTAACAGGTGCAAGTTAACTCACTTATACACGGCCCCAACATCCCCCTATTAAATAACATGTGATCAAAAGCAACATCTGAATTCAAAATGTATTTGAAAATAGCACAAATAGTTACATTGGCAGTTGCTCTCGTATTGAAATTACATTGGTCTAGGTGTGATATTAAAGATGTCCTTATGCAAGACCTACATTGTCTTTCTCAGCTTGAAAAACAGAGTCGGTTCCTTCCCAGCTGCTGCTGAATTATCTGGGGAAGTGCACACTAACGCAAACATCCTGCATGCACATTTTCAGCGAATCCCGTTTTCTCCGAGCTCACAGGTGAAGACAGTGTGAGCTCACTGAACTCCATAAAATGCCGTGTAATGTTTGTACAGAAAATCTTGATAGACAGACGGACAGATAAAATCTCTTTCTCTGTCTTTCTTCTCCAGGGACCTGAAGAATAATTTGATAAGTACAGTGGAGTCCGGGGCCTTCCGAGGTCTGCTGGCCCTCAGGAGACTGTGAGTATGATGAAGTTCCCTGGCTTTAGGGACAATAAGGAGAAGTGTCTTCAGTAGCTGCACAGTTTAAAGAGGATTGAAATGTTTAACTGATGCAAAAGTGCAGTAACAACCAGTTCAGGACATTCTTCCTTTTAAACAGTGTCTGACTATTAGACTTTTGCTGAAGGCAAATTTCATTTTACTATTTTAAATATTTAGTATATAATATACTCAGCTCTACAGACATTAGCTAACTTGACTGACCTGAAGTTATCACCTTTTTTTTTAGTATTAAATTGCGTTCAATATATTTTGGCTTTTTATGACAAAAAATTACAAAAGATACTAATTACATAAGTGATTCCAAAAAGATCTTTAAAGTAACTCAACTAAATCATCACTGGTCCAGCTTCCAAAGTCCCACAGGTAAACAGAGATGACCCTAAAAAGGAATGTAGTATAAATAGTTTAAAGACATCAGTGGCAACACAGCAATATCTGGAAGATCGTTACCTGTCAATCAGTATTCTAAAAAAACTATAACATGAAACACCTAATGAAAAGGAGAAGTGTTTCTCCTGGAATCAATTCTGCAAAGGAGACTCATGGTTCACTATGAGCTGTCACGGAACAAAGATAATGACACAATGGGTCGTTTGGTATCAACATCGACTTTCTTTCTGTTTCCTAGTTATGGTTTGTTTTGCCTTATTTTTGCACCTCTTTTGGAAGTTCAACTTTGTGGCCAGTTTGCCTCTTAACTTTTTTTTAAACTAGAAATATGAAAGTTTAGACACCCTGGCCCATGAGCCCTGACCTCTGGGTGCCCAGGCCAGTGTCCTGTAGGCCCATTTATGTAATACTAGAAATACAATCCTGAGTTTGGTAATGTTTTCTTTTTTTTTTGTTGACTTCACTTCAAAAACTGTAAAAAAGATTATAAATATAAGACAGAACTGTAGGTATAAAGGTTTAAACCATATTTCTTAATTTTTAACATTACTGGATTCAGAACGTAAGAGTAACAGTATGTGTTATACCATCTTCAACAAGAGGCCACAGAGAGCTAGAAACACTGTCAAAGCTGCTAAAAGTCCTGTGGCTTCACAGGTTGAAGAAGCTTTGTCTCAGCCAACAACTTATGAATAAAACCCATCACCTTTAATATGGTGACCCACTACTTCTCTTTGGGCTTTTCCCATCAGGGCTCGCCACAGCCCTCATCCGTTTCCACCTAACTCTATCCTGGGCATCTTCCTCTCTGACACCAGCTAACCTCATGTCCTCTGTTAGGACATCCATATATCTGCTCCTTGGTCGTCCTCTCGCCCTCTTGCCTGGCAGCTCCATCTCAAACATCCTTCTACCAATATATTCACCATCCCTCCTCTGCACATGTCCAAACCATCTCAGTCTGGCCTCTCTGACTTTGTTGCTAACACAGGCAACGTGCTCTGTCCCTCTGATGAGCTCGTTCCTAATTCTGTCCAACCTTGTCACTCCTAAGGAGAACCTCAACATCTTCATCTCTGCTGCCTCATCTCTGCCTCTTGTCTCTTTCTTACTGCTACTGTCTCTAACCCATAGAGCAGAGCTGGTCTCACCACTGTCCTGTACACCTTTCCTTTGAGTCTTGCTGACACTCTTCTGTCACACAACACACCTGACACTTTCCTCCACCCACTCCAACCTGCCTGCACTCGCCTCTTCACCTTTTTTACACACTCCCCATCACACTGAACTGTTGACCCCAAGTACTTAAACTCCTGCACCTTCTTCATCTCAGCCCCCTGTAACCTCACTCTTCTACCTGGCTCCCTCTCGTTTACACACATGTATTCTGTCTTGCTACGACTGACTTTCATGCCTCTTCTTTCCAGAGCAAATCTCCACCTCTCCAGCTGTTCCTCCACCTGCTCTCTACTCTCACTGCAAATCACAATGTCATCTGCAAACATTATTGTCCAGGGAGATTTCTGTCTGACCTCATCTGTCAACCTGTCCATCGGCATAGCAAACAAGAAGGGACTCAAAGCCGATCCTTGGTGTAGTCCCACCTCCACCTTGAACTCCTCTGTCTGACCTATGGCACATCTCACCACCCTCATGCTCCTCTCATACATGTCCTGAACTACTCTGACGTACTTCTCTGCCACTCCCGACATCCTCATACAGTACCACAGCTCCTCCCTCGGCACCCTGTCATACGCCTTCTCTAAATCCACAAAGACACAATGCAGCTCCTTCTGACCATCTCTGTACTTTTCCATCAATCTCAAAATGGCATCAGTGGTGCTCTTACGGGGCATGAAACCATACTGCTGCTCACAAATCTCCACCTCCTTCCTACGACTGGCTTCCACTACTCTTTCCCACAGCTTCATTGTGTGGCTCATCAGCTTTATCCCTCTGTAGTTGCTACAGTTCTGCGTGTCACCCTTGTTCTTAAAGATCGGCACCAGAATGCTTCTCCTCCATTCCTCAGGCATCTTCTCACTCTCTAAAATCCTGTTAAACAGACCTGTCAGAAACTTCACTGCTGTCTCTCCTAGACACTTCCACACCTCCACAGGTACGTCATCAGGGCCAACAGCCTTTCCGCTCTTCATCCTTTTCAGAGCCTTCCTCACCTCATCCTTTCTAATCTCTGCTATTTCCTGCTCCGCAACATCCACATCTTCCTCCCTTCTTTCCCTGTCATTTTCCTCATTCATCAGCTCCTCAAAATACTCCTTCCATCTTCTCTGCACACTCTCCTGGGTTGTTAGCACCTTTCCATCTCTGTCTTTAATCACCCTTATCTGTTGCACATCTTTCCCATCCTTATCTCTCTGTCTGGCTATCCTGTACAAGTCCTTCTGTCCTTCCTTCGTGTCTAACCTGTCATACAGCTCATCATAAGCTTTCTGTTTGGCCTTTGCCACCTCCCTCTTCACTCTGCGCTGCACTTCCTTGTACTCTTGCCTACTTTCCTCAGTACTTTCCACATGTCACTTTCTTTTAGCCACCTCTTCCTCTGGATGCAGTCCTGTACTTCCTCATTCCACTACCAAGTGTCTTTATCATCTTTCCTCTTTCCAGATGACACACCAAGCACCTTCCTACCTGTTTCCCTAATTACCTCTGCTGTAGTTTCCCAGTCATCTGGAAGCTCTTCCTGACCACCCAAAGCCTGTCTCAACTTCTGCCTGAAGTCCTTACAAGTTTGTTCATTTTTTAGCTTCCACCACTTGGTCTTTTTTTCTCTATTTCCTCTCTTCTTCTTCCTGACCACCAGAGTCATCTTACACACCACCATGCGGTGCTGTCTGGCTACATTCTCTCCTACCACCACTTTACAGTCACTAACCTCTCTCAAATGACCTCGTCTACATAGAATGTAGTCCACCTGTGTACTCCTACCTCCACTTTTGTATGTCACTCTGTGTTCCTCTATCCTCTGGAAGTAAGTGTTGACTACACCCACTTGCATCCTCTTAGCAAAGTCCACCACCATCTGTCCTTCTGGATTCCTGTCCTTTACACCAAACCTGCCCATCACCTCCTCATCACCTCTGTTCCCTTCACCAACATGCCCAATGAAGTCTGCTCCAACAACTACTCTCTCTCCTCTGGGGATACTCTCTACAACCTCATCAAACTCACTCCAGAGTCTCTCCTTTTCCTCTAACTCACAGCCAACTTGTGGAGCATACCCACTGACTACGTTCACCATCACCCCTTTGATTTCTAGCTTTAGGCTCATCACCCTGTCTGAGACTCTTCTCACCTCTAGAACATTGTTCACAAACTCCCCCTTCAGGATCACTCCTACTCCGTTTCTCTTCCTATCCACACCATGGTAGAACAGTTTGTATCCTCCTCCAATACTACGTGCTTTGCTGCCCTTCCACCTCGTCTCCTGCACACACAGTACATCAACCTTCCTTCTCTCCATCATGTCTGCCAGCTCTCTACCTTTCCCTGTCATTGTGCCAACATTAAGAGACCCTATTTTCAGATCTAAGCTCCTGCCTTTCCCCTTGTCTCTCTGTCCAAGAACCCTTCGGACTCCTCTCCTTCTTTGACCAACAGTAGTCCAATTTCCCAACAGCACCGGTGGCGGTCGTTGTTATCCTGGGCCTCGGCTGATCCGGTATGAAATTGCTATGGATGACTCGCATGGTTGTACTTGGCAAGTTTTACGCCGAATGCCCTTCCTGACGCAACCCTCTCTATTTATCCAGGCTTGGAACCGGCACAGAAGTCACTGGCTTGAGACCCCTGTGGCTAGATTACCTTTAATATGATGACCTCAATAATCAATAAGGATATATAGGATTATAGATAAAGGTTGAGTCCCAACTTACTCAGTAGGTTTTCCTTCTTTCTTTTTGGTCAGCTCTCCTCCCTCTCCAACTTTCTACATATAGGCCTCAGTGTGAGTGACATGACTGCAGCCTGATAGTTAGTGGGCTCGGGGCTGGCAGGCATGGAAGCAGTGCGTTAGCCGTGCTGATTCTGGGCGCGTGTGCGCCAGGCTCAGGGAGCAGCAGAGTGCTAATTTAAGTACTCCCCAACTGGTGATTACTCGAGTGCTGTGCTTATTTTCCCACAGCTGCTCCAGTAAAGCAGCTCTTTAATTACAGAGTACGAGGGCACGGACGTGACAGCGCTCAGCCGCTCGCGGACGGACGGAAGAGCGCTACATTTGCACGTGTTTGTTTATGGGGAGGTGGAGGTGTGTGTGTGTCTTTGTGTTTGTTTGTTTGTGTGTGCGTGCGTGTGTGTGTGTGTGTGCCAGCAATGCTTGTGTGAGGAAGGTAACCAAAGGTCAAGGCAGATATTTTAGGGAGTTGAAGATGAATGTACATGGCACTGGATAGCTAACACAGTTTTCCCAGCTGTTTCCTGTGGCTTTAAAAAGGCAGGCATGCATGAAAAACCAACAGAGGCACATCACAATTAATTCATACTCGGTCTCTTGTTGAGTAATATAAGTAACTGAAGAGAGTCCTTCTCTCTTTATGCTTTTGTCCTCACAGGGACCTGTCCAACAACAGAATTGGCTGTCTCTCCCCTCAAATGTTTCATGATCTGGGCAACCTCTCAAAATTGTAAGTAATCTCTAAATTGAAAACATGAACTGCACTTTTTCATGCTTAACGACTCTGCAGAGAGTTTGGTGTTTTATGATGCTTTGGTAATGTATAACAAAGTACACTGAGTGAATTTTAGCGCTTGGAAGGATAATTCTGTTTCTGTACGAACGTCTTTGTTTTTTCCATTTGTCACACACAGAAATTTAGCCAGGAATATCTTCTCCACTCTGACCGCTGGACTTTTTACACACCTCGTGGCGCTCCGAGTGCTGTAAGGCAAACACACACACACACACACACACATCTTGCAGGCAAAATACATTCAGCCACTTAAGCTGTGGTTAAAAAAGAGAAATTAAACTTCTTTTTTTATTGTTCAGTGCACAAGCCAGGAAGTTGGACCAGGCTGTTTTCACTGCAGATATTTTCTGTTATTGTGGCGTGAAAAGCACAGGTGTTTGACTTTAAGGATGGCGCTGTTCCATGTAGGTGGGCCAGCAAGCCTTGCCAGCGAGTCAGCATGCACAATACCTGTGCTTTGGAACTGGCACACATAAATGGAATGAAACCATCATTCATTTTACCAATTACACCTGTGTTTTTCTATTATACCCTGTTATGAAAATGTCTGCTGTGGCAAGCGACTGTTGAGTGAATGAATGCATAGAATCAAGGGATGATTGCTTGAAGTCCAAAGCTCAAAATGTGTAACTGGGTTCACCTGTTCCCATCAGGCACTTCCACACTGAGACTTTGGTCTGCGACTGTCAGCTAAAGTGGCTGCTCCTCTGGGCTCGAAGCAACTCGGTAAGGATTGGCAACGACACAGTGTGTGTGTTCCCCACCTACCTCCACGGCCTAAAGTTTCGGAACCTACGCGAACAGCAGCTCAGATGTGGTAAGAGCTTACCAACCTGATCAGAGGTTAACCTTGACAAGTGAGCTCCAAAGGCAGCATCATATTTCAATGATCATCTGTTCAAATATGTGCTTTGTGAGTCATTTTTGCTTTTACTATTCCCAGTAACTCAATGCCTACTTCCATGCCTTACTTTAAACCTAAAGCTACAGTAGCAAACCTAAGCCAGCACTAGTATGAAACACATTCACCCTGCTCCAGCTGCTACGCTGTGCTCTGCTACACTCGTCAGATAGTCAAATGACAATAAATGAGAATAATCAAGCAGAAAATATATAAAAAAAACTTGTCATTAGAAAGGCTTAAAAACCCAAATATGTCCGCATTGTTGCCAATGCTGTTCAAGTGTGGGTCACAGTAGGCTTATCAAAATTAAGATAAGTTAAGGAGTATATTTTTAATAAAAAGGACATTTGATAAAAGGTGAACATATTTATTTTTACAGCATTAAACTGAAATGGCAGCAACAAAACGGATATCCTCTACCCCGTCCCAGAATAACGCTCCACATAATTAGTTCTTTTGGTAATTAGTTAATTAATTGATTCCACCTGGCATCCCAGGTGTAAATGAGTCATTGAGTGTGAGCCCAGATTGAAAGCTAGCAGGTCTCTGAGTTTGGAAATGGACTGTCGTACAGACTGTGGCGGAATACTTCCTGTCATCGAGCCCTTTGAGAGACAATCAGGACTGCGTGGTTCTGTTGGGTGTTCGCTTCACCTATTTAACAACACTTTAATGAATTACGTTGCTTTGTCTCCACACATTTCACACATTAACCATCAAATTATTGCATCGCCAACTAGGGTATTTTTCCTTGTTTATTTCGGACATTATCAAAGAGAAGAAGCTAATTTCAGGCCAAGGCCTTAATACCAGACCACATGGCTCCTTTAAAAAAAACGACTTTTTGCTGAGTGCTGACAAAAATGAAATTACTAAGATAAGGGTTATCTTTACACTTTAAGAATATCCCCTGAGACTTCTCATTAGCGCGAAACAGTTTAATTTCAGTAACACTGCATTTTCGAGTGGTTAGCACAATGAGAACATGATTAAGTCGATCTATTGTGATAATAGGGTTTTCTCCGCTGTTATCTCTCCTCCTGCTGTGACCTGTGTGACAAGTCTAATATAAGACAATGATTTAGTGTAAAATTGCCACAGAGAAAGCCCCAGGCTAAATGGTCTCATAAGTCTCTGCGAGATCTTTGCCCTGGTACAGCGTGTACCACCTGTGTTGGTTAAATCGATAGACAGAAGTCCTTCCTCTGGCTTGTGCCACAGTGGTTGCTAGTTCAAATCCTCATACGCAATCTGTGCTTTATAAATTATTGTAAAGTAAATAATTTAAATGAGTTTAAAGAAAATTGTGCTTTAAACACGTGAGCTGGTAGGTATCCACTGAGATGGAGACCAAACAGCAGAAACGCAAAAAAAAGTAAGAAAGAAATTTAAAAAAGAAAATACGATTGCAAGAATCAGGGTGCTGGAAAAATTTAATTTTAAATGTTTGAATCTGAAAGATCTGAAAGATCTGAAATGTGCTTGAAAATGCTTGAGACGTAGCTGTATGTCGTTAACAATGAATAGCAGTGTGAGTTCGCAAATAGTAGTTAGTAGTTATTTCGCTTTTTAGGTGGAGAAAAATATTACTGTAACACCTGGGTATGCATCTCACTGTGATTGGTCAATCTGCCCCGCCCCAAATGCACTGACTACGCCAACATGCTGGGAGGTCTGAAAAAAATCAGATAACTTATAACGCTAAAGCCGGCTATAGCAAGTAAAAAGAAAACAGGCCAAAACTTTCCAGCCATGTTAAAGGACGCCTTCACTTGACTTTTTTCTTGTTTTGGTCCTAGTTTGAGTAGTACATGGAAATGAACGCCATTTAACTTGCCTCTGACTTGCCTCTAGATGACGTCATTTGGAGGAATCAGTTCAGGTTATGTCAAACTGACACTCAAACTACGGAGGTTGTAATTGTGGTCAGCCTGATTTTCCAGGTCGATTCCAGATGACATCACCTGAACTGCTAATGATGAAAAACTCCCCTGTGTGATATCAATCGGAGTGGTTTTTCAGCTAGGAGCAGATACATATTTTAATACAGGGAAGTCAGAGGGGAGTGTAAATGTATTAATGCACATTTACAACCTAACCTAAAGGCATAGGAAGCAAGTAGAAAACTTGCTTGTAATGACTGAGACTTTTGGCCTTCTACTTAAAGATTGGTACTGATGCATTGCTAATTAATACTACATCACAAAAATCATCTAGCAGTTTTTATCAGAACAAAATGACCTAAAGACTATAGTAGAGAGCAGAGCAGCGGAACAGCAGAGTGACATCCAACTGTCTTTACTGTCTTTTTTTATTATTTTAGTGAAGGCAATCTTACCTGCCTCCTCTCTGTGGCTCTATCTTCTCGCTCCGTGCTGTGGTCCACAGGGGAATTGTATCCCATACCTTTTACAATCCTCCTCCTCTTCTCCTCACATCTGGCTCCTGCAGAGTATACAGTATTGCTCTAGAATGAAAAAAAAAAGAACTATGATCTTAACATTTGTTCATATGTGTATGAGGATACACCGAGTGTGACGTGAACCGATGGGAAAAAAAAAGTACAGCTTGTGTGTTTGGACACACAAACAGCACCATCCTGAGACATCAGCACCACAGACACTAAATACTTATTCCATGTGATCCTAATTATATGTGGTTTTCATTTACACAGAACAATCCAAAGCAATTACTGGGTAATTCTGCGCAGTCCACGTATATTCAATGGAATCCAGTGGCTGAACGAGGAGTGCTCCTTTCAGGCCCTAAAGCCTCCATTACGGCACTACAGTGATAACGCTCGGGCCTCCCTGTCCTTAACATGCTTGGACCCATCCACTCTCTGCAGCACAGCTCCATTTTACAATACCTTATTCATTCACTTGGCAACAAAGAACGTTCAGTTGGACCGTATTTTTTTTGTGTTATTTATGTTATTTTGGCTTTTTGAGTCTCATGGCTTGACTTTGTAAATTAATGTTGCACACACTTATTCACTGGCCAGGACCTTGTTAAGGATTTGTGGATGGAATATTGCTCAGCACCTGATGCTTGCTTCTTGTTATCAAGAAAAATGATGGGATGGGAATGAAAATCTCTCTTCCACACTCACAAACTATTGGAAATATTAATCCTCTTCTCCGCTGAGATTTTCCCCCATTGTTTTTATGAAGATACGTCACAGAAGACGCATCTGTTTCTTTCTCCAGTGGCTCCAGAGTGATGGGTAGCAGATGTCTGCACGGTACATTCCAGCAATGAGTCCTTGTGCCTCGACTGATACCGGTCAGGTACTGCCTGCAAATGAGGGAGAACGAAGGAACGTGTGCAGCTTCCTGCAAGGGTCAGCTGCATCCTGTGTTGAGGTCAGGGCAAGCGTCTGTTTGACTCATCTAGCCATGACCTTTGTGGTTGTTTGAGCGAACAGAACATGCATTAAGGAGCAAACATGGTGGATTACACGCTGCGAGACAACCTCATCTTTCTATAGCAATATTTATTGCATGACGACACCACAATGCAATTACCCGTTACGGGCATCGTGTCATTAAATTAAATTTCACATGCAAGCCCATGTGCCTTTGCCTGTGGTATGCTTTCATATTTTAATGATATGAAAATATCATGAAATATAGCCCAATCTAGTGTGTCTTTTTGGTCTTTGAAGTTCAGTCACATGCCTCTTTTAAAATCTGCTGCTTTGAGAAAGGTATGATGAAGGGAATATAGAAAGTGGTACGAGATCATTTGTTTCAGCACGGACCAAGGTCCAAACTGAAAATATAGATTGTGTGAATAAATAACAACATGTAGAAATAAAGAAAAGAAAACAAGTAGCGGGACAATAAGCGATACAATGTGCTTTTCAAGAAATGATGTCTGTGAAACCTTTAATTAGAAACTTTTAATACACTGAATTTTTTAAAAATGTTTTTACAAATTGATAAATTCAATTTGCAATAAAATGATGTTCAGGACTCCCCGATGACACCTACTGTAACTGCTTTATTAGTGTCGCAGGTCAAGTGGCTAAATGAACAGTTCAACGAGAGAGTTGTTTGGCTATTTATCATTTTTAGAAGCTAGCTTACTGCAGATATATGCAGGTTGTTGAATGAGAGTTTTTATTAATGCAATAATTATTTTATATCCGCTTTTCTCTCTTTAACATTGCTGTTTTTATTTGTCAACAAAAAACATTTATACAAATCATTATAGTCCCAGTTTTATTAAAGTTTTTGGGGTGTTTGATCTCATCCCCGACAATAGGTCAGAAATGTTGCCAACAAGCAGTAACTTGATACGGTGGAACTATTGTTACATGCACATGACGATTTAGCGATGGCTTTTCTAAAAAAAATTGGATGCGTATTGCAGTGATGTTTTAAATGGCAAGGTCGTGCAGAATTCACAGGGGATTGGTTGAATTATTGCTTGTGATAACATCGAGAATTCCTGAATAGACTTGCTTTATGCACAGTACACATGCTGCAGGGCCTATACAATAGGGACATGTGCATATAAGTATTTAATAACCATCAAGTCCTCATCTAAGCCAACGACTAAATAAATATTTGAAAATGTATAAAAATAAATAAGGGGAATAAAGACTGACTAATGACGCTGTAGGTTGTTTGTATGGGCAGCCAGTGGTGTACAGACGACTGTCACGTAGTATTTCGATCCAGACATTTGTCTGGAGAAGGCTGGGGTCGTGGAGGGGTCAGAAAACACAAGACTTTCCCACAGGAAACTGGACATCGAGTCCAGTGTGTTGTGGGTCTGGGTTCTTTTTCTTGTGGCTTGTAGTGGGAGTCCCGGGGTTTTAGGCGTGTGGCAACAGCAAATGGTTTACAGGGGTCGAGGCCTGTTGCCCAGGGAGTTTAGGAGGCCGTAGAATTCCGCCGTTGTCATCAAATCAGCTTCATTAGTTTAGGGCAACAAAGGTAACGGAGCAAAAAAAAGAATCGGGTAGTCGGATTTGCAGACGGAGGGAAAATCAATGCGAGTGTGACTGTCTATATTAGGATAGTGAAAAATGTGATTAATTTTGAACATAATTAAATTGTCGTTTTCCTTAAAAAAATGTATAATACGTAAACCAGATACTGTTAAAGTTTATACAGTAGTTATTATTATGCTGACATCTCAGCTGTATTCTAACAAAACCCTGGTGGTCAGGGTGCATCAGTGTTTGTTCCACAGACTAACGTCGCTCATCTACTGTCACACAGACAAACATATACAGCCATACATATTTTCATGCATTCGTCCCAGTCTGTATTTCTGTTCTTCTCTATCTCACGCACATGCACACACACACACACACACACACTCGTACACATGACCAATAATTGCACTTTGCTTTGACAGTGTGCTACTGGTGAAGGCGAGCGGCCGCGCTCTGATCCTTGGCTCAAAGCGTTGTTTCAACACTATCAGCATCAGCCAAGTCGATAGTCAATGGGCCCAGACTCTTTCTGCTGTGTGTCACTTGCCGGAGATAACAAAGCCTTAGCTACTGTTGCCGGGGGCTATCATAGAGCTGTAATACTAAGACAGGGTCAGCTCAAGTAATTACAGATAGACGTCTTCATTGAAGAGCCAATGGTACTGACAGATTATTTAATGTAACTCTCGAAAGCATGGCACTTTTGTTTATGCACCTTGGATTATGAAGTACTTACGTAGTAAATTTAGGTCAAAGCCCTGCGTGCGTTAATACTGTAGCTGTGATTACGCGATAGTTCCTGTATTACCATAAACAGCAATGCTAGCTGTTTCCTTTTTCTCATGGGACATAATAAGTTGTGGGCTGTAGATATGCAGCCACATCAACCCACATGGTTGTTTTCAGTAGTTTTGTTTTCAAACCCAACACATAAAGCAGCAAAAGGCTTTATGACCCACGTATTGACTTGCCCGTCCGTCGCAAGCAACATTTGGAGCTTGTCCAAGGAAGTGTCTGGCCTTGAATGAATGAACACCGTCCAAAGGTTGTACCGTGCTTGGCTAATCCTGGATCCAGTCCATGCTTGCCAAACCAGGCAGCACTGATGCATCTCCATGGGTTCATCCTGATTTGCAGTGTATTGCATTATGGATAGATCAAACACACAAAAAATAAAAGCCTCGCCGCATAATCTGACATCCCACCTCTACTCTTATTCTTATCTTCACCTTATTTTCTGGCAAAAAAAAGGCTGGAGGACTTAGCAGCTACAGTAGGTGGGTAATCCTGTCACTGTTGTTGCAGCAAGCTGCACTCCACTGCGAACATGTAAGGAGTCAAGGAGAGTCCAGCGGAGTGCTCAAGGCTGTTCCCCTTTATCAACCGCTCTTCATCTCGCTCAGCAACAGCAACTACATGTTGGGAACAACGGTGCAGGAGTGTGACCTTGAAAGAGTGTATGTGCGTGTGTAGACAACCTCGTGCGGTGTACAGTAATATGTTTGTGGTGGTGTGTGCAGACGTGTTATGAGTCGGATTTGATTGAAGTAGATGCATGTAATGCCGCAGTTACAGAAAATTATACATAACCCCTAGCTCCTTAAACCTCCATCCTCCATCCAGGCTGACCTTCCTGTTTTATTCCCTCCTCATCTTGCAGACGGACCTCTGGAGATGCCCCTCTTCCAGCTGATCCCCTCTCAGAGGCAGCTGGTTTTTCAGGGAGACCGGCTCCCCCTGCAGTGCACAGCCACCTACGTCGACCCCTCTGTGGAGCTGTGGTGGCGTCACAATGGCCACATCGTGACCACACAGGATGATCGGGGTGTTTACGTGGAGGAAACCCTGCTTCACGACTGCTGCCTGCTGACCAGGTACACACACACACACACACAGGAGAGGGGTAAAGGAGGGGAGGTGATGAAGTGAGGCAGGATGGATGAGGGGAATGTGAGCTGAGAGGTGATTAGCTGCTGACTGGCCTGTTGCACTGACACACAGACTCACACTGATGGATGTGTGCAAGTCAAACCAAGCAGATGAAGTCAAAACACAGCAGAAGATAAAGTGCAGCACAAACAGCCTCATTAGGCTGCATGTGGAAACACACACACATGCCGTTGTAAACAGACATGTTCACATGGGTCACAGACACAGATGCAGACACACACTGGCACCCCCCCCCCCCACCTCCCCCCCCTCGTTTCTCAGTCGCCCATAGGCGCTGTGATTTACCTTTTGTTATGGCGCCCTTGATAAAGATCTGAAAGGACAGGACAGAATTGGCTTGGCAGCATGCCAGCACCTCAGAGCAATCTGCGGCTCGTCTCCAGAGTCTGTCTGTCCAGCCGCTCCCCCAGCGCCGGCGGAGCGCTGGCTCATCACACGCTAAGAGGAACAGATGCTGAATCATAATTGCGGTGATAAAGTAGACCGACAACACTGGCTTTCGCACTTTTTTTTTTTTTTTTTTACAGAAGACGTTGCCGCAAGCCTACATCCCGCCGCTGTCTTTTTTTCGGGGGGGGGGGCGGGAGGGTCTACACTGAACATGGATGTGTGTATGCACGTGTGATAGTAAATGGATTTGACGTAATGCTGTGGCAACGGAGCTCAGATGCAGGAGCACATTGCTGCTGATTAGTTTAACTGCTGCCTGTTCTAACTCGGCCTCTCTGCCATAAATATTGATGGAGTGCTGAAAGAAATATGTTTCCTTGTGTCAACAGGGCCACAACGCCGCTTGTTGGTTTATTTGGCAACAAGAACACCAGCTACTTTTCCGCTCCATTTCTGGGAAGTTATGCCGTTCCCCTGATGGCAAACAGCACAAGTAGTCAATATTTTTTTGTTTCATTATGTACCAGCTCAATGTTGGACATTCTTAGTGATCCCTGTGGTGAATGCGCTGCCCTGAATCAGAGGATTACAGGGAACAGAGAGATCTTTTAGCATCAGTGTCGTTGTGTCTCAGATGGGGTCAGTGCGATACTTCCTATGGTCATCAACACGGGGTTGAAATGTTAAACCCAAAGGACGCCTTCACTGATATTTCACTACCTGTAAATGAATGCCACCAAAAGTCCGTCTGACTTATATTGAATATACATCATAAGTTATATTATTATTTAATCTCCTTAGAGTGATGTCATCTGGAGGGGCTTTTCAGCTAGAAGCAGAGAAATATTTCAATACAGGGAAGTCTGAGTGACGTTTAAAAGCATTAATGTACATTTATTCCCTAGACCTACCCACAGGAAGTAAGCTGAAAATTGCTGAAGTTGCCCTTTAACAGTGACTACAGCTCTGAGATGCTTGTACATGGGGATGTGACGTATACCTTTGGAAC
The DNA here is from genome assembly GCA_033026295.1 of Channa striata. Classification (NCBI taxonomy): domain Eukaryota; kingdom Metazoa; phylum Chordata; class Actinopteri; order Anabantiformes; family Channidae; genus Channa; species Channa striata. Next base: position 2,966,269 of record CM065184.1, read on the forward strand.
AAAACAACTATACTATATATTCACAAAGTAGTTATAAGAAAACAATAAGAACAATAAGGAATGACTCCAAAAAATATGTGCTGTGTGCTTCGTGTTCTGTACCGTTAGGTTTAAGTTTGCATTCCCTTCCATTAAAAGGGCATATTAGGGGAACTTAATAACAACAGTGCATATTTAGCCAGTACCAATGTTCTCATCATCAGCAACAAAAAATGTCTGAGGAGTGTTCATGTTTAAAAATCTTTAATTATCTTTAATTAATTTCCGACCAAGGAACATTTGTACTAGCTAATTGTATAATCAATATTATGCTGACAAAATTCAATTTCAATATGAAAAGGATGCTAACTTGCTCTTGTGTCTGACTGTATTTATGCTGCAGAGTCTGAATACAGCTTTCACTCCTGATCCTTAGTAGACTAAAAACCGGTAACATCATGCAGAAATGAGATCTGGGTCTGATGTCGGTGGCCTAATACTCAGGGGCCCTTCCAGGACGAGGAGAGGGCTGCCTATTGACCATTGTTAGGTGTCATTGTCGGAGAAATCCTTATGCAACTGACCCTGTGGCTGTGGGCTGTCTGCTCCAGTCCTGTCAGCACAAACTGTGCCACTTCCATCTCTCCCCCTACTCAAAATCGAGCGCTCCACAACTTTGACTCCACTTTTCCAGCTCAGTATCTCCATAAAACATGATGGATTTTTAGCAGCTGCTTTCCTGATTAGGGCCCCTCACTTGCAATTACCCATTGCTCTCCTTTTGTATACACAAATAATGCAATTTTCTCCCCCGAGTGGAACCCATTCTGGTCATGTTGCTTTTGGCACCTAAGAGGTCTCCCTCCTGTAGACAACCTGGTAGGAGCAGACATCATTTCCATAGCTGATGAGTGCATAATAGAGCTTGTTCCAACAAAAACAATCTGCAGTGCCTGGGCTGAACTTCACCCTTCGCCCTGCGCTGTATCCTAAATTGCAGCGTTGAGAGAGGCATCTGGGGGAAATTAGAGGTCATGTGACTGCACCGGTTTAGTCGAAACAAAAAAAAACAAAAAAAACGGTAATGTTTTAGCCTTTGACGTCCTGGTCTTGGCCAACATGTTAATCATTATGGCCTGTGTGGATGTCGTTCACCTTGGATGGACGCCCTCTGAGCAGTCGGCCTCGGTCTGCATGCCCCATCAGAGGGGAAAGACTGAACACACAGGATTTGTGTGAGGCTTAAAGCCCCTTTCTGGATTTGTTGCACAGCATTGCAGCAACGTGAGTGTGGACTCCAAAGCCTTAGTGAAGTGACCTCTTTGAAGGTGAACCCAAAATGTTTTGCGGCTGTTTGCAGAGCCAAATTCTGCTTACCCTGCTTTAGGCTGCGTCAGGCAAAGGGCCAGCGTCTGCATTCAGAGCGTCACGCGAGCCGACTGAAACGGGCACGTTATGAAATAACTTTTGGCATTTTTTTTTGTGCTGTATTTCTTTGTACGTGTGCACTCGGTTGTCTTCCAGCTTCCTCCCACCTTCACACTGTGCCATGTCATTATAGCCTCTTATTTTCTGGCACAGGTGGGCCAGTAAAGCTGATCCGTTTACATTGCTCACAGTGAGCGGCAGCGAAACACGAGGCCCCATGAGGCCTGGTGGTTCTGCAATGTGGGCCAGACTCCTGCTGAGTAATGGTGTCGGGCCAAACTCACAGTATTAGCTGTGCTAGTGGCAGCAGTGGGACCAGCCCGTGATTCATGTTTCATTAATCAAACATTTTACAGCCCTGTAGCTAGCTGCGGCGGACATTTTAGATGTATCTTTCTTAATCCTCTCCATTTTTAATCAGCCTAATCTTGCACAAAATGAAGAACCTGGTTTGGAAATATTACTGAAGGCAAAGGGAAATGTCTCTCTCTCCTTTCTCCTGACTCTGCTGAGGATCACTGTGAAGCTCGTTCTGGTTTTTACACAGAACTCTTTGGTCTTGCTCAAAACCTAATTTGTTTAAATTCAAGCTAAATACAATTATTGTTGTTCATCCTTTGACAGTTTACAGGCTTTCGAGAAGGGTCCACACGTTTACTTCGGTCGCTCATCATTAAGGGAAAAAAGCTCTTAGACTGAATAAAGTTAAACAACCAGAAAGTGAAGTGTGAATTATTAATCTACATAATATGCTTTGTCGAGTAATGAATAGAGTGGGTCGAGTTGTGCTACAAAGGACATAGTATGTTCATTATTATCAGACTGAGTTATGCCTCCATGCTCATGTGTGTCTGTATGTGTGTTTACATGCAGATCGTTTGCTCTTTGCCTATATTCAAGAACAGGGCAGCAACAGTTGGGGCGTATGGTAAAAAATGCATGTTTATAATCAAAGCTGACAAAATGCAAATTCCCAAACTGTGATCAGCAAGCCTGTATGAAAACGTGCCAGTTTTTGAACATTTGTTAGATAGCGGGGACAGATTGAGCATTTACTGTCTCATAAGCAGCATAATGCAAACAAATTGTTAAAATATCGGCACGCAGGCCGAAATGTTCCTGACGAATGCACAGAGAGCCGGTTCACAACGGAGCAGTGTCACTGTGGATATGGGTCAATGTGCACCGCTGTCCTCGCTCATCTCACATCCTCGATGTCTTCACGTTATTCTGAATCCTGGACACGCCGCTCAGTGCTTCCCTCTGCTCTCCTTGTTTTGTCTGGGTGCAGCAGCTCGCTGGGGACATTTGTGATCAGGCTGCAGAACAATCCAGTAGTGAAGTTTGCTGTTTTGATGCAGGCGTTGGGGGACACAGAGGGAATCGCAGAGGTGGGTGGCTGGGTGTATGTGTGTCAGGATGGGATGAATACAATTTTTTTTTTTTTTTGTATTTCCCAGCATTCAGTTGGCTCATGTTCAGCAGTGATGTAACTGTTCCGTCCACAGGCTATTCATGGATAGAGAGGACAAGTGCAGCAGCTCTGTCTCACACACTCGTATTCACGGATTCACATAAAGGACAGCGAACACAAAAATCTCCATCGTCATCACTGGCACTAACTTTACAAAAATATAGTGGATAATTTGTCACTTTCATGTGATCAGTTGTCTCAAATTTTAATCAAAACTAATAATGAATAAAACTGTGCCAACCACTTGTGAATTAAACAAAGGAAAAATAATGCATATAAATAACAATCCAAAAATTTCATATCAGGGCATTTGTGGTGACCTTGATGGGAGCTGTTTATTAGTCGAGATGTGGGATTTGCAGTAAATGCATGAATACATAGGATTGGATGCCTATGTTTGGCATTTGAATGTCACATATTGTATATATCTATAGCATCTATGAATCCATTTTTTCAAAAGTCATGCTAACAATTACACAGCTTACATGAGTATAAGAAGAAGAAAAAATGCAGAGAGAAACCTTAAGAACAGCAATGAATCATTTCGCTCATCAGATAACCTATTGCATTATGATTATTTTATTGGACCATCTGAATAAAATTTTAAACCCTAATGTCAGTATGATATGGCCTCTTTATGCAAGCACATTGCACTTGATGTGAGTCGTGAACAAGTAGATCCTGTGCGTGAAACATCTATAGATTTCTGTCACTTCTCCTGGGCAAATTATTTTCTCTTTTTTTCAACCCTGTTGAGTCTAGAGAGGCAGGTCTTGAATGTTCGAATCTCTCAAGTTCTGTATTGTTTAATCAATAAGCAAATTACAGACTCTTGGCTTGATGCACAGTATTTGTAACCTGGAAAACTGCTGTTTGTGTGCTAAATGTTTTATTAAGCAAGTTTGAGTGATTCTTTAGTCCCCATCTAATACTAGTCCTGTGCAAATAGCATCTGATAAGCATGACTAACAGATTTGTTCCTCCACTTTAGTTTTCCAATGTGTTATCTGTATAATCTGTTTAGATTAGGTTTGCAGACAGCTTATGTCCCCGTTCGGGTTTGTTATATAACTGTAGAGGCAGGCTGATAGTTAGGCTGTGCCCAGAGGGTTTCAATTTAAAGCCCATCCACAATTTCAACCTAATCTGTGTCCTGTGGAAAAGGGAGGATGTTGTTTTAAAGAGGGAGGTGGAGTAAGGGAGGAGGGAGAGAGAGAGAGAGAGACAGAGTAAGCATGTAAGGAAGCTCCTCATCATGCCAGACATGATGGGAATGACTGGAGAAATACAGGGAAGCATGCAAGCATTCCCGCAGTATGTCAGAAGCTTGTAGAATCTGAAAGCTCCCGTCCAAGCGCTTCAAAAACAGGAAGGGTTTTAGCCCACTGAACGTGTACTTAGCACGTGCAAAAGCGCTTTCATTCTATTCACACACAGTCACAGAAACAAACACACACTCTTCTTCTACAGCCTAAAATGTCGTAATCCCAGTCAAGTTTCAAATCTGATTTAAGGACGTTTAGAAAAGCAATCAGAAACTCGAAGCTTTAGCGGAACAGGAGATGGAATCAAAACGTATTTTATTCGTATTCATAACTGGCCCACGGAAAGTCTTTGGCGCAAAGTCACGGGTACGTCTGGTGCAGGGGAACGTTAACAGCTTTTCCTGATTCCAGTTTGCCTTCGCTCACCAGACAAACAGTGCGAGAGATGAGTTCACGGCAGAGGCCTGTGTGCTTTTGTGTGGAAACCTCACTGTACAAACAAGTTATCTTCCACGTGGGCCCAGATCACTGAAGCTCAGATGATACTCATCGTCATTATAAATTGAAGATGAGTTGGAGCAGATTGTCTAAGGTAAAGCTGACTAATCACAGGGTTTTGTGGACGTAAATCTGTCTGCTGAACTAACAAGAATTCCGTCTTATTAGGGATCTATATTTTTTTTGCAATATGATATAGTCACCATGACAACACATTCTGTATGCAAGCTAGTTTTTACAGTTATCGGTTCAAGTCAAGACACATTAGAATTTTTTTTTTATCAGTTAACTTCACATGTTAGTCGATTACTAATTTTAGCTTTTAACATGCCAAATTATTTGAAAATGGAACTTTAATTTCCCAGAGCTCAGTATAAGTGCAGCAGCAAATTCTCATGCTTGAGAAGCTGGAAAAACACCTTTATTGGATTTATTTAATTACATTATTATTTAAGAAATGTTTTATCAAAATAGTTGCAGATGACTTTTCACTAATCCATACTTCATTTCAACTTCCATAACTCCGGCTCCAGTAGGTGTCGGGACTAGAAATGCACAGATCCAATTATTTTTTTCTTGAGAGGACATACTGTAAATACCGTACAGGTAGGAAGCGGTAAATTGCAGACTGACCTGCTGTCAGTCTGCCGGAATGGATTTCCTCATGTGGGTCAATACAGCCAGTGTAAACACACAAAAAACCGGAATGATGCCAAACAAATGTTCCATATACAACAGGCGCAAAAGCAACAGTTCATTAATTTGGCCCCTAATTATGTGACTAAGAATATGATTGTCAAGCCTTATAGGGTGGTGAGGTTCCGTAGCATCTAAAAATGTATTCTCATGTCATTATCATGAATACCTGACAAACTGTCAACACAACTACAATGTTTGCTCTTTCGTTCCTGCTCGCCTTAACACCGAGGCGAAAGGTCACTGGTTGTGTTTCAAATAGCAGATCGTCCTGTCAGTCAGTCAGGCCGTACAGAACATCTCAGGTATTTTAATTGGATCCATGTTGCCCTCACTTGTGGTGAACAGAGGGAAAATTGAGAAAATGTGTTTTAAGATGACTGAGGCGTCCTGTCCTCTGAAACATAATCTGTAGCGACGTCTGTCATCTGTCTTATGATGGCGGCTCAACTGGGGCAGCTGTCAGTCGAGCGTTAGAAGGACTGTGAGTAAAATGTTTCGCTGCTTTGGAGGATTTGCTCTGCCACACGCCGTCCACAGTCGTACCCTTTTTTTCTATTTTTAAGTTCTAACACCTTGACAGACATCTGTATGTTTATTAAAAATCCTTACACTGTATTTTTAATGCACTCTGATCAGTCAAACCACAGTGTGCTTGAGAGAGATGAGAACGAGCACAAAAACCCCGCCAGTGTTTCATGAAACTGCTGATCGTTTGAAAGCATCGTCCAGCCTTTTAATCTGTCAGACATTCTGTTAATGCACCTTCAACTTCTAATACTGTAAATCTGATCATACGTGACTGGCAGTTTTCTAACGAAGAGGTGTGTTTGTCCAATTAGAGACATTTGCGAAGGATGCTGCCCTGTGTACTCGCTCCCTTTTCCTCAAGCATTCGTTTTCAAGGTTAGAAAGTGTAAATGTGTTTAGATTTGTGTGTCAGTTCTGTGACGGCCAGAGGCATTTTACAACCTGTCTGCCCTCCGCAAGCCGGGGCAAGCTCACACCCCACGTAGGTAGTAGAATGCATATAGAGACAGAAAGGGCTTTGAGAGAAATAGAGTAAAGGCATTTAGTTTTGTGAATAAATGTTTCCCCCGCATCCTCGGACAAACACTTTCCAGTATTTCTGCTTCTCCGTATCAGAGTCGCACAGCCACTCATCACCTTTACGCTTAAAGATTTCAGTTTCCTGTCCACTTATCGTTTTTAACATCGAATGTCCCACATTTATGGACCATTGTTCCCTAAGTCACATTTAAACAATTTTACACGTTACTGTGCAGGTGTACTGTGACTTGTTTTATGAATATATGGCCTAATTAAAATCACAAAAAAGGTATTTGCTCCTGAAGTAGACACAAGGGAAACTGTGCATTTGACAACAACTGCATTGCATTTAGAAATTAAACAGTCGGCATTTCCCAAGGAGGTAGTATTTCCATGGTGATGATGCCCGTTGCTTAGCAATCTCCCCCAGCTTTTCTCCTATTTTTTTTCATAAGGAGTAAAATCCTCAAGATTAGTCGCTTTGGCAAATGGCCTGCATTGGCTCTTTGTCACTGTTTCACCACCCTTTGTTTAATCAGGCATTTTCCATTGAGATAGGAATCACTGTGACAAAGTAGAAACGATAAGCACCAGTAATGATCGTCTTAAGTCACAGCCAACATTTTAAGCCACTGCATAATCATATACGTACGTAAAGTGTCTTTTTGATGAATTAGATTTTGTGATGCACACACACACACACACACACACACACATTTTACCACTTTTGCAGTGATGGGGAGCTTCCACTGACTACAAAATCCTTAAGACGTTGCCCCAACCTCAACCTCTCTGCTGGATGACCAACTTTATTCTTTAGCCTAATCCAAAAAATTATCCCCAAAGTCAAGTCCTAACACAAACTAATCCTAAAACCACATTTAACTTTAAACCTAATATCAACCAAATCCAGCACCTGGTATAAACCTTTTCGGGACTTTTGAAATTCACGGGAAATACTTCATCTCAACACACACACTGGTTGTTTTACGCCTCTGCTCTCCTCCTCCAGTGAAGTCATCCTCTCCAACATCGACGTGGGCATCGCTGGCATCTGGGAGTGCCTGGTGACCAGTTCCCGTGGCAACACTTCTCAGCAAATGGAGATCGTCGTTCTGGAGACGTCGGCGACGTACTGCCCCGCTGATAGAGTCACCAACAATAAGGGGGACTTCAGGTGAGTCACCTCTGAGTGGCCACATACTGCTGCTCATCAGCTTGTAGTCAAATGGCCTCGAAACATAATCAGCAACACCTAATATGAGTAAGAAGCTACAGTATGTAACCCGGTATGGATTTTTCTTGTATAAAATATATGTTCCGCACCTGGGCATTCTTTGGAGAGGTGCCATGAAGCCACAGGCTGATGCAGAGATATTTGCTTCTAAATGTTTTAATCGAGGCACTTATACCTTCCAATAAAATGTTGAATTTCAGGTATTTGTGCTGGATTAGTAAGTTTTGCAACATGCATATTTGTTGCGATTTGATAACAACTACTATCTGCTTTGCAGAGCGTGGCGGGGAAGGGAGAGACAGAGCTGGATTGATTTTGAGTCTCACACTACTTGTACTTTCAGCTGCATTTGAATTTTGAGAAATTTGGTTGTTTGCTTTTTTGATTCGAGTTTAATGAGAGGTATGAATTCATGGTTGTGTCTTTGTGATCACGAAAAATAACTGGAAACAGGGAAACTGGTCCTGGTCTGTACTAATGTTAGAAATTTGAATATTAGCACCTCTAACAACCAGTATTTTCTAATTATCTTTGTTGGTTGATGTCATAATGTGAAGTATTTATTATAAATTTGTGATTTTTTGGGGGTCCAATGGAACAAATGCAAAATAGCATGTTGATAAACAAAATTTGAGGTGCATACAGACCATGTTCTTTCAGTCCTTTTTATTAAGTTTTCTATCTGTACATTCCACATGAGAGCACTGTAGTATCAGGTGTATTTCCTGCTGAGTCTGTGTTTTTAACAGTAAGGTTTTACATGAATAGGGTAAAAAAGGACTATGGTCATAAAAATTAACCATAAATTAATCTTGAGGACACTTACTTTTCATTTACCTTTAGTTCTGTGTAATTAGTGGGAGTAGACGAATGTCTAATAACCAGTTTTTAAAGCCGATAACAGGTGATCTCCTGCTAAATAAGGTAAACCCCGCTATGATTTAATTTGCTATAAATATTCCTAATTACAGACTCTAGACTACTACAATTAATACCGCAATCAGAGCACTCACTCCCCCGTTTATCATCGCTCTATGATCTGTGCAGCAAAGGTACTTATGGCTGACTCTTGATGGCGTTGTTCTCATCTCGTTCCACCTTCTAAAAATCTGCCACACCTGGTCGGCCGTGCGCCAGCTTCACTAACTAATGAAGGTCAGAACTGAGTAGGTAGAGCAGAGCCTGGGCAGTTCATATATTTTAATAATAATTGGATATGTTACATAAAAACTCCCACAAACATTATGTTGCAAGATTATAAAAACAGGCAGAAGTCGTTCCCGTGAATACCACACATCGCCCCTCCCTCCGTCAGCCCTCCACTTCCCTTCCCTCCATTTCTGGTGGCCACCCTGACACCGTGTATCTGCATGCACACACTCGTCCTCCGCCTCTCCATCCTCTGTGGGTTGTGCTGTCGTCGTGTACGCTCCTTTGTAGCTGCTGTACTTTACAGCCCACTCCTGGTGCAGCAGGCACAGAGGCTTTGTTTCTGCCAGAGCATTGGAGTAATGGGCCGGAAAATGAGCCCCCCCCTCCTTTTTTTTTTTGTTGGGGGGAAAAATTAATGCCATTTATTACTAAGTGGCTGCTGCAACAGTGTGCATGCAGAGGCAGGAATAGAAAAAAGACACTGGGCTGTGGAGCGGAGGCATTGCCGGTGTTGGCCTCCCGAGTGCAGCGCCATGCTTTCATTTCGATGAAGTCACAAATCCCTCCACCTTAAACGTTACGTCAGCTGACTTTTTCTGTCAGGACTTTGACGTCGCCCTAAGAAGAAGACCACAACGTGTGAGACAGGTTTCTCCTGTGAATACAGCACCAACGACTCTTTTTTTAAAGCAACACACGGAGAGAGAGACCTTACAGTGTATGTACAGCAGCAGCAGCAAGAAACACAAACCTGGAGTTGTTCTATTACCAGGACGATGGAGGCTAATGTAGTGGACTGTGAATGTTTGGCTGACTCTTTACACTTAAATGAGCTTTATTTTATTGAAACACTAACATTATCAAGGCATTACCACGAAAATGAACATTTTCCGTTTCCCCATAAAATCACTCTGGCCCCTGCCACAGGTTGGTCAGCAGAGCAGCTCCGAGACTTGGCTCCTGATGACATTATTGGGAAAGTCTCATTTCTTGCTTCAGAGGAAACTTTGCATGGCCGTGAGAAAAACACTTGTAATTACACTCTGAGGCTGAATTTCCCCTTCAGGAGGAACCGGCAGGAGCACGTTTCTGCTTCGAATGTTCATTTTCGTCCAACATTTTTCATATGTTGAAACGGCACAAGAATGATTTGGTGTTGCTCGTTCGTAAAGCTGTGGGACTTAAAATGCAGAGTTATCCTGACATTAAGGCCTTAGTTACATATCGGACGCAAAGCATTGAGAGCCTTTTCTTTAATATCCCATCATGATCCAATCACCCGTTACCATTTATCCTGCTCATTTTGGAATCTACTAGAAAGCTTTTATAAACGTTTCAGTCTTAATTGATTTTTGTCCACTTCAGTGTGTTGTTGTTCAGAGATGACTATGAAAATTATTATTTTTTTGCTTCTTTAACAGGTAAAGGTTTGAGCAAACAATTAAATAAACGATTTAATCTTTTATTTCATTTTAGAAAATGTCCTTTCCCGGACATGGGATTTGTGTATAACCACACCACCATCATCATCAAACACAAAGTTAATAATTTGGATTAAAAAGTTAATAGTCAAAAACCATTAATATCACAACACATTGTTTCACAATCAAGTATCAGAATCTGGCAGTCTTCTGCAAAAATAATTAGAGCTAGCTGCAAATCAAATATGCAAATTAATAATTTTCTAAGTCTAGACAGTATGAAATTACCATCTGTTGCAGCGAGTTTAGATCCCTAAACTCCCTTCATTTCACATAGTTTAGCCGTATCTTGTGTGTGGCAGATGGCCAAAGACTCTAGCCGGTATCCTGGCCTTCCTGCCCTGTGCTCCTGGCACCTTTGGCTCTGCCCCCCGCCCCCCTGGCAGCGGCGCTCACCCCTCCGGCCACAGGGAGAAGAAGGCGTGGCGGCGGTGCGACCGTGCAGGACGCTGGGCTGAAGAGGACTACACTCAGTGCCCCTATGCCAGCGAATTAACTCGTGTGCTGCATGAGCTCACCCAGGTATCGATGCTTTTAACGGTCAAAAAATTAGTTTGCAGGTTCACTGTGATGATTGAGATGTTGACCTTTACAATATTTGCCAGACACACTCAGACAAAGATTTAATACCTTCATATTTCCAGAATACCGAAGCTAATTAATGTGTAGCATGCGGGCATATGCAGATCTATTAATGTATTCATTTAAATACACAATACAAAGTGACTGACAAGAACCTGACTTCTTACTACATTCCTTGTGGGATTACTCCGGGATATTAAAGTAATCCAGTTCACAAATCACATGGATGACATGAAACGGGCTGCAGTGATTTATTATTTATTACATTTTGTCAGAGCTGTTTCATGCTATGTTTTTGATGAAGTACGATGGCGGGCTGTGTGATCACCTCCTCTGAATACTGTTGTACATTCTCCTTTTGATTTCCTCTTCTTTTTAGATTACCATCAATACGACCAATGCACAGCCTTTGGGCCAGCAGTTAGTGGCTTTCACCAGCAGGGCGGCGCACTTCACAGATGTCATGGATGTCATTTTTGTCACCCACTTGGTGGAGAGACTGACCAGGCTGGTGGAGAAACGCAGAGACGTAAGATTGAACCCATTATAAATACACCAACATGCGATCCAAGACTATCTATACTATATAATAATCATTTGTAGCGTATATTTGGGTAATTTTTATTAGCAGCTCATTTTTGCCTCAAATAGTTACGCTCAGGAACACTATTAGTATTTTTAGTTGTAGTTAACGGTTGTGATACTGTTGTCTATATTAGAGCCGATGTAAAGTGAAATAGCTGATTTTCTGTGTATTATACCCCATAACATGAGAAATCTGAGCTATAGACTATGACATTGTGGGGTTAGATAGTTTTTCAGCATTTCTGTGGTCGAGGTTGTTTTGGGGCAGGTCTTAAAGGAGCCATGGTGATGCAACGGAGCCCCTAACATGAACTTGTTAAAGCCCCATTCGAAATCCCGTTGAGATTCCTAACCTTAGGAACAACAAATCTTTCAGCCTTGGAACCCACCCATCTAAAACCATTGTTTGTCCAGTGTTTAGTATTGTTTAGTATTCAGTTAGACCATGAACCATCAAAACCTAATCTTTGAATCCAAGTGGATGTTTGTGCAAATTTTGAAGAAACTGCTTTGAGCTGTTCCTGAGAAATTGCATCACTGGCATGAAGATAAACAAATGAGATGATTTTGAGGGAATTTCTGGAGCAAAATGATCCCATAATGGCTTTTTTGGACATTATTAGGAGATGGAAATTAGAAATATTTACACTTGAATTTAGATAGAGATATAATAGCGTGATGGACATAATTATTACAAAGTTTCAGCTTTAGCTTGCGTTGCAGTAATCCAAATGCCAAGGTAGCTGCTGCTTTTATTCTGAGGCGTAGCATATGCATATTCGTTCAAAGCCTTTGCCTCGAGAAAGGCCGTGGTTCATCCGAAAAGCTGTTAGCTAGCTCATCTGGATGGAACAGCAGCTTCTCGAGAGCCCTTCCCGAGCAAACAACAATGGACACTTTAGCGGATTTGCAGCAGAGTCTGCCCAAAAACACACAGCAACATGCTGTCATTGTGGCTTCAATCGATTTCAGACAGCTTAACGTTTCACCTCATGCACTTTCCCTTTTGCCCATGGCAGCATTGGACCTGAAAGACAATTATAGTTATGAAGATGCATCTCTATTTTTTTAAGGGGCCAAACTGTGTTTCTACCGTCAGTGAACTTGAGTGCTGTTTGTGGCCAGAGGCAATCAGAGGGCTTGACGTCACACTGAAGGTCAGCTTGTTCAAGGGAAAGCGTGTTGAGCTTAGTTGGTGAAAAGAATCAATATTGGCTCTCGCTCGTCCAATTATTCATCATAGGTCACTCGGGAGGAGATACTGTTAGGAAATACTTGGCGTTTTACCATTCCTGAGACAGTGCAGTGGAGACCACCCTCATTCATCCCATGAACGAGGGCCACAATGAAAAGTACAGTAAGCAAATAGTGCAGTGCCATCCCAAGGAAGCAATTATTCCTCATTGGAGCTGCTAATCTAAATTAAATCTCTCTATAATGAATGAAGGCACCATTGCCTCCCTCACACTTCTGACTGGAGATTATAAAAGTGCCCGTTGTTGCAGATGTGATTGATGTGCAGAATGAGGGTGTGTGTGTGTGTTTCCACAGCTGGGGGACTACATATCAGACATAGCGAGTAACATGATGCTTGTGGAGGAACATATCCTGTGGATGGCTCAAAACGAGGCCAGGGCGTGCACTCGCATCGTCCAGTGTGTGGAGCGGATCGCTGACCTGGCGCTGACTGGAGACAATCGGGTCATTTCCAAGGTACAGTGCAGCTGGGCTACGCACGAAACGGTAGCACTCAGTCGGGGCAAAGGTTGATTGTCTGAGTAAATGTCCTGTAGCTTTACCTTTTTTCTTGGAGCTTAGAATAATGAGAAGTTAATGTGGCTTGAGCAGATAGTGAGAATAATGCATGGGAAAGATTAATTACTTCCTTTCTTTGTTTAGTCTTGCTTCAGTCTATTTTTCTCCCATCTTTGCTGTCACTTGGGATAAAAGCATCTGCTAAATCACTAATATGAAAATCTCTGCCCTCCTCTCTCTTCCCCCCTCTCCCGATTCTTGGACTCGCTCTCTCAGGTGTCTGCTAACATTGCTCTGGAGGCCTTTCTGATCCAGCCATCAAACTTCCTCGGTCTATCCTGCACGGCGCTCCAGCGGCCCCTCTCTTCGTCCACCTCGCCTGTCCCTGACAGCCAGGCCCACACTGACAAGGACATGAGCAGGGAGCTTGATGCCGTGGGGGAATCGTTGCTCAACTTCAAATGCCACACTGTCAACAACAGCTCACCGGCCAGTCAGCTCAGCAAGGTAATTTAATAAATGGTGTGAAACTTTGCTTTGAAAATTTGCTTCTCTGTTGTCCTGCTTGTCTCTGGTGGCACTGAGAAGGAGAGACAGAGAAAAAAAGGAGAGAAGATGTTCAAACAGAGGAGGCCCAGGTCAGCTGATAAAGAAAGAAAATATGAAAAAGCGGCACTGTTTGTGGAGCGGCTTGTGGGCACAGAAAATGAACCCTCCAGCACGCGAGAAGGATTACCACCTGCCCTTAAGTCTGCCGTCGCCTATTTGTCCCAGCGAGCTGACACCTTGTTTGGGTTTGTTTGCACGTCATAGATCAGCTGCTGATAGGTGGGCTTGTAGTGGGGGCAGGGCCTTCAAATAGGACGGTAATTTGGGAGTCAGCGAATGTGAGCTACTCCCCCTGTGATGGATAAGATGGCCTTGCATACCCGTCACTTTAAATCAGCTGAAGCCCTGCCTCGGCTCCGGTTGTGGCCGTCCCACATGACAAATACCATGCCAGCAGACGAGGGGACCTCTGCATCTGCAGATGGCGGCGAAAAAAATAAAAACCGCTTGTCTCCTCTGGCAGCGAAGTGGCGTAGTAGAAGTTTGCTCCCTCCAGCTATCCAGCCTGCCGATGATTTAATCAGTGTGCATGCGAGTTAATCTGCTGTCTCTGCCTGTTAGTGTGTATTACAGCAGGAGACTGTGTGTGTGTGTCTGTGTGTGTGCGTGCTTATTTCATTTTTCCTCATCATCTTCTTCTCTGGTGAGACAGTGTCAAGTCTCTGTGGTTTTGTCAACAATTACAGCACTTAGTTGTTCTGGAGCTCCAGGCTGTGTGTATTCTCTACACACAGATATATACTGTATCTGTATCTATGTCTATATCCCTGTTAATGATTTCCAGATGTAGAAAAATTAGGGGCAACTTTTATTTTGGTTAAGGCCAAGAACACATCACCTGGACTGCTCTTCATACTTTTGACAGGCTTCCTTACGCACAGTTTAAGTCAAGTCCAAAACAAAGGTTGTAAAAATTACTGCGCAATTGGGCAAAAGCCTCTATTGATATTACAGGAGGACATGTGGAGCGCTCCAAAGCTTCCAGGCGTCGCCTAATCTCAAGGAAGGATCTCAGCAACCAACATAATGTTGATATTTAAGAGAGCAAAGGTGATCCCTCCGTCACTGCATTCCCTGTGATTGCAGCTTTTTGCAACCACGACGTTTCTTTCCACACAAAAGTGGCATTTTGTCACAGTCTGGTGTTAAATTGTTCGGGCATGTCAATGTGCTCTTGAAGCAAACTTTGTTCCAGAAAAACACGCTGCGTCTCGAAGTGTTGGTTCACACGGAAACGAGCTGTCATCGTGTTTCAGTAGGTACACGCAGTACGGTGACACATTTTGGTTCGAGTAAAAGCAGTCAGATGTCTTTTTTTTTGTAATTTGAGGACATGCTCTCCGGCTTAACCAACCGGTGCACATTCCTCTGCAGGTGCAGCATAGTGCTAAGAAGATAAGCTAGCAATCTATCAGGCTGAACATTTGCTAAATGATAAAGTAGGATTAATATGATTTATTGTGCACTGTGTCATGCTCATTTCACCAGGTCCTCACGGCAAGAGCAAAACAGAGTCGGGGCAGGTCTGAAGAACAGATGCAGTAATCCAGCGTCATGCTCATTTTGCATTACTGAATCAGATGGCAAGTTAAAAATATTCCTACTTGAACGGACGCTTCTTGTCACAGTTAAAGCAGCATGTGTCCGTATGGTTAGTTGACCTCTTTTGGTTGGACTTCGCATGGACTGATGTTGCCTGTAATAACTTTTTTCTTAAGGTGGAAAAACAAAAGAAAAAAAAAATGCCTGAAATGTTTATCACTGACTTAAGACTGACAAATATTATTACTGTACTATACTGTACTATACCTTCCTAAGCTGTACTATACCTTGGCTAGGTTAATCCTAATTTAACAAGGCACGTTGAGAACATCGCATAGATTAGGTGCACAGCTGTAGTCTGGAGAGAAGCTTACACATACTGAGTTTCAATCAGTCTTCGATGCTTTACGTGATTATTGCCATTGCGTCATTGCACTGTGCATGTAAATGTACATGTATGTATGATGATACTGTACAAATTAATCCACTATAGAAAGGAACAAATTGGAAATGATTTGACAAACATGCTGCTGTTGTTCTGCATTTCGGCAGAGTCACAGCTGGAATAGCTTTTCCAGTACTTGATTTATCGGGGTAATTTCTAGAAAAAATCAAAAGAACTCTCTCCAAAGGTTAGTTTGTGGGCGTGACATAAAGAAGTGTAATACTATTTCTACCTCATTTAGCAGGCAGAATGAACACAGCACGTCTTCCACGAGGTTGGTTCACACATACAAGACGGCTGCTGCTCTTCTGGAGCAGTTGTGGGGTGAGGAGCAGCGCCCTGCATGAGAGCACTTAACCAAAGTGACTTCAACAGCCTATGAAATGGCTCTAATGTATCTGCGATAGCGACATGCAGCTACGTTTATTGTAGTTTCATTATGACGACTACCGAAGGCGCTGGGCAGAGAGAGGCAAAGCGTAGCAGAGCAGGAAGAGGGAGAAGAGCGGATTCACTTCTAGTCCAATGAAAACACTTGGTGAAGATGCATATTGTTGCTTACTGTAAGTTTATAAGCTACATTTTTGTAAATGAATTAATACCTGGTGACTTGATGGCACTTAAAAAACCTTTTAAAAAAAAACGTGGTCGGGAGCTGTTATAGGAAAATTGACGACAAAAAATGTACGGCCGAAATTATCAAAAGCCACGTAAAGATTAATTTAAAAGCATTTAATATTTATGACATCAACAACGTAGAGGGTCATATACAGTACTTAGAACATTACCTGAAGTTTGCTGTGTTTTGCACTTATTTTACCTTCATTCCTCTGAAGACGCTACAGTCAGTGTTGTCCATGCTTCTCCATCTCACCTCAAAACTGGGCTTTGTTCTTTTTTCTTTTGTTTTTCTTTTTTTTTTTTGCGAATGTTGCTCCATTTATGAAACACTGGTTGCTTCCATTTTTGTTTTGGAAGTAGGAGGCTCTAGAATTTCCTTTCTCACGGGATTTTCTTGACTACAATGACTGATGAGGATTTTACTTTCCAGCAACTCCTACTCAAAGCGAAACACTTTACTGCATCTTGTATCAGTTCTCGGTACTGGCAAGTACTTAAATGTACGTATTTGTACTCGGACTGTAAAAAAAAGGGGTTTCACAGACTATATAATCTCGTTACTTATACTTTATTTGATGGAAAATTACTTTACACTTAACAAGGGAGTTGGTTTTGGTATGTTTTGGTTTAGACATGGTTTCATTTCCTTACATGTTATATCAGGATTGAAAAGTTTTTTTTTTTATCTAAATATTCACCCTTATGTCTTTTGTCACTTTCTTGCATTTCATGCTGATATCATTGTTTTCTGATCACACTTACATGGCAGAGTAGCAACCGCACAAAGCTACACTGTATTTTCATTATATCTTGAACACGACATCTCGTCTTAGAATCTGAAATTATATGTTATGATGTGTGATTGTAGGCTTTGTTCCTGAATAATATTATACGTGAATACTCAAAGCTTTAAGCTTTAAGTGTTGCCATGACAATAGGTAAACCTCACATCGTTCAGCTGAAATCTCACTATTGTGGGTCTCACAACCAGCTGTCACAGCCAGTGTTAAACTGGAGAAAACACAGCAATGAAAATAAAAGAAAAAGAAAAAATACCGCTGGTATTTGAGAGGACGAATATTTGAAAACACAGACAGATATCAGATGTAAAAAAATCGCCTGAAGTTAAAAGTAAAAAAAAAAAAGCGGAATGAGCAGCAATTCTCAACTGAGAATGAAAGTCTGTTGTGTGAAAGTAGCCATCTTTTCTCCCACCAGGACGGCGGCGTGTGTGTTCAGAGTGTGAACTTTGTGTGTGTGAGGTAAATACGTTTGGCATATCAGGGGCACAGAAATAAATGCACATAATGCCCCCCCCCCCCCCCCCAACACACACACACACGCACACGCACACGCTCTCCAATGACTCATCAGTCAGCCTGTCTAACACCGCTCAGTTTAACAGCACGCAGTAGTAAAGGCTGACACACATGCACACGGCTCGTTATCGAGCAAGGAAAAAGCGACAAAGATACCAACAGGCACAAAAGACGGACTTAGTTGGAAAAAAGTCCTCGTTGTCTATGCAGTCATCATGTAATCAGCACTTATCGTCCAAATCCCAGCTCTTTTAGATTTGGCACTGAGTCAAGTTTATACCTGCGTATATAACTTCCTTTTCCTGTTGTGAGCTGTCCTATGTTGGCGAAAGCAGAACATTGTCTGATATTCAAAAGCTCAATTATGATTTTATGTTTTCAGTGCTCAGCGAGTTTGCATGTAGGTGATGTTGCCAGGCATGTCTGCGTCAACCTGCTGAGCTTTTCCAACAGCTGTTTGACTCGACTCGGATTAAAACAAAGAGTGACACACAGTGATTAATATGCCAGGCCCCTAAAGACCCACGGACGCCCTCATAAACTTCTGTAGTTGACTGACTGACTGGCTGAGTGATTTGTTCTCTGTTTCACTCTGGCAGAAGCTTAGCACCATTTAGAGCCATTCTGGGTCCAACTGGACTAAGACACGCAGCATATGGGCCTGCTGTGCCAACACCTTGCCAAAAAGTGGCATAATCAAACAGACTTACAGCAGCAGCGCCTTACATAATGCATTCCGCTGGAAATGCAGTCACCTCGTGACTGATTTCTCTCCTTTCTTTGTATTTAGAAATATCAATTTTGTCAGATGGTTGTTGAGTCTTATGAAAGTTATTTAAAACAAATAACGTCATGAGTCAAGCGGGGACGGTGTGTCATGTTTTTTTTTTTTTTTTTTTTTGCTCTCTGTCAGGTTTTAAATAAACATCAAAATTACTTTGTGGAGCCCTGAATGAAGCAGCTGGGTTTTTACAACTTTAAAGCACATTAAAGTTTCCTAAAGCTACCTGGTGTTAGCAGGCTGCTGCTGCTGCTGCTGACCGCTCCCCTCAGCAGTTGGTCACATGTAGTTGTATTTTTGTGATAAGAAGAAAACTGACTGTGTTCAGGCAGATGACGAGTCATTTGAAAACACGACGGACACAATGCCAACTCAGGAGGCGAATCAGGAGGAGTGTTTCAGCAGTGCAGCAGCTTCAGCGCCGTGTCTACGTCTACACAAGGTCTGTTCAGACACCGTGTTGGCTGGCGATCACCTGCAGTTTGTCAGTGTTCAGAGCTGAACACACGGTGACTGAAGTTACAATTATAAAAAACAAGCACATTTAATTAGAAGCCACAAATGAGTTTCAGATTAAGTGAGACATACAACCGAAAAAGATTAAATTCATTCAGTTCAATTCAAACTCAGTCCAAAAATGATGTTCCCATGCAACTAACCTGCAAATGCAATTTATGTTTTACATTAATAATGGATAGCATGACATGTTTAGGGTGGATGGAAGTGTACAAGGAACAAGACTGACTATTCCAAGCACTCAAATGCAGTAACAACCTATTTTGCCATTTGACTTGCAACTTAAATTTAATGTCACATAGAAAATGAAATCTGGTTGTAATTCTACACACAATAGAACACAATTTTTAATTCCGGCCTAATTTTTATGTGCCAAGTGCTTCGTAAAATGAAAAGTTAAAGGACTGCTAGGGTTTTGACACAGTTATGACAATTCAACCTCAGGAGTATTTGGGGTGTCTGGACCAATTTCATTGCAATCCATCCATGAAGGCAATACCCTCATAACCACAAAATGTCAACTTAATGGCAGAAGACAAAGTCAATAGGATTCATACAGCTGTGGAGCCAGAACATGTTCATATTGGTAAATATGATTTTGCCATGGCTGTTGTAGTATCATGGAAATATGAAACAGATTTTGCAACAATGCGGGTCATATTTGAGCCTTCAAAGGGTGGACCAGCCAACTCACTGTCCTGTGGTGCCATCCCTAAATCTCCAGAAAAAAAAAAAAACAAGACCTGTCTAGTGGCTTGTGGTTATTTGTGTCAAGTGATGCACAAAACCCCCGTTGTTTCCTTTTGGTGGGAATAAAGAAAGCACTCAGTGTCAGTTTACTTCTCAGCCAATGTTCATTTGCTATTAATATCTACAATACATGTTAAAATCACAGCTGGATAGTGTTCAAATGCTGAGCGGATTATTCATGCTACTGGACTCTGGACTCTAACACCAAACACACTTGAGAAGCACAATTTTTGTGTCAGTCATTTCACTAGAAATCTCTATTTAAATCTCTGTGTGTATCTTACACACATATTAAAATTACAATACCGTGTGGAAGTAGTACACGAAAATGAAAGGATGCACAGGTTTGTGTAGTCACTGCCTTACACATCCAGTGGTATTTGATTGCCGGCACGATTCTTGTCTAGCACACACTTTTTCAAACGCTGCTTAATAACCTAATTGGTAGGGTAAATCTGAAATAGCACATGCTTTGTCTATTGAATGTTTCCAAAATAGTCACCAACATAAAATGTACGTCTTCCTCTGGCTTTGCCGCTCGTGCTTCAAATACATTTGGAATATTTCTCAGGTCAGGTTAGGTGATGCGCGTTATCTTACAGAGGGCGATGATGGTGCAAAAGCAGAGTATGTTTTAGAAATTCAGAACAGTCTAACGCCATGGTTCTTAAGACTTTTAGCCTGGGACCCACTCAAACAATGCTACCAATGTTCCATGTCAACTGTCTGTCACCGGTTGATTTAATGAGCTGCTCCTTCCTTCTCAGATTGCTTTACAAATACCTATAAAGTTATTCATTATATTAAATGGGTATAATCCGAATCCTTGGCTGCAGGTTTTTCTTTACAGTTCTACATTAATGCACCAGTTGGGAGAGTGTTAATTGTGTGACCAACAATAAATAAAACATGAACCCGAACATCCAAATTAACTAATGGTAAAAGGAGAAGGGAGGTGACATTCGAAAATTGCTGCGTGAGCTGTAGTAAAGCTGAAAGCTTGTGGGTCTGGGGGCCAATAGCTGCAGGGCGAACTGGAGTGAAAATGTGAAAATGTGAATAAAACTGCAAAAAAAAATATAGAAAGGTAAAAAAAAACCCTGAGGTGAGAGTGTGAGGGGAAAGGGAGACCTCAAATTTAAAACTCCCAGGCACAGCTGGTGAAATTGTGATCTTTCTGTTCAGCCTAATGTACATTTTATACAAAATGAAACAGTTTAAATAAGGACATTAAACATATTATGATTTTAATTTGACTACATATCAATTTGGTGGCGAAACGGTCACGCTCCTGTCGGGTATTTATCAGCTGGTGTGAGCGCACGGTTGTACTGTACTGTGCTGTACTCCAAGAGCCTGCTTACATGTCTTTTGTTACATCTTATACTTCGACAAAATGAATTCCCTCAAATCTGCAATTAAAACGAGCTTTTGAAAGACAAACATCAGGCTGCAGGATCTTGCCTGTCAGCTGACCTTAAGTTGGTATCGTACTGTTTGATACCACAGTGTCACTTTGCTGGGAACACATTTGAAACTAATTGCCCGTAAATTACACAAACATTTGGCGTCTTATCCCGTTTCCCAAGTCAGTGGGCATTATCCTTGATGATGACGATTTGGGACAATATTTACCACTTTAGATCTCCCTCTTCCTTGTCATTGACAGGTAATTAGCGGAAGCCTTTAGGCTGAAGGGGTGGCGTATTCCCACCGCCCTCTCTCGGCACCACAGAGCTCCAGTGCTTTTTAATTACATCCACTCTGCTCTGCGTGGGTGTGTGTTTGTGCTGTTTGGCACGGGGATGTGTTTGGATGTGCGCGTGCTCGTGCTCGTGCACATCAGCCGCCCTCCAGGTTAAGACTCTTTCTGGGGACGCTGTTGCGGCAGAATAAAGCCGGGGGCTGCTGAGCTGTAAACGAATCCTGCGTGTCAGCACAGACGAATATGACCCAGTTTGTCCTGATTCGGTAAACATGGCACTTTATGACTCTGCATACTTAATGTCAATTTGTTCCTAGTTAGACTCTGTGAGGGGTGTGTTGTGTACAGTTTTCTAATAAGCACTGAAGAATTTAACATGCTTAACTCCAACCTGGACGTCGTAAGGACTCTTCATTAGCCCATTGACCCGTGTCTCTATGTGAAGGGGTCACAGATTGAAGAAAATTTCCCTTAATATTAGACAGGAAAGTTGCTGCAGGTTAATTGCAGGGGTGTTGAAGTCAAATGGCAGTAGGCATTAACACTGGCTAGATGTAAAGGCTTCGTTAGCTCATGAAGAGTGGGTGCGTTGTCTTTTGTGTGTAAATCAGAGGACGTACAGTTAATACAGTAAGTGTGTACAGGTAGTTTTTTATTTTTCTGTCTATGCAGTATTTACAGCACGCGTGGATGTGGCTATAGATCGGAGCAGATGCAGTGCACCCCGCGGTGCGAAGGCATATCGAAATTTCACTCTGTCCCCGAGGAATCCCGTCTTTTCTCTGTCTTTGCAGCTCGGTGAAACAAACGGGCCTGTGATGCAGTAGTGAGAGGCCTTGAATGCTAAACACATCATAAGGGGGGGGGTGGATGGGGAGGAAGTTGGGGGACAAGAAGAGAACTGGAATTGGAGAAAAAAAAAAAAACAAGAATGAGAAAGCATGCGATGCAGCCAAAAGTGACAAATGAAGGACTAGAGACACGTGGACAGATCTAGGCAAATAGACAGTGAGAAGTGAGATGGAGAGGCTTAGCCGGGAGGGAGGGTGATACTAAGAGCAGGAGAATGAGAAAGAAAAATACGTCTGTCCACTTCAACTCACCCAGAGACTCAGATTTATTTCCCTTTGTAGATGAGCGGTGGAGTTGATCCCCTCTCCTTCCAGTGCAGACTCTGTCCGGGACAAGTTGTCCTCAGCTGAATAATTCATCCCGTCTCATCTCTGTTCTGAAAACTTCCCGTGGAAGCGCACGGGTCACACGCTCTTCTGCACCTTCACATTTGCTCTGAAATGCCAATTTATTTTACCAAATGTTAAGTTGTAACGCCCGGGATCCTCCGGCGTTTAGTGCAGTGCTTACCAAGCATCTCCGCTGGCCGCGTTGTCCAATGCAGTCTTTTATTGCTGCATAACAAGTTTTTTTTTTCTCTCTCTCTGTCTCTGCACCACAGTGAAGGGATGAACGAAGCCATTTGCTCATCTCTTTCCACACATTTACCCAAGATCTCATTTAGTGCCACACTTTTATTAGACGAGCTACGGTACATCCTGACAGCCACTGTAGGAATGACAGCTGCGGCCTGCCCATTGCTTCGGGGAAAAGAATCCTTTGAAAAGCAGGTCATTTTTAATTATACACTGTATCAGCATCCAAATAGTGTCTGGTGTAATTACACCAAAGAGTGTGTGGTGCCCTGCCCATCGTCACACTGGAAATCTACATCACAGATTCCACCTCGAATGAGCAGATTATAGCTGTTTAAGTCGTTTTGAAATGACAAAGCGAAGATTTTTAAGTTCCGTAGATCAAAGCAGGCAACACATTTCACTGCTATCACGAATTCAAGGGAAAATAGCGTATTGGTTATGAAAACATACAGTCGGCTTTTGTTGGATAATAAATGATGCTGCTTCCAGATGATATTGTTGACTGCGATGACCCCTGCTTAACTCTGGCCAGGGACCTTTTTGCCGTCCTCCTTTCTTCTCCAGCTTTCGCTCTCTGTATCTTTATCCAGGAGAAGCAAAATATCCCAAACCTCCTTAGCCTGGATAATTCTGCTACATTTAGAGGTAGAGGAGAAGACATGATGCCTCAGGTATATCAGAGGGAGACATCCATCATATTGTGCCAAAGCTGTGATCAGCTTTGTGCATGAATGTTGTAAAAGAGCGTCAATTATTGAACACGCTCGTTCTTTTGATTAATGGTGAGCTGAGCAAGTATTTTGCAAATGAAGAAATGTGAGCGACGGAAGCCTCATTCAGTTGATGTGCGTCATTACACTCTAGTCTCATCATCCTACCTGTGTATTATCATTCACTTGGTGTGTGTGTGTGTGTGTGTGTGTGTATGAGTAGTGGCGATCAGTCTGTTGGGGGCCGAGGCAAAAATGCATCCATCATAAAACCGCTATGTTTAAGATGTGGAAAATACAATACAATACACGCTACACCACACTGCACATAGCACAGTGACTTACAGTATTACACCCTAGTGACTTATAGCAAACTGTACAAATTTCTAAATTTATGAACTTAGCTTGACAGTTAGCTTAGTTTACTATAGAAAAATTATTGTAAAATTATTGGAAGTTATTCAACTGTCTCTTCTACACGTGCAGCACTCACAAAGTTTTTTTGTATTATATTTAATCGTAAACGTCTCACTATCTTGCTTTTTTCCAGTTCTTTTCCCTTTTTTTGTTCCCAGATTAATAACTCCTCTTCATTTTCATCAGCCGGTTTTTGTTGTTTCATTAGTCCTGCTTGTTATTAGAAACTGAATCATGCCCTACGTGCAACGTATGGACAGTCGCGTGCAAACTTTGCACACAGCCAGTGTTGTACAGGATCTTGTCAGCAGGATCTTGTCAGCCCTCAGGGGCCCCGGCTGGTCTGGGGCCCCAAGCAGGTGCCTGCGTTCAGGGTCTGTAGAGGGTGCGAGCTGCAGAATGGACCTGATAAAAGCAGAACATCAATCACATAAGCCTGTTAACTTTTCTGTTCCGGATTATTTGTATCATTTATGATTTATTCTCGGGTGTGACATCATAGACATTATGTACTACTTCATTTCAAACTGCACGTATTGAACTTGGAGCTGGTTCCTGTGAAGGAGGAACTTGCACGACACTGGCCATGACTTTTGTAAGAGACCTAAAGTTTTTTTCATTTGTCAAGTATTTGATTTGTTGGATTGGTCAGTTCGTTTGTTTGATTAGTTAGGTTATTAAGTTTTTTAAGTAAGTTTTAACAGTATGATACTCGAAGGTTTTGTATCAACACTGGAGACATAAATGAATCAAAAATAAATAACTAAAGTTCCACTCGCTAAAAAAATGTTTGAGACCATTTGTTGGACTCCGTAATGTGACTGAACCGTGATCAAGGCAGCGTCCCTGCCACATGGACATTTATAGGATGAGAACTTGTATATAGGATATATGTATAAAAGCAGGCTGAAATGTGACTATTTTCATGCTAAAAACAGTGGTTTCATTTTAAATTTTTTTTTTTCTGTTTTGGAAAAGTTGACATCGTTGAAACATAATATTTCAGCCAACAGCAGCAATATGGTTCACGTCCCAGTGTAACTCTCAAAGTGAATGAGCAACATCTTTTCCTCCCAAAATAACAAATGGAGCCAGCACCAGACTGGCCAGCACCGAAAGCCTGTTTTACTGGGCAGCGGCCAGCTGTTTGTGTGGGTCACGGCAAATGTGAGACAAAAATATGCCGAGAGAAAATCCCGTGTGTGCTGAGCAAACTTTGTTACAGTTTATTATATAGGTCTGAATATTACGGTGCATTTTCTGATTGTAACCAGTGAAATGACTTTGTCAACTTCTGTGACAGCTGCTGGCGTTTCATCTCCAGTCTGTCATGATACGGGTCGTTATGGCCTCGTCATGAGCTGGATGTCCTCCTCCAATAGATGACATTCATCATCCTGTCCAACCCCTTCAGTAAAAAAAGATGCAAGATTTAGCGTGGGTGTTTTCCAATCTACAACTTTACATTTTATGTTTACGCGCACACACACGTTCCTACTTTGAATGATCAGGGCTGTAGTTAGATTTAGTAATGTCCATGACATTCAAATGTTGCAGAGGTTAAAGAACAAGAGGAGGACACTACAGTGTTAGATGTCTCATGGACAGATTGCCTTTAATAAATGCTATTTTATGAGCTACACACAACACACATCTTAAATATTCTGCTCACTCCCTGCCCTCCCCCCCTCCCTCCCTCCTTCTCTGGCTCTTTTCATGTGGCTAAAAGCAGCAAACACTGAGCCAACTGGCTGAGTTTGCCTCCCATGTGCTAGTTAATCTGGCCTGTCCTGCTTTATCTCCCACCTTTGCTTCTGGTCTACAAGTCACAGCTCAATTGACTCCCGTTTCTGTCCCTCTTTCTCTTCCTCTGCCGAGCTTCATGTCCAACAGGAGGCAACTCCTCCAAAAGGAAAAACGAGGGTGAAGCAGCAGGGAGTCCTCTGCTGTCCATCTCCTGTGTTCCAGGCCTCGGCTTCCCTTGTGTTGCTCTCAGTCTGCTGCAAGCTGCTTTCCTCCTCTCACCCTACATCCCGCACTATATGGGGTAATCAGAGCTGAATTAATAGAACATTAGGATGCTGCGCTGTTAGAGCAGTTTGCCCAAGCTCGAGGGCTAGTAGTGTGTGACAGGCGTGTGAAAAAATGCGTGTGAGATTGTTAAAAAGTTTTTTGACTGTCAGATTCCGCTCCTCGCATTGCACATGGTGGCGTATCACAGCGTCCCTGCAAACCGATGTCAAACAGCTTTTCATGTGACATCCAACACCTATTTGAATCTTGCAGCCAAGTCAATGCTGCAATTTCCGAATGAGATCACTGTGATGCCATTCATGGTTTTGCTGTAAAATTCCTGCTGAGGTTTGCGAAGCCATGGACATATGTTGTACCTGCACATTTGGACACGTGGCATGCATGTGTTTCTGACAGCATGCGCTGCTGTGTTTGTGCATAGACACAAATGTAGATATTAGAGTTTGTGCCAGCATCAATAGAAAGCACTCACATAAATCTCCATGACTGTCATTTGGAAATGATCCACCCTCCTTCACAACGTCTTCTTTCCTCTAACTTCCCCCTCTTTTATCGGCTCCATCCTCATCTTGTTTGAGGGGAAATAGTCTCCTCTAATACCCGTGAAAAGGAGAGAGGGGGGGGGGAAATGTTCTAATTGCTCTGCAGTGTATTTGCATGTTGCACCATCTGTGGAGCTTCTGTCTTTCCCTCAATTAGAATTCCTAGATCAGTGAGATTGGAGTTTTACTGCACCGCCAGTGTTTGCTCAGACGGAATCTGCTGCAAGAGCACCGGCTTTTACAAGTTATAATTACAGTAACACTGCGCTCCTCTTTCAACAGTGGGATATCTCCCTCTCTCGCTCTGTTTATTTCCCTCTAATTATTGTTATTCCTCATGTGGAAATAGTAGTTTTCACCCCCCTACTGTATCTGCTGCTGCACTCCACAAAAGCCGTAAGTTTGGCGTTGCTGCTACGAGTCCTCCCACAGAGTGTCCATAACTTTGGATTTACTGAAACAATATAAGCTGCTTATTTTAAAGAGTCCTGCGTCTCGTACAGAGAGAGAGCAACACACACAGATGAGACAGAAACACACATGTACTGTACATAACTTCAAAGTTCAGATGGCATCCATGGATCCTAAAGGCCACTTCCTTCAAGCATGTTCGTCCTTGTGCTTTAGTTCACTCAAAGCCTCGATGTGCAAGACTTGGTGCTTGTGCTAATGTGACTCTGCTCGAGCTGCTGACTTTAATTTACACTATTACTTTTAATATGCATGTTCAGACAATTTCCCAGAGATGGAAGAAGTATTCAAATCTCAAAACTTCAGTCAATAAAACTGCAGTGGTATTAGCTTAAAAAAATACTTAAAGCACCAAAAGTGTAAGTACTCTTTATGAAGACAGACTTAATTTATTATTGCAGGCACTGACCATTGATCTATTATTGACCTTATACACTGTTATCCTAAAAATAATTAAATTTATTAAAATTGTGATGATTATATGAAATATTGTAAAAGTACAGTGTTAGCCTCTGAAATATAGCCGAGATGGGACATGGGTTGACTTCAGTACCACAACGCACATCAGTTAGGGCAGTGCTGCCATTCGTCTTATGTATCATCACAGTCATTTTGAAGCTGTTATTTTAATATAAAAACTATTTTAATTGTGGTATAATGTGGTGCAGAATAAACACAGCTCTATTTGTCCACGTCAATGTGCATTTTAACATCGCAAATGACAGGGACCTTCCTTCTCTGTAGTTTGTTTAGACGTGTGGAGACGTTGTAATTTTTGTCCTCTTCCAAAGACATTCTCAGGAAGAGGAATCCAATCTGAACAAACTGTAATTGTGAGGTCTTTGGAGCTTAATACGAAAGAAATCGACATCCGCCAGCCAGCAGTAGCCCGTTCTTGGAAAGCATTAGAAAATGAACCGAGGACAAACCGCAGTCTAAAATCCATCATGCTTAGATTAAAGTTACAGGCGCTGAATCCAATTTGTTTGGATTCCCTATCTGCTGAGATGACAGCCCACCCAAACTTGGTCCAGTTAATGAGCTACTTCTGAGCCTGTGGACTTTTGTTTACATGCACTGCTGTGAGACTAATTGTGATCCTAAACGAACTAAACACAAAAAATCTTCTTTGCTTCAGGGCAAAGCAAACAAACTATAAATATAATCGAAGATTTAAATGAATACAGTACATGCTTTCTAATACCTGGTTTATCAAAATATGACTTAAAATCCTGTCCGTTTAATATTTTACGCTCCTCTTAATGCTAAGTTTGATGTTGGGTGTTTTGTCTTTAATCTGTAGCTCAATGACATGAGAAGCATTTTAATCAGACGTTCCATGAGCCCAGACAGCTGTGATGCAGGACAGTCGTGCTTCACAGCTGTCTAACAAATCCCCATCTTGTTTTCCTTCTCGGGACACATTTCAGCCCTGCAGCGCCATACATTATACAGAGGGTGATGCTGCAATCACAGAGCCCACAATACATGTATTATTCTGTGCAATGTTGGCAGAAATATGGAATCTTCACTGTTCGTTCATGCTCACCTCCCGAGTTCATCGCTGCATCTACCAAACTACTCCCCCTGCAGTCGTCTTCTCCCTCCCACTCCTTCGCAAACGCCTCGGAGTCAGACCCTGAATGCACATTAGCCGTACTCCACTTGCCCTAAATGAAACCCATTGGGTGTGGAGTGTGTACTGTCCAGTGTTGGAGCAGCGGGTTCGTATTTGCACCGCTGTGCTGTGTGTTGTGCGTGACTCTGCAGCAGTCAGTGACGTGCTGTTTCTCTTACATCATGTAGGTCATTACGCATTCTGATCCAGGTTCCATCAGATTTTGGTGATACCTGCATTGAAATGGTGAGCAGGTTGACTCGGTTTAGTCTCGTAGCTACTTGCTGTAGATGTGCACTGCAGTAGCTACAACAGAGGGAAGGGATCTGCCTCTAAAGGCCTGGAATCTTAATGTCTTATCGGACGTGGTGCACGTGAGAGGACAAGAAAAGACCGGAGAAAGGAAGTGTTTTGTTCTTCAGTTTTCAGAGTCAGGCAGAGGAATTTATGAATTTAAGCAAGCTGACGTTTATGGCGTGTTTTCTCTCTTTTGTTCCTGAAACTGTAGTTGTTTCAAAATCTCATTTCGAAATAGTTTTAACAAAGTAAAAGGTGGCATTTATTTGCCCCCTCACGAAATGCGTCTGTGCAAAGAGCGGCAGGACAGCGTGTGTGCGGTTGATTCAGTAATAAAGTGAGAACGGAACATGTTGCCCAGTGAAGCGATGTGGAGGAACTATCAAACACCTGACTGTCCTCGGTCTGCGTTTTAAGTCAGATTCCACTCATGTGCTCTTTGCTCCGTGCATTGTGTCAGGTATCATATTACCTTGTTATCCATGTTCATTAAGGAGAATAATATAATTAAGTTGCTGTCTTTACAATATCTGCTAACAATCTAAATCACATTCAGTGTCAAGCAACAGCCCCCTGTAATTAACTCGTTTCTTACTGCTAATTAAAACCAGCGTCTGAGCTGCAGTAATTACCAAATTACACTAAACACACAGAAATGTGTCTTGGTGACACAAGTGGAGAAACATCTCGCATGCAAAAGGAGGGCCAGGGGACGGTCCGTCTATCGCTGTGAACAAAGCAAAAGTTCTAATACTTTTCCAATCCCGTCTATACACACCAACACCTGTCTAACTGTACTGTCAGGAAGAGGAAAGTTAGACTTCTCTAATTACTCTTGCCGCTGAGAGCTTGTTCTTTCTCTTCATCCCTGTCTCTAACACGCATTGAAGTGTGAAACCTTTTCCCCAGCTGTGTAATCCAGTGTGGCGATGCTCTGTGTTCTCCTGAAGAGCATAAGCAACTCCCAGCCCCACTAATCCATACTGGAGCTTGCAACTCTTTCTATGCACGGCACCCGACTCGAATCCTAAAACGAGGGATCATCTCTATGTATTTGCCAGCAGCTCGGCTCATCTTGTTAACGGAATTACTTTGCATTCACACTGCTTCCAGCCATATTGTTCTGCTACCGCGTGATGACACAAGGTAGCTGATTGGCTACTGTAAAGCCATCGAAATGTCGGTCAGGTAATTAGCATAACTGGCAGGTGGCCGACTGTAAATGAAGCCATCTGCCCAAAGCTCAGACAGTTTTTACTGCTTGAAAAAGGGATCATCTCCGTTTGGTCTTTTCTTTCCTAGTAAAAAAATGGGTCGATAAATACTAAGCATGCAAGTTTTTCACATAGAGCTGGAATGGTTTCTCTGGTAAAGCAAAGACAGTGTTTCTGTGCACTGACTGACTACAAACTTCACCAAAGAGTTGACCTTTTAAAAAACAAATGCAAAAAAAATAACAAATAAACACATTTAAAATAAGTAAATATAGAATTTAATACCTTTAACACACCCAAAAGAATTTTGGAACAGAGGCATGTTTATTACTGCGTTTCATGACCTTTTTTTTTACACTTTCTATCATTCTGGAACTACAGATACTACTGAGATAGTGTGAGATAGAGCTGGTAGAAAAATAGACAAAGATGTTGCCTAGTTGGCATCATTATGTTTGTCTTTGTAAAATCTCAGTATACGCACAAGTGTTGATTGCACCGTCACAAATATACAAGTCGCCATGTTATAGATATAATTATAGGACAACATCACACAGTCTTGCTTTTGCACCTTTCGCTGAAAACAATCTGGATGATCTTTTTTTTGTTATTGGCATGGACCGGTCGGCTGACCACAGAACGGGACATAGAACTGACATAAGCTCCGACTCATAGACCAAAGAACCAATGTCTGGCTGCTTATTGGAGTTGTTGGATGCAGTGGTGGACTGTGTTAGGTGACAGGGGTCTTCCAAAGTACCCTTAAACCCACATGGCACAAATTCAACTGTGGTTTCCACCTTTGGACTTTACACACTGACAATTACCTGGAATTTTTTCATAGTATTATGAACCGCAGATGGTAAAAGACCTACATCTTTTTGCATTTTTCAAAGGCGAATTTTCTTGGCAAAATCTCACAAAATAGAAACAAAGTGCTAAGCCATGAACTTTTGGTGGATTCTTCAAAATCTCCAAATTCTCCAAGTTTTATACCCAGTCGGGATCCCCTCACCTGTTAGCATTTAACCTACTAACTGTAGAATTATCCAGAATTATTAGTTGAATATTTTATTCATTTTCATTTAGTTTCATCAAACTCAAAGTTTTTTTTTCAAGCTACAATTAACGTCGTCAGTGAAAACAGAACATTTTTTGGGCTTTTGTTTGATAAAAAAAAGGTTCCAGTGAAATAAGAAATAATGTAATTGAGTTTCATGGCATTTTATAAACAGTCCCAGCTTTTCTGGAAACGTGTATAAAAGCTTAACATGTAATTAAAAAGTCTACAGTTTGAATCATCTTCGGGTCGACCCTGGAGTCCTGGGGCCGGCCCACGGGCTTCACTTTAGCGTTGACAAGGTTTTTCTCCTGTGGCAGTACTCGTGGTGGGTTTGGACTCCGGTTTGACAGGTGGATGGGTGATCTGTGTGCATCGCACACAGGTTTGGGGGCGAGTGTGGGTCACAACAGCCTAAATAATTCATCCACTAGCTCCACCAAACAAGGTGTTGGTGGCTGGATTGCAGCAGCTCTGCTTTCTGAGCAGTTTGAATAGAGAGTCAGGCAGACAGTGAAATGTGTTTCTGTCCAGGCCACTGGACAGCACACGTTCATAATTCATGAGAGTTTGATAAGGAACTAAAAGCCTTCCCTTTACTTAGACTTAAGCAGGTGACAGAGAGGCAGAGGGACGAGGGCCCAGGTGGCAAAGAGGCAGAAGAGTCCATCAGGTGGGGAAATGAAGGAGTGTAGAGCGAAGACACGTGGAGGCAGAGAAAAGGTGAGGGTAATTATAAATGTGAAAGACTGAAAGGAAGAGACAGTGTGAGAGACGGAGACAGCGGTAGACATAAATAAAGCATGAACAAAGGAGGGAGAGAGAGAGTGAATTTAAAATGTTTTTGTCCTTGAAAAACCTCAGGTTGGCATTCTCACCGCATATCCCAAGATGCTGTTTGTGCCACAGGAGAGGACGTTGAGCCGCGGGGTCCACCACCGGGTCACGCTGCACAACAACCTGCGCCAGCAGGGCCTCAACACAAAATCCCTTTTTACAGATCGGAATCAGAAGGACATCCCATGAAGATCTTCTCCGTTTGAATTTAAATGGGGTTATTATTGTGGATGACAGATAACCCTTAACACACTTCGGAAAAACACAGAAAATGGACCCCCCACCGCCACCCTCACTGTTTCTATAGGCGCTCTGGTTTTTGCCGGTCTTTCTGTGCCTGCGTGTCCCTGGCTGTGCTTCAGTGGTGGTGGGTGATCATTAGAGCTCTTTGCTGCTGGCAGTTGCACGGCGGTGCGAGGATCTGGCTGTCATCTGGAAAGCCCGGCAGCAGCCAATCCCTCCAGACTACACGGGGGCAGAGGAGGCGCGAGCCGTGCTCCTTGTGCAATGATTGGTGCATTGTTTTCGAGCCGCTCGCTGCTTGGCAGAGGGATGGAGTGGGACGCCCTGAAAGAGGGTGATAGGAAGGGGAGAAGGTGAGTGATGAGGAGAGGGTTTAAAAAAAAACTAGGGAAAAACTTGTGGCTTGTGCCTGCTGTTTTTTTAAGATAACAGATTTCTTTGCAACTGTACTTTCGGTTTTGGAGGACATTTAGTGAGATCTGGGTGATTGGGGGAGGAGAGGTACCAGAGGAGACTTAAGCAAAGTTGAGCAAAGGTCGAGTTTGCAGGCGGAATAAAATGGCCACAGCGATATTTTTGGAGCGAAATCCATGGACCACGTTTGATCACAATATCCAGGCAGAACGATCTTTGATGTGATTTCACGGCATGGATATTTGTGAATGTGGGGGAGGTTGTGGGAGACGACAGAAGAAACGGCAGGAATTGTCCCAGAACAGAAGAAGAAGGACATGAGAGAAAACAGAACTTACCAAAGTTAATTCAGAGGTAAAACGAAAAACTAAAAGTGGAGCTGACATGCCGATAATGATCCCTCATTGCACAAAAAGGCCGTGTGAGTGTGTTTACAATGTGCGGTTTGAATTCGTTTTTTCTTCCCTCTAAAGAAGTTTAGCCGACTGTGGGGTTGATCACGGATGCTTTTATCAAACTTTTCTATCATGCTATAAAATCACTGATAGCAGCGCAGATTGAGCCCCACCCTTCTAACCAATGAGACGATTTCAGTGACTTCTGCCTGATTGGTTGGATTGTGCAGAGCACGGCAGGCGTTAGAAGAGCGTAACAGAGTGGGGAGTGAGATGGAAGTGGAGTGGATTGATTTTTCATAGTAGCGCGAGCTTATGCTGCATATTGTAGCTTTAACACAAACACGGTGCAATGTTGCTTAAGATCAAATATGGCAGCCATGATAAAAAGGATGCTTTAATATTGCTCTTGTGCTCTTGTGTATGACCTAGCCTACCCAAGTCCTCAAATGTGCCCCTTTAATCCTGTGTTTTTACCCAGCAGCTGTGTCTTCGTGGGGCAAGCGGCTGTATGAAAATGACACGGCTGTGTGACATGGAGATCTCTTATTTCCTCATTCCTTGGGACATGTACTGTCACATCCCATTATGGTGCAGCGGCATAGGGAAGGGAACAGGCCCTGACAGACTGAGATGAATTTAGATGTAGCGATCTTGTCTGGGATAAGCTTTAATAGATTACATTTTATGGTGATGCCGCCTGTCCCTTGTCGCTCAATGTGCACTTATCCTCTGAGCTTTATACACCCAGGGTTGCACACGCAAGCACACGTTCCCAAACAAACGCACACCCGCCCACTCTCATCAAGACTCTATCTGCCCCCGTCGCTCCCTCGATGTCCATTACTCTGTCTTTCACCTGTCGCTTCGTCGCAATATTACGCCGCCGCGTTTCGCTTTCGCTCTCCACCTGCGTCTCCTCTCTGATGAGATTTGGACGCTCCCTGAGTGATGCGTCTGTTCGCCTTGACATTATGGAATCGGATGGGCCAATGCTAATGGCGCTGTAATTGCACAGATTGAAGACGGTGTTGTTCCACTCTATTTTTATCAGGACAGGCCCCGAAGCGATGGGGTGGCAAAGCAGCTGATGGTGGCGAAGCAACAAAAACCTCAAATTACGTTTAGCACTGGGCATTTAATGGTTCAATAAAAATCTGTTTTACTCACCACTGCCCCCCTGCCCACCTATCCCAGCAACTGGCTCCCCTCCTCCGCTCTGGTGGTCTTGTTCCAGCTCTCCACATGTGTGAAAGTGCTCTCCAATAACCCTCTCCATGTAGGCTGGAGCTTTTTAATGGCCTTGCTGCGTTTTTCACAGATGAGATAGCTTTTCAATTAAGACAGTGGCCTCCAGATTATGTGGCTTTACCTTGTTGGGCCATTGATTTTTCAGCTGCCTTACCTTTAGTTTACAGTGAACCCCTTTTGGTGTTGGCGACTGCCAAATCAAACCCCAATTTGCCCCCTTCGAGGTTGGAGCCTCCAGTCAATATCACTGTGCTGAATTATTGTATTGTAGCCCTGGGTGAGTGACTTCACACACACGCTGTGTTTTACTGTACCTGTGTGACCTTGATGAAAAAATGCTTCTCTAGAGTGATTTGATTTATGTCAGTGTGTGTGCACCGCAGCGTGAATATGAATTATATTCCCAGCCAAAATTGGGGGACAGATTTAGAGGACAAATATAGGACAAATCTAAGTTTCTGCACGTGAAGCGATGGCTGGTTTTTGAGCAGCCGTTCAAATCTTCTTTTTTTTTTTTACCACCGGGGGAAAATCTGTCATAATTTATTCATTGAAAGCTGCTATCTTATTATCTCAATTAATCAGCGTTGTGTGTTCCTGTAAACAGAGCGTGAGGACAAAGGAGGGATCCACCTGAACTTGTTTCCAGCTTCTCACGCCTGCGGCAGAGGACAAGAGCCAACAAGATTTGGGAAGTGTGCGAGTGTGGGCGCCGATTAAGAATTCATAATGTGAGAAGCGAGGGGTAGATGGGGCCCGTGTTACAGGGGACGGTAAACAAAACAAGCCGGTGCCAGACACGGAGCCAAGCCTCTCCTCGAGCCCATGAATAATATAGCTTTAAAAAACACTACGTTCTGCTGTCCTACCACAGCAGTAAATAGACAATTAACAGAAACACACACACACACACAGTGGAAGCTGCACCCTTACACACTAATTGTGACAAATCTCTGCAAATAAACCGGGTCGCATACAGGTTAACACCAAACTCCGAATACAGTATCAGAAGAACTTTGTTTTTCCCTCCGTTGGCTCTCTCTGCAGACTTCCAGTTTACCCGGCTTTGAAAATCTGTCCTCCAAAAAGTATCTTTGTTCTATATTTATTCTAATGCTCTCATTCTTATTCAGTCCAGGCCCTCTCATAGATTTCCTTATTCAGTGCTTATTTGAATGAGATTTTCAAGGCTGCTCTCCTCCCACCGCGGGTGCGGGAGTTACCTTGGTTATCATCACTAGGCGGTGGTTTAGTATCACTGGTGTACCTCTCGTTTATTGGGTCAATCGAAGCATTAGCCCTTTAGAAAAGGATCAAATGTAGGGTGCAGCCGAGTGCTCTCAGATGGGAGTCGATAGGTTGTTATGTTTTAAATTATACCAAGCTTATGTCTTTTTTTTGCCCTTTATCCTCTAAATATAGGTCTGTGATGAAAATGTACATGATTGATAGCAGTGTTTAGTTTTATTGCAAGTGAAAGGTTGAAGCAACTCTGACTCTGATGAAAATCCTCACACTGGCCAACGCGACTTGTGTTTGATATTACGGCACTCGTTGTTTTGTCATAAATACAACAGAAAGCAACACGTTGTCTGTTTACAGTGCAACCAAACAAACTCAAGATGTTTGAATAAAGAAGTCAGGCGCAACAAAAAAATGTGCATATTTCGAGTCCTTTCCCACACATTTGTTTTCATCAGCAGCTCACAATGATCGTTCCTTCTGGATCTGTTAGTGCCTTGCGAAACAGAGAAACTGAAAATCAGCGCAGATTGATTCTGGCCAATGTAAACCGCAGTAACAAATACACTGCATTTCCTGTTATTGCTTCACAATAAAGGCCTCCCCGCACTTTGTCAGCTGCCAGTAAACAGTCAGGTCGACATCAGTGAGATGAAATTACAAACAGTAATACTGAATTTCACATTCCTTGTGCATGTGAAAGCGATTTAATTCCAATGCAGAAGTGTCTGATGCTTCTTACAATGAAACTACTGTAGTCGGGTAATTACAGGAAGTAAAACCATTCAAAGGCGAGTGCAGAGAAAAAAAAAACCTCTGGCTCTGGCTCATGAGCAGGTCAGAGCGAAAAAACTAAATTGATTAACAGAGCCTGTTTACATCTGCTGAACTAGTTATAGTTGTTATAATAGGTTGTGTAGTTTAGGGTTCGGGCTACGCTCTGGAATTGCAGTTTTGGAAGGAGCTTTAGTTGCATATGAGAATGTAGTTTTGATAAACTGCGGCCTTGAGGAAAAAGATGGATAACAGAGAGTGTTAGGGAAGTTCCCACTGGGAGCCAACAAAGGTCGATGATGTTTGAGGCAGTGTGAGGATGCAGTTGTTTGCTGTCCAGCAGACCCGAGCCTATCTCCGGTCCTCCCCTGCACTGGGACCGGGGTCTGAGGGCTGTCTATAGAAGGTCACGTTAATAAGGTGGAACGCTTTTCTGCTGTGGAGATAGGGAACCGCTGCAATTACTGCCACATCAATGGAAAAGCCTTTAAATATCTGCTGCTCACTGAGGAGGCAAAGTGAGGACAACTGCTGCCACGCGCTTCCTTAGATCATTGTGCAAAATATGTTTTATTTTCCTTCTGTCTTTTTTCTTTATTATGTGTGTAAGATAAGTATGTCTGAAATACTGTCCTCCCCCTCCCCAAATACTAAAGCTTCTCCTCTCTGTTTTTAGATGCATGTAATTTCATTTTCCGTATCCTTCACTTTATCAGTCAGTATCTCTGAGATGGAGATCAGGGAATTTGTGAGCAAAAATATGTATACACAATATGATGCAGCAATTACATTGAATAGTCAGTAAGAGCTGGGTTGCTGTACATACATAAAAAAGCAATATGAAACATTATTGGAAAAGTTAGATCTTAATGCGTCAGAATCACTGTTGGCATAAAAACTTCTCAATTCCATTCTTCAATCCACTCTTTGTCTCGTCCATTTATAGACTGTCTGGTTTCAAAAATTAGAATTGATATATTGTTTTCTGTTGCATGTAAAAAAGATATGTTGACAAAGTAGGTAACAAGTCGCAAAATATTATTGATCATGAAAATATCAATAACATGTTCCATGGTGCTGATGGTTTGTGTTGTTCACTGTTGCTGAAATCAGCCAAACCAAGAAAGCACAAGAAGCTTTATTGATTTCCAAAAGTAGGAAAAGCTAATAAATAAAGAGATGCAAAAAAAAACAAAACACTGCAGGCCAAGCAACACCGAAAACTTATAGGCTTATGGTCACTCAAAATGTAACTGACTTACTCTGCCATGCAAGGGAGCAGCAATGACTTCCTTGCCATGATAATTCCCATCTTTGAGAGCAGTTAGCAGTAATTGTGGACCACCTTTTTACTGAGGTATACTTTGATTTGACTTCTTAAGTAGACGGACCTCTGGAAGACAAAGTAGCTGCTTCGATTGCAGTTGAGCTGAAAATTGACTCCTCTTGACACGAACAGTTCTGAATGTCCAACATATCATGTGATTTCTCTCTCCCTCTCTCGTAATATCAGGCATTTCTCCATCTTGTCCTTTATGCTTGTCACATCCCACCCTCCGCCTCCAGTCTCGTGCCAGAAGTGAGCATCTGTCATCCTAGTTCTTGCAGAGAAATGGGACTTTGTTGCTGGTGTTTGCTTGGCAGTAGGGGCCACAGTGAGCACGGTTAGCCACGATTACTTCATTTCTACGAAGAGAGACGGTTAGTGTCCTGCTCTTACAGGCTGTCGCCACACACACCCCAGCCAAGCATTTTTAGGTCCTCACTAACCGTTCACATCGATGCGATGCATAAACAGGTTTTGAAGTCTAAATGTCGAAATATTGTCTGAGTGAAATTACATTTGACCCGTCAGATGTACATGTGCAGCGGTAAATGGAACATATTACAGGTGATACAGCATCTGTGCTGTATGTGTGCACGCGTCGACATGTCCGCAGATTGCCTCACTCTAATGTCATTCCTCACCTTGTCTGTGTGTCACTGTCTGTCTCTCTTTGACTCTCGCTCTTACACTTTAATCCAGGATCTGAGGCAAGGAGGTACCTGAGGTGCTTTAGCTGAGTGAAAATTACATTTACACTGACATGGAAAGGCAGGTCCATCCCTGGAGTGGAACTAAAGTCTGGCTGGTGCTAGCCGCTGTCAAGCATCCATTCTCATACAAATCTCCCTGGAGGCTGCAGGTTTGTGGCTCACTTTAGAAGAGCTTGTTTAAGGGAGACATGTCACAATCCCGACCATGGTCTCATTGAGCTGTTGTTTCTTTGTCGTGGCCCACATATGCCTGTGCCACCAATAAGCCACAAATATTCATCACTCAGCTCTGAATTTTTTAAAACCTGTCTCAGCATTTTAGTTGACGTTTAAACAAAATATGCTGTATACCTTAGAGAACCAACAATAGTTACTTTAGCAGATATTTACTATAAGAAAAGCAATAAATAATTAAAATAATGACAATTCTCTTCTGCAGTTTCTTGACTTTTAAATACAATAAGGAGTGAATTGTTGCATGCACCCTATGGATATGACACCTTGATTATAGCACTAACCTCGTCTGAAGACAGCGACTGAGACACACTCCGTCCCCTCACTTCGATCTAGCTGAGATACGGTGACATAGTGGCAGACCTGGGGGCATGTGGCGGGCTCTTTAGTCGGGGGGAGGTGGAGCAGGCGAGCAGTGCTGGCTCAGGGTCAAAGGAACACAGCAGACGGTGTCTCTCAGGAGCGGGAGCAGCAGCAATGAGCTTGTTGGTAAAAAAAAAAAAAAAACCTCGCCCATAAGTCCCCACTTCCTCACCCATTACCACAGCTGAATCCCACTCCAGTCTCAAGCTGGAGAGGAAATGCCAAGGTGGAGTATGTCTGGTCCCTCCTTTTGGAAATGCCATGCTTATGTCCATGCATATATTGGGGTGTTCATTACATCAAGTATTAGTCTCAAAAGTCCCAAACAAGACTTGTCAAAGTAGGATTTCAGATGACTAATTGGTAATAAACATAAAGCAAAGTTATTTCACAGCCTGCATATCATGTAAGCGCTCCATCATTCAAGTGAAAAGAGGATTAACAAAGGACTTGTCACAACCTTTATACTCTGGACTGCAACAATCCTTTGACACGTTAATGTAATGTAGTGTAATGTCACTAAAATGAAATGAAAATACCTCAGTTGAAATTACTCTTAAAACCCAGAAAACACAAAAAAAATTCATTTGTAGCTCTCCATTGTTGTATTCACACTATGAACTATATGTATTCACCGTAGATCTGAAAAAAAAAGCAGTGCAATAAACCTCATTTGGTTGGATCCACAGAAAGGTTTTAGATTAGACTCCTACAATACATAACTGTTATTCATCACAGGGATGTACCTTCCCCTCACCTGTCGTACTCATGTTAATGCGCGTAGAAACATCACATCCTAGAAGTTATTAGTGCGTATCAGTTTAAGTGACTTTTGAGTCCTGACTGTGCAAACACTCACAGTAGAAATCTTCAGTGTTTCCAGTTAAAATGTCTGACGTCAGGTCACATCAGCTGACTAATTTTAATTGCACGGTTTAAATTAATGCAAGGCTTACATGAAAGGCGTTGTTTGTGTGCAGGCCTGTAGGAAATGGGCTTTGAAACCACTGCGTGTAATCACAGAAGGTGGCAGAACAACCAGAGTGGACCAATGGGTTCTGTACCAACAGGAAAACAGGGTGAAATCTTCTTCTTCTCTTTCTGCACTTAACAGCACCGCATCAACACAATCATTTCTTTAAAAAAATGAATTAAATTTAATCTAATCTTATAGTCAGGTTGTCGCTGCAGGTTTTAAACAATAATTATGCTGCCACTCAAACCTCTTCTCAACCTACAGATTTTTGAGTTTTCCTTCTAATTTCTGTAACTTTCATAAGTTGAACAGTAAACATAAAGAGGAATAAAATGACTAGAATATATAAGCATATTCACCCTCAATTCGGTTAGATTAATAACTGTCTGCATTTTTGTATTCGTTTTTTTCTAATACCGCAAAAGCAAAGCTCAGTACAGAGCTCATTTACCAACCTGTTCTAATAAAAACTTTGCTTTGCTTTAAGCTATGATACAGTCTACAGTATTTCTATGAAGTTCAAAATTAACACAGAAACTCAATTATATCATCACATCTGTAGTAGCAGAGTCCTCTTGCTCTGTAAATAATAAGACTGGCAATTTTCCATACAGTACTTTCCCAATAGGGGCTCAAAGCACTTCACTGTAACATCTGGGAATCTGGAATCCTCATGTAATTATCTGAGCTCCACTTTTGTTCAAGAAATTTCTAGACAAACATAAAAACTACAGTGTCTTATATATTTTCTATTTTTTTCGAAATATAGTCCATAGCCGACCTAAATGTAAATGAGACCTAATGTCATAATGTTGCCGCCTCCCGTGACGCAGACTTTGTTAAAAAGCAATATTCAATGAGATGCCACAGAGTTTGACACAGCATCACTATGCAGCGGCCTGGGTGCATTGATTTTGAGTCTCACACTACAGCGAAATTGATTCCCAACAGTTTCATTTAGAGATTAGTAAGCTGCATCATGCCCTGTTCTGGTTGTGGGACAGGGGTACCACCTTGTGCGGTGTGTGCATTCAGCGTGGTACAGCTGTTCGACTTAGTTACCTGCCTATATTTTGTTTTGTGCGGCTAAAACGTTTAAATCGTTCAAATTTGATGGACATGGGGCAAATGAAACCGAGCATTCCACTACTGACTACAGTGGTGACACTTTCAGAATGACGACAGCAGTTCAAAATACAGACGAGTCACCAACAGAAAGGCAGGTGGATCCTCACAGGATGGCGCCTAAAAAAAGAAAACTCAACACAGTGTGACGTTTACTTTACTTCACTTTCCCTTTACTTGCAGAAATCCATTTCAGAGTCTGTAAAAAGCTATGCCGGTTCTTGAATCAAAAACTACGCTTCTCTGTCGAGTATCTAGGTGCGCCTACGCGGAGAGGGGTGTTATGGGTAATCGTCGATCACAGAGGCCCGACATGCACAGCTCCCAAATCTTAACAATGTGAATGTTTAACAAGTGACGAGATGGGATCAATACGGAAAGGAACAGAAAGCAAGAAAGAAAAGAAAGAAACAAGGAATAAGGAAGCAGCTCGAAGGGTGGGTAGGTGGGTAGCAGATGAGCTTAGAATAAAAAAACCTTACCCGGCTAGTTCTCACTTCTTTCCGACCGCAGCTATAAGGTAGATTTGAACCAGGGACCTTCTATCTGTAAGTTGGCAGCACAGTGCTCTATATTTTTGAATTTTTTAAAATAATTCTTTTGCAGTACAATATCCATATATTTGATTTTCTGATGAATATTATGAAACATACCTCACTACTTTCCAGAGAAAGGTGTTGACAGTTGACCAGTTCCACCTATGCGTTATTAATAGATTAATGAGAGTGTGGATGTTTTAAATAATTGATGATAGTCCTTAGTGAAAAACATGCCCAAAATATATCTTCCCTAAACCAAGTTGGAGAAGTAAATCATCAATTGCATGATCCAACTTGGAACAAGCACAAGAATCAGTCGGGAACGATCGCTTCAAATCTCTTTGTTCCACCTTTTGAAAATGGTCCAAAGCTTGGATCAAGCAGGACTGGTGCACCGTGAAACATACGTTAAAGGGAGCGACGAGACAAAGGTCAGGCTCTTGTTAACACCATTACTTTGCTTGTTTTCTAATCAGGGGAAAACAGATCTCTAATGAATGGCTTGTCTCCCTCCCCTGGCTTCTGTCTTCCTCTGGTCACTACGTACACTAAGTGGGGAGGCTAATAAGTCCCTGTTGGGTTACATGGCCGGCTCCCAGCTAATCACTTTTTGAGACAGAATCTTCAAAGTCTACCCTCTTGTCTGATACTAATCTAGGCCAAGAGGGGACTCTGTAGATGGAGAAGCACGGGCAGAGGTTAGATTGGCTCGAGATTGCTCTGCTCCATCCAAATCATCTGCCCCCCTTTTCTGTATTGTGCAGTGGATGACTGTGTAAAAGCTTCATAAATTGATAATTAATGCTGGCGTTATTACTGTATGTACATCCCTTTATAAATGATACCAACCTCTGTCAAAGTCTAAAAATATTGCACTGGCTTTTAAATGGGGAAACATGTAGACTGGTTTGGGACGAGGATTCGAAGGACAGCAACAACGGCGAGAGGAAAGTTCTCTGCTTCTGTTCAACAGGTCACAATCAGCGTTTGCCAGAGACCTTCCGATAACTTACCAGTATGTGTCTGCTTTTGTTGTGATGTTAGCTCAGTTGTGTGGAGGTTGTAGTGAGAAAGTCACATTACGGGATCCTGCTGCTGCTGAGGCTCGGACTCACGCTGTAGCAGCCGTAGTCGTGTTAACCGCGTGAACTCTCATCACGTAATGTTCCATTGTGCTCTGCCATCATCCGTGTGTGAGCATGTTGGGCATGAATGGTAAATCTGAGGCAAATTGCAAAAGGGTTTGTCCTTTTAAGATGGAAACGTGCTATATAATGGCAGTTTGTTTACCGTTTGGTTTACATCTTCTGATTTTTTTTTGTGATATTTTGTGATAATGTAGTTGGATTGGCTCCCTCCCAGGTTGCTAGTATTATGGGAGGTTAAGCAACCCTGACTGAAAGGGAGGGACAGAGTGGCATTCTTTATGTTTGCAGATGTGAAATGGATAACATACTCTCTCCTTTTTTGAGTGTACCATCACTTGATCAAATGATAACCTGCTACTTTCACTTGGCCAAAAAATAATCAGTTCATCCTCAAGTGTTTTTGGATGTTTTTTCCCCAAATTTAAATAATTTCTTTTGAGTCATCGTTGTGATATTGCATTCACAAAAATGGAATGGATGGAAAGAGCAGATGTGAAGTCACAGTTACCTTGACCCTTGACCTTGGGATTGTATAATGTAATCAGTTCATCCTTGGGTCGAAATGGAGGTTTGTGCCAAAAGTTATTGCTGAGAATGGATTAACCACCTTCTGTATAAACAGATACTATGCAAAAGTCAAAGCAATTCATTTTGTAAAAAAAAAGAGAAGATTTTTTTTGCACAGGAAGCTGTTGAATTTCTAATATGTCTGAGTAAAAAAATTATCAAAACAACCAAACTGCGTAATGAAAATCGCAAATCATCTTACTGCATACGTGGCCACATAACTGACGGCAAAGCCACGCAGCCCGAAGATAATAAGATAATCATATGGTGTGAGCATTACCCACGTGTGGTGTGTGTCAGCTTGGAAACTCAGTGGTTAGCGCTGGTGTCGTCACACATAAAGGATCAGTCATACCTCGTACCGTTCTGTTGACTCGATAGTTGCTTAGCCACTCTCATCTGGAATATGCAGGTATAAAGGTGGAGTTTAAGAGGCTGACTGTGTGATCACAATAACCCTGGTCTGAGTCTGGCCAGGCCCCTTCATTGCATGTCATTTCACATTTATTTCTCTGCTCATTTCCCGTTAGCCGCCCGCCATCTATAATGAAGCCGTAAATTCCACAGATAATGCATAAAATCAGCAGCTCAAGAGAATGGATGGTTGTATTTGAGTGTGTAATTACGTTGCTCATTTAGTGTATGGGAATCGCTGAGCCTTCTGCCTACACTGTGCTTGTCCATTTGAAGTGTTGCCTGATATTTTAATACACTGATGTTATATGAGCATTTCACTAGTTCACGCCGGCTCTATTACA
The DNA here is from genome assembly GCA_033026295.1 of Channa striata. Taxonomy (NCBI): domain Eukaryota; kingdom Metazoa; phylum Chordata; class Actinopteri; order Anabantiformes; family Channidae; genus Channa; species Channa striata. Next base: position 3,010,435 of record CM065184.1, read on the forward strand.
GCATTTCGCTGTGACTGTGCTACACAGACATTGGAGTGACACCAGGATATTACCCTGTTGAACAGATTAAATGGCTGACAAATCAAGTGCAGATCCCTGGGGATTTCAGTAGCTCACAGTGAGCTCAGATCATCATCATATTTTATTTAGAGAATTGTGATTCCAATCATGGCCATTACACCATAGCAGTGGAGCAACTGCTGCCTGCTTGACTGAGAAATGCAACCCACCTTTCCCCCTATATATATATATACGTGTATATGTATATACATGTGTGTGTGTGTGTGTGTGTGTATGTATATGTATATATGTATATGTGTATATATATGTATATGTATATATACACACACACACATATATATACACACACACACACATACATACTTATACATATATATACACATTTATGTATATACACATTTGTCACTGTTCAAAACATGGGGGAAGATGGGGGCACAGCAGAACAGCCACAGCGAGCTGACTATGGTAATGCTTCAACAGATCGATTACAGGGATGTGCGATTGAGGCACAAGAGCGTTCCAATAAATCCTTCATCCTACCCTCGCTGGCGGTGTCTTGGATTCCTCAGCATGACCAAGAGTGGGAGACTTGAACAGAATACCAAACAGCAGCTGTGGACAAGCACAAATATAAAAATTGGTGCACAAAAAAAAAAAACACAAAAAAATGTAAACATATTCTTTCTCTAATCCATATTTATATTTGATTTATAATTATATATTTATAAAACATAAATTATAGCTTAACTTAAATTCTGTCTTTTGAGTTTCAAATTCTCAATCCTTGCAGGCTTTAAATGAACACATGTAAAACGTTTATCCACTGTATTGTCAAGAGGAAGGTGTCAGCTTTAGAAAGGGACAGAACAAATTACCACACAGGCAATTTGTTATAGCCAGGAAGCCCCCGGTGAACGGTATCAGCTGATGACCTTCCCGCTTCACTCAGTCCTACTCAAAATGCCCAGGCCAACCTCTATGGCAGTAGTAGGGGTGTCACAATATTCAAAATTGTAGGTTAAAAACCTTACCAACATTGTACCACTTTCCCCTTCATGACAATGCGCCTGTCCATGACCTAAATTGAAATGTTGTTGACCCAGAGCAGAGCGAGAAACAAAAATGGCAGCAGTCACAGATAAAAATGGCTGCAGGATCAGTCAATGTACAGTCATACAAATTGAAGAATAAGATCCACTAAGACGACTACGCTCTATAACATTTCCACAATAACAACACAAGGCTCTCCACGAACCCAGCAGAAGTTACGCCACACAATGTTCACTGTTAGAGGACGAAGGCGCCATCTTGTGAGGTCTGTGCGCAGCCTGCAATAGTAATCACGGTAAATTACCTGCGTCCCTTTGAAATACAGCTTTAGTTTTGTATGCTGTGTACCATGGCGATGCTTTTCAGATTCTTGACAGAAAATGAAAACATTCAGCCTCAAACTTTACCCCTGGAAGGCATGTGGGAAAAATGTAAATAAATTTGTGTCTTGGCGAGACTTCATGTTCTTTATTAGAAAAATAAACCCAACCGCACTAAATTAAGTAATAACACTCATTGCTGTTTCAATGGAGCAGGACCCCACACACTCCCCCAATGAACAGACCCACTGCCCTCAGGACACAGGGCTTGTTTCGGAAGAAGCCTAATCCCCTCAGCCGTCGCCTCCGACAGACCCCGTTAAGTTTTTGTATTTATCACAGTTGTGGCTACAGTACATTGTTGTGTCTGTTGTTTGGTTTGGTCAGACAAGCGCAGTGACGTGGAAATGAATGTCCCCCTTGGTACAATAAAGTCAAATCAAATTCATTGTTTGAAACACTCGACTCAGACCCACGATTGGATTACCATGACCTGAGCAAACCTTTAGCTCATGTGTACACATATGTACACATAAAATCTGCTGGAAATATAGTTCCTAAGCACTTTTGTCATTGTTATTCGAAACACTGGGTACTTGATGATTCGAAGAGGTGATTGCGCGAACCAGACAGACGGAACAAATGAAGACAAAGACGTTTCGTTCAGATGTTTAAATCCATCAACCCAAGGTACAAATTAAAAGCTCAAACACAGTGGAATATTTCTTTACTTTTTATTCAGCAAATAATTAGTTTCTAGTCTTGAGTGTGTAGAGAAACACACACACTAACACACGCCAGTGTTACGTGACTAAACATTGTGGGCAGAAGCTTTGTCATTCCGGCTCATTGTTGTTGATCAGTTGCCAAAAATGTTTGTTACTCTTCGCTTCAGTTTTTTGATGTGTGTTCTGTGAAGGAGCGTCCGTGCTTTCTGCTCAAGGTATCATGAATGAGTCACACGCTGCGTGCAATAATATAAGACACACAAACGCCAACAATACGCAGTAGGTATTAATGAACTTGCTGCTGGCCTGGTAATGAGTTTGTCACTTTTGCCAGCGAGTTCATCAGCTTCATCCAGATGTGATAAAGATGACCAACAAAGCCATTACAGTTTTATTTGGTGCAGCTGACGGATTAGCGGGAAGGGATTAATGTATTAAAGGGGGGGTCATAAACACATTGCCTCCCCTTTTTTGTCTGCTTTAATTTCTCTCGTGATGCCCGAGGGCATTTTCTAGGCAACAAGTTTAAATGTGGAATGAGAGAAGAGGCCATTTAAGACCGACTCTCTAGACGGCGCTAATGGCTGCTTTAATGCATTTAAACTGAGCGACTAACCTCTTTTTATGTATTCATTCACGTTCAACCACACGGCTCTTTGAATGAACAAACAACACCTTAACCAACACCTTAATTAAGCATGTAGCACCACCTGATTGTTTTGAAGTCATTATCGCGAGACGCCTTTTAGGGTGATTTGCCATGTAATGTTCTCAGTGCAGCCTTTGTCGTGACGTATAGCGTCGCGTGATGAATTTCTTGTTATTTTGTGCGTGTGTGATTGGTTCACTGCCTCCCCACTGCAGGGTTCAGCTTGAAGCAGTCAGCTTGTTGCATCACCCACCACAGTGATGGGACTGTAGAAGCCCTATTACGCTGCGTGCGTGGAGGTGATTCATCTCCAAAGCTTTGTACTTCGTCCTCGGCATGATTTGTCTTTGCTGTGCAGACAACGTTGGAACCCTCACCTCTCTAGTATCTCATTCATTTACACAACAGCAGGTTCGACTGTATGTAGGTGCAATAAGAGGGACGGTCTGCAGCTCATCGCCACAGTGTAGGAGAAATTCTACATTACAGAGCCACGGCTTGTGCTAAATTATCATTAATGAGCGGTTCGGACCTCTCTGTAGCTTGCATCATGGTGCCCAGAAGAAAGTTTAATATTTATACTTTTCTAGGGGGCTGGTCAAATCACATGTAAAAGATTCATTCTGTCTATTTTTAATTCTTTAAACCTTAACAGTTTCATATCTTTAGAGGAGGTGTTTGAGAGGGTGGTTAATCATGTTCCCCAGTAATGACGGTCTCCAGCCAGCCATCATATTGTAGCATGTTGTGTTGTGGTTTCATTGATGAATGAACCCAGCTCCCCACCAACATGAATATTCATGAGTACACTCACATTCATGTAAAGGCACTTATCACATGAAGCGCCCGCTAGGCGCCTGCTCTACCACTGTGGAGGGAAATTGTTAAGTCACGCAGATTCATAAGCAGGTTACCATGGAGACACTTGGACAGCACCACTATACATTCTTGCCATTAAATCATGAATGGGTGGAGGCACTATAGGCCAACATACAGTATCTCAGTGGTTCCTACCAACAGCTGCACACTATGCATTGCAGAAAAGAGACAAGATAAGCATTTCAGATCTCCCATATCCGCATTTGTGTGTTTTTGTGTTACAGCAAATGGATTCATCACAGACGCTAAGGATTACTCTCCGCTAAATAATGGTTTCATTCTGCTTCATTTGCCGAGGTCACCCCTTTGTCCTCTCAAACTGCAAACTGTTTGATGGCTTGTGTTTATGAGATCAGTATTTAATCTTGGCTTGCCAAAACTGCGAGGATGTCATAAACACCACATGCACAGAAAAATCAAATAGCGATTGAAAAGTAATTGAATCATTCAAGAATCGTTCAATCTGCAAAGTGCTCACACAGACACACACACCAATCGCACCAATCTAAAAAAGACACAAAGAGGTGCACAGTTGTTCTACTCTGTCTCTTTAAATTTGAGATCCTGCTTAATCACCTTGGTTAATTAGAATCCGCACTTTAAATCTATGGTTGTGGCTGCAGGGATTGAGAGTCGGTGCAATCTGTGACTTTTGACGTCAGTGTAGTACGGAAATAACAACGTCCGAGGGATGAAAACCCGTGAGAAATCAATATTTGAATTAGTGGATCAACACGACCTTGGTTGTATTGGTGTTGTCCTTTTTTCTTTGGTCAATGCCAAAATATGTGCAGGATAATGTCCACATGATCGAACAGCGCTTGTACAGTAAATGTATTGAATTAAGGGATGAAAGGTCATACGTTCATCCATCGGGCAGTCAGCGTGGAGAGGACAGGACCCCGTGGCCTATCCTAAAGCTGTAACTGAAACCTAAGGCTTCACCTCACGGGCAGCGCTAGCGAACCCACTTTGTGCGATAGCCAACTGTTATTGCTGCACCAAATGACTGACCATTAATCTTGTCTCCCTGCCCTGCAGCTGAATCAAACTCGAGAAGCGTGAGCGTGGGAGAGAAAATGTGGTGACAGTAAAGCACGACATGGACCGAGTCCAAAAGGACCACGCAACTGTTTGTGTGTGTGGGTGAAATCCTTACTCAACCTGAGGTAAAAAAGCTTTATTGTTGTGGACCTGCTGTGGGCTCTATTCTTGAAATTCCTGTCATGACAATTCACTCTTACTCACAAACAGGCCAATTATGACTGGTTCAGCAGTATTCAGATTGGGCATGTTGGTGAATGAACATTTAATGAAAGGTTTTAGAGAGTGAATGAATACATGAATAGATAAAAGGCTCTGGGTGTGTTATTGGTTCTCCCTGTAGGTGCTTTTAGAGAACCGCTTCCTTACTTCACAAGGGCAAGAATATGAATGTTATTTACTTAACAACCAACCAAACGTTTACTTTGTCTCTTTATTAGACATAGATGTCAGGTTTTCACGTCTTGCTGCTCAACACACTGAGCTATAAAACAAATATGGGCTATTTTTTTGCCAGTCGCTCGGATACAAAACATTAGTTTCATATTTGTAGCCAAAGCATAGCCGGGAACCAGACACGTGGACACACAAATTTCAAACCACTGTATTATTTTACTTACTCCGAGTAGTATTAAATCTACTGGTGCAGATAGTTTTGGTTTTGTTTGAGCCTGTTTTGAGAAATCTCCTTCTGAGGTTTCTACTTCCATGGTGGCTGCTGCTTGTTTTAAATTGGTTTGGGGAAGTCATAATTCTGCATTAAGGTGCTCAGTGAGTTTAAATACTTTAATGGATCATGAAAAGCAACAGTAGTTCATGGGCCAAGTAGTGGTTTAAATAACTGCCTGTAACTTGCAACCTAATTAAAACCTATCCTTTAGTATATGTTTTTGTTAAGTAGATCCCAAGTGCAAAATGAACGCTCAGCACACAGGTCCTTGGTTGAGCATGTAGGATTCAAGATCGTTATTATTTACAGCCCTGAATCACTGGTCGGCATCATGTTGGTTTTGGCCGAAATCCCATTGGATTTGTGGGTTTCTTCACCAGTCTTCAGGTGTGTGCGCTCCTTCTCATGTCTGTTGGACGTCCGTAACATTTAGCAGAGACATTTTGTAAATGTGAACTGCCCAGTCCTTGAAAGCCTTAGTTTGTCTTCATATCATTTACATTTATTCATTTTGCAGACAACTTACAGAGTAATTTGGTACACACACACACACAGTGGCGATGGCTGCCATGCTGTGTGCTCATCTGCCCCACCAGGAGCAACTTGGGGTTCAGTGTCTTGCCCAAGGACACTTTGACACGCAGCAAGGAGGGACCGGGGATCAAACCACTGACCCTGTGGTCCGTGTCTATCAACTCAGCTACAGCCGCCTCATGTGTGTCTCACTGCTACTATTTGGACCAGCGTTGTCTGCCAGTGTCTCTCATCAGCTTAAGTGTAGAGCGCACTGATGTCCAGCAGCTCATACAAGAAGCGAAACAGTGTTTGTATTTGTATTGGTACTTGGTCTCAGCAAGTACTCAAATGTAAGTCCGTGTATTCAGTTGGGAAAAAGTGGTATCAGCACATCCCTAATGGACAGTTAGAAAATAATCACACTACAAGTAGTTTTTCCCATGTCCCCATGAGTTTAACCCCTTTAACCTCCCTCTGTCCTCTTCCTAAACTTTGCATATTGTTCCCCTGTGCCTAAAATTATTAATGGCTACATACTGTGCAGGTACACTCAGGTAAATTCAGTTTGGGGTAGAGTTATAAACAAGTTTTGGCTTCAGACTATTTCCTTTTTGCCTCATTTGAGAGGACATTAAGTATCATATAGTAAAACGCTGACAGTAAATTGTATAAAGATGCAATAATATGCAGGAGGAATGTTCATTTAATTGTCAAGCCTCAAAAGCGCAGACTGTGATCTGAAAGCTACACTTTGCAAACTGTACAGCACTACTACCCGTTTCTCAGCGTCCTCATTTATTGCAGTTTTAGGATGAAGACTACATGAAGGGTGGAGTAGAGAATGGTGGAGTGTAACAGGGTGACAGAGGTCTGGGCAGAGTGAAGTGCATTATTATCGTCCCATACTAGCACTGGCTTAAGTTGTATGTTGGATTTAGGCGTCTGCCTGTGTAATTTGTTGAGTAAGATTTTTGTTCATTAATATAAATTGTAACAGCAGTGTAGCGTCGGGATCTGCTGTTTCTTGCAGGCCCAGTGTGTTTAGAGACACTACAGAGTGTATGTCCTCTGTGTTTTGTCAGACAGCAGCTCTGTGCGAGGTTTTCAGGCAGCTCTTTTTTTGCTGGCGGTCATTTTCTGTGATCTCAAATTTGTTGTTGAATTGTTGCCGAAAATTTTAAATGTCGCTCTAGAGTTTAACATTGACTTCTAGAGCCTGGCTAAGACTGCTTATGTAACCTAGTCTGTGATGCTCAAAGAATTTAAACAAATCTACGATTCTGTTCCTCACAATTTACATCCAGTAATGTAATGGAGGAGATTAGAGTTTTCATCAGCCAAAATTTTCATGAACCATCACTGAAGTTACTTACTTTACCCATAATTAATTTGTCATAAATACTCTTTCTTGACCTTGATCATATTAAAATCGGTACAGCTTGATACAAGACTGAAGTTAGAATATGTGAATAATGTGATTTGAATGGACTGAAGCTTTGACAGTAAGCGAGGACTCAGAATAATGTGTCTTTATCTACTGAACGGTTTGTTACCTCTACAATGCTGCATAAAATTATGTTCTTCCAGGAGATATTCTGTTGGTGAGTCACAGTCATGTTTGCCTTCACCAACAGTGGGCACGTAGGCTACATTGACGTGGCATCAGGACACTGATGAGACAATCTCTTCAAATACATTTCTGAATATGGAGAAACATGACAATAGCCAGTGAGGTTCTGTAGAAAGGATAATACATTTGCATTAATTAATGCTAAAAATTCAGCGTATTTCCCTAAGATCTGTTGTGTCTCAAAGACTTGGCTCCTTTTGGCTCATTATCAATCACCCTGCAGCTAATATATTAGTTATGCTTTTACACACAATGAATTCATTAATTTGTAATCCACAATGGCTCTTTAATTGAACAATGTTGTCCATCTGTTGCAGCCTCTTGAACGGTTTTTGTTGAGACAAAACCCTGTGATGTGACAGTTTGAGTCTGCACTGACTGAGGAGAGTGTAGTTGACAGCAGACGCTCTGCCTCTCCAAAGAGCCTGATTTCCTGCTTCAAATCTACTCAAATGGTCCCGTCTGGAGGAAACAGACTCTTGTTGGCATAGCAACCGTGTAGGACTGTGTTTAATTTCTCTCAATAAGTAATGCTAACAACACTACAACATAATGGTGCTCAGGAGAAAAGCTTATTTCAAGCGGCAGCCATGGCAATCACTTATAGAATTATGTCTCTTTTGTTCGTATTTTTTATGCAGAGCTACTCAAATACATTCAAACCTCAAATGCAGCTCCGGCACAAGCCTGTTGATGGTATCTAGCTAAATGCTGCAAGTAAGTCAAGTGTTTTTTTGTTTTAGTGTTTTTTTTAATTCAGATCATCACGGGTAGAAATGACCCCATGAAGTCTCCTGATGTCAACCTATTTGTCATGGTCATTGCGTCTTTGACCACGTTTGTGCTGACAGGAATGCCAATGATTACCCAAAAAAAAATTATGCAAATCTCTCATCATGCTTGTCAGCAGTTCTTCTCGGCTGGGGCTGAGCTCAGCAAGCTGCCCTTTGAGTTCAATTCATTTCATTCGTAGTTAATTTCCAAGTAGCTGCCTGAGCAAATAAATAAATGTGATCTCTCCCACAGATATATCTACAAAGGCACAGAGCTGTAGTTTTTTTCTAATTTTGGATTATACAATTAAAGAAAGAAAAAAGGACTTCTTGGCACTAGTAATTTCCGCCTCTTTGTTCATCAGTAATCCCCCTGTAAAGTCAGGCAGCCTGGTTTAAGTGTGATGTTTATGCTCTGATTTGGTGACTGCCCCGGGTCAAACCCTGCTGTTGTGTTTTGCACTGCAGGCAGAAGCTTTTTGGTCCTGCCGAACGGGGCCGCGTATCAAGGAGCAGGTGGAGGATGAGGCGCGAACAGCCTGAAACAGGAGGCGACTGCTGAACTTCACCTGCATGTCCTCTGCACGGACAGATATAAGCGTGACGAAAGAAAAGAAACGGGAGAACGATCTGTAGGCTCCAGCGAGCGATGGAGGGGAGCGTGTGATTGTGGTTACTAAGGCTACCGCATGCTGCTCCGTTAGGAAGGGAGGGGCTCGGAGGAAGGTCAGACGGCTGAGGTACAGCCAGCTAAATCAAATCAACTCTGAAGTGCGAGGTCCCCGGTGGCATTGGGGTTGAGGAAATGTAGCTGTTTAGGTTGCTCAGGAGGAACATAGATTGTCGTTTAGAACGGGACCTTGCGCTCTCTGTGGCTTATAGCACACCCTCCGGGCTGTAAATCCCTTTGATACGCCGCATAAAAGAGGATAAAAGATGTCGAACGAGATGAGGAGACAAGTATATGCGATAAGATTTCCTTTTGGAAGTTGGACGCTTCGAAAACATTTCCCTCAGGGGATGGAGGTCACCTGGCATTATGGGAAGCCCCCCCCCAATCGAATACCCTACCAGACCTGTGTTTTCTTTTATAAGTGCCTCGATTGTCGTCGAGGCTCAAATCCTCTCTGGCTCTGAATCCCTGATGTCTGTATTCTGTGACGTCTTGGAAACAGACTGCCGAGCTTAAGCTGTTCAGAGAAAGGAAATGATGCAACATAAATTTCAAGGCAAGGATTGTCTGTCTTTTTTTTTTTTTCCCTCCCTCTCCGTGCACATACACACACTGCAGGATGAAAATCAATAGCCTTTCAGGAGTGAGTCAATGCAGAGACTAATAGCTAGCAAACAACAAAATCACCCCTGGCCTCTTACATATGCTGATTGTACACTCATTTAACCCCCCCCCCCCCGAAGAAAAAAAACATATATGGCCAGCGTTCAACATGCCGCTGATTCCACCGAATATCTGGCTAAGCAGCTGCCCGGTAACTGTAAGGGCCCTTTCCGGGTAAAGAGCTTGTCTTTGACCTCTGATCCTCTCACACTGTAAGGTGATGCAATTGAAAGCTGAACAATATAAGGCTTCATGTGATAAGCGGGTTCAATCATTGCTTTGATTATGCCATCGTTCTCCATCGAGGGCCACCGACTCCATACATCTGAACACTGGGCGTGTTAAAGAACACTTTCTCTGTAATTTTCTTTGTAAACTGGCGCAAGAAGGGGAAATATCTGTCTGTTTTGTGTGACTGCAAGTGGAGTGTTTGTCTTTCCAAACACACCAGTTCCTCCACTTTTATGTATGAAATATTGAACAGCTGGATCAGCTGATGTGGCTGTGTGGCTGCATGTATGCAACCCCATATGCTGACGACGCATTTTTATGATTAAACTTGACCTTTGTGCAGGGTTGTGTGCAGCCGGTCCTGTCCTGGGTGCAGTCAGGATCCAGTCAGGATCCAGTCAGGATCCAGTCCTTCATGCAACACTTCTGTCCACCAGGGGCGTCTGTTCGCTACAGCCTGAGCTTTTCCAAAGTTCCTTCGGCTGTTGTTATGAAGCACCATAAGGCAGGCTCCTGATTTCAGCACAGATTATCCTGCCACAGGATGGACAGTCTCCACACTGCTAATATTGTCAAATTATTTGCTGCAGGTCATAACAGATCAAAAGGACGTGGATCCTGACTGCAACTGTGGTGGGATTTTTTTTTTTTTGGGGGGGGGGGGGCGTCTGGCTGCACAGGGGACTGTTGGGATCCGTTTGCTTGAAGGTGCAGCAATAAAAGACAAGTTTACAGGATCAGCCTGGATTCACTTTGGCTCAGATATGGCGAGTGTCTACACCTTGACATTCCCAAGCTTTGCCTTTTGCCTAGAAAGCCGCCGTTTTTCCAAGTCTTCCCAGGGACGCTGCTGTGGTGTTTTTCTCGGTAAAAAGCAGATAAAGTCAGACCGGTTGTCTCTTTAAATCAAGCTGCAGTGTTGATGTGCCCTCAAGCTGAAATGGTAAGAACCATTTCCACCTCTGCGGCAGGGAGCCTGACCAAATAGACGCACTAGAGCGCTTCAAACCTGATTCGCATTCCCTTGGTCACTTGTGGTCTCTGGTCGCCTCCACTCATGGAGAGGAAAGCAATTTCTCAGTCTCTTTCTGTGGGACTTTGTTTCTCTCTGCGCATTTCGGGGAAATAATTTAATTTTTATTTTCCTTTCTCTGTCTCTCTCTCTCTCTTTTTTTTTTTTTTTTTTTGTTCCATTCGCAGAACTCAGTGGCAGTCGCCTCAATCCATTTACCGCTGGCTGGAACGCCTGTCTCCTCCTCTGCGTTGCAATCTGTTGATAACTCCACTTGCAAGCTGCAGTTCATTGTGTTTCGCAATGGGAAACTCTTTCCGTGCACGGGCAATTCGTCCAACCTCGCAGACGACGGAAAGCGCAGGAGCGTCTCAACACCAGTTGCTTTCACCAAATTAGGTAAGAGGAAATCCATTTTATCATCATGCCTGTGATGTCAACGCCGCAGCGTGTTGTCGACACGGACAACATGCTTACACACACGCACACACACACACACGCAGTAAATCTGCGCAACACGTTGACACACAGGCTTCGCAGCCTTCGATGTCAGAATAAATCAAAACTCCGTCACTCGTTGACTTTCGCTCTTCATTTCGTTTAAATGCGTGAAACGTTCACGTCGCGTCGGACTTTCCGGCCGCTTGCTGCTTTCCCAGCGGCCACTTTGGGTTTTGGAGCTTAAAGTTTATGCACGACACTTCCAGCAGCAGCCTGTGCACCGCAGTAACAGTGTGACACTTGTGTGCGTGTGTGTGTGTGCGTGTGTGTGTGTGTGTCCACGCGTCTTGCGCCGTGGCACCTCCACTCTCTCCACCTGCTCTCCTTAATTCCATGTGTTGCTCTGCCCGCAGATGGGTGCAGCCTCGGCGGCGCCGTGCGCTCCGTTACCATCGCGCTCAGGCACTTCGCTCTGGGTGTAGACGCCACCGCAGCCTATTGGGATTTTGACCTGCTGGATGGACACGGTGGCTGGAGGGCAGAGGGCTGCCACATAACGGGCTCCGGGGGCAACACGACCACCATTCACTGCACCCATCATAATAACTTTGCTGTGCTAATGGTGAGTAGTCTGCTGTGTGGTACCAGTGTCATGCATTTTAGCCCCCCTAACCCCCTCCCCCTCCCATGCCCTCACGTAGCGTGTTCTCCACTGCTTAGGGCCCATTTTGGATCTAATGCATCTTTTTTCAACGTGGAATAGCCGGAGTCACGTGTCGCACGCAGGGACCGTTAGAAGCTTCGTTTATTGTTGCTCTTCAGCGGCGGGGACGGATTTGTCAAATGCGCTGCGGGGATTTATTGGCTTTGGAGTGTGCGCTACACTAGACCCCCCCCCACCCCACCCCATATATCCTGGAAATGAGAAGTTGCGTGTTGTGTAGCCCGCCACCTTTTTCCAAAAAGCAGCACAGCAGCTGAAACCGAAGCGATGCTCAGGAGAAGGAGCGCCCTGTCAGGAGCCATTCGCCTCCGAGCGCAAGTGCTGTGCTAATTGGCCGCAGCCATCGCCGAGCAAAAAAAAAAAAAAAATGTTGGACTGTCAAGCGTAGCGTTGCTCATCTGTGTCGCTCAAGTTGGTGCCGACGTCGCCGAGATGCCTTCCACTGACGACGGCGCCCCGTTCGAATTGATTTCATGAGGATCATACCAAGAGCGCAATGGCATCGCATCGCCCCGTCGCCCCGTAGAGCCGCTGCGCCTGGTCCGCTTTTTTTGGACGAAGAGAAATCCTCCGGATGTTTACCGAAGAGTGGGATTCGTTAGACTGGGAGGTCAGTTCTCGGCAGAGCATGGAAACTGTTGTGCTTGAGATGTCGGTGCTTTGCGAGGCGCCTTTTTTTTTTACCTGCATATTTCATGAAGCCGCCGATTCAGTTCCGCTGTTGTTCGTGTGTGGAAATAAAAAAAAAAAAAAAAAAAGGAGCCGCAGAGGAATGAGAGAGAGTGGGGGTCGTGGGGAAGGAGGCATGCAGAACACGGCGTGGGGGGGGGGGGGGGTGTCTGTGGAGAATACTAAGTTGTTGTCAGATGAAGAGCAGATGTCAGATTGTGATTGTCCATGTCTTTTTCCATCATACGCCAAATCGGCAATTTTTTTTTTTTGGTCAATTTTCTCTGGCAGCAGATTTTAAATGATTCCAAGTTGAACACATCTCTGACAAGTCGAAGCCAGTCGGCGCGACGATGGACAGGCGTTTCAGCCGCGTCCACATCGTGCTTTCAGTGCGAACGTTTGCGCCGGGGATTGCGCGTCTACTAATGCAGTCACCACACCCGCCTGGTCTCTGCAGTGCCCGAGAAAAGGACCCTTATTTACGGACCTGTGACATCATTCCTCTGTGGGCTTCATCCAAAACACAGCACATTCCATCTGTGACCTTTATAGCCTAGAGCAGTTTCGGCAAGTACTAGACCTGTTGCATAATTTTTTCATGTCAAACTGAGAGGAATTGCGTCTTGCTGCGTGACTGCAAGTTAACCAGCAATGGCTAACTGGGATTAATCTAGAGTGTTTCCGAATAAGGAGCCTCCATCAGTAAAACGCGTATTTGTAGGACTCACACAGATGATGTCCATGTTCTAAAGGAAAACCAGGGTAACAAGTTGCAAAGTCTGACTTATGAGCTTCAGCTGCTGTGGTGTTAAAAAAAAAAAAAAAAGCTGGAAAAATGGTGACGGTGGTTTCTGCGTGGGAAGTAATGTTCTCAGCAGGTACATCAGCTAGTAGTTTACAGCTGTATCACCTTCATTCCGGCCTCTCAGTGATCCAGCTCTGCTCCCTGTTAGATCAGCTGTTTGGGAATCAATTTCATGGTGCATCTGTGATCCTGAGCAAAGTGACAGAGGGTTAACCTCCGAGCGTTACAGCTTTTAAAGAGGAATAAGGCAACGAATCCTTTCAAAGAAAGGAGTGTGTGTGTGTGAGAGAGAGAGGTGATTAGTCTACAAATAGCACGACAACCCAACACAATTGTCCCTGGGGAGTTGGGTTTAGGATATAAAAAGTGCATTAATGAGAATCTCTGTTGGCTTTTGTTCAGAAACAATTACATGGTAGAGAATCTAGCTCCCCTGGCTTTGTGATCAAAATGCCAAATAACTGGCTTGAGAACAGGGTTTGTGTGGGAAAACTCGACAGCAACAGCCTCTAAAGCATTTGTTTGGGCACATACTACACTCCCCCTGCTGTGGACTTTGAATATTGTTAGGTGTAATGAATGCATCACGCTGTTCTTTTCTCTCGCATTGGGAAGCAGGTCAATTACTGACCTGTTACACTCCAACCAGGGGGACAGACTGTTTCAGATGTGGGTCAGGTGTTGAAAGACAGCACACCTCGGTTTCTGGATTGTGTTCTTCCCTGCACGGAGCTGAACTTGTGGCCGCTGGAGAGCAGCCGTTCCAGATTTCAGCACCAGGGACAGTTCCCGTGTATTTCCCCGTCTCCCCTCTCCTGTCCCCCCCCAGCACCACTCCCCCACCACCCACCCGCTCGCCTCTCAGGCCTGTGTCTGTCTGAAGGAAGGGCTGACTCACTCGTTTACAGCAATGCAGGCTCATCATCTGTCTTCATCACAATGGCGAGCGTCCCCACTCCACCCCACCCCACCCCTTTGAACCTCCCCAAACGACACACCTTTACTCCGCAACCAGACACTTCCCTCTATGTCCTTAGTGTCTCAGAGGTAACACTTTTTTTTCTTTTACCTATTAATTTATTCACTGAGCCGATGATGTAGATGAAGCCTTTGCTGTGTTTGATTGCTGCAATGCTCCAGACTGTTTAATATGCAGGAGCAGACGTTTGGAATGAGAGAGACACGGAGGGGGTGGCTGGCTTTTTGGAAGTATCCAATCATAACAAAGGTCTAAGGCCACGATCCAATAGGAAAGGGGCTGCTAGGAGATGTATTTCCATACACTGTACAGGCTATAGTTAATATGTGACGTGGCACAGATTCCTGGAAACAGGAAGTTCCTCTAGTGATGGTTGAACATCAGAGTTACAGTAAGAGAGTGTGGGCACCTGTGTGGCAGTGACTTGTAGTAGTGCTTGTTGTTGATAGTTGTTCAGAAATGGCCCAAAGACATATTCAGAAGGGGCACAGAGCCATCAACAATATAGGCGATTTAGACAATGGGAGAAAGCTATTTTAACACAGTGGCCAATTCACTCATTTGCAAATTACAATAAAAAATGTGCACGTACTTTGCCTAACAACTGTTGGTATAGTCATCAGCACATATGAAATAAACGTCAGAGTATATGTTGTCACATTTAGGGAGGGGGCCAGAGGATTCAGCTGAGCTACAATTTCAAATCCAAACTGACCGAAATTGAAACATCTGATCAACAAGTCGTTTTTATGCACAATATGAATTGTGTTAGAAAAATTACATGTAAGGAACTCTTTTATTAACAAAATGCTATCACGTGACAGTAAACACAATAATAATTTAGTGTGCAGGTCCCCTTTAATTCCTTTAGAGTAAACATGCTTGTTTGATGAAGTGCAGTGATTCCCAATGTAGAAGACCAGTGGGTCACAAGATAAATCTATTGTCTGGGAGTTTTCTCCCTTAGTGGAACTGGTAATAATTCAGACTTCTGAAAAATGACAAACATGACAAATCACAACATTTTCCCAAAGTGCCAGAAGCCAAAAGGTTTAATATATAATACGCATAAATCTTAACCAAAAAACAACTAGTAACTGCTGCTGGGTTATTAAAAAAACATTAAACAATGAGTATGAAGTAAATTTACTTAGTGTAGTTAAGTGCAGGGCTTAAGGGACAACTTTGATTTCTAACTTCACTCTCAGCGGTTGGAGAGATTCAAGAAAATGAGTTATCACATTAAACAGCAGTTATCGTGCAGAATGTCGTGCTCAGAACATGATGCCAGGGAATGAAGTTTTAATGCTTACCTCAGTCAGAAACAAAATTAGTTTCAGCTATTTAGGGTAGCCGTACCGCTAACTGCTCCGGAATATTCGTCACTCCTTTCAGAGTCAGTTTTCCATGTGTAGCTCTAACAACACCACACAGTGTTTGCTCTCTTATTATCCTGTGGACTACGAGGAAGGTGGATGGAAGTCCCCAACCCAGACCCTGATGGTTTGTAGTGGATGAGTGTAGGTTTTGGGAAGTTCTTTTTTTTTTTTGTAGATTCTGTAGAACCAGCTATAGAATCATCAAACCTGCTTGTAGGCAGTTTAAAGCAGCAGTTTAAAAAAGTTCCTTTCCACTACTGGAAGGATCTGAATTCATGTGTAAATATGATCAGGATGTGAAGTGGCTGTCTCCTGTAAAAGATAATTCCTTAGGTCATCAGCTTGTTATGACCCATAGTTAGGTTTTACAGTCAGGAACAGGCTCGTTATGGCGGGAATGAAGGAGGAGGTCGGTGTTAGAGAAGGTTTGGGTGGATGGCAGTTTCCACATTGTGAATCACAAAGTTAGTGTTGTTTGTCTGCATTTTTTCATAACCTTAACCTTTGGGATGTGCTTATTTGAAGCCAAACCACGTTTTTTTGCTAAACCTAACCCGACTTTTTTTATTACGGTTACCATGACGACAAAGCTCCACTATACCTCCTGCTTTATAAGGTTGTTGAGGTGACTGTAGTCACGGTCATGCTGCAGCGGTAGGTACACGCAACACGTTCTCATCCAAGGCGTCTTGTGTGGCATTATCGCTGATAAAACAAATGAAACGTCTAAAATGAAATGTTCTGTGGCATCGATTCTGCTATATGTCGCATACCTGTGCATGAAAGGTGCCATTCCTCAGGTCAAAGAGAACAATCAGTGCAGTTAAGGAGTTTGCTGAGCAAACAACCTGGAGAACAAAGCAAAGCAACAGAGGTTGAAGACAGGGAAATAACAGTGCTCTTGCATAAAGTCCATTGATCTCACTTCTCATGGTGAGGCTTTTATCTGCTGTTTCAAAATCATTAAACTGACCACAATTCACTTGTCCTCGCTGCAGCTCCTCTGTCTTGAGTCAAACCAACCAAGACGGGGTCCCATCTTGATACATTAGTTCCCATTGGTTGAGTCTTCTGCGGACTCAATTCCAGTGTGACATGACTGCTGACCGCTGCAGCTGACCACAGCCACAGGAGCAGAGTAACTGTCGAGTAGAACAACGGCGAGGGTGCAACTGTCCATTCTCTAAGCCTCCTCCACTGATGACTGATACAGCTGATGCAAAAACACACAAGTATTCAGGCTGCAACCCAAACAATGCACCAATCTAACTTTGCCCTTTTTTTGTTGTTTTTTTTTTTTGTTGGTGCATCCTGACGTTTTTATAACCACCTCATATCAGTGTTTGTTACAAAGTAGGAACCTGGAGCAAATGAATGCATAGATGGGAAGAGGGGAAAGGAAGATATAATTGGAAAGCCCTCTTTGCTTCAGACTCACAGAGGAGACTCCAATTGATTGTGATTAAGTCGCAAAAAAAATCATCCTCTTAAGGGATTTGTTTATTCAAATTCCATCCACATTTGGTGTTTTCTTGTTTAGCAACTATGGCAAATACACACACATCCTGTAGCTTGCGCAGGATACGTGTTGCTAATTGAAAATAACCTCCCGGCAACTTTCATATCCTCTCTAGCTCAAAGACAGTCTTTTCTTTCTTGTGTCGTTTTATTTCTGCGTGGAACATCCTCAAATGTGTCCTCATTAGTTCTTTGTCCACATCTGTGCTCAAAGCAGACATAATGAGACAACAGGACAGTTTTCACTGCTCGCCCACAAGCAAACCCCCGCCCTCGGCTGGGTTAACTTTATCCCCACACTCTTTTCAATCGCTGACATTTTTATACTAAACAAGCTTTGGTGCGGATATGTTTTAGGAGATGAAGGGATTTACAGTGATAATGACGATGACCTGTTTAGATAAGCAACCGTGTTTCACAGCTCGACTTTGGCATTTTCTGTTGATGTAGTGGGAGGGGAAGAGGGGAAGGGTGATGGCAAAGTGTGATATCAGCAGAAGGGGGTGGGGGCACCTTGTGCTTGTGTGCTAGATGATAGTTGAATAAAAAAAGAGGCTTATGTTACAAGAATCATACAACGCGCACGTCTCAGCCCCAGGACAGTCCTACCGATACACACGTTTCAGCTCTAAGAGGACCAAATATTTCACATACAAGAAGCCCGGCTGTGGATTGGACGATATAATACATGATATTATGCAGGTGCCCATACAGTGCCCATGGTGACACCCATCCACCACAACAAATAAAGCACCAGGTGTTATTAATGGTGTGCCAAATCTGTTTACCTTTAAAGCAACATTGGGCGAAATATAATCAATTGTTAATATTATTGATTGTACAGCAGAAGTTAAACATAACTGCTGATATTAAAAGCTCATTTTCTCTTTGGGCAACAGTTCAATATTTTGGAAAACGCATGCGTTCGCTTTCTTGCCCCGAATTAGATGAGAAAGTCAATAACATTCAAAGGTGACAGCCAGCAGCTGGTTAGCTTAGCAGGAAGACTGATGACAGGGGGAAACGGCTGGACTGGATTTGTACAAAGATACCTTTAAAGCTCGCACATTAGTTTGAGTTGTACTTAAAGAGAAGTGTAAAAATGACACACTGTGGTTTAACGACGGGGAGGAGTCGTGCCAGACTGTTTATTGGCCCCGGGTGAATGGGCAACCTGAGTCGGACTCCGGGATGTCATTATTCCCAGCCAGTAAATAGCAAAGCGTTCCGACTATTAGGTCTATTTTGTCAGGGTTACACGCGTTGATCAGGGAGTTTCAGATGTGCTGGTAGGTGGGTTTCCTAACGTGTTGGTCAGAACCAGTCTGTATTCTAAGCAAAGCTTTCCGTCTGCAGGATCCAGCTGCATGAGCAGACATGAGAGTGGCATTGATCTTCCCAGCAAGAAGTAGAATTAGCATATGTCCAAAAATGTTGAGCTATTCCCACAACTTGAATGTGTGTACTATCACTTTGCATTTTCACAGTTGGGGCTATAAAAACAAAGAAGAAACAACACTTTTTGCAAACTCAAAATATTTCAGTATAAGTTTCTGTAGAACCACAGAGTAAAATTCACATGTGACAGAATATAAGTAAACAGAAATGGTGTTAAGTTTTATTATAATTGCCCCGCTTAAGCTCATTCTTGAGACTAATGCTAATTATCTGCAGCCCCCTTAGAAGCCACCAGGACCACTTGCACTTGTTCCAAAGGTGGCAGCTGACAGATGAGCTCTAATCCACCTCCATGCGCTAGCAGGCAGCCATGCAGCCTCCTTACCAGCTCCTGACTCAACCAGTTACTCTGACGCTTCGTTCTGTGCTGTGCAATCTCGCTGCACAAGACTCGAGGTTTGGGTTTCGTTAATATTTCATAAATGCACTCATGTTCCATTTGTAAGCATTAACTTAAATTTGATGTCAGCCATGATTAGGGTAGCGCTTTGGGACTGCTTCGTGTGTGTGTGTGAGATAAAACCACACCACCACTGCAGACCTTCTTTCTGTTGCTAAATGGAGGAAGGGTCTGGCTCATCCTGGAGCACCACCGCTCTCCCACAACAGCTTGCCAATAACCTGATATGTGATGCATATTGTTTTCTCCCTGACTAATGAGTTCAGAGCTCACAGACCACCATTTATCTCCGACATCAACAGTTTCGCTCTGGCCTTGCTGCGGCAAGCCAATACTCACTACTGGCCCTTACCCCTAACACGGTGTATTGGCTGCTCTACTTTTAATGCAGTGTATATCCCTCATTTAGCCTGGATAGAAATTGCTTTAACCTATTGTTATTCATATTATGTATGCTCCTCTGCTAAGTGTATAAAAGATTCTAATAGTGCTGCTTGCAGCAAAAGGAATCGTGGCATTGTGTGTGCATGTGTGTAAAGAAAGGTAATGGGCTATTTGGTGGTCTCACCGATTGATGTTGTTTTCATGCGCTCGTTGATTAATAGGCAGCAGAAACTGTGCTTCCATTTTTATAAAAAGGCATAAAGTATAAAACTGTCCTTGCTGACAAACAGCCTTAATGAACAATAATGATGTAGTTGCATTTTATTTCCAGGTTGATGATTTTGGCACATGCTTTTCTCAAACAATTAGTGAGATATGAACACTTTTTTTTTTCTTTGTGAAAAACTGTGTCGACTGGCATACATCTGCTGCTCAGCCTATGATTAGTCACAAATGAAAGCGTTCCCACTTGTCCTTGTGCATGTGACAGAGGCAATCTGACATACACCACGATTCACGCCCGACAACACGGTCCGCACGCTCGGCTTCGGCCAAAACAGCACTCGAGTGAGGAAAGAAATCCACTGTTTACATCATAATGTGGCATCTGAGCTGAAAGTGTTGATGCTCAGATGCCCCCGACCACCCCCCCCACCCCTTTCTCCCACCAGCTGTTCCCTAGTCGACTGTGCGACCCTCTGTGAACCCCAGAGACAGCTTGGTAGAAATGAGGGCATGCTGTGTAAACAGCCTCTCGCTCCCTCTCTCTGCCTGTGTTTGAGTTCCTATCACCGTCTTTCAGTTGGGTTGCTGTATTTGTACGCTGCATTTAACTGAATTTGACAGCACCTCATTTGCACAATGCTTGACAGTCTAGACAAACACATTAAGACCTTTTTTTTTTTTTTTTTCCGGCGTTGGGGCAGTGTAGAAAGTGATCCAGCCTTGTGGCTGGCTTGGCTGTCTGCATGTCCACCTCTGGCAGCTCCCAGAATGCCTGTCTCTGCTCTGACGTAGATTAGCTAAAGTATATCACCACAAAAACACGAAAGGCTCGGGGTTAAAGGCGACAGTCATTTTCATAACAGACTAAACTCTCACAAGTGATTTATTAGACGTCTGGGGCTTTTTTTTTCACAACGACTAATGACGATCACTGTGGCCTCTGACGTTTGACCTCCGTGAAAACACATCCGCCCCAGCCTGCTGCAGCGAGAGTACATTCATGCCCTGCAGTTCGGTCTTTTCGAAATCCACTGTAGGAGTGTGGAGCCGCCGCCGCTGCCGCTGCTGGTTGCTAGACTTGTAATTAGGGAGCAGCCATTGATGCAGCGTGGCCCCCTGTGCTCTCCTAGGAGAAAGATAAGGACAGCAGAAAATGAGACTTACATAATTTGAAGGGGGAGCGATAAAATGACAGGCGAAGAGGTATATCTTTTGGCAAGGTCTATTGAGAGCACTTCACATTTTGACTCAAAAAGCCTCAGTGTTTTTCTGTTTTTTGTGCGAGCATTGTGTATACTGTATATCGCAGTTTTTTCCATCTAGGAGCTTCTGTTTTTCTTGAGTGCAGTGAGGCTGCCAAGAATTTGTTAGATTAGACCCAAGCTTGCAAATTATTCATAATGTTCCTTTTTTTTCATATTCAATCACAAACTACAAGACCACCTGATGATATCTGGGACAGACAATCCTCCAGACAGAGGACTCTGATAGGATGCAGAAAGAAGTAGTATAACCAATGTCTTTGTCAAAATGGAGCAGGTCTTTTAGCCCGTGGTGCTATTGATTTATTTGTCTTCAAGCCGATGAACGACCAGATCAGCATGTTAAACCCATATCCTGTTCTTCTGTGCTATAGAGCCCCACCATTGTCCAAAAACTATTTAAAACACATCAGTTAGTCATGCACTTTAATTTGCTGACATGTTCTTTCATTGTCAACAGTGTGGGCAACATAGTTCCCACACACACTGTCTTGCAGCAAGATTAGAGGAGTGTTTACTCCTGCAACGCAGCACCCGTCTGTTTTAGACAACAGCTTTATGTTTCTCTGCGAAACGAGACATTTTTGACCTTTCTTTTAGAGTTTTGTCTTCATTACGGTGAAATGTGGGTGAACGTCTGTTGGGACTGAATTGAGAAAGCCACATTTCAGATTTTTTCGACTTTGAAGGAAATTTATTGACAGTAAGAAAACATAGAATATTTTCAATCTTATTCGTCCTATCTTGAAGATTGTGCCCTTTTTTCTCAAGGGAATGATATAGAATGGTGGATAGATGGGACCTATCAGAGGGGTTTAAGAAAGTCAACTCAAATCAAATAAATAAAAGAATAAAACATGTGTCTGGCTGATGTGTTTTTAATTGTTTCTGGACAGAGGTTCATGATTAATAAACTAATCAAATTCACTGTTTTTGTTTGCATGGGGATCGTTAAAAGTACAAATAGTTTAGAAAGACATCAGCGTTTTTATTATGTTATAATGTATTGGGAAAAAAGAGATAAAGCAAGTTTTAATATAAGATCCCTAAAAGTAGCCACTGTTTGCCTTGAGAGCCAATATTATGAATTCTATTCAATTTACATTATGACGAGAAGTGCTCAAGCGAATAAAGACAAACAACATTCCATGAGACGTTTCCGTAACTACACTCGCAAACTGGTTGCCACCAGGACCACAGCAGAAATGGCAGATAAATAAGCTAAAGTTAGCACCTTCAGAAATCTCTATTCACTGGCACCTCAGATCAGAGCCCACATTAGTGCTTCCCAGGGTTCAGATAGTAGACACATCTAAGCATTAATTCTTCCAAGAAGACTCACTGGCCTTTAAGGTCAAATTCCTGCTATGAATTCACTTCGGAGGGAGACTGATAAGATGAAGAGAACGTTGGACCAGGAAAGAGAAGCATTAGACTTTAAAGGCTATTAAATATTGTCCTAATTTGAGTTTTGCTATGATGGTTGATGGATGTCACTTAATCTGGTATCACTTAATCTGGTCACTTAATCTGGTATCCACAATCACCTGACTTGTAGTAAACCTAAATGAAATAGTTCGGGATCAGTTGCACTGTCAAAGAAAAACACCCAACATACGCTCGGTGTTTGCGGGAACTCCTTCAAGAGTGGCTTCTTGCGAATCATACCTGATACCTGAACGTCGCATTTATCAAGGCAATTGTGGCCAATTTGAAAAGCCAGAACTTTTAAGCAGATTTTGCTTTGTCTGCACCTTTTTTCTCCAATCCAGTCTACAGGGTAGTCATCGTCAGTACCAGCCCAGACCTTCGACTTTGCTCTATCTGCAATGCAAATACCACAGAGCACCACATACAATATCTCACAAGGTTTTACAGGCATAGAGAACAGGAAAGAATAACTCAAACAACCTCAGGTAAAAAGGAAGAAACCTCCGGAGAGTCGTTTCAAAGAGAGAATTCTTTCTGGGTGTGCTACAGCTGTGATAGGTGGAAAAATGGCTGCTTCCAGACACTCTAGATAGTATATTCTTGATGCTGCAGAATGCCACAGCTTTAGCTTGATAGATGCCAATGGAGATTCTTGTAAAAGCAAAACATTCCCCGATGGGTTTGCCTTAAGTGTTCTCAAGGGTTTTCCTTTTGTATCCATCTCGGTTTGTGTAATTTTGCCATGTGTGTCAAAGGGAATTACGCCGCCATAGACAGGCCTTTGTATCGCTGTGTTTCAACTTCAAAGCTCCCCCAATCCCATTTCACACGGGTGAGCGATGTGCTCTGGTATCAAAGGTGAACACTACTATGGGCACTGAGATTCCCTCCTCTTTCACTGTCCTGACACTTTGCCTTTGCCGTGCAAGTGGCCGTAACAAGATGCCAACATGTAAATTGCCGGCAGAGGAGATGGAGCGTCCATTTAGGCCGAAATGGCAGAGCACTGCTCTCAGGTGGTAAAATGAAACCGGGCTGAGATCACAACCGGGGATGTGTAATCAAAAGCGGACATTTTTTGGCATTGCCGACATACAATAGTTCCCTGAGGTGAAGGGGTAACAATTTAAAAGAATGTCCCTCTCTGTCTCAGTGGTTTCCGTCAACATAACGACACCATTCCCCGTCTCCTTATCTCCTCTATCAGCGCTTTCATTCTTTTCCCCGCTGCAGCATGTTTTTGTCGAACGCGGCCCGTATAAACATATTCTTCATGCATTTGTTCTTTGCACAGTTGACTGCATCCATTCAGGAGCCCCCCTCGCCCACTCTCTGCAACCCTGTCCCAGGGGGGAGATAAATACCACCCCTGGATTTCGAACACGGCAGCATCGGTCCAGCGCTGGTTACACTCCCTGTCAGCACTGAAAACACCAAACAAACCTATTAATGGCTCTAAGGTGCTTTTTGTTTTTGCTTTTAGGTGGAGGCTGGCAACACCCCTTACCTGCAAACATTCATTTTCTCCCAAAAAGCTGTGGTAACAGAGTGGTTTCTATGGCAATGGAAACCAAGCCATCACAGGCCCCCTATTATACAGTTGTTGTTGTTGTTGTTCTGTGTGTCCACCAGCAGTAGAAGGACTATTACAGCTTTTTAGTGGAGATGGAAAAGGATGACATAAAAATGGTGGACAGCAGCAAATGTGTGTGTGTGTGAGAGCTGTGTACTGTTCAGCACCACACAGGCAAACGACAGCTTATTTACCCACTGAGACCTCCTCAATTGCCAGAGAGCGATTGCATTCTGTTAGAGAGGGTGTTTGCATTGTGTTGCTTGCGGAGGCTGGGTTTACAGTGCATCCTCTCCACCGCGCCGTCCTTAAGTGTTAACAGAGCAGAACCCGTGGAGTGCTGCTCTATTCTAATCCATTGTTACAGGAGAAAATGGCATGTTTTGGTCCAACATATCGACCTGCGAAGGGAATGAGCTTCAGATCGGTGTAATGTATGCTCCCACTCTGTGTGCTGAACAGCATGCCTTCTCGCAGCAGCCGAGCGCAGAGTGTGAGCGGTGTGTGCAAGAGGGCTGAGGCGTTTCTAGCGTGTGCTTTTCGGCTCCCCTGTCTATGCGTGCGTGCAGCATGTGCACACTCGCGAGCACACACCAAGCCCTCCATCCACTGAACATTTTGGAGTGTGTAGCGATTGGAGGAGATGAGTCACCCCTCACAGACAACACCTACCAACCACCTCTCTCTCTGCGACTCAGACATACACATGTACAAAGAGTGAAAAGCATGTCGGCCAAGACAGTTTCAATGTTGCTCGTAAATTTATGAAACAAAAAAAAAGAAGACGATTTTGTCTCATTCCAGCCTATTTGCTCAACATTTTCAAGCAATCTTCTGTCAGATTTATTTTTATCGATTTATGTTTTCAGACTGAAGGAGACAGAAGGTGTAGAGTAGCAGAGTCGTGGCTTGTATCCAGTGTTTGCCGTGAAAAATAAATCTTAACCCAAAATTACGGCAGACTTCCAATGGCTGGTGTCATTTGGGATTTAGTTCCAGGGGTTGAAAGATGACTCTTATGACTTTTATCTTTGCAAACGGACTGATGCTATGTGCTATTGGTTTATTACAAACATATTGTTAGAACAGCATGTCACTGTACAAAAGTATGCAATTGTAAAAATAACAATCGTAAAGATACAATACATACTATGAATATTATTTTAATGTTAATATGCTCCTAGCTAGAGCTATATTGACAATATATCTGTGCGTGTTTGCATACCTGCTGCAATGTGAGCGTCTTACATGAGCTGTCAATCTGGTGAGCAGGATGGTGAAAGGCAAGAGTCACATGAGGGGTTGAGGCAAAATACAATATATGCGTCACAGATTGTGAAACCAATATTAAGTTCTGTGTGTGCGTGTAATTTATTGGCTCATGTTGTGTGGTAGTTGATATCGTCCGTGGTTATTACGTTTGATCACCGATTGCATTTTCTTAACTTAATAACTATGTTGACTGCATGCAGCTTGTCAAGCCATATTTTTGAATTGTGCTATTTTTTTCATGTATATCATCATTGCAAAAAAAAAATAAAAATCTAATATTTAAAATGAAACAGCACTGCCACCACTGCAGAGATATTCTCACCTCTAAAAGTTTGCTGAGTGGGGCTCACCCTTCGAAATAGTTACACAATTGCAATTATTGCTGCTTCATTAGTGCGTTTTGGAGCATTCTCTTTTATTTTAACTATATAACGAAGATTACAGGAAGTGGTGGGCAGAGTTTAGCTAAGCGGGTAGATGGTGGGCCGTGCTGAGCAGAGTGACTTGATTTTTTTTTTTTTGTCTTAAGCTTGTGGCAGCTTGAGTTGCTTTTTGTATTATTAACTATTTTTGGATAACAGGATTGATTGTCAACTGACATGAAACTGCAACTGGCAGCAGTAAAACATCACACAAAGAAAACAAAGCTTCTCCGTAGACCCCATGGATTTAAAATGTAATAATTTCTTGGAGCTGTAGCTCAGGATGCCAAACAGCTCATCAATTAATCACAGGGTGGTTGATTAAAGTCCTGTCTCCTTCTGTCCATATGTCAGTTTGTCATCGATCAATACTCTGAAGCCCACACTGGGCAGCTTTCTCTTGCCGTTATCCCCTGCTGTAACACTCATGCTGCAGCTCCTTCTTGTGTTGCTCAAGAACATATTGACTACTGAAATCATTATTGCAAAACTTGACGTACATGCATATGTACATTTGTGGAGCTTCCTTTCCCCCCAGATCCATTTCCATTAAAATAATGGATGCTGTGTAAAATTTCTAATAAAAAAGTGAGGACAAGGATTTGAAATTTATATTTGGTTAATAGTACAAATGTCAGATGTTTTTAAAACACAATAAAAATGTCTCAGAAAAGTTGTTAACCAGTGTGTTGCATCACCTCTTCTCTTAACATCATTCTGAGTGATTGGGAGCTGAAGACAAAACCTGCTTTCATTTTGAAAGCAAAATATTTTCCTTTATGGTATAGGTTATTAGCTGCTCAACCATCCATTGTCCTGTTTCTAGCTTGGCTCAATTAGAATTTTTAAATTTTTACATTATTTTTGCACCTTTATTTGATTATAGACAGTGTAGAGATATAGGAAGCAAGGTTAGAGAGAGAGAAAGGACTTGAAGGTTTGTGGGTTGTGTCCTGCCCAGTTATATAGGACTTTTCTACCTGTTGGGACTCAAAGCCCAATACACTGCTTCTCATTTACCCATTCACCCTCACAGCGATGGGGGAGCCGCTGTGCAGCTGGCCGACACTCACTGGTGGGGGTTCAGTATCTTGCTCAAGGACACTTTGACACGTGACCAGGGGAGCCAGGGATCAAACTAACAACTGTAGGATCGGTGGACGACCCACTACCAACAACCTGAGGCCCTCACAATTAATTTGTCAGACTCCAGGAGAGTTTTCCACTTTGCCTCAGTCTATTTTAAAGGAGCTCAGCCTCACAGCAGACGGCTATGTTTTTGGATTTAGTTTATACTTTTTCACGTGGTTTTAACTTACGTTTGTGAACTAACCACAGCTAGTTCAGTTTCTGTCTATTGGCCTATATACATTTATCTGGATTCTCTGAATCTTTTTATAAAATGTACTGTATGCAGTCCCCAAATTCTTTACAATTCTTGGACTGCTTGAGCAGACAGACTCTCACAGTGATGAACCTGACCTTCTGCTTAATTCTGAAAGACTCTCTGTGATGCACTTTCTAGACCTCTTCATAATCCTAACCTGTAGCAATGCATTGGCTGTGAGATGTTGCTGTTGTTCGTAGCATTGAACAAATTTTCCAGTATTTCATTTCCCCTCTCCTAGCATTTTTGTAATTACGTTTTAAATTTGATTATACACAACATACCAACTTTTCAGAAAAGATACTGAGTGAACATATCAAAATTCCGTCCCGTATTTGTCTGTGGTAAAATGCCATCGAAGCTCAGTACGTCTCTACATAAAATACACCAACAATAGTTTGAGCAAAGCACCCCAGTTGTTGCGGTGGAGCTACTCAGTGAAGACCAGACAGCCAGTGGTCAGCCTGGCTCACGTGCAGTCAGCATTTAACAGGAGGCATCGTGCTCAGCAGATCGTCCACGGATAAATGAAGGCTAAAGAAAGAAAGAGATTAGAGTCATTTCAGTGTCTCTGCCCTGTATTAAAAAGCAATCTTCTCCCTGCATTTCACATTTGTTCTTATTGATTCATTCTACTCATGGCAGACTTGGGTATTCATGCCTCTTTGTTCCAGTTGTAGTGGGGGGTTTGCCTACAGTGAATTATGAGCTTGTACGCTGTTTGCAAGGTTGAGCATTTATTTGATAGTCATGCTTTAAATATCTTCACAGAACAACGGCCGCAAAAAACTTGTGTGTAGGAATTCGAATAGCCGAAAGCCAAATACAACACTTCTAATCTGCGGCTCTAGAGAAATTAATGCTAATGAAACAAAGCCCCCTTGATGTTTGAGGAGATAAATACAGCACAACTGATGCGTCTGAGCCTCAAATGACAGTGCTCATCTAGCGGGGCTTCATCTTTTATGCCGAGCGAGGTTTCTCATCAGCTCATAATGTTTGATGATTTGATGGATGTGTGCTCGATTTGCACGTGATTTGATTAGTCATTTCACCGTGGGCCTTGTTTGCCTCCGCTGTTGAACACTCGCGGGGCAAAGTGCTGATTACGAGCATGACCGTATTTCAACGCTACTAGCTGAGTGACAGCCACAAGGTGCCGCCGAAACGCTGACGACCTGTGTTAATGGCGCGTGACCACTCTTCTGACTGTTTTCAAGTCCGGAGGTCATTCTGTCCCGCCGCTGTCCTGTCTCTCTTCGTTATCCAGCGGTGTATGGGCAAGCCAGAGTGGGTTTGATTTGCACACTCACTTCGGTTCTGTTCCGCCATTCGCGCGGCCACTCAAGGATGATAAAATACAGTGCTGGATGGGAGCTGGGAGCCTGCAGGCTGTTCACTAGAGGATTTTAATTTTGTTTTTCTCTCACTCCCTTTTTCTTCCCGCTCTCCCACAATGTTTGTGCACTCTTGCGTGCGCCACTGTGATTATGAGAGGAAGAGGAGCACATTTGCGAGGACATGCCGTATGTCATAGATTGGTTTATAGATTCTGCAGCATCAATTAAAAACAAAATGCATTAAACTTCAGTGCGGGAGTTATTTGCGTGTAGGTTTTACAAGTGTGTGTAGTTCATCATCGGGACCAGTCTCTGGGTTAAAACAAGACGCCGAGCCTGTAAGTCCTCAGATCTGGAGTGTATTTGTCCCATTTTATTTTGTTGGCCTGATAACTTTGCAACCACTGTGCCTTTGCGCTGAGATTATGGATCAAGTTTAATTGACTCTGGTAATCTGATTTTGGCATGGGGAGGGAGGATCCTGGATTAAACTTGTAACTACAACACAAACAGGGGATCAGGGACCCTCTTAGCTGCTGAGGCTGGGGGACAATGGAGACATGTTCAGACATAACATCCGAATGCTAATCCAGAATAGGCTAAAATAATCTGGCCCCGTGTGGTAATAACATTGCTAGGTTGTAATAAATTGCCCTGTCAGAGGGTCGGTCGCATTGCCCCGCCGCACAGTAATAAAGTGGCCGTGGTGCTGTGATGTAATACGATGGCAATAATGATAATAACTGGAGTGGAGGAATCACATTTGAAGCTGGCTGCTCCTGTCCCCAGCTGACATTGTGCTATTGGCTTCTGCGAGGAAAAAGCACGATAGGGAGGAGCTGTTCAGAGCTCGCTGCAAGCTACGCCAATGGCCTATCACTCATCGTGACAGCCGGGTCAGCGAGGGAATTGCAACATTACAGTCTCTATCTGTTGCACAGCAAAATGAGATCTATACATAACTTGAATATACACACAGCTGGCAGCTAAAAACTAATGCAGCCTAATACAAGAGTCCTTTTATAAATCCTCCTTCAGGAAGGCGATGATTGTTCAGCTGTTGTACAGAAAGGTGTTGCTACAATTGGATGATCATCTTGGAAGACATTTAGGTGGATATAATAACAGCAGTAGTGAACAGCTATAGAACCTGACTCAGTGTTCAATAGAAGTATTGAGCATTCGTTCCCACTCCAGCCTTTTCTTCTCAGTGTTGCTGCTGCCGTTTGCCCACATCACCCCGGGAGCATAAACACTGCCTCTAGGAGCCATACGAACAATTTGTTCATGGCACCCGTTAGGCTGCCTCGTCATTTTTCTTTGGGTCGATCCATCTGCTGAAAGGGAGCGACTCTGTTCATTCCTCTTCCTTCGTTTTTTTTTTTTTTTCCTTGAGTTCTCTCCCCTCGCTCTCCCTGCTGTAAGGCCTTTTTTAACCTTTATTTGTCCAGGGGAGGGTTCTGCTGAGCATGCATGCTCCATTCTGGCTTTGACCTTCCTCACTTTGATAGTGCGCTGCTGTACGCTATACACTGCTCCATAAAAGGGCAGCTCCTCCACTTTTGGCCACAGAACAGATGTTCAGCTTTTTGCACAAAGGTGCCTGTGTATTAGGTGCAGAGGAGGTGCAGTGACTTATTCGCTTTCACTAAACCTGCTTCTTCTCAGACCTTTAGGCTGCTGGTGTCGTTCGTAAACCCGATGGTCAAAAAACTTGTTAAACTCATTGAGTTGCGTGGGTTTAATGTTCTCCGTCTCACCTTTCTCTGCTAAAAGTTGTAATGACAGCAGCTGTCCACATGTATCTTAAGATGTGTGAGAATGAAACTCAGAAATCCGTCCACTCTGCTCCACTCTGCTCCACTCTGCTACCCAGTACTTCATATATTTAGAATTATTTTACTTTAAATCGAAATGCAGCAAAATGTATTGATCAACTAACTAAAATTTCCTGATTCATAATATTTGAAGTAAATCTCTCCACTGCTGGCGGTGCCATTTAATAAGTAGATTATTAATAACTTCATAACTCCACAGGAAGCAGTGGCAACACCTCTCCCAAATAAGATTTTAATTGGCGCATGTTTCTAGTAAAAAGAAAATAAATATTAAAAAGGTGGATGGCACAGAAATAAACAAAGCACCAAAGACAAAGCACCAAATGCAACTTAGAAAGATATTCTTTTTGGGGTTGTTTTAAAAACATTTAAAACTCATGACATCACAGTTGTCTTTGTTGTTTAGGCTGTCACTCATTTCTGAGGTTGAAATAACAGAAAGAGTGAAAATAAGGACCTTTTAGTGCTTCCACAGCTTTCGTCACACCTGATTTTTAGCTCCATTATCTACAGCTCAGCTAGGAAAGGAACGTTAGTCCGTCTTGGTTCAGCTGGATGCTGGGAACAGTACATTCTGCCATTAGCAGGGCTCTTAAGCTTTTAATCTGTCTCCAATTTGCAGGGTACTAGCACACAATGTGTTTTAAGCATGTAGCACCTAAGGTGAAAAAAGAAATTCACAAATACACACAAATTAAGTTAAGTAGTGTAATTTTTGACTGTGGTGTTTATGATCCCTGATTAATAATCAAGTGCAAGCATGCTAAATGTCCTTTATATGATTTTAAGCAAGAAATTACTGGTACACTGATGGTTAAAACTTCTGAAATGCATGATATTTTGTGGGTTTTGATTATGCTTATATGTTGGCGTATGAATTGGTCAAAGACTGAAGGTGGGAGTCTGACATTATGAGCCAGCATTATAGGCCCAGTGATGATCATCATAGGCCCCATGAGAACATTTGACACCCTCCCTCAGCTGTAATTGTGGCTGCTGTCGCTCAGTATGTCTGACCACGATTTAGTGCTTACCAATGCAGTTACTGATTCCCTTTGGAAACATTTTTCTTGTTGACCTTTAATTAAGTTGATATTTGTGTGGGGTTATTTTTCATGATCTGAACTGCTATGAAGTGCTATTAAATAAATCGGCTTACTGAATTAAAAGCTTCATTTCAGCAGGATTTCTCGCTGATGCTTCGGGCCGTGATTTCTTTTTTTTTTTTTTTTTTGGCAACATCAATTCATTGAGCTGTAATTAACACCAGTTTTCATTGTCCTTCCATGACATCGCTGGGAGGACAATTACAAACTTAATAATTCCCTGTAAATCTCTAACTACCAAAGTATGTGAAGCTTGAGTTGTCCCCAAAAAGGCCCCCTCTCTTACTGTTTCCACCTCTGCCTTTTCCTTCCTCTCTCTGTCTGTGTGCTACTGCATTTTCAAATCATGGTACATTTTATTGCTCCCGGCTAATTGCAGTCCTCTCTCCAACTCTTCCCCAATGTCTCCCTCTTGTCATTTTTGACTTTCTGCCCAAGTTACAAGCTGTTAAGTCATAAATGTCTGTATTTTAGATTGATGATCGCACTGATTTGTCTTCACTTGTAGGAATATTTCTTTAGAGATATACAGTCGCTCACAGTGATGAAGTCTCTTACTGTTTTAATTTAGTCTCATCATTCAAGCCAGTGAAAAACTCTAAGAAACCCTCCATGTGCTCCCTGTTTTACACCAAACAACAGCTGGACAATGGGAGCTACGGTACCAGCTAGTGAACACAGTGGAGCCATTAGCAGTGTGGTCAGTTGCAGCGTGCGTGTTTATTGCTGCTGTACGGTAATTTTAGAATCATGATAATACATTTTATATTATGGTATTTGACAATAAAGTTGTGTCATCATGTGTTTGCATATGTGCGTGGAACCCGGAAAGAGTTGGAGGCGCTGCTGACTCTCAAAAAAAGCTTCTTCTGTTTGACAGCAAATCGGATGTGAATTCAACATCTGTGAAATGCAAGTTGTATCGGAAAGCTGCACCAACGAGGGTTGGAACCTCTTTTAGTTTCGAAGGCTTTGTCAGCATGTTTAAGAATAACGAATCGCAGGGACGCCGCTTGCAGTTTTGGGCCCTATGACAAAATTTGAAGTTGGGCCCTTTACTTCACCCATTCTGCACCAAACATTCAAACCTGGATATCCAAAATCTTTGTCTGCAGTTTAGCCATAGTACTGACCACAGCTGTGGACATGCGGCTCAGTGTCCACTGTGTCCCTCTGTCCCTTAAACTGTGAGCTCCTCTTGTCTTCCTCTTCTTCCTCGTCTGTGCTGCTGCTTCTGCTGATTGTCCTCGAGCTTCATCTGCTATTTTAAAATCTCTTTCTACGTCCTCCCTGACAGGCTGGTTTGACGAGGATCCTGGATCTGACATATCAAAAAAATACGTAATTCATTCTGAATGTGTCCAGATCTTCTGTACTCCAGTATTCTGTTAATATTAAAATAAACAAAAATAAATTGACATGTTTATTTATCATTACTCATTTTATTATATGAGTGAAGTAAGACCATGACAGAGATTAAAATCATACGATAGTGAAATTAATTCTTACAATCAGAATGTCATGTAATTTTTAAAGGCAGGATTTCAGTGACATACTGATGACCTGCTACCTCAACTTGGGCAACGTTGTGTGGAAGAGCAGGTGAGACCGATGATGCATCTGTATATGAGTCACTGAAAATGACATTATTGTCATTTTCGCTGGTGAAAAACGAAAGTTAGCGAATTACAGTGTCGGCTATGGAAGTAGCGCTAATATTCCACTGCAAATGATGCTCCGTCCTCTGTGAATACACAAACCTTTCTATTCAAAATAACTTGTAAGTAATTGTCGGCCCTTCTTCTCTCTGCTTTGTCAAACTTTTCTTGTCGTTTCTGATTTGTGCTTGCCTGAATGTGAAGATGTTGCTGCTTTAACCGAGAGGATCCAGGTGGACGGACCAAACCATGCGCTAAAGGGGAGGAGGGGTGTAATTTGGCCAGAGAGGCAGAAATAAGCCGAAATTTGGCTTTATTTGTAATTCTTTCATAGATACATTTATGATATCTCATATATTACTGCTTATAATTTTATTATTAAAAAAGCTAGTCTCTGTGGGCCCTTAGAGTTGTCCCTAGAGTTTTAAAAATGTGACTGACAATTTGAGTGTAAGATTGTAAGAAAACTGATTGGGCACACAGGTGTGAGTCTGAATGGGAATGCTGACTAGTCCTCGGGTTTTTACGAGCTCTTGAAAAAAGCAGCGAGTGACTGTTTATGATGCAGTCTGTCCTCTCTGTCTTTGCAACCAGGGCCGGAGCTGAGTTTGAAACAGACCGAAGAGCTGCAGGACAAGAGAGGGTGCAGAAACGGTGAGGTGCATAGGGAGAGACAGAACCCTACTGAGGTGAAGCACTCAGCTTCCAAACGTTAGGAGTAACACGCCAATTACAAAAAACACCGAAAGAAGAAGCATGAACATCCGACAAAGTTGTCTGCTAATTGCTATGAACACGCTCAAATGTTTGGTCAATATAATCAGCCTGACGTAGTATGGTGGAATTGATTCCGAGTTCCTAAAGATTCCCCAGGCCGTGACTCCCCCACTCACAAACAGCCCCTCCCTCTTCCAGCAGGACCTGCTCAGCATTGAATCACATCAGGGACAGAAGGACAGAAAACCAGCGAGTGCTAGTCACTGATTTCTGGGGTCTTCAAGAGCATTTTTTTCACATTTAAGAGAGATATTGAGTCTGAAATGTTGCTGCTGTAAACATGAAATATTTTATATAAAACCATGTCAGTCTACAATGAATCTTCTTTCATGAAGGTGATATATACGCAATGATATTCATGAAATTTATAAAACTAATACCAAAAATATGTATTCTTCTTAGTACTGGTATTGAAAAGTGTTTCATGATACCTAGCCTTAGTTAGGACTGAAAAATTACCCAATTGCATTGTTCTTACCGGGCTTGCATTTAACCATTTCCTCCTCACTCTTGTAATATTTGTATTTATTTATGATTTTCTTTGCTTTTCTTATGTGAATTTACCCCAACAACATCAGAATGATGTCTGGTTACAGCCCTAAAAAATCTCACATAAAAGGAACACAATTGCACAATAGATTTATAATTTCTTCATTTCATTTCACTTTCTCTGTCCTCTTTACACACACTCGAAAGGCTTTATTAAACTCTGTGATTACAGTTGGCCCAGTCTCCACCTCACCAGATTCTCCTGCTCTACATCTCCCCAGTGTCTTGTCCCCCAAACCCTTCATTTCAGCTCAGCACTACTGTGCTTATAAATGCTCAGTTGAAGGTCGTGACCCCTCACGTGGCCTGACAGGCTCATCAGCCTTCGGATAAACACGGAGGCAGAAGATCGCACTTGGCCACTCACAGAGATGGTGATGGAGTCAGACAGCGTGTATGTGGATCACTCTCGCAGACACAAACTCACGGCGAGCTGGCAGGGTTATGGAGATAAGGTGTGCTTTATTTAGTGGCGTTCAACTTGAAGGCGCCCTCAACGTGACGTCACCGTTGGCTCCACGCCCGCCTGCGGTGCAGGGTGCACACCGATTTTACAATAGCTCGTTTCGTCTTTGAACACAACAGATTCAGAACTGACAGATACAGCAGTTTTGTTAAGAGCTTAATGAGCAACTGTTAACAGTGTGTCATTTGGAGACACAAAAAGCGACTTAAGTTTGTTTCATTTTTCTTTTCCGCGTGCTTCCCCTGCATTTTTGTTTTGCTCTTCATGCTGGCAGACTAGGAAGCTTATGCTATTGTTGTGTTCACGGGCTCTGGCTAAGAGTGTCAGCTAAATGCCTGAAATGCAAAATGTAAATGCGGGGAGGGGGGTTCACTCGACTGGGTTGTTACTCTTTCATGCTGATTTGGACGGCATTCTAACTCGAAGACATTTCCTTGACATTCATTTGTATTTTACTCACATATCTCATCAGCGCAGTGTACTGTGCCTGTGCATATGGAGAGCTCATCAGCTTCGTCTTTGGGTGGATTGTCGGAAATACTGTCATGATTCTCGCAGGCCTATAATTCTTGCTCGCTGATTTTTTTTATGAAACTGTATTTCTAATGACTTCTGTCTTATCCCCCTTCTCTCTCTCTCTCTCTGTCTCTCTCTCTGTCTTTCTTTTTCTGCCTCAGGATCTGAAGAAGGTGCTATCTTTCCCCCCGTACCCTGGGGAGTTCTTGCACCCGGTCGTGTATGCCTGCACGGCGGTCATGTTGCTCTGCCTCTTCGCCTCCATCATCACGTACATAGTGCACCACAGGTAAGAAGGAAGGAGGTTTCCTGCACATTTAAACCAGCCACGGCTTAATATCAGATCACAGATATTCCCTTCAATTTTGCATCTGGACATGATGTAATTTCTTAATTTCTCACCACTTTACCTTGGTGCTTTAGTTTGTTTCTGACTGATGTGTCACTGATCCTGTGCTGACTGTGCTTTGACTCATATGCTTTAGGCTGGTGTAAAGTACTGCAACCTGTCTGACTAAGCGGATCTAGAACACACACACAGATGCGTGAATGTGTGTGTGTGTGTGGTTCAGACCTTCGCGGGTCTGTACTCTTTATTGGATTTCTGAAGGGTACTTAGGCCACCCCTGTTTCTTTTATTCCACATGGAGATGAGAACAGAGGTTTCGAACTTCGGCATCCGTCTGCTCTTCATAGGTTCATCCACTGCGGATGCTGTTATTAAAGCAATGGGGAGTCTGACTGGTTGTTCTATCTCGACAATATATCACCGGTTGTATGTGGTGTTATTGTAAAAGAGCTCCATCCATTTTAATATACACTAATCAGTAACAACGTTAATGCCACCAGGTGGGTTTCATATTGTAGTGGGCAGATGGTATTAATGTTTTGGTTTGTTTGTAAGAATAAAATAGGTCTTAAATGTCACATTTTCAGTTAAATGTTTAAAAAAGGCTCACAAAGAAACTGTGACATATCTTCAGACAGATTATTTTCACCCTCGTCTTTACTTGCTCTGACTAAAGAACAAACTTTGCGAAACTATATGACGCCGCAGCAGCATTTGCAGCTTGCATCCATCTGTGACACCTGGGATGAAGACTGTGTGCATCCTTCCGCAGTCAGACAGTAATGACAGCATCTGGGGCTCCAAACAGCAGCATCACTTACTGTCATCTAGCACTGCGGTACCGACTGAAGGGAAGATTACAAAAAAAAAGAAGCAGCAATAGAGGCAGAAACAATTTCCAAACGGCGAGACATTAACTGTTTTGATTTAAACAACCGTGAAGAGTTTTCACATGTCACTGTATATTCTGATGTGTTTAAAAGCAAATTCATCTTCAGCCAATTATCTTAGCTGCTAAACTAGCGAGTGTTGACACATAATGGATACACAAAAAGGCTGTTTTAACTGGTATTTTACGAGATTGTCAAACATATTTCAACACCGATTAGCCCTGTGAGGTTTTTCAGAGATGCAGATCAGAGGACGATAACGCCAACCTTGTGGCGCACATGCTGGTTATAAGACTACCGACACTCATTGTTGGGGAAAAGCTCGAGTGATTCAGCCATGAAGAACTATTCCATGCTGTAGGAGCCGAAGCTAAAACATCTGTGCACTCATGCGTGCCAGCCTCAACTAAAGAAAAGGAAACATCTGATTGATTTGGCTGTGCAAACTCTCTCTTTTGTACTTTAGTTACGTGCTCCCTGACCCTCTTTATTTTCTTTGGTTCTCTACCAACAGACGGAGGCACCATCTGTGTTACAGTAGCTTTGCATTATAGCCCCATCAGAAATCTCTGGAAAAAAGTTATCGCTTTCTTGCACAGTGTAACTTTCAGACCACATATACTGCGTATATTTACTTGCACATTTGTGCATGCATCTTACCCTGGTTTTGATAATGTTTGGAATATTTATAATTCAAATGTCAGCACTGTGGTTGAGTGGTTAGCATTGCTGCCTCGCAGCTAGAAAGTCCAAAGTTCAAATCCACAAAGCCTTTGTGTGTGAAGTTCTCATGTTCCTCCCGTGCGTGTGTGGGTTTCCTCCCAAAGACATGCATGTTGCGTTATCTTCATTTTTATTAATGTATTTATTTTCAGGCAATATTCACCTTTTATAATTTTCCACTGTTAATGATAAACATTTGCAGAATACGAGATTCTTTATTCTTTAATACATTGTTTGCACACAATTTGCACACACATGTTTAAAGTTAAAGTAAAGTTTTGCGTTATTCTGTCCCTATTGTTGCTGTAATACAATAATTAGGTAATCAATAAAGTCATATCTTATCGTATCTGGTGACTCTAAATTGCCCATTATGTTAATGTGAATGGTTGTATGTCTGTTCTGGCCATGAGATAGACTGGAGACCTGTTCATGGCATACTCTGCCTTCTGCCCAAAGGAAGCTCAAATAGGCTAAAAAATATTTGACCCCCTTCCTGATTTCTTCTCATTTTGTTTAATATCTCAGACTGAAATATTTCAAATTTTCAAGCTGACTAACATAAAAACAAAAGCAAAATGAGAAAACACTAAATACAGGTTTTACAGGATTTATTATTAAAGCAAAAAAACATAAATTTTATTTATTTCGAGTCATTCTGAGGTCCACTCACTCTAATGCTTGGCATCACTGTCTTGCTGCAACTAAGCTTCTTCTCACAAACGCGTTCTCTGGCAGAGAGCAGAATACATGTTTCCCTCCTGCAAGTCTCCCCCTGCCCATCGAATGTTCTGTCATTCTTCAGGTTCCGAACAAGCTCTAGTGTTCTTCTGGGTCAGCTGTGGTTTTCACCTCACCACTCCCATGATGTCAGTTCCATACCATTTCCCTCCGATAGTGGAGTCATGAAAGCTGGCTTTCGTTGAGGTGGGAGAGGCCAGCAGGTCCTGAGATGGTTTATTTGCATCATTTGTGACTTCTTGGTCGA
This sequence comes from Channa striata, assembly GCA_033026295.1. Lineage (NCBI taxonomy): Eukaryota > Metazoa > Chordata > Actinopteri > Anabantiformes > Channidae > Channa > Channa striata. Next base: position 3,048,826 of record CM065184.1, read on the forward strand.
GTTGTTGTCATGATTTTGGACTAAATTTGGAAGGTCGGCAAAGGTTTACTGTTGTTCCAGGTCTCCTCCCTTTTGTAAATAGTGTCTCTCGCTGTGGATCTGTGGAGTCTCAGGGTAACTCTGACTTGGTAGCGTTATGGATGTGGTAAATTGTAAAGAGGCAGAGAGAGATAAATGACTACTGAACGAGACAATAAGACAAGGATAGACAGGGGCCAGAAAAATACTAAAGGTAAATTCGCTGCTGCAGAAAGATGACCAAAACTCAAATGTTTAAACAGAAGAACAACAAACACTAAAGTAAAGGGAAAGAAAACAGATCTCAGACCAAAAGCGATAACTCCAGACTCTGACAAGCAGCATATGACCAAACACGAACGTTACCTGTGTAGGCGTGTGTGTGTCCGAGTGAAGTGCGTGAGTGAATGAACGCACAGCAAACTAGCAACAACTGAAATGGGAACTTGGTTCAAATGATCGTGAAAACAGGTGAAATCAATCGAGACTAACAAGAAAAGCGAAAAAAAAAAAACAAAATTACCAAAAGGCAAAACAGGAAGCGGGAAACTCGGGAGATACAAAACGAAAGTCCATGATCCTGACAGTAAACACACATCACAAAGAGCTTTTCAACGCTAAAAGACAGTCCCATATTTTAGATATGAAGCTGGAGCTTTTGGGGCGTCTGTCACACGCAGGGGAGAGCGAGAGGGCTTCTCTTTCAACGCCGCTCACATTAACAAACTCCAACACCTTCTCCACCTCCTCCTCCACGCGTCCCTCTAGGCGCTCCCCACCACTAAAACTGTTGGGTAACACTTTAGTTTCGTAGTATCACTCCAGCTGACTGACAGTATCCAAGCTGTGAAGACCGTGTGTTAAATGGGCAGAATGTGAGGGAGGCTGACATCAGACACACTAGATTGTGCACGTTGGAATTTGTCACCTTCTCACTCCGGCTCACTAACGCATACACTCACAGCCATAAATATAACCATACGACGTGCGCTGATGTTTCTTTCTCTGCCAGCAATATAATCCAAGATAAAATGATTATGGGAACAGAAGGGATGCACGATGCACGAGCCAACTGAAGAACATAGAGGTGGATAGCATGTATTTGAACCCTAAATCCTTTCATGCCAATTGCTGCATTTTAGCATTATAATTCTGCCAAAATGTGACACACTGGGATCGTGCTTATACTGTTGGAATCGCATGGGGCCACAAAGGTTTTGTGCCAAATGTTTCCACGTGAGACATTGTTTGCCCCCAGATATACAGTACGAACTAACAGGCATAGCTGGCGTGTCATTTATGTGCATCATGCCTCAGTGCAAATACATTTTAAAGAGGAATTGTGCAACAGGGAGGAGAAAAGTTAACAGAGGAGAGATGATTTCGCCTGCCAGGTTTACTGAAGTCACGCAATGGGTGGCGTTCAAATGTAACTGAGGCCCAAACACGGCACACGTAAGACGTATAATAGCCACAAAATCCACATTTTCTATAACGAAAAGCGGATTGTCAGAAACAAATGAAAGCAAGTATTAAGAAATGCAGTTGTGTGATTAGTTTAGAGCAAAGAATCATGCAATGGGGAATTTAGTTATTTTTTTATCACACTTGAATTTTAACTTTGTAATTTAAACTAGACATTTTAATGAGAATTTGGCTGCAGTATTACGATCCGTGTTAAGACCATCTCCAGCTGCTTTGCTCCTGCTGTTTGAAGCGCTTTTTGCAACTTCGCTAAGCTTGTTCATTGCCTCCTAATGTCTTACAAATTACAAATGTGCTAGATTAAAATGTAAGAAATATAATGCAATAGTCATTTTATGAGGGATTTTATGAGAAAGGGTTTTTGGGGAATAGAAATTTGGGTGGAGTTCAATCACATCCAAAGTTTATGTTTTGTAATCAACATAACAATTTTATGATTTTTTTTTCTGAGCTTATTGACCACAAGTGTGTCTATGAGCTCTTCTTTACTCTCTGTGCATCTTGGAAGTGAAGTAGTAGGTGCAGTTCAGATTCAGACTACACGAGGAACTGCATCATTTTTGTTGAAACTATAGAAAATTTGATACCAAATATAAAAACAGTGTTATCTTTAACAATATGAAAATGCAGATTTTGTAAAATATTTCACAGAGTTTCTGTAGTTAATTAACTTCAAAATCATATTAAATGGCCATTCCCTCTACATTTAGTAAATTAAAAAGTAAAGTGCTTTATGAATTACAATGGTGCTTTTTTTTCATTTTATGACACTAATAAAGATTTGAGAACGATAAGCCTGTAGTGAAAGGGAGTAAAAACAACATAGAGTTACGCGGTTAATTATGTGCACCATCATCTGTGTTGCCTAGTGACACGAGAACAGAAAAACACAGTAACTCCTGTTTGGAGACAATTCAGCCTTCAGTTTAATCATAATAAAAATATGATTGGACCAGCCAAATATATTTTAAGGAGATGGAAGAAAACAGAGCTCAGCTTATTGACTTTCCATTGGTAGGTGGGCAGAACTGTGACTCAAAAGGATTCTGGCGTTGCTACACGTCTTTTTATTTTCATCTCATCTTTGCAAAAAGTAATTTTCTGCAGGCTTTAGTTTTTGTATGGTGTATCAATACAGTGGTCTGTTCAGTCAGAGATACATCTGAGGTGAGGGTGGAGAGCTGGAGATGAAGTGAGTTGGTATCTTCTGGCTTTTGACTGACTGAACACACCTTAACTAGGCGGGTGGGACATGGATGGTTGGAAAACTAGCAGAGCAGGGGGCCTGAGGACCAAGATTGAGAACCACTGTATAAATGGAACAAACATGTTATTGTCTTATATGTGAGTTAGTCATATTATAACTACACTCTGATGTGTAGTTTTTTATTGCAATATCACTTTACCTAGTAACAATTACTAATATTTAGTTACTCCCTCCAAAAACAATTTGTTATAATGTTACATTTGTTGTCACCATATCAAAGATTGATTTAAAAATCCAACATTTAATTTTCTGAGTCATCAAGCCGGCCCACGTCACTTTAAGCGGCACCATAAGCAGTAAGCTGGTGTGGAAGATGAGAGTACTTACATTCACTAGCTGCAAATATTCCTGTTATGAAAAACACCTCCAACCTTTTGAATCTTTGAGGTGAAACAAAGCCCTATGGACACACAGGGGATGGCTGTAAAAAACTGATTTTTAATCACTGACTGTAGCTACAACAGGCAACAATGCACGAATGAAGCTCGCGGCCGCACAAGCGACGGATGACGTGTTGACATGCTGTCCACTGTTGACTCTCTGTCCTTGGGAACCTTTAGAACACAGAAAAGTAACATAACGAGTGATGTAATGAGTTACTTTTGACAGCGAGTTATAAGTAACACAATAATATTCATTTTTAACCGAGTCACAAGTAATAGGTAATATATTGGATTACTGCTAATGGTTAGATGGATGGTACCTTGAGCTATGACCAGGAAATGTTTTTATATCGTGTTATCAATTTGTTAACTTAAAGCCCTTCATAATGAACATGGACAGTAATCTCCATCTTTCCATCTGACAGGGCTGTTACCTTTAGTGTATGAGACTTAGCAGCATGTTTGGAATGTGTCTTTCACATGCCTGAAAACACCCATTGTATATTGTCATATTATAATGACATAGCTTTCTTGTCCCTTACAGCCGGTTCAGCCGTGGGTGTGTGGTGGGAGAGCAGATGCAGTGAAATGACAGTTTTATTCTCCCTACCCTCTGGGAAATGGGGATGTGGAGGCTTGCCAGGTTAATGTACTTGACCCAGTGAAAGCCCAGAGCAGAGCCTATGAAAACCCCCTTCCAGGGAGGCCAGGAGCCGGCCTGATTTATGGCCTCTTTGCTGGATGGAGTTCAGTACCTAGATCGCAGCAGAGGCATCAAGAACAGCAGCTTGGACTCTCCCTCCCTTTACGCAGAGCAGTGGAGCCCAGCCCCAGACACGCCTCACCGCTCGCTGCTGAGCCACTGCTTCATCTACAGTTGGCTCACGCGCAGCCGGGGCTCTGCTCCTTCATTTTAGGGAGTGGAGCTTTCCAGGACGGGGTTATATAAACGGCGACAGTGACTGTACAGCTAAACAGAAGGGAGCTGACACAAGAGAGTCATTAAAGGAATCAATGGCCTGTTAATTCACACAGTACAAATATGTTGGTATTGTCTGACCTATTTAGCCCGTTTTCTGACAGCAGGATGGAAACTGGCAAAGGGGGTTAAGTGCTCCGCCACACGCTGTTTAACCCCCCGGCAGACGCCATATTTCACAAAGTGAATATGAGTGCCTGGTTTCACATTGTGAAGACTTCAATTGGCCCAGTCAACTGGAAGCCTTTTTTTTTTTATTTAATCATTAATCCAGCAGAGCAATTTCTGTTTGTGTGCATACACTGCCACAGCATGGGCTGTACAGTGTGTGTTAATGGGACACACACTGGAAAACACATTGGGTTTCGCACCTGGACTCGGTGAATAGCCTTTGCCTGACGTCCATCATTCAGAATTAAAGTTGTACAGTTTGTTGGAAATTGAGGAGCATTTGAGTTAAGACGTGTTTTAACATTTAATCCTTTAACATGCTACAGTCAATACATTCTACATGCATAAAAACATGTTTCTGGCCTGTAAAGTAAAAAGTTAACGGTTTTCTTTACTGTTTCATGTACATAAACTACATAAAATACCCTGAAAAAGTGACACACTGCTATTGTTCAAATCATATTTTTGTCATTAAGCTAATAAATTAGTGCTGCTAAAATTAATTGTGGCTGATCAGTGTATATTGTGGCATTCCGTAGGAGACGTGCAGGCAAACCTCCCAGCGTGCACCAAGCCTACAGTCCTTGTAAAAAAATATGTCCTATGTTCTTACTGTTATTTTAACTATTCAGTAACCATGACTATGCTTACACATGTTATGTCGATATGACTGATTATGATTGATCATGATGATCCTGCCCAAATTTACTTCTTTCCCTATTACTCCCTATTATTTACACCTATTATTACTCACAATGAGCTTGTTAAGCACGATGATGCGAAACTATAATCAATGAACAATGAAAACGAAACAATTTTAACATTTGGAAAAGTTTGAAACAACTCTCGAAAATGGCTTAAAATCTGTTGCACAAATGGGATAATGTAGACTCAACTTGCAGATACTCAGTATGAATTATTACTTCACTGTTTAAAGTTGGGCTGCTTGTAAAGGGTTGTTTGCATCATTGAACAGTGTTCCTGGACTCTGTGCTTGTCAATCCATATGCAAACTCTGCAACGCCTAAATCTTACAAAGGAAGACTGATGACTAACATACTTTGAAAACTGAATCTCAATGAGATTTGACTTTATCATGAAACACAAAGCACTTGAGGGGTATGGTATGCACCTGCTAATGTTTTTGTTCTTGGTCTTTTTTTTTTTTTTTTTTTTTTTGGCAGCGCGATCCGCATCAGTCGGAAAGCATGGCATATGCTTCTCAACTTCTGTTTCCACACGGCTCTGACCTTCGCTGTGTTTGCCGGCGGCATCAATCGAATCAAATACCCCATCATCTGTCAAGCAGTAAGTGCATTCCCTTTTCATTCGTGCCACTTTCAAAGCATTTGGAATTGATTATGAATGTCTGTTCAGGTGTTGGCAACCAGGCCACTGAGTGCAGCGTTTGGGTGTATTGTAACCGGGTGTTGTGTGTGCACTGTTTGCTCCCCTCGAATACACTTGTTCTCTCTGCATTTGTCTGTTTTCTCTGTTGTTGTCCAGCATTAGCGATGGGCATGAAGACCCAAACTCCGTCCGTTTTTGTGGACATGCGTACCGTGTTGCAGTCCTGCAGTAATTTCTATTCATGCCCAAGTCTTGTAGAGAGGTGCTGCCGTATAACTGCACGAGCGTGAGGTCAACACATGGATGCTTTGATTTGTGATTTAATACATTCATAAGTAACGACTTTAGTGATGACCATTTTGTGTTCAACCCCTGCTTAGCATTGCTAGCACACTACGCATCCTGTGCCTAACTAGAGCTCTGCGGCGCTGCTTCAGTGGCTAATCTGGATGGACATGTCGTTGACTTTTACTTGCATTAAGCCAATATTTCTGGTTGAATACAGGCAATAGCTGCACTCCTCCCCTTATATTCCCGGTTGCTGGTATAAAACAAGTCTGCAAAATATCTTCTGAAGTCTATGGATCATCATAATTTTCACTGACACATGATGCCATTTACCACTGACTGAGATGATGATTATAGGGAAGCAAAGCCCACGTTATGATGCTAATAGTGTGCACAGTTGTGCACAATCTCCCTGCAGATGGACTTTTTGACCTTCTGCACGAATGTATGGCCACATGGGCGGTACTGTCATCCACACAGCCCACAGTTACAAATGAATGACATGGACAGATGGAATGTCAGGATGGATTTAGAAACAGAGAAATGTTTTTTTTTTCTTATCACTATTTTTAGTTTTTTTATACAGCAGGAAAATGTTTAACAATGAGGAGCAGTGAATAAAGAGTCTAAATAATGTTGTAAATAGGGTGGACAAACTAATTTTTTGTAGTTGACAGAAACAGATGTACCATTTTGAAGTGACGTACGGCACATTAGAAATCATCCTCATATTAAAACTCACAGAGAGAGACAGACAACAGAGGCGCAATATGTTTCTTCTTTTACTTTCTCGGTGGTTGGTAAACCCCATAGGCCGGGTAGATTACCTCTCCAGGTGATTGATAGCTGAGGATGTAACATCAGCTCCACTGTCAGCTCATCACAGCAGGGTGGCATTTACTATACGTAGCCACAGAGAGACTGATGTACACTTCTCTCCTGCGTTTCGCCCACATCCTGTTTGTATCAGTGACTCTTGCTCGTTCCCTTTACGGTGAGCTGCGGCGCATCGGGGACTCAGGTGCCTCTTGTGCTGTCACAAGCACTTTAGGTGGCCCCCTTTTTCCACAGTGCAAAGGCTCCACCTCTGCATGTTTAAATGCAGAGCATCGCATTCACGCCAGCCAGCTTCGTGTGAGCTGCCTGGCAGGAGGCTCTGTGACAGGGAGCTACTGTAAAAGTCACCACACGTGTCACGGCCGCCAGGTCTGTCTCCACGACTGTAACTGACACAAAATGCCTGGCGTTTGTCATAGAGGCTTCCCAGCTGCCTCCCACACCTGCCTGCTCCCTTGAGTTTAACTTAATAACTTAAGACATTGTTACCGTGCAGGATATTGTCACAATCTGAGTCTTTGTTCTGACAGACGTTTAGACCATGAACTTTATTGTCTAAACACTCCTGCCAGTGAAAGACCCATGTACATCCACACTGAACAGATCATCGAGATAAACGACGTGTTGTAGGGAAATATTATCCCACCTTTCTTGCCATAAATTCTCTGACCTTCTCAACCAACAATTCTTGAAGGATTTTCTCCTAGTTTCATTACAACAGCTGAACAATTTGGTTTAAGAAGGAAAACCTCTTCTTGTTCACTTGGACATTGTGCACACATCCTTGTTCAGAACTGTCATTGGTTCTATTGGTCCTTATGTTCTCTATAATCAATAAGTCTTCAACATCTGGTCATGTCCCGAATTATTTATCATCAAGGTCTTGGAAAAGGTTTTCCAAAATACCTTTATAAACACAATATTCTTGAGTTTTTGTCATCTGCACTCAACTGAAACTGCACGTCTTAGAGTCTCAAATGGCCTTTGAATACACAGTGATGCAGGAGAAAGTTCTGTGTTGGTCATGTTTGTATCTGTAGTTCCCTGAAGTGGTTTTCTTCTTGCCTCTCAGACAGGAGTTGTACAATAAAGTATGTTTCTGCAACTCAGGGTTGGTCTTGTGGTGTCTCTCAGGGCTCTGTCTTTGGTCCATTCTTGTTCATTTTGTCTTTCTCTTGGGCAGTTGATTTGTCATTGCAAATGGATATCTTGGCCATTTTTATGCAGATGATATTCAATTGTAGTTTTCTTTTAAAACCCTGAATTTTGCACAGTTATCTATTTTACACAAATGTCTTAACTATCTAATTAAGCCCCTCCATTCATAACGTACATGTTAATAAACTAGGCTTTGTGCCTTGACCAGGATGTAAATTCTTTTGAGCCCACTTGGTTTTTAATCGACTAAGGAACATTGTTACTGTGAGCTCAGGCCCATTGGGTCCATACTGAATTGGAGATGAGTATCCAACACATTCATTTCTTCCCATTGTGACTTGTAATTCTCTTTTTAACTGGGTCAGTACGACCTCCCTGTATTACTTACAGGGTGGTTCAAGATGCTGCAGTCAAGCTCTCAGTCCACCAAAATCATCCTGCAGGCACAGAGGTCGCTTTAAAAAGCTGCTAAAGACCTGTTTCTTTAGATGTGCATTTGTTTAGCCTTTTATGTTTTAGATGCTGTTTTATGGTTTTAGCATTTTGTGTTAACGTTTGCCCTATGACTTTTATTTGATTGTTGTTTTTGTCAAGCACTTTGTGACATTCTGCTCTTAAAAGGTGCCATATAAATAAAATGTAGTTACATACTTTACAACCCACAAGAAACCTGTGCAGCTCACCAGTCTTCTACCCGCTGACTCAGCTAGTGCAAAGCAGAGCGGTGTGTCGTGGGCGCGTCGTACTATTCACAAAGCAGAGGTGAAATTGTGTGTCTTTAGCTTCTGTAATGTGACATATTTTAGGGTGAAACTGAATGTATGACTGTTGTACAGCTATATACAAAATATGTATTGCAAATACTGAGGAATCCAGAGCTGTAGATATGAAGATGTAGGAGACTGCTGGCCTGTATGTATATCTCTCTTACTTACATCATTGGATCAGTAGGTGGCGGACGAGGGATGAATTATTAACGAACTCCACCATGTTCTTTAGACATATAAACAACGTCACTTCCAATTAACATCAAGGATGAAGCTACAGCACCGATACTCCTTCTTATCAGAAAACAAGCGCAGGTGTTCTCGACACATCCGTGCATCCAAGTTGCTCCTCCTTTAGCCAATCGCCGCTAACAGGATAACTCCCCGGCAGATTTGGGCAGGAGCCCAGAGTTTCTGCCGCTGCGCGGGGATTCAGGCCCGGCCCCACAAGACACAGTTTAGAATAATTAAGGGAGCGTTTGAGATCTGTGATCGCACGCAGGCACGCATTTGAAAGCACATGTGGATTGATGCAGTGCCTGCTGCGTTCTTAGGGCTCTTCCCAAATATTCCCCACTCCCATCTGCACACACACACCCACCCGCCCCTCCACTGCCCTCCCAGGGGGGCACATAAGTACATGCTCTCCCTCTGACAGAGGGAACTTCAAGGAGCTCTGGAACTGGCTTTGGCAGCTCCTGCAGCACTCCAAGCATGCGCTCCCCACCCAGTCCTCCGCCCCCTCGCCCTCCTCCCGCACATCTCCACCTGCATCCTATACTCATCCACCCGCTCTAGCTTTATGCCACTATACAGCCCTGCGCCACCTCCTCGCCCACCGTGACACTGTCGCTATGCAGCATCCGGTGCCTTACATTCTCAAAGTCAAAGTCATCTCTAATCTCTCTTTCTATCTTTTCTTCCAACAAGGTTGACTTTGACATTGATTGGAGCAACACCCCAGTTGCCACGCAACATCTTCTGTTTGCCTGTGTTAGACCACAGCAGTGTAGAGTATAGCCTTGGTTTCCCTCGCTTTCCCTCAGAACCATCCAAATATGCATTGCACATTTCAGTTAATGTCACTCTCCCACACTGGTGTCAAATTATTAATTTAGCAAAGAACCTGTCTGAATGTGACCTAGAACTGAGGTTACATCCACATGTCATTTTAAAGATCCTATACAGAGGATTTCCTCATTAGTGTACGACTGTGAAATTAGTTATGAAGGGAACGGCTGGGAAAAAAGAGGCTCTACACATTACAGCATGTGGAGTGACTTCTTTTGCGTTTCCATTGGGTCCAATTTGAATGTTCCTGAGCTCATTTCTCTGCATGTAAAATGTTTCCGGTACACTGGTTACTTATCATCAAAGACAGTGGGCTTAGAATATAATGAAAAGGCCCATAGAAGACAGCTGGGAGGGACCTAAACTCTAGCACCGTTAACATATGATAGAATACTTGAACAGCCACATATTACGGAGTTTTACCTCATGCTGCAGTCGTGCATTAAGGGAAACTTGATAGAACCAACTGTACATCTACTCGGAGAAGGAATCCAAATTGAACCTTGTGCTGTTTATATATTATTTGGACCATTCAGTGTCTTCTTTCTATATTTCTTCTGCTTGAATTGTCACGGAAAACCTTTTGCACTGTTTTGTTATGGTGTCAAACTGCAGTCTGAATTAAATGAAATTAAAATTAAATTAGCATAATGAAGTATAGAGAAACACTGTGGGAGTCAGTTTTCAAAGGTCGACGTGATATGAAGTTTGTTATGGTCTGTGTGAACATGCAGTTTAGATTTGAGGCCACACAGACTTTCTGCACCACTGTATTTAAAAGTGTGAGTCGTCTAACATGTCAGTATTTTTATTTACCTTCTATTACAGTTTACAGGATTGTAGAATGGGAGCAGAATATGCCACATAAACAGCTAAAAGTCGCACTTAAAAAATTTAGAAGCATGATGGAACTGCATCGCGGTGTGGATATTAATATGGCCACTAAAGAGCTTAATCAGTGGAAAGTGATTGAAAGATTGATGTTCTGTAATAATAAAACAATTGGTGCAGTTTGTTTAGGAGGATAGTTACCGTTAGATTGTAAAGATAAGTATTTTCTCAGTGGCAGTTGTTCGCAAGTCAGTGGTTTGATTTCTGGTTCGTCATGACTATGTCAAAATGTCCTTGCATAAACAGGGAACCAACAGTTAGAAGAGCTTTTAATGAATCACTCGCTCCGAACACTTTCCCAATGATGATCGAAAATGTACAAAAAATCTCCACACACCCACATTTTTAAACTGTAAATTTAAAAAACCTGCACGTGTATGTGTGAGACGAGTGTGTAGTCACCTTGTTATGTTGACAGTTCACGTTAAACGCCACATAGATGTAGTTAATTTAATTAAATGACACAGGAACTTGCCTAAAAGCACTAACTACACGAGGGAACGATGATTAATTAATTGGTATCTATAGTAACGTCAGCGTCTTCCTGTTGTTTCAGTGATTTCACACATGAATAATGTTGTTTGACAGTCACTATGTCATGATTCTAAATCAAACTACGTTTTTACGAGTGTTCGGTTTCATTTGTATCGACACTCATCCCAAGTGATGACAGTGTGGGCTTGAGGTGACAGAAGCTATGGCATTTTAATGGGGACACATTGATCAGATTTTCTGGGGCTGTTTCCAGCTCCTGTTCCGTTAACTGTGTGATCATAGTTCTGCTCTCTGATCCAAATACGGAGTGAAATGACGCATTTATCCATTCCCTCTACCAACGGAAGCAGGTGGATGTGCACGGCACGTGTATAGGATATCAAAAAAGCAACGTTTTTATCAGTCTTCGAATTATCTTTATTATCTTTTTTAACCATATTTTATACGTTTAACTCTTTAAAGGTAGACCTGGGCAATACTTAGGAATGTGAACTGTATTATTGCAAAGTTATATAAGGATTGATTTTGATGTTTGATGTTCAAAGCCTGACTTCATTATAAAATATTAGAGGTATGTGTCTGTATTTCCATATTACCATTAACGTAGACTATACGTTGGTACCCTATTTTAATGATTTGATATTTATATAACAAAATAGTGAAACACATTGTTTACTTGTTGTTTGGAATATAAAAAGAGAGTGCAACCACTTTAAATTAAACAACTGAAACCCCACAGGCCTGAAAGCTTTTTTGGCCTTTGTGCTCAGAAAGCAATTTTCGGGGTATCCAGTTCTCATAATACATCCCGGATCCATGTGCACGTAGGAGAATAATTAGCTGTCACCCGACTAATTACGGTAAATTAAACAGGTGACACTAGTGAAATCACTTCGGCACGCGTTTTTCAATGTATCGCACATTTAATCGTTTTAGTTGGAAACATTGGTGTTGCGCATTACAATAATGGATAACGGGAACACGTGTTTATCACATATTAGTGCTGTATGTGTTTGATGATGGATGTGCAGGCTTCTGTACGGCCGGGGGATCAACATTTTTGTATGTCGTGACTTTAATCAGCCGCTGTGTGCGTTGTATTACTATTAAAGTGAGAATTTCTCCCCTCCCCTCATTTCCGTATCACAAACACATTTCCTTTCTGTCTGTTCTTGGCACTAATGAAGCTCTGAAGTGTGCGGACTCCGCAGCAGTGATTGACTTACCCCCTCGCTCTCTGCTCCCCGTAACCAGCTCAAGGACACTTCCAATTAGCATCTGGACTCTGGTACGCCAGCTTCGCTCCCTAGGCCAATCAAGCTCGAGAGAAAGCATTTGATTGGGTATCTCAGGTTGCCAGTGCATCATGAACAGACCAGATTGAGAAAAGGCTTAGTGCAATTTCAATTTCTTCCTCCACTATTCCTTTCTTTTTTTTTTCTAAGTTGGCAAAGCCTTTAAACAAAGTTAGACCAGTTTCCCCATTCCAATATAATTCATGAATATTAAAACAAGGGAGAACAGAGATATGTATGCAGTGCAATTTGGAAAACAATCACGGGCTGATAGTTGTCAACGTGACTATCATTTATATTCAGATTTATTATTCACTGTGCACACTTTGTGTCCTCTAACTCAACTGATAAGGAGCTGCTCAGTAACCACCAGTATAACCTCAACATAATGCTCTTATCCCAGACAACCTTGATGATTCAATAACACTTTTTGAACCTGTCTTTCCATTCTTGTACTATTGTGTTTTAGAAGGAAAAGACAAAGCAGTCAGGTCTTGAAGGAAAACATCTGTGGAGACATCCTTGGAGTGACATTGATCTGTCTAAGAGAGGAGTGGCAGCTCTTCCTGAACATCTCCTCTTTGAGTTACAGGAATATAATCGAGTGTGACACTTTCCAGAGCGGCATACTGTACCGCGCACATTAGCGAAAGTTGAGAAAAAGTCAAATGAATAACTTGATGTACCCTCTGTCACCTCGTCTCAGGTCGGAGTCGTGCTGCACTACTCGTCTCTGTCGACCATGCTGTGGCTCGGGGTGACGGCGAGGAACATTTATAAACAGGTGACCAAGAAACCGCCGCAGAGTCAAGATGGTGACCCGCCCCCGCCTCTCAGACAGCCCCTGTTGAGGTAAGCGCAAATGACCTTGTAGCCGTCCTCAACCCCGACTGCACCGAGCCAGAAAAGCACATAAGACGCTGTGTGTTTGTGGTTTTGTGCATGTGTGTGGCAGGTATTTTCGATGTTTCCTGCACTGCCATCGCTATTTACTGCGCGTGTCTTCTCAGGTCAAGGACTGGCTCACTGCGCAATCATTTGCTTTGACTGTGATTGTATGTAGAGGTCTACATACAATCGCACACTATTCCTACGTTTTCCTATTCATACAAGAATGAAAAAAATTCCATTCGATGTAAAGCTTCTCTAAGTTACAGATGTAAGAAATTCTGCAGACAGATGTCCCCTGGTCATATTGCATATTACATTTTTAGATTTGTGATGCATCAGTGAATAAGCAGCCTGTTACTTTTGATGTGTGTCCAGTTCGAACTGTTTTAGACTGTACACATTTTGCTTATATATTACTTGTGTTCCCAGCGTAGGAGTTGGTCTCCTTCCAAAGACAAATGTGGAGGTTAAGAAAATAATTAATTCAGCAGGATAAAATAACTAATTTCTGCCACAAAACCTGCTTTGTAAAAATCCTATAAACCATTTATTCAGAGAGGAATTCAGGTTTAACTACTTACAGCTCTTGTACATACACATACACACTCACAGCAAGATTGCACAGTTTATAATGTGAATCTTTCTGGATAGAGTAAGTCATAAATTATTATGAGTTCATTAGTGGTGTCCCAATGCGTTCCGAATAATCTGTATTGGCAAAGATCTATGCACTGATCAATATCAGCAAAAACATTGCAAATGCAAATTCAGTCGTCTCCTGGAGTCTGTTGGGTTTAGTCCTGCTAGTTTTGCTGCGTTGCCCCTGTCCGTCACAGCCAGCATTCTGCTGCATCGGGGACCAGTTGGTGTGTTAATGGGAAAACCTGCACAAACCAGTGGGCTTCGTTTGCACAGCTCTGCACTCAGTAATCGCACTGGGGTGTGGCCCAGAACAACTGAACCGTGACCCTTCACCGGATGTGGTCTCAGCGTGGTTCCAATTGAAATCAATTGTTCTTAAAAGCATCTACTTTTGAAAACTACATTGTTGAATGCATGATCAGGGCCATCGGCAGCGCCTACAAAGAGCCCGTTCGAGGGCAAAGACCACTGTCTGAAACCTGCCGATTCAGTCGATTGTGGCAGTGAGCGGCAGCCAAAATCTTCTTATTTTTAGCCGGTATTATACCAAACAAAAACACTTTTTTATGACCTGACACTGCTCCTGCTGTGAGGAGTAACCGCAGTACAACTACAAGAAAAATATATAGCTCCATAAAATCCAGTGGAATCTGAGTCAGCAGATACGTAACATTAATGGAATCCATTAATACCAGGACTAAAATCAACTGGATGCTGGCTCTCATAGCGTTTGAATATACTGAATTGTGTAGGAAATGTCGAATAAATACCTTTATGTAACAAAACAGAGACACTTTTAATTCCAAAGAGCAACAAACAATTAGTAAAAAAAAACAGGAGGAGGAAAAAATCCATCCTTTGCAAGAATGATGTGTGACGAAAATATGAATGCCCTTCAAATTTACCAAAACCATATTTATTTAGAATTATTTATAGGACTAACAATGTATTTCAGTGGTAAATGTTGTCAGTTCTCCTTGGGTGTATTCAAGTGAATGCATATCTTCTGTATTTATGCTAGCTTAAATAATTTTTTTCATGTTTCCTTTAGTGGGCAACAATAGCTCTACACAGATGAGTTATTGCGTTGTTTATCTGCAGAGACATCCACAGCTAGTTTGCATTCTTCCAGGCCTCTGGCTTCGTTCACTCTGTAGTGACATGGCTGTCAGGTCTTCCTATTTATATCTCCGGCTCTCCTTGTGGATTTCTACCACATTTGTTCACGCTGAGAAATTGCAATTGTAATCTGAGTCACTGTCTGCCACAAGGGAATAAGTTTAGGCCTTCGATGGTAATGATTCACTTAATGTGAAAATTAGATAAATGCCAGAGATTAGTGGAGTCGAGTGAATTCCTTTTAATCAGTCAAATTTCTGAAGTGAGGCCTATTGTGCTTCGAATCTCCTGTTAGACGTGACATTCAAGGTGCATGCTGCTGCTTAGCAAAAATAAGTCTGACAGCAGGAGTTTTACAGCAATGACGAGCAGCTCCCTATTTCACTTTTTTGTCAGCTAACTGAATATGAATAACTATTAATGCCAATCACGGAGTCTTTGCTAACTGATCTGGTCTAGTCATCCTGCTATTTTTGGTTCCTCAACACGTTCGAAAAGCAGATAAAACAAAGCGTTGGTCGGTGGGAGCTTTAACACCTTTTTTAATCCCTTCGCCGTTGGTTCCGTCACTTTCAAGCGGCTCCCAACCAGCATATTGTGTAATGGTTACCGTAACTAGATACTGTAACCAAAGAAACTGTAACTACTGGACCCAAAAGCAGAAGCTGAGACACGCAGAGTGTGCAACAGGTTTATTGCACATGAAATACAGTTATAAATTATCACATGAACTACAGATCCTATGACGCTTAACACACAGATCTGTGCTCAAACAAAACTCTCTCAGAGGTTTAACAATACTAACTCACAACAGTATGAACCTAAAGGCACAGACCTGTGCTCTAACAAAACTCTCAAAAGCTTTAACAATGTTAACTCACAAACAGCATAAACGCAAGCAAGACTCTTAGGCTATAACAAAACCTGAACTGCCAAAACTATCTACAGACTCACGACCAGTATTAAGGGCTGGAGATCAGGAAAGGCTGAACGAGATCAGGGAGATGTGCCAGAACGAACCAGGACACACTAGCAACCCCAAAACTCAATGCAAGGCCTTAAATACAAACATGCAGGGTTAGTGATGACGATGATGATGAAAGGCAAACTGTGAGTGCACTGGTAACCAGCAGAGGAACAGAGGAATGCTGCAGGGACACACACAAAACAGAGAAATGAATGCCAATATACAAGTTAAGAGCAGTGAACAACTAAACAGGGACAAAAAGCACCTAACTTATAACAGGACCCCCTCTAGGTCGCCCCCTGGCGACCCTTGAAGGCTGATCAGGATGCCGGCGATGGAAGTCTGCAATGAGGGAGGGGTCCAAGATGAATCGGGCGGGCACCCAACTGCGCTCTTCAGGTCCATACCCTTTCCAGTCCACCAGGTACTGCAGACCTTTCCCACGGCGTCTGGACTGGAGTATACGGTTGACTGTGTAGACTGGACCTCCATCAATAATGCGGGCAGGTGGGGAAGGTCGGGGAGGCGAGAGCAGCGACTCCTTTACTGGCTTAACACGAGAAACATGGAAGACTGGATGGACCGATACTGCCGGGCAACCTTAACTTGACTGCAACCGGGTTAATCACCTTGCAGATCTCGAACGGGCCAATGAAGCGGGAGCTAATTTCTTTTTCTGCACCTTCAGGGGAAGGTCCTTAGTGGACAGCCACACCCTGTCACCAACCTTGTAATAGGGAGCTGGGGACCTCTTCAGATTGGCGTAGTGAGCAGCCCTCTGTTGCCCCCTCAGTAGGTATGACCTTACTTTGAGCCAGGTGGAGCGGCAGCGTTTGATGAAGGCACCTACAGAAGGGACTGCTGCTTGAGCCTGCTGGGCAGGAAATAGAGGTGGCTGGTAGCCATAGGCTGCCTGGAATGGACAGCAACCTAGGGCAGATGAAGGCAGTGAATTGTGAGCGTACTCCACCCAGGGCAACTGCTGGGCCCAGGTAGATGGGTTACTACAACACATGCATCTCAACATACTTTCAATCTCCTGGTTCAGTCTTTCTGTTTGGCCGTTAGTCTGGGGATGGAACCCGGACGACAGACTTACGGAGGCCCCAAGGCCTTGCAGAACTCGGTCCAAAAAGCTGCCGTGAACTGAGGTCCCCGGTCCGAAAGTATGTCCTCGGGAAGACCGTGCAGTCTAAAAACATGCTGCACCAACAACTCCGCAGTTTCCTTGGCAGAAGGTAGCTTAACAAGGGGAACAGCATGCACTAGTTTGGAGAAACGATCAACTACCACAAGAATAACTGTCTTACCACCAGATGGGGAAGTCCAGTGATGAAGTCCAAACTTATATGCGACCACGGACGAGATGGAACTGGCAGAGGACGGAGGAAACCAACAGGTGCTTGGTGGGGCGTCTTGTTCCGTGCACAGACCCTACATGCACCCACGTAGCGCCGTACATCCCCATTCATGGCTGGCCACCAATACCGCTGTGCAATCAGTGCCGTGGTCCTAGTAGTTCCAGGGTGGCAGGCCAGCCTCGAGTCATGGCCCCACCTAAGCACCTGTGGTCGGAGAGGGGCAGGAACAAACAAACGCCCCTGAGGGCAACCAGTGGGTATTGGATAGGAGGGTTTGAAATCTCTTACCCTCCGTTCTAGGTCCCATCGTATGGCCCCCAACACGACAGGTGGTAGGATTGTTTCCTCTAGGGAGTCGCGTGTAGATGGTTCCTTTCTGTCTACCTCAAACTGACGGGATAAGGCGTCAGGTTTAGTGTTCTGGGCCCCCGGGCGATATGATAAAACAAAGTCAAATCTGGAGAAGAAAAGGGACCAACGAGACTGCCGCGCATTTAGGCGCTTAGCCGAGCGAATATACTCCAAATTCCTGTGGTCAGTCCAGACCAAGAACGGCTGCTCAGCCCCCTCCAACCAATGTCTCCACTCTTCTAGTGCCAGTTTGATCGCTAGGAGTTCCCGGTTCCCCACATCATAATTCCTCTCCGCGTCAGTCAGGCGTCGTGAGAAGAACGCACAGGGATGCACCTTGCCATCCCTTTCAGCGCGTTGTGAAAGCACCGCCCCAACTCCAGTGTTGGAAGCGTCAACCTCCAGAATAAACTGTTTCTTGGTGTCAGGTAAAGTCAGGATGGGTGCAGTAGTGAAAAGCGTCTTGAGACGAGTGAAGGCTCTTCCTGCCTCCCCTGTCCACAGGAAAGGTCTGTTGGAAGAGGTGAGAGCGTGCAATGGGGCGGCTACCTTGCTATAATTCCGTATGAATCTACGATAGAAGTTAGCAAACCCCAGAAATCGCTGCAGCTGCTTACGGTCCTGGGGAACAGGCCATTCTACAACTGCTCTAACTTTACAGCTATCCATGGAAATCTTCCCAGGGGCTAGAACAAGTCCAAGAAATGTAGTTCGGGTTGTGTGGAACTCACATTTCTCAGCTTTGGCAAAGAGCTGGTTTTCTAGCAACCGTACTAACACTGCCCTAACATGCTGCCTGTGCTCTTCCAAGTTCCTGGAATATATCAGAATGTCGTCTAGATACACAAACACAAATTTATTTATCATATCTCTCAGAACATCATTAACCAATGCCTGGAAAACGGCCGGAGCATTAGTGAGGCCAAATGGCATTACCAAGTACTCATAGTGGCCATTGGGGGTATTGAAAGCTGTCTTCCATTCATCCCCCTCCCTTATTCGAACTAAATGGTAGGCATTGCGGAGATCCAGCTTGGTAAAAATTGTGGCCTCCTGCAATAATTGAAAGCTGAGGACAAAAGAGGGAGAGGATATCTATTCTTAACTGTGATGGCATTAATACCCCTATAGTCAATGCAAGGTCTCAGCCCCCCATCTTTCTTGCCAACAAAGAAAAATCCTGCCCCTGCTGGGGATGACGATGGTCGGATAATACCTGCTCTCAGAGAGTCATCAATGTATGCCTGCATGGCCTTCTTCTCTGGCTCTGACAGGGAGTAGAGACGACCCCGGGGGGGCGTGGTACCTGGTAGTAGGTCGATGGCACAATCATACGGCCTGTGAGGAGGCAACGAAGTCGCCCTTGCCTTGCTGAACACCTCTGCTAAATCATGATAACAGCTGGGCACATTTACCACGTCAATAGGATCCTTAGACCTCTCACTAGTGTTAGGGGAGCGATCACAGGGTCCATGTTTGGCTAGTGTGTACTGTAATGGTTACCGTAACTAGATACTGTAACCAAAGAAACTGTAACTACTGGACCCAAAAGCAGAAGCTGAGACACGCAGAGTGTGCAACAGGTTTATTTGCACATGAAATACAGTTATAAATTATCACATGAACTACAGATCCTATGACGCTTAACACACAGATCTGTGCTCAAACAAAACTCTCTCAGAGGTTTAACAATACTAACTCACAACAGTATGAACCTAAAGGCACAGACCTGTGCTCTAACAAAACTCTCAAAAGCTTTAACAATGTTAACTCACAAACAGCATAAACGCAAGCAAGACTCTTAGGCTATAACAAAACCTGAACTGCCAAAACTATCTACAGACTCACGACCAGTATTAAGGGCTGGAGATCAGGAAAGGCTGAACGAGATCAGGGAGATGTGCCAGAACGAACCAGGACACACTAGCAACCCCAAAACTAAATGCAAGGCCTTAAATACAAACATGCAGGGTTAGTGATGACGATGATGATGAAAGGCAAACTGTGAGTGCACTGGTAACCAGCAGAGGAACAGAGGAATGCTGCAGGGACACACACAAAACAGAGAAATGAATGCCAATATACAAGTTAAGAGCAGTGAACAACTAAACAGGGACAAAAAGCACCTAACTTATAACATATTGTACATTTTTAATCGCTGTAGTAAACCGCACTTGCTTTTTGTGAATGCAGCTGCAGGAGCCGGTGCACAATGGCCGGCTCCGGGGATCCGTGTGTTAGTGTGAACAATTCATCTGAAGCAGCAGGCTGCTTGATAAAGGTACACGTCCGACAAAAAGCCCCTGCTCAGTCTGATAATGTGTCCTTTCCTTAAATATTTAAAGGTTTAGATAGGTCCTGTATTGCTGCACATTCTCGCTTGCATGTTTCAGAGTGTCCGGAACAGCTGTACAGTAAATGTTTTGAGATCACTAGACACTTCCTGTCTGAGTGTCTGTAAGTTACTTTAAGAAGAATGAAGGTGGGTGAAATCGGATAACAGACGTAGAAACAAATGAGTAAAAAGCTGTTACTTTGGCATGTCCCCTGTGCTATGATTAATTACCTCAGCCACCCAGGAGGCTGCCAGCAGCTTTATCACAAATCTACATGCATTTAGCCTTTTGACTCAT
The DNA here is from genome assembly GCA_033026295.1 of Channa striata. Taxonomy (NCBI): domain Eukaryota; kingdom Metazoa; phylum Chordata; class Actinopteri; order Anabantiformes; family Channidae; genus Channa; species Channa striata. The sequence continues at coordinate 3,069,245 of CM065184.1, forward strand.
TTCAATCCTTTTCAATTAGACACACACATAAGATTGAACTTGCCTTTTCTCCGCTCGTTCACCATGTCATCGCCTTTCTGCTTACTCACGGCATTTGGCACGTTGTAAGAGGATCAGCGTTTGGACCCATGCGGTGCTCTTCCTCTGTGTGGTGAGAAGGTGCTGCGTGAGCTCTTCTGTGGTGCAGAGCTGAACTCCAGAAGCTTGAGCGAGAAATCCTGTTAGGGAAAAGGTTTGAGAGCAGAGATGCGGAGGCAAACCGAAGGCGCACCGTAACAAGTGCCCGTCTGTCGTTTAATCGTGTTTTCAGTTTTTGAGTGTGGTTTTCTTAAAGCTGTTGAAAAATACCAAACGCCGCTTCAGTTGCCTGACTTCTCTTGAACTTTATGGAATATTTTTAAAGAAAATATAGTCAATGAACTGGTGGCACTGGATATGAACCCTACAACACTTGTTAGCTTTCTATGGGGTGTTTTAGAGGATTGTCGTGACACATGTAGCACCCACCTGCACCCTTATCACTGGAGACTTTGTCCATATGTGTCAAAAGGATCGGTACACGTCGGACAATATTACATGTAGAATAATCAGTCATGCTCAGTCATGTCTTCATGAGAGTCCCTGGAAATCTCTGAGGATAAGTATCGTGTCACATAAGGATCCCCTCAACCTGTAAGCAAAGCAAATCCTCAGGCACTTCTGTAATGGGATGGGGGTTAATATGGAACGTTCTGGAGGCTCTCCAGAAGATAATTTGTGTCGGGGCAGGCGGGGAGATGGAGTTGATCCACAGTGATTGACTGTAATGCTCCCCGTCAGACAGGCTCATGCAATGAGACTTAGCAGCTGGAGACAAATCAATTTCTCCTCTGAGAACCCCCCCCCACTCCCAAGAACCCCCACCTCCCTTCCACCGACCAACCTATTCCTCCTCATCTACCTCGTTTCCCGTGCTCGCTCTCCTGACAGCATCGGCTGGCGTACCCAGCAGACCATCACGCTGACCTGAGTCAGAAATTTGCTACACTACGTTGGGCCACACACGTTAAACGCCTCTGCTCATGCCATTAACTGACACTCATCTGCCGAATCATTCCTTTAAAAAACACGTCACTTTGAGAGATCGCTTCCCCTTTCTGTCTGTTAGATGTTGGAAAAAGCGTTTCTTTAAACCGACACACGTTAAACATTTTAGACTATAGGTCACAATGATAATATCTTTCTCTGCATTTTGATTATGTACGTCTATTTTCAAACCTTTCAAAGTGAAAAGTGTTAGAGGCTGAACATGCATGAGCTATGATAGAGTGAAATAGGTTCGACGGGCACCGGGTTACCTGTAACCCGGTAGATGTTTGACAACACATGGTAAATACCAAAGATAGTCTATGTCTTAGGTATTTACCGTTTATTAAAAGTTTTAACTGCAAAATCAAGATGATGTCAGTTAGTTGCGTCATCACAAAAGAGTCACAATTTATCATTTAAATTCATCTTCATAGTTAATATCTACAATATTCACAGCCACTATCTTCATCGCATTAACTTTTTCTCTCAAACCGTCGCTAAAGCTCTGCACTCGACTTTGGATCAAAGATGATGTCATTTCCTGTTCACTTCGGTTACACCATGGAAACACAACAGTTTATTTTAAGGAATTAAGTCCGTATAGTTTCCCAGCTGCTGGTGCCACGTTCACAAATCACTGGTGGTATCGGTTTTCTCATTCGACTCTAATTGAATAAGTGTATTTCCCCCAAATGTTAACTATTGCTGTAAAATAAGCTGACTGTGTTCATTCAAGGGTACTCTGGCATGCACAATTGTGGTATAACTTATTTATTGCTGTTGCATAGTGCAGCATAAGGCCACTTAAGCCTCGGCCTGTGCTGAAGCTCTATGACCATCAGTTGCCCCCCGCTGAGCTATGTATATCCTGGACCAGGTCCAAGGAGCGAGGACAGAGAACGGTCCCGAAACAGAGGACAGTGCAAAAGCAGAAGAACAAAGATGGTTTTCGCTGTGTAGCTGCTGACTAAAAGGCACTTCAGGGTCTATTTATATCAGATGATTGCTGTTCCTAAACTCACTTAAAAGCACAACTCTGCATACACAGCCATTTTGTTAGTGTCTGAAGGCCTTCTTCAATAGAAGATTGGTGTGTGTGTGGTTTGCACCAAACAGGGCTACATATAGACAATCCCCTTTTTTTTGCATGTGTGCTAATGTGTTTCCTTGTGTGAGAGCCTGCAGGAAACACGGGCAGGCTTTCCAGGATAAGGACAAAGGTGAATGAGAGTTTTAAAGCCCAGGGTGCTTTAACAGCCAGTAGTTCTTCTCATTTATGTTGATCTTGCTGACTGGTGTGTAAATGGGTTTGCTTTTGGAACAGGAAACTGCTCCGCTCAGAGAAAGTGACAAGCTGGCATTGCACCCCCTCTCTCTCAGTAGCACCTCTTCCACCCCACCAGCCCCTTACCAACCAGCTCAGGCAAACTTGATTGTAATTGAATTTTTTGGGATGCCCGCTGTGTGATGGAGGACAGATTAAGAGAGAGACACAGCGAGAGAAGGGACTGAAGGCAGGAAATGGAGGATGACGACAGAGGAAGATGGAGTGGTGGAAAGGTTAGAGCAGTGACAGGGGTTGAGATTGAACAGAGAAGGAGAAGGAAATAACATAGTGTTATATGGGAAAGTGGATGACAGTGCAGAGAGGGGACAAGGACGATGCAGAGAGAGCTGCTGGCACCAGCCGTGATTCTGTACGGAATTAAAGTGTGTGTACGTTTTGTGATGCTAGTCTTATTATCCAAGTACCTCCGTGCATGCTCCATGTGTACCTGAAGGACTAAAGGTGGTGGAAAAATCCCCAGGCCATGGTGTCCATGTAAATGCACAGATAAAAAAGCTTGTCCGTATCATTGCCTTAAGGCTCCTCACTCACTACAGCTTGACCACGGCAGCAGTTCTGCAGATAAGGGCCTGAAAACAGGGCCATCCAGCATAAATTGGATTAAGTGAAAGCGCGAGATTACTGTTAGATTACGTTAAAAGGCGAATGTTGTATTTCTGCTGTTTGCCTGTCACTGCAAAGAAAGATAGAATCATCCCTTTCCAAATGATGAGCAGCTGTGCAGTGTTTTGGCATTTAACGAAACCTCCCACTCATGGACCGTTTCCTCAAACCCCGCTCATCTTTGAAGAGACCCGCAGTGTGTACGGTGCGAGCAAAGTAATTTAAAATATCTTGAGGATACGGTGTAAAAAGGCACAATTTCAGCAGTGCAAGTCAGAAGTGAGAAATGCTTGATAAGTCAAACTGAATTTAAATCCACTTCCCAGGTTTCTCATCACGTCTCCTGGGCTGTTGCAAACAGCAGATGTTGTAAATTGCAGCAATGAGTGCTGACAGGTTAATCGCGCTTACAGTACATCAACTGGAAACAGATTTGTTTTCGTAGTAAAATTTACACTTTGGTTTGCAGCATAGGAAACATGCTGCTGGCGTGATCGCACCCGCCGAGTGTGATCGCAAACACGAGTTCACACGCCGGTGTCTCCAAATTTGTTGGGATGGTCACGTTGTGTGTGGGGGAAAGGAAATGTGGGGGAAAGAGCTATGATAGAGATATGTTATTTTTTTCGCAAGTTTCTGAAGAAAATGTGAATTATTTGGGAGTCACTGCACAAAACTGCACATCTTATCTGTGCGTTTGTCTGTTTGGATCTCTGGGTTATTATCTTTCTGGTGTGTCTGATATCGTTCCTCTGTCACTCTGACAGTGTGCTGTTGTAATCCAAATGCAAGAGATAGACTTTGTAAATGCTTTTGTAAATGCCTTTTGCATTCTTACATTACACTTTAGTATTTTCTCTGCTTCTGTTTGTCGCCCCACAGATTTTATTTAGTCAGTGGTGGAGTGCCCCTCATCATCTGCGGGGTCACTGCAGCGGTCAACATAGACAACTATGGCAGCGGGGAGCAAGCGCCATAGTAAGTCCTGGATTTCCTTCTGTTATTAAGGTCGAATTACAACACTCTTAATGTTAATGCCACCATTTTAGACAACCACATAATGTGTTATGCTCATTAGTTGTTAATTATTTGTACAAAGCAGCAGCTTGGAGGAATATAATGCTGTGTATGTTTTTGTGCATGTTAAGAAAGCAAAGGTTTTATTCTCACTGTTTGGAGTTTGTCTTCATCTTTTTTTTTTGCTGATTTATAAATCTGAACAAACGTATTTTCTCATGTGTTGCAGCTGCTGGATGGCTTGGGAGCCCAGCCTGGGAGCCTTCTTTGGCCCTGTCACCTTCATCATCCTCGTGACATGCATTTACTTCCTCTGTACCTTCATCCAGCTGCGGCGACATCCCGAAAAGAAGTACGAGCTCAAGCAGCTGACAGAAGAGCAACAGAGGCTGGCTGCCGTCGATGTGCCGACCCACTGCCACCAGGGAGCCGAGCCTGGAGCTCTGGCGGCGCCGCCCAGCGGGAGCCACTGCCCCGCTGGCTGCCCGGGCATTCCCATCAACCCGGCGCTGCTGGCTAACGAGCACTCCTTCAAGGCTCAGCTACGAACGGCAGCCTTCACCCTTTTCCTGTTCCTGGCCACGTGGACTTTCGGGGCGCTGGCCGTGTCACAGGGCAACTTCCTGGACATGATCTTCAGCTGCCTTTATGGTGCCTTCTCCGTCACTCTTGGCCTCTTCATCCTCATCCATCACTGTGCCAAACGTGATGATGTCTGGCATTGCTGGTGTTCCTGTTGTCCCGGACGACGCGCAAATGCCTGCTCTGGTGCCCAAGGGCCTGCTCAAGCGCGGCCAAAGGTCAATGTGAACGGAGACACCCCCGGGCACGGCCACAGTCACACCCACTGTCACCATGACTCGCCGTGTCAGGGTAAGGCAGTGATGAGCTGCAGTCACGGGAGCTTAGGTCACTGTAAACACGCCGCCATTCCGTCCTCGCAAAATCACGTGACGTGTCTTGCACCGGTGACACCGTGCTGCGCCGCTCTGCACAGCCAGCAGCTCATGGAAGAGGAGCCGACGGCTACTCACGTGCTGCTTCATGCTGACCCGGAGGGCTACCGGCCGGGCATCCAGTTGCACCCCTGCCTAAAGAGCAGCACCAGGACTAAAGGGCGTCACTTAAGCCGGCGGGCCGGGGCCGGAACTTGCGGAGCAGGAAGCGAGAGGGAGTACGCCTATCACATCCCCTCCAGCGTGGATGGAGGCAGCGTGCACAGCTCACACACTGACAGCCCCCACAGCACACACGAGCGTCATGCCCACATCTGTCCACATCTGGCCCCCGACGGCCACCATGATGGGCACCACACATGCCACGCTTCTGCAGCCAGCACACATGAGGCCCTGGCATGCCATAACCCCTGCCACAGGCATATCTGCTGTGCCAAGGCAGACCTTTTCCCTTCCCTGTGCCCGGCAGAGACCGGTGACGCAGGCGTCTTCCTGTGCGGCTGCGGCAAAGTGGCCGAGGAGGACCCGATGTCAACACATCACCATCTGGAGATGCACGCCCCGCGCAGACAATCCTACCCTCAGAACCCGCCCAATCAGAACGGGATTCTAAAAGGGGGCCTGCACGAAGGGCTCCTGTACACCTCGGACAGCACAGGGAATATACGCACTGGACCCTGGAAGAATGAAACTACTGTGTAGTGTGGGAGCGGACAATGGGAAACATCATCCCGCCAGAGTCAAACCCTCACCTCCCTTTCTAGAATTTGAGAAAAATGAATTGAATAGCATTTCAAACATTACAATCAGTGTGGGATATTTTTATTTTGATGTCCTCATGTTTGTATGTGTGCTGTTTTACTGTACAGAATATCTGATCTCATGTAGATGCTCCCTGCAGAGCATCCATAACTAGAACACAATCTCTCTCATCAAGAAGAAGTTGTGAAATGTGTGTCATCATACCACGCAGATGTAACTGAAGGTATTTTCACTGTTTCCATATTACTGCAGATCTCTTCAGATATATATACAAGAAAGTGAATGGTTGTATGTATGAATATGTGTGTTAGTGCTCAAAGGCATCACGCTGCAAGATATTTTTACACTTTGAATCTGAATCCATCAAATAGTCCACAATGACAGTGACCCTCCAGTACTTTAAAGAACTCTTGGCATCCATGTTTTAGACGACTAAACCAGCAATTTTAGACTTCATGGGTATTTTTCCATTCAGTCAAGCAACTGTGAATATCGACTAGAGATTTTCTAAATAATATATAACGATACTGTCGCTTGCCAGAGATGTGTGGATACCAGTTAAGTTGTGAAAATTTAAAGCAACGTGAAAAGAGAAGTAAAACCAAGCATCCTCCTCTAGGTTTTGATATTGATCGTGATGTCTGTATGATGTCCTCACTGTTGTTTTTTTTTTTTATTATTATTTGTATTTTGGAGAGAAGTAAATAACGGCAGCATCAACAGCAAAAGCGTGAATAGAGAGTTGGTGTCATTAAATCATTGCATCCCGTGCGATTTTATTATTATTATTATTATTTTTATTAACACTGTGCGACATAGAGCGACTTGCCAAAAAAGTATTCAGGTGTTATTCCATTCTTCAGCTCGCACACGTTATATAATGTCACCTCGTAGAATCAGCATATGATTCTCTGTAAAATCATTTTTGGGAAAAAAAAAGTGTGAATGTGATTATAGAACGCACATCACTTTGGGAAACTTGCCTGTGACAAAATCAAAACCAATAAAATATTTGAGCCAGTCTGCTGGGTATAGCTACAAAGTGACACAAAAAAAATTGGTGCAATTGTATTTTTTTGTTTTTATTTGTCTCACAATGCCCCAAAGCATGCATATGTGTTACACATTTACAGCGTCCGCATATTATTAGCCTCGACCTCAACTACGACTGCTGCAGCTCACTACGCATCGCTTTTGTCACATTCTTGGATTAAACCCCAACAAACTCTTAATCAACTCGCTGTCTAATAAGCCTAATTCTAAAATCAGATCCAGAAAACCATAATGTTCCCAGGTTGGGCTTTGATAGATGATTGGTGCTAGGAGAGGCCAAGGTTGAATTATGGATCATTTTGTTTTTACCATGAGGGTCAAATTCCCTTTGAAGAATCGCCAGTCTTAAGAGACTCACCATTGATTTAAACGCGTGTGTTTGTTTTCCAAATGGTGATTTTGCGTATGATACTTACCACTCATTAAAAAAGAAAAGTCATACATTTCATCAGGAAAGTCCAAATTTACAAAGCATCTCACAAAAGAATCTCACAGCAGCCCTGCTATAGCATGCACACCATCTCTTTATCCATGTTGTGCACTCTTGTCTGTGTATATATCAGTTTTGGATGAATTATTTTATATGAGATTTAAGATATTTAAGAATAAAAAAAGTCTATATGTAAAGAAAGTTGTATGGGGAAAACTGACATCTCAATGTTAATACTCAGTATCTGAGTTTAGAAATGTCCTTTTTTGTTTCAGATGCCTTTTACTGTTGCAGTTTTAGTTGACTTCATAAATTATGCAGATTCGCCTTGTGTTGTCAGACTTATCCTGTCATATCAGACATAGAAATGCACTGCCCTTAATATTGTTTGGCCTCCCAGAGTAGATCCTGCCGCATACATTATGTTTATTATAGATCCATTTGTTACATTTGAATTCAAATGGTGACTTCTGCAAAGAAGACGGATGCGATGACGCTGCCTTTATTTGAGTGGCAGGCTCTGTACAGTGAAAGGGGTCGTGGTAGACATCAGAGATGATGCATGAACCTCATAGCTTTGCACGGCGCCGTCTGGGACAAAATGGGACATTAAGGGCCAAACTTATGAGATATTAAACACTGGCCCTCGATTGATCATACAATAGAGGCTCCTTTGAGCCACCTCGGATGTGGGAACCCAGTCACCCTGGCTTTACAGTTATTGGAAAGGGATTTGTAACAGTATCACAACAAAACGTAAAAGTCCAACCTCTCCCTCAAAACCCACATTGAGCTGAAAGAACATTGGTCTAGGTTAAGTGCTGTGCAACGTGTGTGTTTGCTGGCGGTGCTTTTTTAGGAGTGTCTGTTGCTATCGCAGGCCACCTCTTCTTTTGTCATCAGTAGCAGATGTACTGCCCTCTACAAGCTTGCTGACTTACTTTCGGCTCACCAGGCGGCTGCTGGAACATTCACCTGTGGTACTGTGACAAAACCTAAAGCCAGTTTTCACGTTTTTCTACATTGACACAGATTCCAATAAATGTATTTTTTCACCATGCAACAGATGAGAGCGTCTTTGGCTTGTGTTTGTTTGTGTATTTCCAGAGAATTTGGAAAATGTCAACCAAAGAGGATGCAGTGATTTGCTAATAATTTGAAACCTATTTTGACCAAGGCATTCATCAGCCACTTCATTAGGTACACCTGTACAATCTAATGCAATATAGTACAGCGACTGTGCCTTGAATTCTACTTTAACATTGTTATAGCTTCTCAGATTTCATGCTGAAACATTCAGAAAAGTGATAATTCTGTTTTGGGTCATAATGGGTGGCGGAGCTGTACCAGAGTACGTTTAATTAAGAGGGGGCTCTAATAATTAATTTTAACTGGGGGGGGGGTGAGTGTACACAGGAGGAAGACAGAATATCAAATGTTGCAACTGAGAACTGTTTTAAATTTTATTTTATTTTTAAATATATGATCATATACAAAAATATATGTACAGGGACATTTTAGCCATTCTTTCAGCTGATCAACATTTTGAAGCCTCCCTTGTTAATTTACATTTTCGTAAATCTCCAAAATTCTCAGGTCATGTTATCCCACAGGTGAAGAACATACATTATATATATATATACATACATTACCAACTCCACTTTACTTTATGGACCTGCCAGTATTAGCTATGGGTGGTTTGAGTGGCTCACAGGTCTGGATGGAGCCACGTTGTTTAAGTTTTCCACTTTGCCTCAGAGGACGGTGTGGACTTCCTCCTTCAATAGAGTTTCTCAGCCCACACAGTGATTTTCACTGTAGAATCATGCCTGTTGTTAAGGGAGCGCTGCCTGAGGTGGCGATCCAACGCCCGAAGACTGGACGTTCTCTAAATGTTTTAATGATACCATAGATGATAAATTCTCCAATTTTAGCATTACACAACTGTTTTAATAAATAATGTTTCTGGCAAATTTCAAATAAGCAGTTTCAACATTTGATATGTTGTATGTTTGTTCTATTTACAATCAAAAATCGGTTTCAAATGATTTGCAAATAATTTCTTTGTCTTTCTTTTTTTTACACAACGTCCAAACTTTACTAGCAATTGGGTTTGTGTATGGCAATGAACGTGACAGAGCGAAAACGCCCGGATCTTCTTCTCAGTTCGCACTCTGCTGTGTTTATTTCTTTTGACAGCTTGATAGAAATTGAGATGTCTTACGGAGTCACCACAGGGGAGGAATTTAAATTATAGCAGGCCTGACCGCCGCTACATGTATGTGTGTGCGCGTTTTGCCTAGACCTTTTACACATACATGCACAGACATCCACATGTGCACCCATCACCCAAGATATAAGACAGTGTGTGTCTTCCACGCCTCACAAATCACACCGAGGTCTGACAGGCCATGAAACACCTGAACACGTTTAATATGCAGCTGGATTTCTTTTTCTTTTCCAAGGCCACACGGCTCTCTCTCCACACCCTCCCGACCGTCAGATTATCCGTCTGACTGAAAGCCATGTGAAATGTCAGACCCCATCTCTCCTCTTCTGTCTGCTATCAAGACCCGGGACTGAACACGAGCACTGCAGAGTGTCCGCAAAAGGTGAGTCATGAACGTGTGGAGCAAGAAATGATTCTGTGAGCCGCAGTGGTAATGATATAGATAATGAGCATAAGCATAAGAAGATTTTTAATTACCAGGAGTATCTCTAAATCAATATGTGTGTTCGTAAAGAAAGTGCTCGGCGCAGAGTCATTAAAACGAGGATGCTTCGGTGTGTGGCTGTGAGACTGCAGGCCGCGGTAGGCTGAACTCAGTGGTTGGCAAAGGGAGAAATTGGCCCTGGACAGCATCTGTTTCATTAAAAATTAATCTGGTTTTAGTAACACAGATGTGTGTTTATGATACAATTAACTGCGTTTTAATTTCCTGTTGTAATGAATAGGTGTGTAAATAGAGGCGTGAACGGGGGGAGTAATCAGATCTGGAATAACAAGGATTCACACATGCAGCGGGAATTCATTTCACTCAGGATGAGGTGACTTTCTGTGTAGGCCTATCTTTCGACACGCACAATCATTTGTGTGTCGCTGTTCTTCATATTTTGTGCTTAAACCTGCCTCGTATGGTGATAGAATATGTTGTGTCCTGTTTCTGCACGCCTTCTTCGGCTCTCTGCTAAAGCCGTCCTGGAGTTAAACAACATACAGAGACTTGCAGAGAGGGGAGGCAGGGCTGATTTGCAGAGGAGAGGGAGGTGTCAGAGGTGGAAGGGGGGGTGGGGGTAGGGGAGGGGATTTGGGTGGGTAGTTTTAGTGAGCTGGTGAGATCAAAGAGGTAGAGAAGACAGAAAACGCGGGCAAAACGTCCTCTTAGATATCATCACTCGGTATCTTGTGGGGAGTGTGCTGTGTCCGCATTGGGTTGGACATGTCTTTATAGTCTTCTGTGGACAAATTTTCTATCAATACTATTGTTGTGAGGACATTTTGCTTTTGTGAGGACGTTTTAGCTGGTCCACATAACTTCAAAATGCTTCTGGGGGGTCAGTACTGGGTTTTAGGGTCGGGGTTAGGGTTAGGCATGCAGTTGAGATGGTTAAGGTTAAGAGCTAGGGATTGCATTATGTCAGTGAGGGTCCTCACAAGTAAATACTGTACAAACGTGTGTGTGTGTGTGTGTGTGTCAAAGAATATGTGTCATTCCTGCTGTAGTGGAGAAATTATTTCATTTTGCAAAACTGATCGTGGGTTGTAGCTACAACTCAGCCCGTGAAGACAATTGCCTCATATCCTGTGTGGACATGAAAAAGTCAAATGTGAGAAATACAAAACCCTTGTGATTCCACAATGATTTCATCTGTGTTACTGTGGCCGGGGCTTGGAGATTTTAGCTCCGATTTAAAAAGTGAGGATATGTAGTTCTGCTTCAGTTTCACAATGAAATATGTTGATTCACTTTCACACGGTCATGAATCACTGGGGCGGTTGATTAGAACATTTGGTAGTCCTTTGGTAATCTTCCCGTTTGTCCCCACCATCTTCCCTCAATAATGGCGACTGGTGGAATTCATTCATTCATCCTATACAATGAAAAATTGTGAATTAAACTGTGCAAACATATTAGTGTCTTGTTTGACTGAGACACTAAATAAGGCTCCATCCCCTGACACTTGTCACTGCCTGGTTACCACAGACAGCAGAAAGTTGTTGCACACTGGACCCAAACTTCCGAGTCCAGAGGGAAAATTCTCTGCGTTGTTGTTCACCCACCGATCCATCCACCCAATGTTCAATACAGCTTATACACAATGCACAATACCCCATAGCAATACACCTCTCTTGGTTTTCTCTGCTTATAGGAGCAACCCAGAGATTTGTATTTTCCAGGTGCATTGTTTCTGATGTTATTAGTAATGTGTGATTTATGATAAGTAAAAATGTGCGGTGTGGAAATGGCAAATGCAAAGCTGAAATGAAAGTGTAACCTTTGGATTCTGTTCCAGATGTGACATTTCTAACTCTGCTAATAACCATAGATATACAGAGATACCGACTGGCCCACTGTCGGTATTGTAGAGGTCAGGTCTGGCCTGTAGACAAACCCAAGGAAACATAAAAGCTCCGGGAGCTCACTGCCGTTTCACGCCACAGGGCCCAAGCAGCCAGTGCTGCAAATCTATATATGGACTCTCCAGTGTCAGTTGTGTAGCATTTTTTATTTATTTAAATAAAGTTTGTTTTTTTATCTCATCTAATCTTGTTTTCTAGTAAAAATGTTTCTTTACTACTGAGTAATAAGACTGAGAATATAGTAGCTTATTACTACCCTTTCAAGTGGCCATCACGGCGACACGTTGTGAGAAACACGATGCGATCCTGAGCATGACCTGACGCGCCGCAACAGTAGCAGGAAGTGCTTTTGCACTGCAACAAACGTATGTTGTCATTACTGTTTTATGCTACTTTAATCCCTGACTGGAAAAAGTCGGCCAGGGAGTTTTAGATTACTAGGCCTGGGTAGTTTGGTGGTGGAGTGGTTAGTGTTGCAGGGCCACTGGTTAGAATCCTTAGCTGGCTGCCACCTTTCTGTGCTTGTGTCAATGGTTTTCTGTTTGTGTTGAAAACTGGTGACCTGTCCAGGGTGAACCCTGCCTTTGCCCAATGACAGCTGCGATAAAGTCCAGGCCCCCCTGATACCCTAAACAGTATAAAAGGTTACAGATAATGGATTATTATCTGAATCCCAAATCAATGTGATGCAGCCATTATCTACATGTGTGCACTAGTAAAACGCAAGTACCAACAAACACCATTTCCCCCAAACCCGATATGTATATAAGCCCCTTTTAGACATGCACTGGAAGTCAGACATAATCGAGACTCTACCTGGAGGCGGTATATGTGCGTGTATGTAGTTCAAAGTCTGAATTATCTCCAGCCGAGCTCGTGTGTGAACAGAGGAGGTAACACTCCGGAGGACTGACCATGAGTGAGCAAGCGTGTTGATGACATCCATTTCCTGGGCAAATACAAACACCCTAAGGTGAAGAATGCACACTAATACTGCGGATACGTCTAAATACATACAAATGACTATTGATATGAATGCAACAACAGCCAACGTTACCAGTGAGTGGGTACTGCCATCCTCCATCGCCATCAAAAAAAAACACTGTCACCTCTGCAGTTTGCTTGAAGTGCCCAAGCACCTTGTTGAAATAAGAAATGTTGATTTCTTTTAGCAAGTAGTGTTGTGGACAGTGATGATGCAATATTGTGGCACCACTACTTTTACTCAGAGATGCATAAGGGCACCAGAATACAATCCAAAAAGAGAGATTTGGAGTGGATTAACGTGATGTTCTGCTGTCTAAATACTGCATGCATTTGTAGGTAAACTAAAATTTTGAACCTCCCGGCTGGATTTGGAGCAGTGTTGGACCTGCTCCCACCCACGTGAAGATTAAGCCTCCAAAACGACCATTAGTTCTACAACATACAAACAACAAAACTCAGTTGTACATCAGCAGGTTCTTATTATTCTAACTTACTGTAACTTATTCTAGACTTATTCTTGGCACAGCCCTAGTCCGGGTAATCAGGGTAGGGACTCATGAAAAATGTAATTTTTTGTTAACCGCTTGCAAACAGACTGGCAGAAGATAAAGGACAATCAGGGGGTTTTTTTTAAAGATGAATTTAGAGGAATCTGAGCAAGGTCATAGATGCTTTTACTTTAAAAACACTGTCAGTATAGGAAAAATGTGCAGCTTTATGTAGGAGATGGACGGTGATGATGCAGTCCAAGTGACGTAGTGCTGTATATACCTACACAGCATGTTGCTTTGTCATCTTACATTATTTACTTGGAAGACACAGTCTGCACAGACTTGTACTGTAGTTGTTTGCCTGGCGGGCAAAGGATGGCATGTATATGCAAATTCAGAGCACAGGGCCTCCAGACATGGGAAAACAAAAAATAGCTCTATTGTTTTTTTTGAGGGGGGGTTGGGGTGTCATAGCTGTGTTTTGCCTCAGTGTATGACTCCCTGTGCAGAGGTTGCCTTCCAGCCTATTGCTGTGTCTCCGCTTTCCTCCAAGAAGACCTCTGAAGACTTACATCCCCTCTCTGAGCACATGAAAGTAATGAACAAAAACCCCCAACCTATTTTACCAAACTCAACCCTCTTCTGCTATTTCACTGTGTCTTACTGTCAACACAGCCGCACCTGAGCTTCCGTCTATGATGTGACAATCCCAGGTAGCTTCTCATTTTGGGAAAAAGAGGCTTTGACATCTCTGTGAGTGACACGCCTGAATATTTCCTTGAACTTGTTTTCTTGTCACAGCCATTGGCCCCTGCTGAATTTCTTTAGGCATCAAATCCTTTGTGAATATTGTGATTCATGCCAAAGACTAAGTCAGTGTGAATATTACTGCACTCTCTAACTCAAAGCTGTCTGTTGGCTTCACAGGGAACCAATAGCTGCCAATCTGTGTTGTTCGATGTGCATGACAGTCCTCCCCCACACCCCATTCCCCCGCAGCCCCTCTCTGTTATTTATAGCTTCATCTAATGGTGACGCAACACCGTAAAACTGCAAGAGAGCAAAGAATCATGTGATCGTTTTAACGCAACAAGCCGGTGGATTATGAGGGCCTAAGAGGCTGCTGCTGCAGTCTGAAACATCAAGGCTCGAACATGACAGCTACCCAGGCAGGCAGGACTAAAAAGCAGCCAGCTCCCTCCTCCTCTCCCCTTCTCCTCCCTCCGTCAGTGGAGAGAGAACCGGGCAGCTGGGGATGGCATGGTGGGCAAAGGACCAGGGAGCAGGGAGGAGAACTGAGAGGATGGAGAGGGACGAGCGAAGCCAGGAGATTATGCTACAGTAGCTGTTTATTATGGCTGTGCTAAATCTCGCAAAGCTGCCAAAATCCGGTGTCCATCTCCCCTCTATCCATAAAATGGAGGTTTATCCTGTAAACTGAAGAATCTTTGGACAAAGTTTTCAGATGAAGCAGCAATCTTTTCTGCTATCGAATGAAACACAGCCCCAGAAGGGCTGCCAATTATTATCAGACAAAGTGGATGAAGTATGTGAATGTAACATACATAGTCTGTGGATAGTAGGATATTTTATTGTAGAAGAAGTGTAAAAAACATATAATATATATATACATGTAATAAAAAAATTACACAAACCTGCAGTACAGTATTCAAACTGTCACTAGTGTGTTTATGAGCCATATAAATTTTACAACACAGAGATGTCACGTCCTTGGTATTTTTAGTACATTTCTTAGGTTTTGAAGCTGGATTAGTATTGTATTTTACATTTAAAATGACAAATCTGACTATGGTTAAGCAAGTATTGAGGCCCTTGCTGTCAAAATGTCATTATTAACTTGAAGATACAACTGAATATATTTAATAATCATCATCATAATTAAGAATGAAAACAAAAAAGTAGTTTTATACGTAACCTCCTGTCTTTAAAAAAACACAAAAAAAGTATTTTTGATTCATTTCTGACAGTCAACTGACAGTATGAATAAAAAGCGTATCCATTTACCTCTTGTGTTTAACAAGAGCCATAAATTTATTTTCTCTTAGTTTTTCTTAATTCATGGTTTAAAATACTTGTTTGACAATCCTGCAAAGTATTCACATTGCGAGATCCTTTTGTTTTAACATGAAAATGTACATGAGGTAAAATTATTTTGAGAAAGTAAAATATAAGTAATGGGAGAACCCTGCTGTCTTAGGGGACGCTGAAGACTTGACCAAAGACTTGACAGTCATTACTGTGACTGGATTCATGGATTTTAGACTCAGAATGTCCAAAATCTTGGCTACAGCTCATGCTAGTGTTCTTTTAATCTAAATTCTAGTGCCTCAATAGGCGTTGATGACACCAACAGCATGGTCCAAAAATCAGTTAGTAATAAATTTCATTTGTTTTCACCAAACTGAGCTCGGAGAATGTCAGATTTATGTGTGGCTCCTCCGATTTACCGGGCATATTCAGAAATGTGCACTCGGCTGTTAAAAGCCTTAAATGTGCAGCCATATGTGCAACTGTAGAGTCAAGCTCCTTGGAGTTTTTTTTCTCTCGTTGTGACAGAAATGAAATCCTAACTACAATAAAAGTGAGTCTGAAGAGCCACAGAAACCGCTCCTGCTGTTGACCCACAATTTGGAAACAAACCACGATGTTAATGAATGTCAGAAAGATGGGAGCAATTATCAACAACACAGACACACTGAAACGTTCTGTTTGCCGGCCCTGCTCTCAGAGTCCTGCTCTTTTCTGCCGATTATACAGGAATGCCATCTGGTGGTAAGAACTGATAACGAGACGTGTTGCAAGTGAACAGCACGTACACACAGCATGCACGGCCCCTCATCTGCAGAAGTGAGTTTGCACAGAGGTCAAGAAGCAGGTTTATCCGCGAGCTGGGTTCCTCTTTGAGAAGATTTTCAGCAGAGAGACTTGACTTGCCGTCCGCTGCTGCAATGGCCAAACAAAAGAAAAGTGGTGTGCTAATGCCAAGACAAGAAGAGTAAAACTGCTCTGTCAGGAATTAAATCTGTTGTGACCCAGTGTAGCGCAGACACTGGGGCCTTGATCCAGGCTCTCGACATCATGTCCTGCCTGTACTCAGACAGGCCAATTTAACAGACCTTTAAAAAGTGAAAGATTATCCGGCTGAAGTAATTAAGTGTCCTCATACGGGGAGTCCATGAGGTAAGTTCATAAATGTTTGTGCCCATCTAACGCAGCAGCTGTTTAAGCCGCACTCGCTGCAGAGATTGTGCCAGTACATTGTTTTCGTCTGCAAGGCCTGATGAATATGCATTTTCTTTCTCTCCCGGATGCTCCCTCCCCTTCACACACCACAGACACACACACACAAACATGGACACATCTGTGCACAACACTAACCCACATGCAGATGACGCTTGTTGCATACCAACAAGTTTGCAGAGGATTTATTGTAGCTGTATGTCAGAGTTGTAATGCATCAAAGATGATAATGGCCACACAAAGAATCTGTTCAGCTTTGACAGATCAACGATGTCTTTAAAAAAAAGTGACATTTTTGAGGCAAACCAAAGCTCAGAAATAAAAACAAGAAATATAAAAATATGTTTTGTATGGTTTCGGTTATGACACATTTAAAGCACTGGTGTTTTAGTTTGGAACTTAGTCTGTGCTTTCTTTTAAAGACTATGTTTGCTAAAGCAGCCATGCATGGAAGGGCTCAAACTTCAATTAAGTCACTGCAGCCCGAGTCGCTGGGAACTCGTTGAGCTAAAAACTCGTACTTTTTGCTTTAAAACTGTGACAGTCTGTGCAGCTCCACTATCTGAGTTGCTGAGGTGAAGCGCAGAGACCTAAAGCGTCTCCTCGACTGGTCTCAGGCCTGGGAATAGCAATCAACCTCATATACAGCAATCAAGACTGTTTCCATTTATTTTCCTTTGCCAGTGTTTGATTATGTAATCCCCCAGATATTACTGTAGGTCTACCCACAGAAAGCTTGTCACACTAAATGAAATTGGAAAAGTTACAAGGCGTGCATAGTTGCCTTATAGCAAGTGTTTCGCTGTGTGTCTCCGTGTCTGCGTGTAGTTCTTCTGGCCAAAGGGACTGAACAGACTCCTTTTTTTTCTGTACCTGGGGACTTGGAAACCCGTCTCTTTAGCTTTTTGTCACGCACACCTTGCTGTGTGACAGTCCCAACCCTGTGTTTTTAAGGTGAGGAGATGAATGTAAAGGTGAGACACCGCTCACTGCTGTAAATCTTGCCAGGGAGACTATCATGAACAACATTCTGTTTCAACATTCAACACATGTTTTTTTTTTCTCTTCTCTCTTTTATACATGGAGGGAATGGAAAGCAGTGGCAGCGGGTGATTATTTAAACTGCTCATGGATGGACTATGAGAACAGATGCCTGGGCACAGACAGAGTACCCCCCCTCCCCCCATACTTTCTTTGTAGACATATTGAGTTTGCTTTGGGTAATTTTACATTTGTTTTTGAGTATTTTAGATGCAGCATGGTGGTGGAGCTGTTAGTGCTGCTGCCTCACAGCTAAAAGGTCACCAGTTAAAACCCACTAACTGCCTCTGGCCTTTTTGGGTGGATGCTTTATGTTTGTTTTAGTCATTTTTACTCTATAGCTGGACATTTTGTGTCTGTTTTTGGTCGTGTTGGGCCTCTGTTGGACAGTTTTAGGTTGCAAGCACGGGGAGAAAACGCGAGCAGCGCTAACCACTTGACCACCGCACCGCATATTTAGGATCATTCAGGAGTTTTTTTTTTTTAAAAACAACAAATATGAACAGTATTTAATAAATGTAAAAAAAACATCATTTTGACTAGGTATCATACGTGGATTTCTACTTGAAGGCAAGAATACAACGGTGGAAACAGCCTCTCATCATTAATTGCTCATGAGTGCCACTGTTTTACTTGTTTTTGGACACATGTTTGTCCATTTCCTGTCTGAGATGGACAAACTAGTGCTGAATAAGTGTGTACTGCATGGATGGAGTAGCATTCATTAGCAAAGAAAATTTATAAAGAAACATTTGGCCATTAGTTTTACTCTATATAACTTTATATATTTTTTTGAGTTTCTAATTCACATTATGAAATAATGATAGTTTATCAAGTTTGATAATTTAATTTAAGCTTAGTGTTTGATCACCATTAGAACTTAATACTCCGACTACTGACTGAAACTAAAGAGGCATATCCTAAGCAAAAAGCTGCTATGATCATTAGTTAGTAATCCATAAAAAAGCGGCATTGTTTTGCTTTCTAGTATTGTAAGTATCGTAAGGAAATAATCTACAGTTACATTTGACCCTCGGGCTGCTTAGCTCACTTGTTTGAAAGCTTTTATTTATGAGCAGTTCAGAATTTATCCAATCATACACAGGTTTCCATGAAAACCAACTGCAATATTAGCAAATACAATTGTAAATGAGACTTAATTACTAATGTTATGTGAGTATTAGGATTTAGAAGTAAACAGCTGCAACTAGTGATTAGGTGGGTGTCATTAAAGCACTGCAACAAAGATGGTATAATTAAATTATGTATTTAAAAACTCAAATGATGGAAAACATAAATATTCAATGTATACAATATATGTTAAAAGTAATTATTTGGGAAGTATGAGTGTTGTGATGTATATGACAGATGACAGTTCAGCTCTTTAACTTGCTGTGTGAGGATTTGCATATTTCTAGCTTAGAAGTCAATTTTACATGAATCTAAATGTGGTTTAAATGAGTTGCGCACATCACTCGCACTCATTTAAACACGATTTGGTAACTTCTCTGCATATACTTCAATATCCCGGCGCCTTTTCTGGCTGCTTTGCTGAGTCACATATTCTCAGAGGAGCTTCCCCGCTGAGACACAACACCACACTACACTTTTAAAGCATCCTACTGGAACCGTTGACTTCAGGAACTTTTGACACGTCCATTTTTTGTAGTTTTTTTTTTGGGGGGGGGGGGCACATCTGCCAGTGTTCTGTCCATATGCATGACCCCTCCAGCTCCGTCATGGTTCTGCTCTGTAACTGTAATGTCCAGGGTGCACAGGGCGGCCACCCTGGGATAAACACAGGACCACACAGAATTATAGGTCACAGTCCTCTTTTTTATTTGTGGGTGTATTTCTGTCTGAGAATGTAGCTTTCTGCTATACAGTGTTTTTTATTTATGACTATTAAAAAAGGGAAGGAGAATTTTAGAAGTTTAAGCAGATCAACTTCTATTTTGCTCCTCTAAGAGATATAAGACCTGTGATTTGGTGTCAGATAAGATTACTGCTTGATGTATTGAGAAAATTATAGTGTTCCATAAAAACTTGACTGTGCTGTTTTTATGTGTTTATGGGTTTGTACTGTGTATCTAAATAATCACTTCCCTGTGGTTTAGTGTGTTTGCATTGGTTTGTTTTCTGGAAACATTAGACCAATTTCAAGCCAGATGAAGACAGCTTTGGACTGGAAGAAGCTCTGCGTACTAGCCTTCATGCCAGCTTTGGGACAGTTTTGACAGTTAGGACTCAACCCAAACACTGGACGCTCTGTATTTGATCCTGTACTTCAGGTCACGCATAACTTAAGCGTGATAAAAGGCTGGCAAAGAGGAATGTTTGCTACACCCCCCTTCCTTTAAGCAAACTCTCCACTCGTTCAGGAACTGAAGATACTGATTATTGGAGTTTTCCAGCTGGAAAATGTGCCGATTTATGCCAGATACAGGAATTTCCACATTCCATGATCACTTCATGATGCACCATAAATTTTCGATAGGAATGTGGTCTGGATATGTCTCGTGGCCAATAATTCTCATTATTATATATTTTTGGTCCCATGTTATCAATATATTATATATATATATATATAAACACTGGAAACTAATCTGTCGACAAAGTTCTCCAAACTGGATCACAACAAAACTATATTGTATAATGTCAGTTTTTTTTCTTTTTTCGTAGATCTTGTGTGGGATGCACTTGCTCTGTGAAACACAATGGGCTACACAGAAACCCCCACGCACTGTGCTTTTATATCTACAAAAATAAGCTGCACTAGACAAATTGCTGGAAATGGACAACACTCATTAAAATCATGGCCTCAAACACCAACATCGAAAACATAACCACAGCATTAACACATATGTGGCTGTAAAGGCAAACCATTCTTTAGTGGTCAGCTGTTCCTGAAACACTAAACACTGAAACTTTTATTTTTAATCATGTTGTCCAGTGTAATGCAGAATGTGGATTGATGAGTACATTTTTACATGGTTGAGACGTACAGCGGATTACCCAGCTTTTTCAAAAACTGTTGGTTCTCTACAGAATTTGTCATTCATCAAAGTTTTAATAACTATGTTATCTTCTGTTCTTTTGTATAAGCACAAACCTTTCCTTTGAAAAGTGGCAGATTTTTGCATTTTAATTTCCCATTGTCTAATTCAAACTACAACCTGTCACTCCAAGCTGGAGCTACACTCTGGCTCTGAACGTCATAAATTACATTCACATTTTTGTTACATGAATGAGGCTGGTATTGTCCTGCTGAAGCTTCCACTGATGTCCCGGACAAAGATGTTGCCTTGATGGCATCATTTGTCTCTATGAAATCCCACAGGACACCTGCGCATCAACAATACCTTCAGAAATATGTAAGCCACCAATGTGCACCCCTACACAATCACTGGAATTTGCACCTGTCACTGATAACAGTCTGGTGGCTGTTTCTGCAATTGGCACAAGCTGCAAGCTACACGTCTGACCACAGAAACGATGTAGGGCTTTCTCCCCGAGTAATAATTTCAGGAACCATGTGGCTATACACTGATCAGACATACCATTATGACCATCTGTGCAAACTTATGCCATCCAATACAGAGACTCTTTCATTAATTCTGTAGAATGCATGGTAATAATTTCTCAGTTTTTAGGTTGAAACTGTCAGAAATTTGATATTTCTACTATAACTATTCGTCTGCAGTGCATTTATTATGACGCGGTTCTAATCTTTTGGCCACCCTATTCAAAATAAATGAGGAAATTATAACCTTGTGAAAATAGAATTCACTGTATTGGATGCCATGAAACTGATCAGCTTATTTATCACAATAGCATGAGTTTGATTGTCTCAGTGTGTTGTAGGCGTCAATCTCCACCTGCACTTATTTTTACAAGATAGAATCAAGATATTCTGTCAAAAATAAGAAAATCTCTTCTATGCATTTTGACAGGTAAAACTGATAAATCACCCACTTTGTAGACTTCAACACAAACAATCAAAATTAGTGATTTAGCAATTTTAAAGCAAAGAGTCCAGAACCTTGTTGCTCCATGATTCAGTGTAACCAAGCAGGTCTAATGAGACACCGAAAACCCGCTGATGGAAATGAAGAGGAGTTATTAATCTAGGAACGAAAAAAAAGGAACAGGAGAAAAAAAGCAAGATGGTGGCAAATGGTGGCAGCGAAGACATTAATGATTCAAAATAATATTAAAACAACGTTCGCTAAACGTTGCTAGTGTAGAAGAGACAGTTGAATAACTTCCACTGGTGTCAGACTGTGTCTTTTGTTCACTTTGACATTTAACGTGAGATAACTTAGCTAACAACTCAACTCAACTCAACTCAACTTTATTTATAAAGCCCTTTAAAACAGCTTTGGCTGACCAAAGTGCTGTACACAGCTACACACAAACAAGACAACAGTGACTAGTAAATAAAATGGCAATAAAACAAGAAAATAAAAAAAAGGAGCAAACACAGAGTCCTCATGCTGAATTAAAAGCCAGAGAATAAAAATGGGTCTTCAAATAAGTTTTATAAATGGACAATGAAGGTGCCTGCCTAATGTGCACTTGTAGGGCATTCCACAGTTTGGGTGCTGCTACGGCGAAAGCTCTGTCCCGTCTAGGCTTGCGCCGTGACTTTGGTACTGTCAGGAGAAGCTGGTCAGCTGACCTGAGAGGCCGGGAAGGAACATAGGGGATAAGTAGCTCGGCAAGATAAGGGGGGGCAAGACCGTGTAAAGATTTAAAAACGAATAAAAGAATTTTAAAATGAACTCTAAAATGCACAGGCAACCAGTGGAGAGTCGCCAGGATGGGAGTTATGTGCTCCCTCTTACGTGCCCCAACCATGAGACAAGCAGCAGCATTTTGGACCAGTTGGAGACGTGCAAGGGAGGATTGATTTACTCCAAAATACAGTGCATTACAGTAATCCAGCCGAGATGTAATAAATTACTGTTTCAAAGTGCTGCCGTGTGACGAAAGGCTTCACCTTAGCCAGCTGCCTAAGGTGGAAAAAACCAGAATTAACAACAGAACTAATTTGGTGATCCAATTTAAAATCACCGTCCATCTTAAAACCTAGATTTGAAACAATCTGCTTATCAAACTGTGCCAAAGGGCCAAGGTCAAGTAGGGAGGGTTTACTGGAGCCATTTGGACCGAAAACCAAACTCTGTTTTTTTATTGTTAAACTTTAAAAAACTTAGTGCCATCCATTCCTAAATGTCATTAAGGTATAACAGAAGTGATTTTAGACTAAAGTCATCACTTTTCTTCAGTGGCATATAAATTTGAGTATCATCAGCATAACAATGTGGCTACATTCTGAGGATCCCATGTTTCCTCAGGATGGAACCTAGAGGAAGTATATACAGGGAAAAAAGGAGAGGCCCTAAAATTGACCCTTGAGAAACTCCATATAACAGGGGAGCTGAAGATGATTCAGAACCAGCAAGGTTTACACTTATTGTTCTGTCCGCCAAATAGGACTAAACCATTTCAAAGCAGTACCACGAATGTCCACCAGTTGGTGCAGCCGTGTTAAAATATTATGGTCCACAGTATCAAAAGCAGCAGTAAGATCTAGCAAAACAAGGATCATAAAATCAACAGCATCAGTTGCTAGGAGAATGTCATTAAAGACCCTTATCAATGCTGACTCTGTGCTATGCAAGGCTTTAAAAGCCGACTGAAAAACATCTAAAAGATTTCAGCTGCACATAAATAATTTTCTCTAAGATTTTAGAGATGAAGGGCAGCTTGGACATAGGCCTAAAATTAGCCAACTCAGTGTGGTCGAGACCTGGTTTCTTAAGCAGGGGTTGTATCACTGCATGTTTGAAATTTTTGATGTGGCTAATCACTTCCTCCAAAAGTGAGAGTGTTACGGGCTCAAACGTAACAACTTGTTAGCAAACTGCTAATAATCAGCTAACTACGTATTTTTTTGTATTTTCCACATCTTAAACATAGCGGTTTTATGATGGACGCATTTCTTCCGGGCGCCTCAACACACTGTACTCTACTAATTGTGCTGTAAGAGTACAGTAGTAATTAGCATTCTAGCATGCTAATTGGCTAATGCCATTGAAAAACAAGCATGGTTCATATGAGAAACATTATAGCAGTAAATCCGAGTCTGTCAAAGCTCATGACTCAGGGGTGAAAAGTTTCCACAGACTTCAGGATGTAAAAATAGAGAAATGACAACTGAAGCTCATTAAATATAAGAATTGTTTGACATATCAGCAGAGGGCACTAGTTCATTACTTCATGCAATCTGAAATATCTCACCTTGCTGAAGTAATGTGCTGTGTGATTCAGCAAAGAGTGAGTTGTTTAAAGACATAATTCTAATAGCTTCTTCCATTCTGTGGACGATACACAGGAGGAATCTATTCTGTTACAAGTGAAAAACCATTTCATAATGCATGAATACTCCCTGCCTCATGACAAACATCTGTAATGTCCCTCCCACAGGAGCAGAGGGACATAAAGTTTAACAGCAGAAGATGATTTATTATTACAATATCTTAGATACTTATGTATTCATCTGTTTTTGGTCATATTAAATTGTTATGACACGTCTAACACCAAATCAAATACTGATACTGTGGGACCAGTTCTTCCGTTGCACCTTCTGTCAAGCCTCAGCCCCTGAGGTCGCGGCAGGGGGCGTCTCCTTCTCAATGAAAGCAGCAAAGCAGAAAAAAGATCTTACAGAAGAGGTGGGGTAACTTAGAAGTGTGTTGTGTCTAAAAAATGAGAGTAGACAAAACGGAGCAGTCATAATTGTATGACTTCAGTTAGCAATGTTAAACTCATTCCCGCCGAATGCTGCCTCACTGTAAATGATTCAGCTGTTCCCGTCGCCGAGGCGTTGTGTAGTATTTCCCCATTAGCAGCGAAACCTTTTGAAGATGAAATACCTTATGAATGTGTCTCTCACTTGGCTACTGTACAATGCCAACAAAGATCAAACACCCTGCCTTGTTCTCAAGTAATAAGTCACTGAGGGGATGTGCCAAAATATGTATGATCACGTTAATTGCCTGGCTGCTGAAGCAAATGTATTTCCTTCTATTACCCTCCACATGCCAGAATGCTGAGCAGTCAACAAATCTAATTGTGGTTCCCCTCCGCCTGGCCAGAAAAGCCTCTCTATCACTCCTCGGCAGCCACAGGGCACCGCTGGCATAATAGCAATCTCATTCCCTGTCACCCCAGGCTCAGCTGGCTTCCAGACAGGCTTTCCATCTTTGCTAAGACACACCACGAGATGATATTTAAATGGAGCAGGCAATTAAGATGGATCCGCGGGTGTACAAATAGTATTGATCTAGGACGACTGTGTAAGTCTATGGCGGAGTCTGAAATGTGAAAGCAAGAGGAGCTGCATTGGCGGCAGTGGATCTCAACACAGGAACTCTGACCTCTCGAGGGGTCTTCACGTACATTTGAGAGTCTTATGTGATCAACAGGATTTGACTTTTTATTTGTTTTTCTCTACGCTTAATGAGCTGCGACAGACCAAGCCGAACTGTGTCCGTGGTCAAGCCATAATGGAGTTTCCGTTGGCCCCGTCTTTGCAGTGTGTCCATTCCTCTGAGTGCTCGTCAGAAAAGCAAGGACTTTCGGACGGTTCTACGTTTCGAATCTGTGTTGTTTTATTTACAGTTTGTACATTGTTCTCAGGACTTTCCCTTTGTCTCCCTGTCATGCAAGCGTGGAATGTGCGGCGCTACAATACTTGTCATTTTTCCCTGTGTGTTTAAGCACCACCTGTCAGCCTAGGCGAAGGTGAAGTGAGCCGACACAGATCTTGAACGGCAGTAGTTCTTCGTCGTGTCGCAGCCCCAGTAGCTGTTTGAGCCTTGACATCAGCTCTGCAGCTGAATGTTGGCCCACTCGATCGTGTTCTGGCAAGTTCGGGGCGAGCACCAGCACGTTTATCTGCAGTTGTCAACTATAAACAGTATTTTTTATAGTCCACTGTGGAAGATTTGAGTTCACTAGTGGACAGTTACACACTTGGCGAAAATAAAAGTATGATATGTTTACATATAAATATTTAAAAATAAAAAATGTCGATGCATCATTAGGTTAAACCAGATGTCAGCACATAGTGGTTAAAGGGGCTCTAACGTTGAAAACGGTGACCTTTGACCCTTAGGTTTCATTAAGTATTGTTGGCAATACCATAATCAGTATTTTTTAAAGTACAATTTGTTCTTAGTGGAATACTTTAGTACGCAGAATGTAAATAATCTGCTTAGTATTTTTTACTAATACTTGCACCAGTACTTAATAATTAAGCTTGTGTTCTCGTGTATTAGATTTTGCTGAGGCCTGCTCGGTGTGGCCATGCTCTTGTCCTTCCGACATTCTTAGGACCCCAAATATTAATAGCGTGGCTGATAAATGTGTATGTGCTTTCGGACACACAAAATCAATGAGACTTCTTGTATGTTCAGGTTAAAACTGCCCCAGTTTGTGAGACATTGGAGTGAAAGGACAATTTTCACTACAGAATCTGCAGACTACAGTGGAATAATAAAACCCTGTGGACATATTATCCGCACAACAGCCGAGGCTCATCACAGGAATGAGAAGCGATAACAGAAGTAAGTGATGAATATGAGTCAGAGAAACTGCGCTGTGAACGGAGGCGGGCGGCCAACTGTAGCGCTCTCCGCCCTGCCAACGCCGGCTCCTCCGCCGGGAGGGGAGCGCTCGCAAAGCCGCAGCTCCGGCTCGTGTTCGCTGTGTCGCCTGTTCCTGCGGAGGTGTAGCCGCCACGGCAGCCTCGAACACCGGCCAGCACCCTCCCCGCTCTGTGGGCTTCACCACCCAGCACCGTCTCCTCCTCCCTCAGCACGTCCTCGCAGTGATTCTCCCGCTTTTCTCCTGCGTTTCTGGGGTTTTTTTTTTTCTTCTTTTAATTGTCCCGCAGCGACCGTCGAGCGTCTTTCGGACTGCAGCAAGTCGTCGTCTGTGCTCGGTGTCCCCGCAGACGGGAGGCATGTCTCCCCGTCTCCGCTGTCTGGGCTGAAATTCGCCTCGCTACTAAAGTTGCTGCAATGGAGACTCCGGGGAGTGATGCGGGGCTCACGTACCTGGGGAAAGCGGAGGAAAGAGACGGATACAGTGACCTGGAACATCTGCCTCCGCTGCTGGAGGATGAGGTGAGCCGAGAAGTTGGGATTTGCTCAAAACGATCCTGTCACTCATGTTCACTGTAGGCTGCATATGCTGACGTATCGAGTTCAAGTTGGCGAGACGATTTTGACAAATAGGCCACGAAGAGGGTTTTTTTCCCTTCATAAACCACGATGCAGAGCGCAACTGCTGATGTTTGAAAGTCAGCTGCAGATAATTCATAATCATTTGTTGATTATGTCGTAGGTCTGCATCATGATCAAAAGTTTGGATCCACCTTGTTGCCCAGCGGTGTTTATTTGTCCCTCAGTCTAATGGAGACACTTGTGTTAGTAAGCAGAAATATGTTTTAAATGTCATATTCTTCAGCACAGCCAGCCAGACCTTCATGAAGGGGTCGCCTGCAACACTCCAACAGTCTCTCTTTCACATACGCTCTCTCTCTCATCAGATGCAGATCAGCTGTATTGTCTTCGTAGATCACACCTGAAGGTCCTGTTGGAGAACAGATTAAGCGTTCTGTGGTGATGTTATTGTAAATCTAAATCTATCTTGAATTCTGAATAAGCTGGTAACAGTCTCACCACCAAAGCACATCCAAACCATGACACCTCCTCCTACAAGCTTGACGGTGAGAACCAAAAATGCCCACACCATCTGTTCAACTTCTCTGTGTCTCAGAAAGACATGGCCTCAAATCTTAATTTGAAATTAAACCTGTCTTGGCCCTGGCTGATGTCCTCTTTTTAATGGTTCCGGTCAGGAGTGGATTCTTTGCAGCAGTTTGACCGTAGCAGCGTGATCAGCGTCTCCTCCGAATGATTGGTGTTGAGCATTCCAAAAAGCAGTGCTGTGGGCTCAAAACTCGAAAGGCCATTTTTGAGGCTGGCCTTAATAAAAGCCAGTTACAGAATGTAATGGTTTGTGCAATTTTCCTTTTAGAATCTTTCAAAGGCTTTGAACATTTCCAGATTTAGAGAGCTTTAACTTTACTCTTTTTGAAATTGCAGTTAGAGACTAATGGAAATGAGTTGAAGGGTCATCGACCTTTTGAATGTAATGAAATTCAATCTAAAGCCCAGTTAAAAGTTCTTAATCTTCACATCTAACTGTGGAGCCTCTTGTGCTTTTCGATCTTAGATCACAGTATTCTGCTCTAAACAGTAGATTTCAGTCTTTTAAGACCCCCTCAGTCTCTGGTGGACCTTTGTCTTTCTCAGCTCCTCTCAGTGTTGGGGTGCCACACAGGTCCATTGCTGGTGGCTCCTCTTCTGCTCTGTAAATACTAACTCTACGGTCCAGCTTTAATAACTATGCTTTTTTCTTCACAGCTTCATTGACTGAAATTGTCATCTTTGGTCGTGTCATCTCCCCTTGTTTCCACTGGATCTTCTACTGTGTGTCCCATTTGACAGTGATCTTATAGTTAAACAGCTCAGTTGTCAAATTAAGCTTTTTTCAGCTTGGAGTTTGTCCTAAGCTCGAGCTGTTTTGGTCTTTCAATACATTTAGAAAAATGGATTTCTTTACTTTCTTCTGTTGTGCACTATACACATAAATCTACACCTTCTTCTAAACCTCATGTGCAGTTGGTCCGAAACACTGTTTCTAAGCACCTGATGGGAACATCTCCTTTATGCCCGCTTCTGTTCACCGGCGTCCAGTTCACTACAGGATCATTTTAAAGGTCGTACTGTACAGTCCTACCTCTCTGGGCTTTTACATCCCCGTACATCCTCTAGAGCACTTTGGCGCTGACCAGATGCTCTTGGTTGTTCCAGAGTCAGACTGGGGCTCGTCCCTTTAATAGTGGCTGCAAAACTGTGCAACAGCCCAGCCATCCATCCACATTAGGGCAGCACCAACCTTCATGTCCCATCTAAAAGCCATGCTTTCTTCCTGGCTTTTGAACCTTACTGAGATATATTTCCCTCTGCTTCTGTTATTCTCGTGCTATTTCTTTATAATTTTATTGCTGTAGCACTTCGATCAGCTTCTGCTGTTTTTGAACGGGCTTGTAAATTAATTCACGTGACTAATGTAAGTATATTAAGTCCTGGCCCTTTCTTTCACTGGCCTGAAGTCCAGGAACAGGACGCACACCACCACAAGTATCATCTGAAGCTTGGAGCTGAGAGGCTGAGAGAACTTACAGTATGTAGGACAACTTAACTTGAGGGGGGTGAGGGAGACTTGCAGCATTCCCCTGCACTGTTCTCAAGGGAAACCGTCTATTTATGGGGCTGGTGCTGCTGCTGCTTGAAGTGGCACTTTTCCTCCCTGTAATTGTGCTCTACCATAGCAGATCACGTCAATACACTTTGTTCCCAATCTCCCGCAACTCAGCTGCACCTACGAGATTCATAACGCAACGTGTTGAATTTTAAAAGATTACAGGCATTAGGGCTAAAATAAGTTCCCATCAGGAGTTAATCTGTCATGTCAATAATGTCACGGAGAAAAAAATGTTAAGTTCATGGTAATTAAAGTTCTGGATTTAGAGTTTGACAATTGTTGCTTTGTGATATCCCCACACTTCACACTTCCACTGCTGCCTCTGAGCTAAGGGCAGCTTTTGTGTTCAAACCGGACACACAATCCTGTAATTATTAGACTGAGGCACTATGCTGGAAGCTGTGTGGTATCGCTGAGATCACTGTGTCTAATAGGATAAAGAGGCGCATTTGGTAATAGTGGATCACAGATGATGCAGTGTGTTCATTTGGTCGTGTAACATCACATCCTGCCATAAAAAGTGTGTGTGTGTGTGTGTCATGTACTTTCTGTAACAAATGGCCTTCATGCTGAAGGACATTCAGGGTTTTATGCTGCCAGCCTCCAAATTAGGGCACCGTTTTGTGATACACTGAAATAATTTCAGTAAATATCCACCAGGCTTCAAACATTTTAAGAAAGTCTTGTTAAATACAACTGGCTAATGGGGTTTCAGGATGTGCACACACAGAGTTATATGGTTTAGAGGATCAAGACTAAACACACACTCGGTTCAGAGCTCAGCTGCTTCTTGCTGTGTATCCTACTTAGACTGAGACAAAACGCATAATTAAAGGTGTTTTAACTGCTGCTCACATTAACCTTTCTGTGGAGGTACAGTAACATTTGGGACTCGGGATAATTTTGTTCTCGCTCGTAGTGAAACAAAATACAGAAATAATAATACTCATTGTCTCCTCCTTCTTTTGGTCCAAAATGGTTCAACCTTTGCACCTTGTGGATCCAACCTACAAAATAGTCAGTGTATTAACAAGTCCAAAGTTCAGTTGATAAAGTCACGTTACATAACCAAAGCAAAATTTACAATTAAACCGTTTTCAGCAGGTTTAGGAAGAACTTCAACACCATCACTCTCCCAGATGTTCGTCTGTGCAGCAGGGAGAGACGATGTCAGAACCTTAACACCAATCTGCATGTTGTGTACGTATTTTATAGGAAGTCTGTTCCACCGGAGGGAACAGCAGGGAACTGGTCGCTACCTGTGCACTTTTAAACAATACAGTATGATAAAGTATGCTCTCCAAAGGGTCGCCGCTATAGATTCATAAAATAGACCTGAGTCATGCTTTTAAGCTCACTTGGATGTTTGCTGCGGCCCTAATTATTTAGCTCGACTGCCGTATTGTGCCGCCTCCTCTCCTCTGGTCGACCTGGCTACAAGCTGATTATGAAGAAATCTGACAAATGGCTGAATTAAGCTCAAGGCGGGTAATTGGTAAAAGAGGTTTCCTTATTAACACTTGCCCTAACACACGCAAGGGCTGTATTAAACTGGAGCACTCGCACAGGTTCAGCCTGCCCCTGGAAATTTTGGAGAAGTCCGAAGAAGCAACTGTAGCCCTTTTTTCTTTTGACCTATCTCAGTGTAAGCTGTGTAAGCTGCATGTGGATATGTGTGTGTCTCCACAGGAGAATGTGTCCCTGGCAGACATCCTCTCTTTGCGGGACAGCTGTCTGTCTGAGGAGGAGGTGTGGGCGGTGTGTGCAGAGTGTGTTGTGGCCCTGCAGAGCATCAGACCCTCCCATCTCTTCCACACCCTGTGTATCACACCAGACACTCTGGCCTTCAACGCCCATGGCAATGTTTGCTTCATGGAGCAGCTCAGTGGTGAGTCCACGGCACAATGACACATTTTTATTTATTAGGTCCAATAACTAAAAGCCTTTAGCGTATCGTAGACCATGTGTTTGTTTATCATCATCTCTATTGAGCATATACTGATGCAGGTACAACATTCGCTGGAATAATCGGTTTTGCAACACGGATAGATTAGATAACACATTAGATCAGAACTGCATTGCAGAGTTTAACTTTCCCTCAGTAACAGCAGCTTAAATTCTGTGTTTCACTTAAGAGAAGCCTCAGTTTTCCATTTGTTGCCCTGATCTGCATCTGTTTCAGTTTACAAATTCCTGCTCAAAACCATATCCGTGTCTCACTGGCTCTGTCTGCACGGCTGCTCTGATTCGGACAAACGGCATCTTTCTCCGTCACAGTCCATCACATGAGCAGTAGCTTATCAGGAGTTATTATACTTTCCTTTCATTCTTTCCTCTCAGGTGTTCACATTTTTTTCCTTCTTATCCTCTGTTTCCTCCTCATATCTCTCATACCAACCGAGACACACACACACACACACACACACTGATGCCGTGCTCTGGTGCCAAACATCACAACTTGATAAGCATCGATTAGATCGACAGAGTGTTAGAGTTGCCAGAGGTAGCGTTGTTGTGGTAACAGCTTGTGTAGCCTATCAGCAGTCAACCTGCGCTGCTCACACACACACACACACACACACACACACACACATTACACAGCTAGCATGACATCCTTTTGAAGATTTGCATCCATTTTTTGCTCTTCACACAGATCTTTGTGGAAATAACGGAAATGCTACGAAGCAATATTTTGATTACTCTGTTAGTTAGAATCCTCCGCTGCCTCATTTCTCGTCAGGCTTTGGTGCCATCAATTATGAGTCATTCTGTGGATAGAGAAAAGAAGCCTCTTTACATTAGTTGCTCATGCTGAACACAGTGCATCTACTGTACTGTGTATCATTAATCACAAACAGTACGCGCTCGAGTTGCTGAACAGCTTCCCATTGATTCCGTTTAACTCAATGCTTTTTTACGCTGAATTTTTGTGCACTTCAGCAGCCAATCCCACCCTCCCACACAGACAAGCTCTGCCTGGAAGGCAGTATAATAGAGTGACCTTGAGGGCTGTGGTGGCGAGGCTCGGTGAGAACAGCTGCCGCCACGAGGACTCATCGATAGGTTTCATTTCAGCTAATTAATTACCCCACTAATAACAGGGAGGCAGTTGTACGTGACTGTGGGAGACGTGGCGGCGTTGGAAACACCGGAGCACCTGGGCAGAGTAACAAAATGTCCTCTAATGGTTTTCATACAATGATGACTAAGAAAAACTGCTAATATTCCCACAAGGTTTTGGCATCGCAAGCTGTTCCATTTGTGATAAAACCCGACTGACTGTGCTCAGTGGGGAAACACAGTCCACAGCCCATTTGGAGAGCGTGTTGAATCGTTGATACTGCTCAGCTCATGCTACCTGTTGTGCTAAAACGCTGTAGGCAGACATGACTCACCGAGCTCTAACCATCACCCCGGAGGCAACTGCGTCACTCACCACCACTGCCTTTTCCTCCTCTTATTCGCTGCCTGTTTCAGCTCTGCTTGTCATCAAGGAGTTCAAATGTCTTGTCCTTCTTATCTCCTCCTTTTTTTTCCTACTTCACGTTTGTTTGAACTGTCAACCTCTTTGAGAGGAGAGGAGCCAAGGAAATAGGAAAGGAGAGTGAAGAGAAGGGAGCAGACAGAGGAGAGTCATGAAAACAACAAGAAGAGAGTAGGGGAAAGAGATGAAATGAAGGGAAAGGACAGGAAGGAGCAGCGATAAGAGAAAGGTAAGGATAGGAAAGGAAATGAAACCAAAGAGGATTCAAGATTGAACATGATATAGAAGAAATGAGGTTGAAGAGAAGGAGAAATGATAAAGGAAAGGAGACAAAAGAAGAGAATAAAAAAATATTAAAGAACAATGAGAAAAAAAAGAGTTAAGAAATTAGAGCAAAAGAAAAAAGAAGTTATGGGATAAAAATGTCAAAGAAGAGCAAATAAAGGAGGAGAGTAAATTAATAGGAAACAAGAGAGGAGAGTAAAGATATAAAGAAAGGTAAAGAATCAATGGAAGGAAAAGAAGGAAGGTGAGAGAGGGAAGAAAAAGGAAATGAGGTGAGGAAGGAAGAGAGGAAAGGGAAGGGAAGGAAAAGGAAATGAGGGAAGGACTTTAGGACAGAAAAGAAGTAATGAGATGAAGGCAAACTAGAGGAAAAAATAATGAGGCAAAAGAAAGCAGGGAGGCAAAAGAGAAGAGGACAGGAAAGAATGAAGCAGAGGAAGGGAAGAAGGAAGGACAAAGGTGACGAGAAGTGAGAATGAGAAAGAAAGGAGAATTGGGCTCAGGGGAGGAAAGGAGGGGGCACAGAAATGGAGATCGTCGTGTCTGGAGGGGAGGGGATGTCTTAACTCTGTTAGACAAACCCAGATTTGCCATGACCCACTTTCCTCCCTCTTTCTCTCCTTCTGTCTGTGTCTCTCTACCTCTTTTTCCTTGAAGCAGTGCAGTATGTTTATAGGGATGATTTCTTATATCTGTGCATCGCACTCGTAGCCCGTCTGACCACTGGCCTGTTTCAGGAGAGGGAGAACGGTGTGTGTGTGTGTGTGTGTGTGTGGGGGGGGGTGTTGGGGGGCAGCACCTCTCCTTTGTGGCTGCTACATCCTCCAGCTCCCGTCTTGTTCGTCAGGGATCATGTAAATGAAGGTAATGATTGCACTAACTCACTGGACTGTTGGGGTTTTGCATTGCTGTGATCTGTTTGCGCCATTTCAGTTTAAATATTTTCATGATATATTGCTTACTCACACTTTTAATTGGGGTGTCTTTGACCTGCAGATGACCCAGAAGGCTCTTTTGTTCCTCCGGAGTTCGACAGCACGGGCAGCACATTTGAGGTGAGAGATTCGGGGTCTTCTTACTGATTTTAATCCGGGCACAGTTGCACTAACTCACCCCTGGGGGTTCCTCATCACCTTGATGCTATTTGCTGTAGGAGAGGAGAGAGTTCCTTGGTCTCTTCTCTGAACTTTCCCACACAAGCCAGTGAAGGAAACAAGGCCGCGTCTCAAAGGTTAAACATTATAATGAAATTTGTGCTGAATGAAAAAGCGTCACGCAGATAATCACTCGTTGTTGTTTTTATTTTCTATTCACAAAACCTTCTTTTGTAAATATCCATGACAGTTAAGAACCACCTCCTCAGTTCAGCTTTGACCTGCTACAAGAAATGAAGGAGTTATAATTTTCCTGTGCAATTAAGTATTATTAGCCCCAGGCAACTGTTTTGTATTTATTTAGAGAATACCTCTCTTTGACAATATTGACCCGATCACATTTACACCTGGAAGCTGCCTAGAACGACTAAAGTCTGAGCTGCAGCCACTGAGCAGCTCAAGGGCACCACAGTCACGCTGAATAATAAAATCAAATTTCTATATTCATAACAGATGGCAATTTCTGGGCTTTTTTTAAGTGTATTGAGTATGTGGCCCAGCTTGAAAATTCATCCTTGTGAACTCAACATAACAGTTACCTACACACTAATATTTGTTGCCATGTTTGACTTCATTGAAGCAAGTGCCATATTGTCATTGGTGTCATAGCCAGTAGATACATAAACCTTTAGGCACAGCTCCAAAAATAAGATCCCTGTAAAATCAACGCGAGTGTTCATTTAAAGCCCCCGGATGCAGCATTTTTAAAATCATCGTGATAGTACAGTCACTTGTAATAAGTTGAACAGGAGCTCTGCCACTCACCCACTATGTCCATTTGGTTCCCATAGTGGCGGCCTGCTTGTGAGAGAAGTGTCGGAGTGTTGGAGGAAGCGAGGATAACGGAAGGAGATAGTGACCGAGCAAGCAACTGGAAAGGATTATATATCGGAGTGGCCTATACTTGTTGGCGAGACGTAAAATAGATACAGAACATAATGCAGATGCTGAGTTGGCATTCTTGTTGGATCACCGTGTAATTAGTTATTACCCGTCTGGGCTTTTGTGTTGTTGTGTTTATGATGTCTGGTCGTGTACATTAACCTTTAGCTTTTGATCATGAGGCAGGTCCTAGAGGTTTCCACACTAGTTAATCATGTCAAGGAGGTGGTAATACATTTTAGAAACCCAAGTTTCATTTTGGGTCAAGGTCATCCAGCTTTTGTGAGGTTACTTCACTTGAATCTGTTCTGTTTGTGTTCGTGGAAACTTTTACAACCACAGGGGAAGAAAATTGTCTAACCAGGCATATTTGGTTTTAGAACTTTGTAGCACACACACATTGTAGCAGACAAATCTACTACAGAAACCCGGGATGGCTGCTTCTCTCAGTGCCCAACTATTTAAAAATCAGTATCAAATTCAGTAATATTGTAATAGACTGTAATGTCTTTCAACATCTGGCTCGTGACAATTAGTAACAGCTTCAGCTTATAATCACATGCACATGTACCTCTGTCCAATGTCCATGAGGAGGATTCAAAGAGCGACTTGTGTTAACAGCAGTGGTGTATAAGGGGAGTCACTCAGCAACTGTGCGACCAGCCAAATCTTGCAAATCGGGGCTTTAATGTCACTTGTTGTATGAATCGTGTGACAGATTTCTACAGTGAACTTGTTCCTCTGACTGTTTAGTCGGGCTGTTTGTTGACGTACAGTTTATTATAATGCAGAATATGGTATCGTGTGCATGCTGTGTCATGTGTCATCTCTCCTGCTGCACGTCCTGTTCTTCTCCTGTCACTGGGTAGTTGGGTTTAAATAAATGTTCACTCTTTCAGCACTGACTGATTGGATCACTATAACCTTCATCGTTACTTACTTTCTTCTGCATCTGTGTCCACACTGTTAGAGAAAGAGCCTTGAAAATATATATTATTAGTTATATCATAATGAAAAAAACCACACCGTATTAATGTGAAGCTCACTCACTGTCTTTGAGCCGTGTCACTGTTCTCACCATCACACGAATAAATTTACAGATGACTCATGTAGCAGATTTTTCAAAATAAACCTTATAAATTTTCCTGTTTTCAACATTATTTCTTATTTTCTTCTCTTGTGTGTTTTTTAAGTATGATTTTTATGCATAACCACATAGCAGCTGAAGCTAAGGCCAGTTGAGTATATCCTCATCTATTTTGGTGATCCACACTGGGATCTGCCTTGCGCATGTGCTCACCACATAAGTACGGGTATAGTCCACTTCAATTGTTGGGAGTGATTGTTAAATTTGGGATGTGAACTCAAAAGCACCTGTTTCCAGTCTGCTGCTGACCATAATATCCACTCTCAGTGTAGCAAAGTAAAAAAAAAAAACGCTAAGTCTTAAATCTATGCAATACTTGACAGTTTAAAAATGGGGAGCATCCTGCATAGTTGCGGCTTTTTAATCCTTCTTCACACGTCTAGAGTAATGAAAATCCACTTTGCTATTCTCTGTACTTTCTGTAATTCCCTATTGAGCATCTTTATGATGATGACGATGATGATGATGATAATGTTTTTTTTTTTTATACTCTTCTCCAGGGCCACGTTTACTCTCTGGGCTCTACGCTTTCTGCTGCGCTGAACTTTGTCATCGAGCCAGAGCTGGAGGCTGAGCTGGGAGAAGAAGTCCAGAAGCTGCTGGAGCAAATGCAGGAGGAGAAACCAGAGGACAGGCCGCTCTTGCAGGTATTAAGAAGTCTGATGACTGTTGTTTACTACACGAGCGAGTTAGAGAAAAGTGCAGGCTTTCACCATCACTATCAGCTGTAGACTAATTACATGTTGTATGTTATTGTGTCTACATGAACAGAAGTAGAATGTCTGGATTTCATCATAATAAGATTAACAAACTACTTATACTAATACTGACTGATTTGTAAAATGTTTAGTTTAAAAAAAGAGAGAAAATAACAAAAATATGTAAAAGTTTGAATAAATGTTAATGTGATCAGTCCCCTCAACAATAAACATATTTACTGTGCATGCAGTTTCAGTTCAATGCTCAATTTTTTAAAAACTGCAAACCTACAATAGCTTATAAAGCTTCACACAGGCATTAAACCTAATTATATAAACACATAAACCCTGGAGGATGGATGGAGGCTACACAGCAGCATGTGTGTGGTCAGTGTTGATAAAGTCATACACAGCCAGCCATCAACCATCCCAGCACATCACAGTTCCTTTATAGTCACAAGTAGAGTCCTCAGGAGAAGTAAATGTATTTACAGTCATTATGGATGTAACATTAATTAAAGTCCCGTTTTCTCTTATGAATATGATATAAACTAAACTATCTGCACTGCCAACTGTGCTCTTGGGCAGCATCAAGTGGAAATACTGCGTCACTGCAAATGCACTTATGTTCATCTGTCACCAACAAAAACTAAACAACAAGTTAAAAATGAAGGAAAAATACAACATTTAGGTAAAAATATCTGTATAA
Organism: Channa striata; assembly: GCA_033026295.1. Classification (NCBI taxonomy): domain Eukaryota; kingdom Metazoa; phylum Chordata; class Actinopteri; order Anabantiformes; family Channidae; genus Channa; species Channa striata. The sequence continues at coordinate 3,106,609 of CM065184.1, forward strand.
AAGTTAATGGTAATATAAAAAACAACAAAATGCAGCTTAATGCCCAGCTGACTGGAAAATGAGGTAAATTGTTTTGTTATAAAACTATTTAGTGTTGTACTGTTCTATTTGTGTGGTAGTTTTTGAAGAATGCTTTCTGCTGACACATTTATGGAACTGCAATAATCTTCTATGGGTATTTCATTTATGAATAACAATGGGTCTGCGTATTCAGTGTATCCAGTACATACATACTCACACAGAAGTTCAATCAATCATCTGTACACAATCACAGCATATGAGGCGGGGTGGGAAACATATTTTAGGGACTTATAATTTAAATGTAATTGGATATGGTTAATGCCAGGAAACACTAGACAACCCCCCCCCCAAAAAAAAAAAAAGATCAGCAACTTGAAACAAACAATATCATAAAATCAAGCAGATACAAGTAGGAGGAAAATACATTGCAGTGAAGTATGGCACAGGAATACAGAAGAAGAACTTTAGAACAAGAAGAAATATAAAATATAAGATCTTATGTAAAATAAAAGATCTCAGAATTACAAATAGTCACTATAATGCAGTGAACATCTACAATGCAGAGTGATACTTCCTTGTGAAAAGCACATAAACTAAAGTAGTTGTTACTTACACTTGCTAAGGTTGGTGGGCTGCTCTATACCCCACCACATTATTTTTATTTTCTTTTGAAACAAGATTAATTTTGTTAATTAATTTTCCAAAAGCATGTTATGTCTTTTGTGAATATTGCAAACCTGCTAGTCTAATGCTCCCACAGGACATCCTGTCTCTGGCCGAAGCGGGGCTGTCTCATACCTCCTCTGCAGCTGTCTGCCGGAAGCTGTCTTCCATTGGGCGACGGGTGCTTTCCATTGAATCGGTTTCAGCCTTCCCAGGTCATTTTATCGTATCTATTTAGATATGTGGCTGTTCCCGTCGGCCGTGATCTCTCCAGGTACTAATTGGCATCTTTGTGTATCCACAGATGGACAGGACTGTGCCTGGGAGGTGCGATGGCAGCTTCCCAAACCCAGATGTCCTCTGAAGAGACTGAGCTCAGATGACAGTAGCAAAGATCTGTGTGGTGACAGCCCAGTTAAAGCAAACGGCCTGTCCAGGCAGCAGGTGTGTGACAGCGAGGGCAGCTGCTGCTCTGGAGGAAGGACAAACTCCAGTTCTCCAGCAAAAGTTGTTCAAGTTTAACCCTCGTCTTAGCTCAGTTAGCTCACAGCAGGAGACAAGTTTCCATTTAAAAATATATTGTATAATAATAGAAATAATAGAAATATATAGTCACTGTGTCAGATATATGTTCAGTTATGAAGCCACTTCTTACAAACCAGCTTGCAGACACATTTATATGAAGATTTGTCCACACACGTCCAAATGTGTAGGTAGTGGAATATGTCCCAAAAAGCCACCAAGTGAGGACAGACTGGAAGAAATAGCAGAATTTCAAGTACCACTGTTACCTGCACAACTTAAGAGCATTTTCTTCTGCTAGACTATACAGTACATCAAAATTATCGGATTTTTTATGGTCCCAAATTGATCAAAGGTGCCACTCTAAAGTAAAATTAATTATACTGTGTTCAATAACGCAGTCATAGTCAAGTCCAGCTGACATAACTCAACCTTCACATAACTAAACCTAGATGACAGAGAACCTTCACGGACACAATAGACAATCTCATTTATCATTTTGTGTCGTTGTCATTGGATACTGCAATACTGTTTTTGCAAGATTCATCTTCAGTGTGTTCTATATTTGAAATTTATTCTACATAAATAATCTGCGGAGGTGTTGGGTAGTAACCCAAATAAAAAAAAATGTTCAAACACCTAAATAGTTCTGTACTGATACGTGCCACATTTAAAAATTTGACAAACTCCCTGCACATTTCTAGCCTACATGTTTATATTATAGTATCATTTTTAATTGTTTTTACAGATTTTTCCTTATGTTCTCTGTGCTAAAGCATGCTGGGAAGACATTAGAAATATACTGATGTGATAATGATAGATATCCAGAGCCATATTAACACCCAAAGGCAGACCCACATGATGCTAATACCTTATTTTGCAATCTGTGATGATTCCTATATGATGCATTTTTCACTGATTACATTTGCATTTAGTAGACATTATAGCCCATAAACATGTTGATGTGCCCACTAGCTCTCAGTGACTCAGGTTTATTTCATCTCTTACTAGTCTGTTTATATGCTGCACTTTAAGGAATTTATGCAGCCTTACATAATGAATAAAAATGACTAGGGTTTGCTTGTTTCCTCTTTGGTTTTGTAGTTATCTAATGTCTAATCTTTTAGTGTCCGTAATACCGTATTTTTCGGACCATAAGCCGCTACTTTTTTCCGACGTTTTGAACCATGCGGCTTTTACAGAGATGCGGCTTTTCTATGAATTTTTCTGCAGCCCTCAGATGGGCGCTGTAGATGGAAGTCAGTGCAAACAAAAAAGCGCCAGTTTTTATTCTTAGCGCATGCAACCCAAGACGCACAACAGCAAAATACGGTAATATTTTTACACCCTCACCCCCTCATAATGGAAAACACGCGAAGAAATTCCTATGATGCAGCTTTTAATTTGAAGCCATCGATCTGGCTATCCGTGAAGGAAATCGAGTGTGACAGTGGTTTCAATGCTCAGGAGGAAGATGAATAGCGATTTGTGGTTTCAGTGCACAGGAGAATGAAGCGACTTTAATAGTTATGAGTTGCGCTTTAACAGCGCAGGAAGAACAAGTGACAGTGGTTTGGTGTTCAGTGGTTTCAGTTCGCAGGAGGAAGGAAAAAATAAAGCAACTTGGTTTTAGTGCGCAGGAGGAAGATTAATAAAACCATGACTTTTCTGTTTTGTGTGATCAGCACTTTTACTGCCGTGTTACAGGCACCATTCAGGTTCAGGTGTATGAATAAACACTTATGGTACAAAATCTTTTGTTGAGCGCAGCAACTCCTGCGTAATTCGTGAAGAATAAGAGACGTCTTCTCCTTTGGCTATGGAACAAGCCGTTTATTTATAACAAGGACGTTTTTGTCGGCTCTGTACATTCGACATGTGTTATACCAGCCACACATACACGTAAATGCACTCTTTACCGTAATGCCGCTAAAACAGCGCACAGAACATCCTCATGCCTACTGTGAACAATGAGTAGGAGCGCATAGAACAGATATTATTTTTCAGCCTGGATATTGGCGGCTTATAGTCCGATGCGGTTTATATGTGACAAAATATATATTTCTTTTAAATTTTAGCGGGTGCGGCCTAAACTTAGGTGCGCTCTATAGTCCAGAATTTACGGTAATTGTTTCTGCTTTCAGAATAACTAAAAATGAATGACTGCATAGTGACACTTTATCTGCAGGTATGCGGGGCCTGGGATTCCTCTCTCTGGGCTGAGGAGATGGACAGCAGTGATGATGGCATGATCTTGGCCGATGAGGTGGACTTCAGGTCCCACAACAGCTCTCCCGTGAAGAGGAGGGCTCAGCAGAGGCTGAACAGGTTGAGAGGGGCTCTGAACCGCTCCTGTTCTGTCCCGGACTCCAACAACCCCCCATCTCTTTCCCCCCCGACACATGGCGATATCAGCGTACCTGTGTCCGACCTCACTGAGATTGGAGCCGATGAACACTTGAGCTCCAGCTCTGTGTGGAGTAACAGGTTTCCAAGGCTCAACCGGGGCCGGTCCTGTGATTCATACCCCCACAGTGGTACTGAGGATTATGTGATCTCAGTTATGGATGAGCACACGACACAAGAAAACAAGGATGCGGCAGAGACTTTATGCAGTGGGGAAAGAATGACTCAGGAATGCCATGAAAATGAATCTATGGACGGTGTTGAGCATTTTGCATCTTCCTTTGCTTCCTGCCAGGGCCTGGACAGAGAACACGACTCTTTTGTGGACCCGAGTTCACTGAACCTCAGCCTCTACATGCCCAATAACCACATGACCAAAAGCATGCTGTGCCTGAATGAAGAGTCTCAGGATGAGGTTAGTCAGAGCCAAGCGGCTCTCACATCTACAGAATGGCTTTGCAGATGGATCTTAGATTTTATCACTGTTATGTTTTTATAAAAGTCCACTGGAAACCTGGCAGTGGGCCAGGAACAGTAGCTGTGAAAGATTGAAATGTGACAATGATTCATGTAGTGGGGTCTCAGTTCAGAAATAGGAACAGTTTGTTTGGTCCATTTTCACAAAGGCTGGGACAAAGGTTAAAATATGAATTACAGGAGAAAGCAATGAGTTAAAAGTCATTAGAAACCTGTTTGTGATTGTAACTCGCACAAAAATTAAATATCAAATATTCAGCCTGAGATATTTTTAGGTTTTGGGAAAACTATCTGCTACATTTGAATTTGATGAGAGAAAAATATCCTAAACATTTCCATATAGTGGAAAAGTTGTGTGATGCTAATAAATGTCTGGTGGAACCAATGAGGTTAAATTGGCAACAGATTTCTATTACCATTGAGTATAAAAAGAGAATCCCAGACGTCTTAGAGGCAAAGTTCACCACTCTGAGAAAAGTGGTGTGTTCAGTGAGAATTTTCTTTCTCAATTTAAAATTGCAAAGAATTTTGACATTTTATCTTCTATGCAAATCATGGAAGCTGCATCCTCTATGCAAAAAAAAACAGAGACCATCTGACTTATTATCGTCACATGGTTCAATAGGCAGTATTAAGGATGGTGTGGGGGAGCAATAATGCACATAACATCTGTGAAGACGCTCTTACATTAAGTGAAGACCTTGGTTATTTCACCAACACAATGCTCCAAACGAGATTCTGAGCACAGCGTGATTACTGCCGCGTCTTCCTAATGTGTAGTCAGCACAGTCACAACTTCATGGAGCTGTAGTCACAACACAAGAAAGACTCCATACCTGTAACTGGGAGCCAGTAACCTAAGTAGCCAAGAGTGCTAATATTAATCAGTAAGTAAAGCTAATTAAACTGTGCATGAGATTGGTTTGTCCCATGTGATTAATCAGCCATCATCAATCAAGTATTTCCTGAAGACAGTCTCTAGAAGATCCCTGCAGGTGCTGGTGTAATGGGCTTTTGAACATACTGTACGTTTTCATACCTGTGTGTGTCAGTACAGTTGCCCAGGAAAACTTGTTTTCTGTGGAAATGGATTTATCCAACATTTTCAGGCGACAGTATTCACTCTTAAAGAGACACAGGCCGAAAAGGTCAAAGTGATTTGTGAACGCCACAAAACAAATGTAGGAGATGCCAAATGAGGCATTAAATCTGCCAGATCTTGTGAATCTGTACCTGATGTCTTGGTTTGTTCTTTATCCTCCGTCCAGTGGATCTCTCTGAGAGACTTACTGACCCGGTGCGGACGGCGGCTGACAGTTAATGAGCTGTGGGCTCTGTGTTACACCTGCTTGTCCTCATTGCAGACCTACATAGACTTTCCAGGTGATTGTACCCACTGCGCGCAAACATTTCACAATTCATACACGTGTATGTTTCATTTTCTTTTTGACTTCTCTCTCTTGGTAAAATAACGATGGACGAGTTCAAGGAAATTCCAGACGAGAGAGGAAAAGTGATGCAAATTATGTGGCCAGGCTTGGCATGCTGCATGGAATTTTGTTGCTTCCAGTGCTTCTAATGATGACGTCTCTCTTTTCCATCAGCCTACTTATGCCTGGACACAGTGTATGTGGGTTGCGAGGGAGAAGTGCTGTTCTTGAAACCTAAAAACATAGGTATGTCCTACTGTACTGTCTTCTTCTATTTCTTTCATCTTTAGTGATTTACTTACACAACATAGTTGCTGACAATGCACTCGTGTCAATGCCCACGCTCACAGCAGGCAATTGTACTGACTTCCATAACTGACTGACTTCTTTTCAGGACCCCGAGATGATTTTTTCCTTGCTCCTGAATATCAAGAACATGGAATTGTGACTGAGAAGGTCTGTATGAACAGCTTTCAATTATTATTTTGATTAACCTGACTCGTGATGTGCAGTTTGCAGTGGTTTCCTTCACCTTTCCTTTTCTGTGCTCCTCAGGTTTGTGTGTATGGGGTTGCTGCTATTCTCTGGGCTACAGCTAAGTTCACGTTATCACCTGATCAAAAACTGGCAATGCCTCGCAAACTGAAGAGGCTGCTCCTGGAGATGGCCAAAAGGACACCCATTGAGAGACCTACCATCGTCATGGCTAAGAAGGTGTTGTCATTTTAACATTTATCCTCTGACACGCATGCATTGTCCCTTTGTTTCACAACTTTGATTTACCCCCCCCATTTTTATCCTGCATATTTATCACCGAGTCTTTCAACCCAGCACTGATTGCTCACTCTCACTCTATATTCTGCACACTATTGTTTTGTTTCGCACAAACTCCCCGCAATTTGCAAATCTTTGCTGCAGTGGGCTGAAATCGATCCATCCTGTGTGCTACCATTACACTACTTTTGGCCAACCCATCATTTTTCTCATTCCAGTGTTCCCACTGAACTCTCTGACTTAAGCTTCCCCATGGAACAGTGTTTTCAGCTCCCTTCAGCTTCATTTAAATTTACAAAAAAGCAATTGTATAAGTTACAAGAGGAAAAATGGAGGAAGTGAATGGATTAAAATATTTAGACTCCAAACTAAAGTGCTTGATGCCTATGTTAGGATGATGATTATGACAAATCAAAATAGCTTTTGTATGATAAAAGCATGTGCATCAATTACATCTGTTAAATGTACATCTATGCTAAGATTTTTACTAAAGCAAACATGAGGATGAGAAATCAATGCAATGGCGTCATTGTCAAATAATTTAAAAGGATTTTTGTTTTGATGAATTGAATTTAAAGGTTATTTTCATAAAAAGGACAGTCTAAATGGCTTTTTTCCCATTAATCTGTGCTATGATAAACAGATGAGAGTCCTAATTACTTTTGTATATCTGCTTTTTAATTTTCTATTTATACATTATTCATTATTCTATAACACTGATCTGTTTTATTTTGTTCTCCTGTCTTTTATTTCCACCTCAGGAAATTACTATAAATAACGCGTGATTTAATTTTGCATATCAATTTGCAGATATCACCTTCAGAGAGGAGCACTTTTCCAATTAGACACATCGCTTTTAGAAGACAATCACTTGTAATTTAGATAGAGAGAATCCAATTTGTAAAAGTGCTTTGTCATTTTGTCAGCAAAGGACTCTGCAAAAAAAAAAAAAAAACACACATCATTTGCTTTTATTGTCATGCTGTCAGTCACGCTGTAAAAGTAGCTGTTAGTTTTCCAAATACTGGGTGTTTTATTTTTAATCACACAGTTCAGTTATTTCAGGACAGAATTAATTCTGACATTAAAGGAGTCTGTGTGTGGTCCTGTGTGAAGTGTTATCACCACACTTGTTGTGGCTCTGTTTCAGAGCTGTCGTGACTACTTATCACGTCAAGGGACAAATGCGGACATGGTCTGGAACAGCCTCATCAGCACAGTTCACCCGGTAAACCTTCTTTTTCCAGCACAAATACATTTACATATTATTTAGGTCTCAATGACTCTGTTTCTGTCCAATCTGTCCTGTTTAATGTTGTTGAATTATGGAATTTTTTTCCTCATTGTGATGAGCCAGTTCTACTTTCTTTCAGACTGCCTCAAAATGTAGTGATGCAGTAGATTTGAGCACATCTGCAACTCATCAGGGTTCATTTGAAGAGTCTGCATCAAACAGCAGTGGTAGGACAGCTTTACTTTCCCTTAGTACCGATGACCCTCATGCAATACGGTTAACCCAGAAATGTACTGTACCACATATTATAGTGTCAATGTGTCACACACTGGGAAGGTTCTTTCAATCGTGCCATCAACATACATTCTGACTACTTTTTTATATGTATTGTAACATCAGTGACAAAGGAGATTCAGTAGTTTATAAGGCGCAGATGCTTTTTGCTAGGATGAGATCATACAAGCTTCTTATTTTCAATATTTTACACATTCTGTGTATTCACTAATGTGTATTGCATGAGACAATATCACTGATATTGTATCTGGCATTGTTGTAACTGTGCGTAGGCTTTGTGCCCAAGGCCACTGAGAGCCAACTGGCTCCTGTGCCTGGCCCTATTCCCCACAGCTATCCAGTTACCAAGGAACTCCATCTCCCAGAGGCCTTCACCTCCACATCCACACACTTCACCCCCATCATCCTGACCAACGAAGAGGACTCGGAGGAGGACAGCCGCAACACTGGAGCCACCGATGAAGGGTAGGCTGTTCCAAAAGAGGCGTAACCGTGAAATTGTGGAATAAAAACTCACAAGTTTAGATTTGGAGAAATTGTTGGACATTTTTGGGAAAGATTTTGTTTTATAAGACTGAAAAGATTTAGTTATATTAGTGCATATGTGTAAAACTAGGGTGTGGTTTTATCACTTTAGAGCTGGCTGACTTCCTGTTAGCTACATAAATCCACACAATCTTTCCCATAATGCATTATTCATGTTAAGCTAAGCTGATTTGCTGCTAGTTGTTACTAGTATTTCCAGGAATGCAAGGGGAAGGTTTTATAATTTTTTTTGTATTAAATTTGAATAAAAAACTAAAGAAACTAAAGGAACTTTAAAAAACAGTCGGAATTATTCCAACATAAAGTGCTGTACAATCTTAAAATGAGAATGTTTTTAGAGGTGTTTTATTTTTTTAGGACCCTGGATGAATTCACTGATAACCATGAGTTCGCTTCACCACCTGAGTCCATATACTTGTATCCTGCACGGACTGAACCCAATCTAAACACACAGGAGCTGCCTGTTAATCAGGCAGTTGGAGCTTCAACTCCGACAACCTCCAGCAATGAGATGCTGGTCAACATTTCTTCTATTCTCCCTGATACTTCCTGTCTTCAAGTCTCTCTTTCTCAGCCCATATCGTCGAACCTCAGTGGTTGTGGTGTTTTCAACAATTACCTTTTCCATCAGGATCCCACAACAGGATATCTTTCTTTAGTCCCCGTTCAGGTCCGGGCTCCTGACTCTGCCCTCGGGTTGGACATAAATCTTGCCCTAATCCCACAGCCATTTCAGGGACTGATCACAGTTCCAGAGAGCGCTGATGGCTCCTTTATTAAGCGTCTGAATGAGCCTGTGAGGCCTGGACGTCAGTATTATAGTCCACCATCATCTTTTTTCAACGGTAGCCCCGTCATTTCGGAGAGCCTGCTGGAGTACGGTGTGCGCAGAACTTTCAACGGACAAACAAATCACACACAACGTGACAGTCAGTCTCCTTCAGAGTCCATCTCCCCTAAAGTCCTCCCTGCCCTACAGGAGGTGATTGACTTGCTCAAGGGAGAGTTTTCACTTGATGAATGTTTGCACAATGGACACGAGGACGTTGCCATGGGTACGTATCTCCACATGGCCGTAACACATCTCATCCTTCCTTTAATTTACGTTATCCCAAGTTATCAAGGATAATTTCTTGTAAAAGCTGCAAACCCATTAAAATAATACACTTGCTCTCTTGCCCATAAGAATAAAACTACACACATGTTCAAATGCTAAACCAGACGGTTGTCTTAGCTTAGCACAAAGCCCGAATGTATCTTAAGTTATTTGAAGTCGCTATATTTTAGAAATAATTTTTGAAAATCAACTTTTTCTCTCTTCCAAGGGGAGTACATATTCTCCTTGAAGGACGTCCAGTACCACACGTTTGCCAGTGTTGTGAAGGAAAGGTTCAGTCATCTGTTCTGGGAAGACGACCTGCTGGGTGTGTTGCACTGCCTGGTCAACTACAGTCCATCCTCACTGTGAGTAGGACTGCAAAACCATTGTCCTCATTAACTAACCACAATACTGCAGGTCAGAAAACAAAGCTTTCTCATACTTACCCTTATTTAAAAGCCTAGATTAATTTACTAATTAATTAATCAACCATAATTTAATGTAAAAAATATGTTCACCACGAGTAAAAGCTTTTAAAGTGTATCATTATATATTTCAGTTTTAACTTTTGCTGTGGCACAATGTCTAGAAAATGTCTTTGAAATATGTCTGTAAGGTTTTTAAATGTTCTTTTAAATGATCATGCATCAGTTTGTAATCCATTAAATGTGAGTGTTTTCCAGGTGGGGGCTGTCTAATGAATCAAATAACCACAATTAGCCTCCATTATAAATTAAAACAAACAGTGTTGGAATAAGTATCCTAAATTGGAAAATGACTTCCTATTAACAGCTGAACGGTGGGGTAGCCACATTTGCCTGTATTTACTTTTCTAATTCGTCGTGTGTGGATGCTGAAGAACAGACCCACGATGAACCACGGCCTGTGGGTACTGCCCTCCGCTCCTCTGGGCTCTCACTGACGCCTGTGTCAGCCCATGTAAAGAGGTTAAATCAACGTGAATAAAATTTGCATTTATCCTCATCCAGCAATTTAAATGGTCCCTGTAATGATTGCTTCACACTTTGGTCGTGTTTACGTGCAAAACACTTTCAGCATTGTTCTTAATATGCACACAAGTGGACTTCATACGTGATCACGTATATGTAAGCTACAGACGGGCAGAGCCGTGAGCCTGTCACTTCTTCCAGACCTCTTTTTATGCGGGCGCTGCCATTCTCTTATGCTCAGGACAATACGTGGAGACAGAATTCACAGTTTGGCAGAGAGATTCAGTAGTCACTCTTTTCCCTTGGCTATGGGCTGATTCATAGGGCTCAGCTGTGGAAGCTTATATTTTCCCACTGTTCCTCTGTGGAGATAAAGGGAGGACAGTCCCTCCATTGACTCTGACACAGATGGGAGTGGATGGTGTTCTGGCTGAGCAAAATTCAATTTATGGATTGATTGGTGGGAGTTATAAGTGCGCTGGATACACAGAAAGATTTTCTGATTGGACTAATTTAATTTTTGGCATTGAGCTGTATGTGTTTCTGCAAACTATCTATGTTTCACATTTTGTTATGATACTCAATATTGTCCCATATTTTTTTGTTCTTTGTCTAAGTGTCGCTACTTTTGGATACTGTGCTCACGCTTCATTTTCAGGCCGAGGTGGAGGAGTAGCAGCAATCTATCACTCAAGCTTACCAATAAACCCCAGACCTAAACATAGTTATAACTCATTTGAGAGTCTTATTCTGAATTTTTGACTGAATTCTCAGATTTTCTAGCCGACTTAGTGCTTTGTGCAGATAAAGTCGTCATAGTGGGCGATTTTAACATTCACGTAGATGCTGACAGTAACTCCCTTGGTTTCTCATTGTTTTAGTCACACCCTAGACCTTGTCCTTACATACAGCATTGAAATTGATAAACTCACAGTATTTCCTCATAATTCTGTTCTCTCTGACCATTTTCTAATAACTTTTTCGTTCTCGCACAGCACCCCGTGCAGTGGCTCTAATGAGCAGCCTCCATCAGAGGCTGTGATAAGGGCAGCTCTTACCCCACCCTTGACATCCACGGTCTGGAGAGAGAGGAAAGAGGAAGATATCCTGCACGGCCATCTAGATTTGAATGGAAACGTCCACATGAGCAGTCCAGCCGTGGATGTGGATTCTCTGGGAGGAAGCGAGACCCAGTCACATGAAGGAAAAAATGAGATTGCATTTGAAGGTGGTGAATTAACATCAGAGAGGAGTCAGCACTGTCTCAGTCAAGGTAGGGCTGGTCTTAGATGCTTGTTGCTGTTATGGTTGTTCAGGTAACTTGGTCCCATGGAAGTCCAGCTATGTGGTTGGGTTCATATAATTGGTTAAATTCTGGATGTGGATGTAAATTTTTCCAATTTTAATATTTTTAAGCAAACTGTTGCAGCTATTTTTTATTTGGGTAGATACAAAAAAAATTAAATAATTTTAATTTGCAAAAACACTCTCCTTGTTGAAGCTGCAAAGAAAAAATATGCTTCCAAGTTGAACTGTGTTTACACCTTGAAACAAACTGAGATGCTACGGTTTTATTCCTGTGCTGTGGCAAGACAAGAACTATCGGGGAAATAATATGATTTAAACTAAAATATTTTTTTTTCTTTGTTTTACGATGCATTACATAAGCAAATTAATGTTTTGGGCTGATCCATGTCATCCTGGATGATCCCAGATACCAGATATTTAGTTTCAGATGGGGATATTTATATAGTATTGATATTAGAAAAAACATTATCATGATGATTTTTAAATTTTTATTTAATTTTTTTGCATCTTGTCCAGACCTAGGTCACACCCAGATCACATTTTATCTATCATGGCCCACGTCCACCACAACATTAAATCCTGGTAGTGTTAATGTGGACAATCGATGTATGTGGTATGTCTGTCACTAAAATAGCTTTGCTTTTATTATTCTGCAATAAGACTGTATGCTGGTAAATCTGGTTCTGAACTGTATTATAATGTAGAAATGTTACTCAAAATAGAAACACTTAAGCAAACTATAAATACATGAGATTTAAGTCAATCATCCTAGTTAGATTCTACTTAAAGACATCATTACTACTAAAAAGTATGTTTTTAAGCATTTGAGTATTTCCATCAGATATATATATTTAATAAAGATTTAACATTTGGAAAACAACACTATTGAAGCTCCAGCCCCTCTGTGATGTTTTCATGTGTTTCCCTTGATTTGGCAGCTGACTAAAGTCATGAGGGCCGTGATTGGCTGTTGGATGCCGTTCTTAAGATTGCAGCATATTCAGAAGAGTCCCAGGCATGCTAGCAAACAGGAAATGTGTTTCTCCTCTGGAGCTCTTTTCTAAACAGCCGCATCCACAAACACACACACTCAACGCGGCATCTGCACTTCTTGAGTTGTTAAAATATGCTAGACGTGGGATCCCGATCACAAACAGGCTCTTACATGAAACGTTAAATAATCCAAGATACTGATAGAGCAATTTCTGCTCGAATTGGCCTCCAGCTCCTCGGTTTAACTGTGGATGCTTTGTGTCGGCAACAAACAGCCCAGCACCACTCTTGGATCTCTCTGTGTTTTCTTCACCAAGGTTTTTGTTTTTTTTGGGTCTCCATGTGATTCAGTCATTTACTCTTTCACTTCTCTTTCCTCCCCACATTCCCTTTTCTCTGGTTGAGGTGTGAGCACTGACAGTTCAGACGGAGGGATCATGGAGGGGGGAGACCATTCAGTGGGGGGCAGCGATCAAAGCCCCTCTGAAGGTGAGTTTCTGTCGGGGAGAGAGGGGGCGCTGATGGAAGCCAACAAGGAACAGATGAGCCCGGATTGTTCGGAGGACATGGAGGACAGTGACTCCATCGTGTCGGAGCGACTCCTCTCACTTGGAGCCAGAGTAGAGGGACCGGGTCTGAGCTTCGGTCCAGCCTGGGCCTTGGCCTTCTTTGGAGAGGACTGCTTTAGTCCAGAGGTGATACAGTATGCCGTGAATCTGGGACGGCACACAGGATCGCCGTGTCTGGATGTGAAAACACAGGTGGGTGCTGTGAGTCATGTGACCTTGATCCTATGTAACAGACGGCATGGAGAGATTCTATTACACTATACGCGCTCAACAAATAAGTTTATAAACCTAATAATAAAAATGCTGTGCAGTCTAATTTTGTGTTTCCATTTGTTAAGCATTTTATCGGTGTATTAGTTATATATAAGTGCTTATTAAATGCTTTTTCATTTCCTAATTTCACTCGGCCCTTCACCAGGTTGACTTTTATGAATAATTGCGGGAATTATTTCCCTATCTATAATGAAATGGGGCACAGACAGGCTTTGGGGTAAATAGGACAAGAACATGTGGGGGACTTTGAAATAATTGGCATATTATTCTCTCCAAACTGGGTCTGAATATTAATATGGTGAACTTAGCCCTTGGCGTTGTTGTCCTTTGCAAAAGAATATTAATGAATAGTCTTTGTGTTTGCACACTCTGGGATGGCACAACGGCTGTTTCAGAGGGTTTGTGTAGCAGCTAATGACACACCTTAAGAGTCGGGCTGTGCGACTTCTCGTTTCACTTCAAAAGAGCTGTTGCGTCCTTTTGCCACAGTGAAGAGGGAGAAAATAAGCTGCCCTGCATACAACGGAAATCACCCGACAGCTTCTTTCAGCGAAAGGCGTACGGCGTTATTTCGGCGTCACTGTGTGATTTTTGTGCGATTTCCTTTGAACAGGAACTGCAGCAGCAGCTGATAATTGAAACAAGGAATCTAAAGAAAACGAGAAATTTCTACCAAAAGCTGATTCAACAAGAGAGACGGAATAAAGGTTGGATGCCCACTTTATTATGCTGATGCTGTACAAACACGCCATGCTTAGCTTCCCGTTTGGCCTATAAAACAGTCTGTGTGTTCTGTATATTAAAGGTTCTGAGAGCAAACTGATGCTAAGCAAGCTCAAGTCACAGCTTGAAGAACTCAGATCCAAAGTGGCCTTCCTGGACTGCGTAAAGAAATACCTTGAGGTACTGACACAAATGACTACAAACCTCAACACGGCTGTCTCTCCACAGAAATAAAACTCCATAATTCTCTGGAAACTCCCTGTTTACCTTCAGGTTCTGAGTGTGGACCAGTGGGGTCTGGAGGTGTCATTGTTACCCTCTTTATCCATCTGTGGACAAGGCTGTTTGGACCCTCAGTCCTCCGAGAACCCCTCTGTTTTGACCTTTGGCACCAGCAAAGAGAAGAGCACTCTGCAGGCTGGGTCTCCTCTGGGCCTCATGACTTACCTTTATGCCAGGTATTATCGATGAGGCGTTACATTTGAAATGTCCTGATAATGCACCCGTAAGCCTTACATACATTCACGCACATGTGGTTAAGTCAAAAACGAACCAACTTTTTTAAGTTGATTTGTTTTTAAACTATTTTCACTCAGCCCCAAATTTGTTACTTGAGGATTTAAATCTTTAAAAGCAAGCTGTGAATACTTGAAAAAAAAAATTTAAACTCAGTCCACTCAATCTGTTTTTCAAAAAACCCAAATGTTGCAGTTCGTAGCAAGGATTCCTAAAACATTTGCACAGGACTAGTTTAGTGTTGCAATAATATACATTCTGTGATCGATTGAGTATTTGAGAGCGGGTCAGTGGAAATGAAATATTAACCAGTACTAACTGTCCGTCATTGCGAGGTTGGAGGCATTTTTAGACAACTGAGAAGCTCTATGGCACAGAGCCAGACGTATTCCCTAGCTGTGCAATATTTGGTAGGTGGATCTTTGTTTGCAGCTTTTGGTCTTTTCATATGATTTATTGGTAATTTGTGGTAAATACAGCGTGTATGTCTCTCCCTCTATTGTGTACCCACTCTCTTTTTAGACCGATGACATAGTAAGTTATCTGCTGTTTCTCTATAAGTTTAAGTACCTTAAATTCTAATTCTAATTATGATCGTTAATCAGTGGCACTGTTACTGCATGTTCAAGTATCAGCACTGTATCTGTTGCTAGGGGAAGTGACGTGTGTGTTTTATTCATTACAAGTATTAAAACCCATGTGGGAGAAACATGTCAGTTATTCACCTACTTTTTTGACCTACTTTATTAATGTTGTACGCACATTTTGAAACACGGATGGTTTACTGAATGTGCCAATGGGGCCCATGTCAGGCAGCCCATGGACATGGAGAGATGTGCAAAATAGACAAAAAAACAAGGCATGAAAATCAATGCAATCATTATTAACTGCAAGATTATATAAAGGTTATAAGGAAAGAAAGGAGAGATTTGCAACAATTCAAGGCACTTAGTGAGAATGTCCCACCCAAGAAATCTCCCTTTATTTTTATTTTTTAACATTCTGGGAATAAAATTCCCCTCATAAAATGAGATTACTTAATATTAATATTTTTTACTGAACAGCATAATTAAACTGTGTTGCTTTGTGCACTGGATTGAGGATGACTGTGTTATGCTCACAGAAATGCTGCTGTGGAGGGTTACATCCAGCAGTTCCTCTACACCTATCGTTTCTTCTGCACTCCTGAACAGTTACTGCAGTTCATCATGGATAAATTCATCAGTGCTGCAAGGTAAACTGCATGTTGTAGCTAATTACTCTGCCGTATTTTAACTGCACTGTAAGTCACAGTATTTCAAAAAGAAGAAAATCTCTAAACTGTGAAACATGCAGCATATTAACACACAGTTTGAAGGGTTTTCCTCTATGTGTTGTCCATGTCAGGGAAGGTTCAGAGATGTCGAGAGACAGTGAGAAGATCTTCCATCGCAGCTTAGACCTGCTCCAGTTCTGGATAACAGACTGTAAAACGATGGACTTCACACCAAAGTCGAGCCTCGTGAACACATTAGAACATTTTCTCAACACTGAGGTATGGCACATAACCTCTTATCAACTATCTTAATACTCACTTGCTTATTTTGCCTTCTCATTTTCTGTCTGAAGCTTCCACACTTCCACACACTGCTGCTCATATTAACTGCTTAGTTTATTGTCTGGAAACTGCTGCTTGTGCTGCTGGAATAATGAGACATAATTTCCTGTATGTCATCAGACTTTGCACATTAAATAAACTTCAGACTCTACTTCTTCCTACTGCAAACGAAAAATGGTTGATTAACTAGTCAACACCCTAAGGTGGATTATGAGATGACACTATATTAAATGTACAATATTTAAAATTGATGGTTGCTCTTGTTAGCTTAGTTGTTTTTTATTATTTGTTGGGTTTGACAGACATAATCTACAATCTATAGGTGATTCCTGTAGACGGCCGTGGAGAGGCCCTTCTTTCTGCTCTTCACAGCCCCCTGAACACTATTTGGAGCCAAGGAAGAGGAAGTCTTGTTAGCATGGAGGAAGATGAGGACTCTGTGTGTTTGCATTCATGTACTGAGGACCTTGAGAAAAAGGTTAGTAGCATAATGACAAGTTATGCCACATTACTGTTATTACTATTAGGTATATATTTTTTTGTAAATGCTGATTACCACCATCACTGAAATCGAGAAACTTAAGCTTCCTTTGAAACAGTGGGACATAAATGTGCAACAGAAACTGCAGTTAAGAAAACTGCTGCTGAGATTCATGTCATGGATCTAAATTCAATAAAACATACTAATTTGATATTTAGAGAAGACCTGCATAAATCTCACTGAACAGGAGAATGTCACATCATTCTACATTTCTGTGCTACTGTTGTGTCACTGTGTTCACTCAGTTCAGTTAATTCACTTGTCACATTCTAAATGTTTCAGTGGATGATCTCCAGTGTGGTGGAGCCCTCTGCATCCATGCCGAAAGACAAGGCCTTCTCCGTAGCCGCAGCGCTGCCTGTGCCTTGCTACGGCTCCCTGGTGGATGACCTCTCCAACGCCTGCCTGCACAGTGTGGAGCGACTCCCCTTCAGCCAGAATGAATACAGAGCGGAGCACATTGCCCAGCAGCTCACTCTCCTGCAGCAGGTGTGCACATCCTCTATGCAGCCAGTACTCCACCTTCCCTTAGTGGTGTTGTTGTCGTCTGTGAGCACCAGAGGGAGACATGCCTCTTTGAATGCAAAGGAAGGCCTTCATGCACCAACCACGATTTCCCCTTTTGTAATGCAGGAAATCTTCCAGGGATGTCACCCAGTTCATTTCCTCAACTCCAGAGTGCAAGGAGTCAGGGACAAAGGCTTGAGCCTTAACAAGTGAGTATAATTTAATAAAAAAACTTATTTTTATACAGAATCATTGCCGGCTGGCCCTTCTTTAAGCTGCCTTTATCAAAACATGCAGCTCTAAATGTGCTCCAGTGTTCATTTTACACATGCACTGGCTCCATGGCAGTATCAAAAAACAACATGTATGTTGGATATACATCGCTTCCAAAACAATGACAGTGACTAAACCGTAATGCACCTTTGCAAGTTTTGTGTATTAGATTTGGACTCAAACAAAGCTGTTGTGCATTGTGTACAACATAAATAACTAATTATGGTCACAGATTCAGTTTTCTGCAGCAACATATGTGTGATGGAAGATAAATGGTGAAAGGGAAGACTATCTGTCCTGGCTCTCAAACTACCTTTGGAGGTGGCTCAGAGAAATGCGGCTAAAGTAAATAAAGTAATATAGTGTCCAAGTAAAATGCTCAACAAAGAAATTATTGTTCTGCATAGATCCTAAGTTACTTTTTAGGTGTTCTCACTGACCACTTTATTAGGTACACCTGTACGATATAATGCAATCCAATACAGCAGCTCTGACATGAATTCCACTTATCCAACATTATATTTTGTCACTTTTCAAGATGAAGCTGTCAGGAAGATTATAATTCTACTTTCTGGTTATTAATGCGATTGAAGTGGTTAGTTGAGGTGTAATGGTGTGCATTATAAGAAGAGTTGGGTCTAATTTTGGTACTTTTTTCATTTTAATTTGAAAAAAA